>CM077153.1:108822280-109550067 GCA_039583875.1 Platanthera guangdongensis
CATGCCAAATTTGTGCCTACCCTTTCTTTGATTCAGCTCCACTCACATTCACCAAGGCCTGAAGTTCAACCCACCATCGCAATCAAATGCTTGAGCTAATTTGTATTTACTGTTTTGCCAAGGTTGTGATAGGTGGACATTATTTTTGGGGTTGTTGAATTCATTCACGTTTTGATTGCTATGTTTGGGGATTGCAAGCGCAGAAAGAAAAAAAATATAAAAAACCGATAAGTGCAAAAGAGAGAAAAATCTAAAAAACATTGCTTTGAGAATTCTATCCCCATCCTCTTTATTGATTTTGGTCGGGTTCGGCTGTGTTCACGCCCGGTTTTCAAGCTCAGTCTGGGGGCGTGTGCCCCATTCATTTCTAAGTGGCTGTATTGCTTTGGGTTTTATTCGCTCGCTTTGGTTGCATAGAGCCTTCATGTTTATCTTTGACTACCAAGCCGTCGCCTAAGCCCCATTTTATCCTACAAGTCCTACCGATTCACACTTGAGTCTAACCCGCACCGTGGAGAGAGTGTGAACGTGCAAGCATATGGTCCCCGACATTGGTGGATTCCTTTGGAGGTGATCCTGAGTCCCGAGCTTTGGTAATGCTCACCTTATTGGCCTGCCTACTTTCTTCCTACACATGATCAGAAGATTCTCTAGAATTCTAATTTTGAGTAATTACAATATTTAATTATGTCTGTCGAATAGTTTAAACTACGTCGTATAATTAAAAAGTTTTTCTATTATATCTTCTATGCCCATGATGTATTTGATTTCTCGTCTTACTTCTTTTTGAAATTTTTGAGCCAGTTAGCTATTTTCTAGTCCACGGAGTGATGATTTGCTCGGGACGTGCAAATGGTTAAGTCTGGGGTGTGATGAGTCCACATTTTACACTTATTTTTGGACTCATCTGGGCCAGTTTTATCGTCTCAGCACTACACTTGAGAGCCATTATTGCTTATATTTGCTTACGTGTCTATTCCACGATTAAGTGCACTGTAGGTCCATTTCTGTGTGCTTTCTGTGTTTCTATATTTTTGTTATTCTTTAGCCCTGTCTCGGGGATGTGGTGTGCACATTTTGGTGGCCTATCTGCCTCTTTTGCTGGTGCAGGGGTCGTATGCGTGCTCCGGAACCGCTCGGGAGACCCCAACGATGCAGTAATACTGCGCACGACCACTGGACTTATTGCGCACGACCACTGGTCGTGCGTCGCCGATCGTGTGCATTACACTCTCATTTTCCTAATCCTGTCTAGTTAATCGTACGAGCACTAGCCGTAGTGCGCACGACCACTGGTCATGCGCCACTGCTCGTGCACATTTATGATGATGCTTCTTATCCAGGTTGCAGGTCTATTTGGAAAGGTCGCAAGATCAGCGACCAACAGTGCGCATGACCACTGGTCGTGCGCCACTGATCGTGTGCACTGCTTCTGCTGCCTCCATATTTAAGGCCCTGCTCCGCGATTTAGGTCAACGAATGTCATTTGTTGCGATCGGAAGTGCGCAAGAATCGCCATTTCACTTCTCCAGCTGCTCCATCACCTCCACCTTCGTCGGGAGTCCATAGCTAGCTACTACGAAGCTTTTCAAACTCTCCGGCGAAGCCCTCAGCCATTGACGACTTCAACTCCAAGCTTTCCACCGGAGTTGGTGAAGAAGATAACCTAGAGAACGGACTTAAAGGCCTTCGAGGTGACAGCTCGCTGGTACCGGAAGCCTCCTTGTACTGAGCCCGGAAGCGGATTGACAACTCGCTACTCCGGCCACGACCCGCGGTGGATCTTCACTCTCTTTTGGTTTACTCCTCTTCCCCTTCCTCTGTAGTATGGAATGGTTTAAGCATTGTAATGAACACTTCCATCCATGAACATCAAGTTTATTTTACATCTAATGGAATGTTAGTATTTTTCTTATGCTTGTGAGTAGTGTCTGTGAATGCGCCTCGCTCACCCCACATCCACTCCATTCCTGTGTCTCACCCGATTGCACGCCACACAAGAACACTTCAATCCATTAGCTTCCAGTCCACTCGCCCAACCGAAGTTCGGCATCGCGGCCGAAACACCCACTCCACCTTGCGAGGCGGTGCCTTCGACCCGCATAGCTTTTACTAGTTCAGTAGATCAAACATCCACAATCTCCCAAGTCCTCTTTTTACTCTTTTTTCTATTTATAACTCTCATAATGATATTTTATGTACTGTTGCTGCTTTACGCTAATTGCATTCCTCAAGAGACCGACACTCGGGGATTTATTCCCAAAACTTTATTACTTGTGAGACCGATGCGCTTGCCGATTTACACGCATCAGAAATCATCTTGGCTACAATGGATAAAAGAGCCCAGAATATTATTGTAAGTTCCATTGATGATTCAACATTCCAGAATCTAATTCATTGCAAAACCTCCAAGGAAATGTGGGACACATTGATAGTCTACATGGAGGGTTCTGAAGAGGTTAGGCAAGATCGAAAATCTATGCTTAACCAAGAATATGAAAGTTTCAGACAAGTCAAGTCTGAAAGTATTACTGAATGTTATAAGAAGTTCTATAGGATTGTCAATGAACTAATGTCTTATGGAAGAGTTTTCAATACTTATGGGTTAAATGATAAATTCCTTAGGTCTTTGACTAAGGATTGTGATACAAAAATCTGTGTCATAAGGAAAGTGGACAGACTGGCTGAGATTTCTCCTCCAACACTGTTTGGAAAATTGCTGTCATATGAGATGCAGTTGTTGGCCAGAAAAGAGGAAGAGAAACATACAAAGGTTGACTCTAAAGAAAAGTCAGTGGCCTTCAAGGTTGAAGCCACCAGGTAGAATAGTAGAATGCCTCCATCTTTTCCTAAGAGAGATGCAGAAATGATCTCAGAAAATTCAGATAATCCCAGTACAGATAGCAGTGACTCAGATGAAGACTTTGCACATTCACAAGACAGTTCCAGAGATTCTTAAAGAAGAGGCAGTGGAGATCTAAGCCTTCCACATCTCATTCCAAGGATGATTATTATCAAAAGAGGAAATCATCCAGGAAGGACAGGAATGGGACTAAGCCTAGCAAGTCTACTACATCTAAGATTATATGCTATTGCTCCAACAAAGCTGGACATGTTGTGGCTGACTGTCCAGACAAGAGGAAGGAGTCTGCTAATAAAAAGAAGTCTCAGCATAAAAGCAAGAAAGAGAAATTCTTGGTTGCTGAGAAAGAGAAAGGTTTGACAGATCAATCAACTTCATAGTCAGAATCTGAGGCTGAGGCATATATTGGTTTGTTTGCAGAAGAAGAGGATGAGTTCATGCAATTGATGGACTCTATCTATGAGCAGGAAGACCTTCAGTGCAAAGGACTGATGGCAGTGTCTGAAGAAGACCAGTGCCAGGATCAGCCTGGCCCCAGTAAGGTAAAATGTGTATCTGTAGATTTTGATTACTTCACTGGGTCAGAATTAGATGCATCTCCATCAAGAGATGAAGATGGGTCTGAATCTGAAGGAGATATTCATCAGCTGATAGATGAATATGGAGATTTATTGCAGGCACTTAAGAGAAGTAAAAACCTGGCCAAAAATCAGGCTAAGGAAATTGCAGCTCTTAAGTTGGCTGCATCTGATTCAGAGAAGCTGCTGGATCAAAAGATGAATGAGATTGCAAATTGAAGAACATAACTGTTATTCAAATGAGAACAATCACTTTCAAAAATGATCAGATTAAAAGTCTGGAAAATAGACTTCAAAAAGAGAAGGAGATTGTCGCAAGTTTCTCTAAGCCAAAGTCTATCCTACCCTTAATAGATGACTTTGTGTCACAAAAGGGTAAGACATGAATAGACTTTAATAGCACTACATGGGCTACACAGTCCAATAAGAAAGGCAAAGCCCCAGCACAAAATAAAAGACATGTCGTAAATAATACAGCTAAGATTATACCTAAAAAGAGGTATAATAAGTTTGAGTGTTGGTGATGTGGCAAGATAGGCCATTATGCCTTAGACTGTTGGCATAATAACAGTGTCAAGGAGAGTAGCAGTCTGCCTATTAGAAGAGCTGCAGGCAGATTTGTTAAGTTTCAAACTAACTTGCACCAAGGACACAAAAGTTATTTGGGTTCTAAGGTTAAGTAATTTGTGTTGCAGGTGAGTCCAAGTTGCCATGCCCCTATATGGTACTTGGATAGTGGATGTTCCAGGCATATGACTGGAACAAGGGGATTGCTGAAGGACTACTCACCTATGCTGAATGGGCCTAAAGTAATGTTTGGTGGTTCTGAAAAGGGAATCATCAAAGGTTTTGGTAACATTTCTAATAACTCAATTACAATCACTCAAGTGGCCTATGTAAAGGGTTTGAAACACAACCTAATTAGCATATGTTAGCTGAGTGATTTAGGTTATAACATTTCATTTGCCAAGAATGGTTATCATATCAAGAGGTCAAGTGATCAAGAGGTCATATTGACTAGATATAGAAAAATAAATGTATATTGCCTAGACTTTGTGTGTGAGAATAAAAATTCTCCTATCTGTCTTGTGGCTGATGAGAAAGTCTCTCATTGTGTCAAATGGCACAAGAGGCTAGCCCATCTTAACTACAAGATAATTGGCCAACTCTTTAGTAAAGAGTTAGTGAGGAATGGTCCTCAAGTTAAGTGTTATAAGGATGGAATATGTTCAGCTTGTCAAAAAGTCAAGCATACTAGATCCTTCTTTCATAGCCTTGAAACAAAGGATTTAGTGAGGTGCTTGTACCTCTTGTATATGGATTTATTTGGTCCTATGCCAGTTCAGAGCCTAGGTAGGAAGGTCTACACTTTTGTGGTTGTAGATGACTATTCTAGATTCTCATGGGTATTCTTTCTTAGACAGAAATCTGAAACCCCAAAGGTCTTGTACAATTTTGTCAAACAAATTCAGAATGAATTAAATAGTTCAGTGGTCAAAATCAGAAGTGATCATGGAACTGAATTCCAATCTGAAAGTATGACAAGGCTGTGTGAAGAGTTTGGGATTATACAAGAATTCTCCTCACCTAGAACACCTCAGCAAAATGACATTGCTGAGAGAAAGAATAGGACATTGATTGAGACTGGAAGAACACTATTGTGTGATACTTCTCTCCCAGAATATTTCTGGGCTGAGGCAGTTAACACTGCATGTCATGTGCTTAATTGGGCTTCCATCACCAAAAGCCACAAAAAGACACCCTATGAGGTTGTGAAAGGCAGAAAACCAAACTTATCCTATTTTAGGATCTTTGGTTGTAAGTGCTATGTACTTAACAATGGCAAATCTCACCTATCTAAGTTTGCTGCCAAATCTCAAGATGGAATATTTGTTGGGTACAACAATAATAGTAAGGCCTATAGGGTCTACAACTTGGCTACTCAAGTTGTAGAAGAGTCAGTTCATGTCATTTTTGATGAAACTACACTTATTAACAGTGAGTTGCCAAGTAGTTCTTGTAGCTCCACAGGTATTCAGCAGAAGATGGACCAGCTTACTATCAGATAAGATCCAACTGTAAAGCTGGATGAGGAAAATGGTAGTTGCTGTCCAGGGGGAGTACAAGAAACTCACGATGCTGATGAAGAACATGAGGTGCAGCATAATGAAGAGAATGGAGAAGGCCAAACTGCTGATAGATTACCTCCAGTAATTAAACAGTTGAAGGATCATCCTGCACACCAGATCATTGGTGATCCAAGACAAGGAGTACAAACAAGGAGCAGGAACTTGAATAAAATTCTTTGCTCTAGCTTCTTATCTCAAGTGGAACCCAAGAGATTTGAAGAAGCTGTTAAGGATCCACACTGGATTGATGCCATGCAAGAGGAGTTAAATCAATTCAGAAGGTGCAAGGTCTGGGATTTGGTTCCAAAACCAAAGGGCCACTATGTCATAGGGACAAAGTGGATTTATAGAAACAAGCTTGATGAGAGTGGGATCATAGTAAAGAACAAGACAAGACTAGTTGCCAAAGGATACAGATAGGAGGAGGGCATAGATTTTGATCAGACTTTTGTCCCAGTGGCAAGGCTGGAAGCTATCAGGCTATTTCTAGCCTATGCAGCATATCAAGGCTTCAATGTGTTCCAGATGGATGTTAAGTCTGCATTCTTAAATGGAGACTTAAAAGAGGAGGTCTATATAGAGCAGCCCTCAGGTTTTGTTGATCCACTCAATCCTGCTTATGTTTATAGACTTAAGAAAGCTTTGTATGGGTTGAAACAAGCCCCAAGGGCTTGGTATGAAACCCTATCTACTTTCCTCATTGAGAATAAATTCTCAAGGGGGGAAAATGGATAAGACTCTATTCCTTAGGGAATCCAAAGGAAAGATAATCCTAGTCCAAATATATGTTGATGACATAATATTTGGTTCTACTGAAAGTAACCTTTGTAGAAAGTTTGCAAAACTTATGCAAGGGAAATTTGAAATGAGCAGTATGGGAGAACTTAAGTTCTTCTTGGGTCTCCAAGTAAGACAGACTGAAGATAGATTGTCCATATCCCAGTCTAAGTTCACCCTGGAGTTAATTAAGAAGTATGGTATGAAGTCATCCACTACCATGATAACTCCAATGGGGACAAGTGTGTATCTAAGCAAAGATGATGCAGGGAAACCTGTAGATGAAACTTTGTATAGAGGGATAGTTGGCTCCCTCCTATATCTGACTGCTAGTAGACCAGATATCATGTATGCTACATATGTCTGTGCTAGGTACCAATCCTGCCCTAAAGAATCTCATCTTACTGCAGTCAAAAGGATTTTGAGATATCTTAAGGGCACCCCTAATCTAGGCCTTTGGTATCCTAGGAATAGAGATTTTCTACTAATGGGGTATTCAGATGCAGACTTTGCAGGTTGCAAAGTAGATATGAAAAGCACAACAGACACCTGTCAATTTCTAGGTGGAAGACTGGTGTCATGGAGCTGTAAGAAGAAGACTAGTGTGGCAATCTCCACAGCTGAGTCTGAGTATGTTGCTGCTGGAAGCTGCTATGAACAGCTATTGTGGATACAACATCAGTTAGAAGACTATGGTATTCAGGTAAGTAGAACTCCATTATTATGTGATTCTACTAGTGCTATTTCTATTGCTCACAATCATGTTTCTCATAGTAGAACAAAGCATATAGAAATAAGATATCATTTTCTTAGAGACCATGTAGAGAAAGAATATATCTCTTTAGAATTTGTTAGTACTGATTTACAACTAGCAGACATGTTTACTAAGCCTTTAGATGAAACTAAATTCAACAATTTCAAAATTGAATTAGGTATGTTGAACATAAATTAGTTTAACAAAATTGGCTAAGTAAAATTGTGTCGACACAAGAAGTTGTCTGTGTCGACACATAGAAGTTGGTGTCGACATTCCAGAGAAGTGGTGTTGACACATCTAGAAAATTGGTGTCGACACTTCAGAGAAGTAGTGTCGACACATCCAGAAGTGGTGTCGACACATCCAGAAGTGGTGGCGACACTCAGGATCAATACACAGATTTCGTCGAGCACAAATAAAATAAGTGTCAACATATGGAAGTCAACACTTATGTCGAGACAATAGAAGTCTGTGTCGACACATTTCAACAGTGTCGACACATTAAGAGGATTTTGACGAGCCTTTTGACCTTCCTTATTTAGAAGGGTATAAACAGGTCAACAATATAGTCTGTCGACACACTCTCCATAATTTCGAGACCAAAACTTTGTGTCGACAAATTCTCTCTTTTTAATCCAAACTTTCTCTCAACCCTAATGACACCGAAAATAGAAGAATATGTCAAAGAAGGCTATGAGCTGGTACGCAACCCCTCTGATCACGCGGAACCCGAAATTAAAGCAGTAGTAACCCTAATTGCAGAAAATGGGTTGGACTTTCTGGTATCTGAACCAACAAAGATTTGGAAGAAGGAAATACTAGAATTCTATGGCGTAGCTTCTTTAGACTCAACTAGACTCAAGATCAAGTCTACAGTTCAGGGAACTAAGGTTAAACTTACTTTGAAGAGCTTGAGAAAAACTCTTCAACTTCCAAGAACTCAAGAAGAAGTAGAATTACCTTCATCAAAGACTAGGGAAGCACTTCAATGGTGTGGATTGGATCCCACCATGAAGATTGGGTCTGCAATGAATAGAAAAGGGATGAATCTACAAGGCAAATTCCTTTCAGAAGTAGTTGGAAAGGTCATTATCTGCAAGCCAGGGGGACATGATAGGATTTCTGCCTATATGTTCAGCCTGATGACCAGGATTATATTCAGACTAAACACTGATTGGTCAGCAGTAGTTTTTGAAAATATTAAGGAAAGTATTAAGAAGCCAAATCTGGGAAGGATAATGAGATTATACTTGGCTAGAACAATTCCAGAAATAATGGAGCAGGCTGCTGGATCCAAAATTAATCATATGAGCAGAATGGATATTAGGATAATCTCCAAATGGGATAGAGTCTTAACAAAGGACATGCCTGATGAGGAGATGCAAGAGATTCCTGAAAAATCTCCAGCACAAGACATTCCTGCACAAGACCCTACAGATGGTGCTCAAGTGCAGGGGGAGCCTCAACTTGAGGAAGAGTCAACCCACTTGGAAAGTGAAATGGCTACACAAACTATTCTTGAAGTAATTCAAGAGGTTAATCAATCAATTCTCATTGATAAAGATGAAACACTAACTAAATCTTTGATTGATGTTGACCAGCCAACTCAAATAAATAGTCAAGCACAAGATGTTATCATGGAGGATACATCTACTACTAATAATGCTCTAGAGATAAGCATATCTCTAGTCCCAACTCAACAAGAGTTTACCCTTGAAGATTTGTTCCCTGATCTAGGGAAAACTGAATTTGAGGGGGAGAAAGCAGACTTTGAGGGCGAGCAAGTTAACATTGAGAAGGAGCAAGTAAGTACCGTGGGGGAGGAGCAAGGGACTCAAGGGGAGCTACCTAGGACTGCACAGGAATTGCCTCCTAGTCCTAAGGATAGAGTTGAAATAGCCAGTACCTCAGCTTCTGAAGATGAAGCAGCAATACAAGCCAAGAAGAGAAAACTGATGGTTTTCAAAAGAAGGAGCCAGAGCTATAAGAGGGCATTACAGACTACTCCACAATCTGCCCCAACAACTGATTATAGCTCCTTACTAGTCTCATTGTAAGTAAAGCTAGATGAACAGAGGATAGCCATAGAGAAATACATGGATGAGACCCATAAAGATCTGCAATTCTCTTTAGCTCAGGATATTAAATCAATAAGATTTGAATTCAACCAGCATAAGAAGGAAATGATAGATAGCTTTCACAAAGGAGGCAATGCTGTGGTTTTCCTAGCAACACATCAAGAGAAAATCAAGACTCAAGTTGATGATATAGTTGTCAAGCAAGGCTATGTCTTAGAGATTCAACTTAGAATGAATGATAATCTGACAGAATCACATAATGTGATTGTTACAGAACTGAAGAATATTGCTACTGCCCAGACTGAGGCAAGGACTAAGGCCAAGGCAGATTTTGATAAGCAATTATAAGAAGGATTAGCTGCTGTCCAAACAGCTATTAAGGATTCTCAAAAGACTATTTCTGCCCAGCTACTGAAGTTAAAGTCTTTTTATAAAGATGGTGTAAATTTTCTTGATGAACAAATCATATTTCAAAAAGATGACCTCAAGGATCATATTGTAAGACAAGTCATAAAGGTGGAGAGAGTGTTAGTCAAAGCTGGCTCAGATCATGCTAAATGGATATCTAATAGCATCAGAGCCACACTTGGATATCCACCCCTCTGTGATGATGATAATGTGGCTGAGTCAGGTATCCACCCTACCTATTTTGGAGGTGACCAACCTAAAGTTGCTCAAGTTATGTATCCTCCAGCAGATTTTGAAATGATTCACCAAGAAGTACAATCTATGTACAGCCCTCCAGAAGGTGCTAAAAATATTATCCTTGAGAAAGTAGACATGCCAGTGCCAGAGGCAGTTTTGAACAAAGAGCAAGAAGCTCTATTGTCTAAGAAAAGATTCAGAGAACAGGCAGAGTTGAAGCCTGATTTTGAGCAGTGGAGTCCAACATCCAGGAACATTATACTGACTGATTGGAAAGCTGTAAAGGATAAGACCCATGATAGGGGCAAATGGTACTCTGAGCAAGAATGGCTAAAGCCTGAAGCCAGGCAAGAAGCCATTATTCAATATAGAAGAAAGGCTAAAGCTGGGAAGCTACCTCCTAATGCTTAGGAGCCTAGCAAATATTTCCCAAAGCCCTTTCATTACTTTGAAAGGCAAAGAATAAGGGCTGAAGAGCAAAAGAAGAAATATCTAAAGGGCAAGAAGCCAGCTGATGATACTGATGCTCCAGTACAAGCCAAGATCCAATCAGGCAAAGACATAGTTATCAAGGAGCCAGATCAGCTTTAGATTAGATTTACTTGATTTTACAACTTTGTAATCTTTAGTGTTGAAATCTATGTAAACTTTTGATTAGAAACTTTTGAAAGTTTAAACAAAACAATAATTAATGCTCATTCTGGTTGCATTATTATTCTATGATGATTCATTATATTTGTTTTGTTTTAGAAGTTACCCTGTCATATAATGTTGTTATACATCATAATGTGTATTTGTTATGAATGTTGTATATCATTGACTAAGGGTTATGACTTCTCCAAATATGGGGAGATTGTTGGGTACATTGGAAAATGTGTACCAGATTTGAAGAAGCCTCACCTTACTCAATGATATGCATCAAGGTATATTTGATGTTTTTTTGAGTTTATATGTGTAGGTAAAGTAAATGCAGGAATGTAGAAAAATTTCAAAGTCCATGTGTCCACACCAGGAGAAGTTGTGTCGACACTTATGAAGTCTTGTGTCGACACACAGAGAAGCTTAGTCGACATCAACTGTGTCGACACCAAGAGGCAGTGTCGACACACAGAGAAGCTTAGTCGACATCAACTGTGTGGACACCAAGAGGCAGTGTCGACACACAGAAGACTTTGTCGACATCAATTGTGTCGACACACAGGAATTGTGTCGACACATTGCAGAGTTTCAACTAAGTTAAAGAGAAGAAGTGATTGTGTCGACACACAGAATTAGTGTCGACACATTCTACAGAAGTTGTGTCGAGAAGCAGTATCAACAACAAATGTGATGTGTCGACACCACCAAGGCTTGTGTCGATACTTAGTCCACTTGTGTCGACACTTAGTCTACTTGTGTCGACACATGAAGAAGTTCAGTCTCGACATTTTGCTGACAGAGATAGAGTGTCAAGAAGTGACTGGATGACTTGACAGCTGCCATTACCAACTGGTCTACTGCAATTGTCAGAGCTGTCAGAAGTTTGTTAGAAACTGGATCAGCCGGTTACCATGGAGAAAGTCTATATAAAGGCATTCTCCTTCAACAAAAAGATTGACCGATTTGACACAACAGAACTAGATATAAAATTAAGAAGATCTAAGAAGAAGTTGGAGAGAGAGAGCTCCATCTATTGAAGTGAAGTGCAGATCCTAAACTAGTCTGCCAAGAAGGATTCAGATTGAGATCTGAATTTCAAGAAAGAAGCTGATTGAAGATCAACTTCAAAGGAGTTCAACCCTACTGAGTTCAGATTCAAGAAGCTTTGAAGAAAGCTAAGAGTGGTTGTTCTCTGCCATCAGATTCTTCCAAGAACTGATCAAGAAGTCATCCATCCTTTCTCTCTCTACCTGGGTGGTGGTAAAATACATTGTGAAATCTATTTTTCTGTAGGATCTGTTTAAGATCTGAGCTGTAAGCCTATTTTATAAAGGCTGAGTTGTAGGAGATTTAGATCTCTGAGTGGTAGGGCTGTGAGCCTGAGTTGTAGGAGATTATTATCTCTGAGCTGTAGGCCTTGTTGAAGGCCGAGGTAGGGCAGATTGCCTGAGCTGTAGGAGTGTGGACTCACTCTGAGTTGTAGGAACCTTGATTAGGGTTCTGAGCTGTAAGATCTGAGGATCTGAGGTGAAGAGAAGAAGTTAGGCCGAATCTAACACACTGCTAGATAGGCGAAGGGGGAAAGTGGATATACCCAGACCTTGGGGAACCACTATAAACTCTGTGTGCAACCTGTGATTGTGTGATTCTGTGAATTCTGTGCTGTGCTAGCTGTTAAATTAGCTGTTTCAGATTAAGTAACTGTATAGATATTCTGCCTTAGAAGAAAAAGGAATTACACCTATTCACCCCACCCCCCCTCTAGGTGGTTAGACACTAATTCTTTCATTATGCACATGCAACCTTATATATCAGCACCGAGCTGAAGCTCCCCGGACCATCCCGTCCTTCACAAACATCAACCGAGCCAAAGCTCGTCGGGCCATCCTACCCCTCACAAATATCAACCGAGTCAAACCAACTTCCCGAGACACCATGGTGTGTGAATGTGAACCCCTAATTATTTTAGTTGCTCTTTAAGATTTATCACTCCTACAGTTTACGTTAGCCCAGGAATGCCCAAGGTATACCCCGTGAAGGGCTCTTGAAGGCACTAGGAACTACGATGGGATTACGCCCAAAGCTCCCTTTCGCAAGGCACTTACTATTATTGGTTGCTACCTGATTTCCCAACCCTTAATTAATTTTACTGAATCTAGCCCTAGTGCATTAAACACTTCCTCCCTACGGGAAGGACGATTTTTCGCCGATCCTGAGCACCACCTAACACTAGTCAACCTCTCACTCTACTATTACTGTATTCCAATGATGAACTCCTTTATTTACCCAAACCAGCAACCTACTGAGGATTCAACTCTTCAAAATTCATTACCCACTCTAGTTCAGTTTCTGCAGTTACTATATGCAGACCACCCTATACTATATGAGATGTTTAAAGGAGGTACTCCGAATTGTATTCCAAATCTCCTATAAAATTTACTAGAGGTCTATCATAATAAATTTAGTCTTAAATCATAGATCCATAATTTTTCTAATTAATTTGATAGTTATTGAATTTTCCCAAATATTTGGCCATGGGCAATTTTTAACATGAACTATATGATCTACTGAAGTAATGGCCACCCAAAAATTTTGAACACTCAATAATAGAGATATATGACTAGATATTAATTTCCATAATTTTTCAGAAACTATTTGACATCTAATTGATTTGTCCAAAATAATTCCCTTAATCATATGTAAAGAAGGAAGTACCAAAATTACTCATCAGAAAATTATGTAAAAATTACAGAATCTTAATATGGTTCAGAAAAGATCATTGTACAAAAATCAGAATTTTTCAGGCTGGCTAGACTCCAAACTAAATTAAATTAAATTTTCATGGGAAACCATACTTAATGAAACAACCCTTAAAAATAATCATCCAAACATTATATAAAAAATTCACAGAGCTTTAAAACATAATAAACATCCTCTGGCTAATTTTCACTAATTTCCAGCAAGAAGTTTCTTCCTAATAAATTTCTAAGTAAATAATACAAATTACTAATTTGTTAATGAAGTATCCAAAATAATAATCCTAAATTCATAATAAAATCTCCAGAGCTTGCACTAACCTCAAAAACTACTCAACCCAAACCTCATCACTTTTCAAAGAGTTTTTGTGACTTTTTCTAACCCTACAAGGTTTGTGCCCTGAGCTAGGGTTAGGATTTTGAGGGGTTTTAAGGCTTCCAAATTCCCTACAATTTTAACCAGAGAACTATACTAATCCTATGGTCCTCCCCACAAAGTTTCAAGTCATTCCAAGGTCATTTGACCACATGATCTTCAAACCCTAAAAATCCACATTAAGGGACCTACCCTAGGGTTCTAGGGCTACCCTACACTTAACCACCCCAAATTCCATTGGAGGGTGAGTCATACTATAAAAGTCAGTGGCCAAAATATCAACCTCTATTGAGGTGATTTGACCACTCAAAACCCAAAGGGGATGTTTGACCTATTTAACCTTAAAAGGGGTCAACCTAGGGTTGGATCAATACCTAACCAAAACATCTCCAAATGAGATGAAAATTTTACTAGGGCCCTAACATGCCCTCTGAGACTACCCACCCAAATTTGTGAGAGTTTTGAGATGTTTAGGACACCTAATTAATTTATTCATGGATTATAAAACTTTTCTAAAAACTATAGAAAACGTTTTTCCAAAAATTCTGAATTTTGGACAAGCCCTAGGTATAGCTAGGGTAGACTCCCTGCCCAAATCTTAGGTCATTTGGACAAGTGATGAAGGGTGGACATCCATTTGAATCTCAGGATAGCCCTAGGGATAGACCTCACCAAAATGAGTGCCCTGGTCAAACCAGGCACCCAAATGGGTTCAAATAAATTTTTACATAAACTAGACCCTCCAGGATACAAAGTTTATGTTGACCACCTTTTATGAAACAGCACCTACATATTTTTAAAAATTAAAACCAATAAATACAAAATCCGTGACATAATTAAATAATCAAAAATTGATATATTATAGTTTAAAAGCTAATATGGCATGAATCTTGGCACAAAGTGGACGGGATCCCTTCATCTTCTACCTTGAGCCGACGACCAGGATTCATTTTTCCTGCGCCAATTTCAAGCGGCTGCCGCTGGCCATCCAGCCGCCTCCGCGGCCGGCCACCGCCACCATCACCTCCGTTGACGTAGTGGCTGTCGCCAGGCGGCGTCACAGCCGCCGGACATCCCTATTCCGGCGATCCCGATGGTTGCATTTTTGCGGAAAAACCAGGAAAATTTCCCTTTGGATCGGGCTCAATTGAGCCCGAACCTTGGCCCTACAGATTCCTAAGAACTACCCATGAAAGAAGGAGTGGAGGAGAACGTTGTCGGCGGCCTAAAGTCGAGAAGATCGCCGGGAAGCCATCTTTGAAGGCGGTGCCGCTCGGTTTCTGCAACTACACGGTGGGGAGGCTCCGTTTCTTCAGGTAAGGATTGGGAAATCCTCCCGTCGACCCACTGAAGGTGTTTAAAGCCTCAAATGGGGAGGGGAGAGGCTGGATCTTTAATGGACATTAAGGCCATTAATGGCAAGATTCGACCATGGTAGGGGGGCTGAACCAGGCCCTTGGTGGCCAGGGAAATGGCTGGAAACTTCTCCCCTTCCCTGGGGGAGTTGAATTCAGCCATTAAAGGTGGCCTTTGGCCTCCCCTTGGCCGAGCCCCTTCCTTCCCCCCTCTTTCATTTTTTTCTCTCTCCTCCATAACCATGGAAATGAAGCTCACACTCACTCCTAGTCACCAATTGACTTGGTCAATCTGGAGGTCTATTGGCAGCCCATCCATACACATCATCTCCTAAAGAAGCCACATGAGGAGGCTTGAACTTGGGCTAGCCTATTTGGGCTAGGTTGACCCAAGGTAGGCTTGGGTTGACCTTGGTCTTTTTGACCTTTTTGGTTGCCCCTAAAGAGTCCCTGGTGACCCATTGATCTCCCCTAAGGCCTAGGTAGGGTTGGATAGGGCTGACTTGGCATCTTGGAGGTCACTTGTCCCTTGGTAAGGGCACTTTGACCTCTTTAGGTCTAGTGTTGACTTGGGTCAACATGACCTTTTGGGTTGACCCCAAGGAGTCCTTGGTGACCCCATGGCTTCCGCTGAGGTCTAGGAAGGGTTATGTAGGGTTACCTTGCACCTTGGAGGTCACCTACCCTTAGTAAGGGTACTTTGACCAAATTAGGGGCTAGAGTTGACTTTGGTCAACTTGGCCTCTAGGAATGCACCCAATATGTCCTTAGTGACCCATTGACCTCACTTTAGGTCTTGGAATACCTGGGCAAGGTTGGTTGGGCACATTAGAGGCCAACTGCCCTTTGTTAGGGCACCTTGCCCAATTTAGGCCTATGGTGGTCTTAGGTCAAATTGGCCACTTTGGGTTGACTCCAATGGACCCTTAGGGCTCTAGTGGACCCTCTGATAGGTTAGTGATTTTGTGGTGGGGTCATGGAGTCATGGTGAAGCCCTAAGGTCAAGCCCTAGGTTTTGTGATGAGGTTGTGCCACAGGTAGACCAAGGTGATTGCCACCTTGGCCTTCTATCACTTGGCCCTTTTTAGTTTCCTTGGGTTTTGTCATACCCTAGTCATGGCCAAAACCACCGTTAGTGGTCTAGTTGGAAATGGGATGTTACAATGCAGCCTTTATAGAATGTGTCGACATACTTCAGGAAATGTCGACACAGCTCTTTATCAAGTTCTTGACACAGCTTTTGTAGAATGTGTTGATACAAGTCCTGTGTGTCGACATAGCCTCTCTAAGTGTCGACCCAAGTCCTGGATGTAGACATAGTTGCCTCTTTACACTTGTCAGATCAACAGTCTAAGTATGTCAACGCAAGTTATAACTGTCGACACAGTTGATGTCGACTTAGCTTCTGAGTGTCGACACAAGTCCTGTGTGTCGACATAGACTTGCTTCTTGTCTCGACACAACTCCTTCAAAGGTGTCGACAAAAATAATTGTCTCGACACTTTTATACTTAGAATATTTTCTCCGTTCTTCTGCATGCACAAACTAACTCAATACACCATCAAATACAACCTGATGTATATCATTGAGTTAGGTGAGGCTTCTCAAAATCAGGTAGACAAATTCCAATGTACCCAACACCTTCCATCCGGAAACGGATGGTTAGACTGAGAGGTCAAACAGAATAATGGAGGATATGCTCCATATGTGCGCCTTGGATTTTGGGAAGAAGTGGAAAGATCACCTCTATATGATTGAGTTCGCCTACAATAATAGCTATCAAGCTAGCATACAGATGGCGCCCTTTGAAGCTCTATATGGTAGAAAGTGTCGCACACCTTTAGAATAGGCGAAAACAGGCGAGTCAAAACTATATAAGCGTAAGGAGGTCAAAGATGCAAATTCGACCATATGCACTATAAGAGAGCGGCTACTTATAGCCCAAGATAGGCAAGCGAAGTTCTATAATGTCAAGCACCGAAACGTGTAGTTTGTGGTTGGAGAATGGGTATATTTAAAAATCAAGCCTTTTAAAGGTGTATCCAGGATCCGACGCTCGAAAAAATTAAATTTGCGATATATTGGTATGTTTAAAGTAGTTGATCTAGTTGGAGAAGTTTCCTATCAGTTAGCTCTATCAGTGGAGCTAAGTGGTTTGCACGATGTGTTTCACATATCGGTGCTATGCAAAGCTGTAAAAGAATCAGCTCAAGTGATTATTACTGATCAAGTACCGGTCGATAGTCGGCTAACGAGAAAAGTTTGGCCCATTCGAATCGAGGATATGGAGATCAAGCAACTGCGAAACAAGACAATCAGGATGGTCAAAGTCTGGTGGGACAACTATGGCCGTGAAGAACTGACATGAGAGCGTGAGCAAACCATGCGCGAGGAATACCCCCAGTTATTTGTAAAATAATGTTGTAACATTGTTTTGTGTGAAAGGATAATATGTTGTAACATATAAGTTGTTGTTTTTCCCTTATAATGGAATAAAATTTCGGGACAAAATTTGTGTAAGGAGGGGAGAGTTGTAACACCCCAATTTTGGTAGTAGAACTTTTGGTCGCTATCGTCGGACGACAGTGGGTATCGCCGGCTGTGATAGAAATAACACTCTATGCCATAAAGCATTGATTGAGCTCAACGCACTCGATCCCTTTTGATGAATCGTTGGGTAAGAGACTATCGCGTTACGATAGTAGGTATCACGCGGCGATAGCCCCATCTCTCAATGCTCTCCACGCCTTCATGTTTTCAGTGAATATTTAGCTTTTGACACATAATCTCAATATTGAGTGAATATTGAGTGAATATTGAGCTCTCTCAATGCACTCAACACCGTAAAGCTTTTATTGAGCTTTCGACACGACGACAGTGGATATCGCCAGACGATACTGCCACATATGTGTGGACATGTGTCAGATGGCCGGGCGGCGACCGATGAGCGGTGGTTGACAGGAGTCAAAGCGACTATCGATGCTATTACCCAGGCGATAGCAAATATCGCCAGACGATGACGTTAATGTTGAATTTTCAACCGAATTTTTGGCTTTTGCTCCCTTTTGATGAAATGATCCCATGGCTAGGATTAATCCTAAGGCCACTTATGTTGAGGAGTAGAGGAATGAGAATTCATTCACTTTTTCTCACTTTCTCTCCTTCTTTCATTTATGTTCTTGAGAGAAAGAGCTAAGGGTTGCAGCTAATGGCTGGAGCTGAGCTTGAATAGCTTGGTGAAGGAGATCCAGTAGTCGGAAACAAGATCTGAGTCTTGGTCCGTTAAGAGGAAAGCACGGTGCTCCTTTCCAATTGGACAGAATAGCAGTCATGGCTCCTGTTGGGTCCATTGAACCCAATGTCCTGGATTTGAAGAAGGCCTAGCAAATAATGTATACACATGTGGTGATCTAACATGTACTCTTGTTTAGTGATTGCAGGATGTCCTAACAACAATGATGGGACAGTTAGCCTAAGTGGGTAGGTCAGGTAAACAATTACCTAAAGTGTGGATAGATAGAAAATTGTCTATGTCCACAGGCATTGAGTGAAGTTCATTCACTTAACGCCAGATGACTTATAGTGCTGAGTGGAGCCTATATAGTCAAAGCCAAAGTAGTGGCAAGCTGAGAAAGAGGCTAAGTCCACGGACGTTGAGTAAAGTCAACTCACCCAACGCCATACATCAAAAGGCTGCGAGTCAGGCTAATGCAGTATAAGGCTAAAAAGAAATCGACAGAAAAGTGGCTAAGTTCACAGTAGTTAAGTGAGCATCACTCACTCAATGCCATACTCTATATTCGTTGAGTATTGCCTTATAAGTTAAGGCCACAGAAATCTGTGTTGATATTTAGCTAAGTCAAAATGCGTTAAGTGTAGCTTACTCAGTCAACGCCTAATAAACAGTAAAATCTGTTAAGTAGTTTGGCGTTGAGTGGAGCTTACTCACTCAACACCAAGGAACAAAAAATCTAGCTAAGGCCTAAAGCTTTGAGTGAGACATGCTCACTCAACGCTCTCAATGCTATGATTAGAAAAATTTGGCTAAAGTATAAAGCATTGAGTGAGGTGTGCTCACTCAACGCTCTAAACACTTAAGATGCTGAAGAACCATGAAATTGGTTAAGGAATAAGGCGTTGAGTGAGGCATGCTCATTCAATGCTCTCAACGCCAAGTATGCAGAAAAGGCTAAATAATAAGCTAAGGAAAAAAACATTGAGTGAGGCTTTCTCACTCAACGCTGTCAGCGCCTAGTTAGACAGAATTCTGTCTAAGTGTTTTTGCGTTGAGTGGTGCTTACTCACTCAACGCCTATGATAATGTTGCTTGATTTTGGCTAATTCCATAGCTGGTGATGTCAGCAAGTCAACAAGTCAACATTATTCAAATTGATAGCGACAAAGCTACAGTACAAGATAAAAGGCGCCACAGAGATACTGTACAACAGTTGGAGTTATAACAAGATTGCAGTTGGACATTAAGGGTGTGGGACCCACTGCTAAAAGAGCTGTTGGGTTGCAATCAATAAGAGGAGAAGTTCTTTACAGGAAAAAGAAGCTATCGCTGTTGTTCTTCTTAATCGCCATCATTGCTATGACTGAAGACCAGGAAGGTCAAGATAGTAAACCTGAAGGATTAACAAGTTTGTTGATTGTCTTCTCCATTGACATTAGCAAGATCAGAGCAAACCTCTAAAGAAAATACAACAGTTAGCTGGTGCCATCTTCACCTGCGCCAACAAGATCAGAAGGTCTTCCTTCTGAGGGAGAAGCAAAAACAGAGAACAAGTTTCTGCTGATCAAGTTATTTCTCAGTTCAGCCAGCTCAACATCTGAACATCTACTTTTGAAGCTGAGAAGAAGAAAGAACAAAGTTGCTGATTCTGTCCTGGTAAGGAAGAAGAAGCAAAGCAGTGCCAATTACTTCCAGCACAAGCCAAAGCATCCTAAAGATCTATATCCTTGTTGTTGTGAAGAGAGTTGGGCTGAGATTCTCTCAGCTTATGTAGAAGCAAGTTTTGCTGCAGTCACTTCTCAATTCCAACAGGAAAAATCCCTGGTACTGAGAAGAAGTTAGGACTGAGTATATCTCAGTTCAGGTAAAACTAGACTCAGGAAATATTTTCCTGGAGTCATAGTGGGGCTGAGTTTATCTCTGTCCAGAACCTTGGCATAGAGAAACATCTCTTGTGTCAAGTTCAATAACACAACCCACTTCCATCTTGTAGATCCACTTAGATCTGAGTGGTAGGCGTAGATTTTCTCTGAGGTGGGATTCAGTTAAGAATCTATGTTGTAGTATTTGGTTTCAAGTCTAAGGTAGGTGAGTCATTCTCACTAAGCTGTAAGGCACTTATACATGAGGTAGGATCTGGCTGCAGATCTGAGGTAGGGACTGTATGCCTAAGATTGTAGAAGAGTCATTCTCTCTGAGCTATAGGATCCCTAGTGGATCTGAGGTAGTGTTGTACTCCCAGCCTGAGTGTAGGTCCTTTGTCCTGAGGTAGGTGGTCGGCTGATCACTAAGTTGTAGGCCCTTATGGCTGAGTTGTAAGTCTTGGAGGAGATTGAGAGATCCTGAGGAATCTGAGGTGTAAGCTCTTTAGAGAAGAGTTTTGGAGAAGTGCCTCGTCTAACAAGATAGTTGAATAGATGGGAGGGAAAGTGGATGTACCCTTATTAGAGAAACCACTATAAATCTTATGTGTGCTTTGTGTGATTATTGTGATGCAGGTTACATATCTTGAAAGCAAAATCCAACCAACTAATAAAGGACCTAAAGGAAGGAAAATAAAAGATAAGTCACTAAGGACTAAGCAACCTATTCACCCGCCTCTAGGTGATTTAATTATCCTTGAAATCAAAGACTTTCAAGTGGTATCAGAGGAAAGTTACTCAAAAGGACCTAACAGTCTGAGTTGACCTCCAAGGATAGCTAAAAGGTTTGCACTTATGAGTTCATGGGTAATCCATAAGTTGTGGAGCTCAAAGGAGCACCAAGTCTGCAGAGAGAACAAGAACAACATTGGGCTATTGACAGCTCTTGCTGAAGACAAAATCTATCCAGATACAAGAGCAAATATCTGGGCCCCTCTATCATATTCAGATAGTGACTCAGAGGTGGATGAAGTTGAGGAAGGTGAATGCAGAGGCTATGGGCTGATAGATATACCAGAAGAAGAATTCTGTCAGGATCAGCCGGGACAAAATCAGGTATATTACCCTTTTAGCTCCATCTTTGAGTCAGGATATAGATCCTGTACAGACTCTGATGTATTCTCATCAAGTGATGATGAGAGTCCTCTTTCTGAAGATGATATCAATCAACTGATTGAAAATCATGGTGCACTTCTAAAGGCTTTCAAAGAAAGCAGGAGGCTTGTTAAGAAATAAGTAGAGGAAATTGCCTCCGAATAGCTGGCTGCTTCCCAGCAAGATGAGACTTCATCTTTGTTATATCTAAAAGTAAGTGAAGTAGCCCATCTAAAAATTATGGTAGATATCCATGTTGAGTTTGTAAAATATAAGGACTCGATTATCAAGGATCGTGAAGAGAAACTTGAAAGGGAGAAGAGGATTGTGGCTAATTTCTCTAAGATAAATTCTATAAAGAAAAAATCTGAATCTGAGTGGATTTCTAAAGTTATCCATTCTCAGAGGAGAGGCCAAACACTTGTCAGGACTCAGTCATACTTTCACAAGGTAATTCTCCTATCTAACATGTATGACCAAGACTATAAGTGTGGTGACTGGAGGTGTGGGAATCTTTCTTGTAAGATTACAAAAGTACCTTACAATAGAAGAAGAGAGTTCATGGGATTGAGTGCACAGAAGGTTCCCCATGTAAAAGTCCAAAAGGCCCATCCCGGACCTTTTGTATTTAGTGCCTCAGGCCCCTCATTCAAGGCTAAGGTTGTTGCCTATTCTAAGGTTCTTCAAGCAAGAACACAAACCAATAGTGCTTTAGTCAGTAAGGCTGACTTGACTGCCTCTAAAGCCACTAAGAATATGCCAACTACAAAGAAGGTTGTTGCTAATGGAGTTCAGAGTAAGCCAAGTTCCTCTACTGGAAGTCCCACTTCTGGTCAAGCTCTTCCTGAAAGAAACAAGAAGAATTCCTCAGTTCTCTCCAATAAACAGGCATCCAAACATGGCTTGCACACTTCAAGGTGTGTTCAGAAAAGGAGATACAACTTCCATGAATGTTGGTGTTGTGGCAAAGTGGGCCACTTTGCCATAGATTATTGCCACAACCCCTGTGTGTCAAAGGCAAGGCAGTGTCTTTCTGATATGACTCCTGTAGGTAGACATATTCATCTTCAAGCTAACAGGAACCTAGTGCCCAAGTAATATTGGGTTCCTAAGGTAAGGTAAACTCTATTTTGTAGTATAGTCCAAGTGGCCATGTCCATTTATGGTCCTTGGACAGAGATGCACCAGGCCTAAGTCTTGGTGCAAGGAATGATAGAACTGATCATCATTCACAAGATGTCGTAGAAATGTGCAACTGTTGAGGGGGAGTTATTAAAATAAAGCCAGATGCACAACAATGGCTAAAGTTTAGGAGCAAGGATGTTGGTCTGCTTAGAGACTGTGAATCCAACATCTGCTTCTAGTCTACAAGGCAAAGAAAAGTAAAATTCACCTAGCTATTAATTCTACTAAATATTTCCTAAACTGCTAAAAAAATACATTGAAGAGATGAGACAGTTTAAATTAAATCTTGAGAAGAAGCATAACAGCTATCTATAAACTTGTCTCAAAAAATAAGTTAGTGACTCTCATGCTCAGTATGCCACTAGATGCAACTATACACAACATCCTCAAAATTGACATAGGCAAGTTGAATTTAGTTGCACTCCACTAGGGCACATATTACATGTGTATTGGAGGTTTGAGACAAGTGAGTCAAGAAAAGATGTTAGACAATTATAAAAAATTTATCCTAATAATTGAGTTTGTGGCTAACACACTCACAATGTCACTTGATGTAACAGGACTCAATATCTTCTCACTTAATTTGTCCATGTTGAAATTATGTCAGGTTGCACTCCACTAAGACACACATTAAAAATATATATTGTAAGGAAATTTTAACATTGCAGGATTGGTCGACCCAGTAAGACTCATGGTTATGCAAAAATTGTCTATGGGCAACTAAGTAAAAGGAGTAAACCCAGCCGTTGATCAAAATTTGATTACCAAATCATGTAAGTGAATTTCCGCCTTATCTTAAGAAAAACTATAAATAATAGAGCTTGTGCATAGATCAAAGTCATTGTTTCTTGCCCTTTCCCTCCATCATTCGCCGAATCGACGGAAATCCGCTCTCGCTAAGTATCCATTATTCGCAAGCAAAATAGCGCACAAAGGTCAGGATTTTCTCTTTGAGGGAGCAGTGGTTGTTCCCAATGGATTCATTGACGCTCCTAAAGAGGTACATCATGTGATTCATATTCTGCAAAAATATGACCTAGCTGTCATCTTGATTGAGCCCTGTCTGCTGTGGAAGAGGGAAGTGCTAGAAGTGTTTGCAAATGCCAAGGCATATGCATCAGAAGGCAAAGTCAAGAATGTAGTAAGTGGGAAGGAGATAAAGATTACCCCCAGAAGGATTATAAAAACATTGCAGATGCCAAAGCTCTCTACAAATGAAGATGAAGATGATCTGGCGTATGATGACATTAAAAATGCAATGAAATGGTGTGGGTTGTCCAAGCACTCCACCGACTCAATCTTAAGGAAAGAACCCAACCTAAGGGGTAAGTTCTTAGTTAATATCGTTGGAAAAGCCTTGCTCTGCAAAACCGGCTCCCATGATAAAATATCAAAGAAGATGTTCGAGGTAATCACAAGAATTATCTTGTCAAAGAAGACCGACTGAGGGAGAATCCTATTTAAAAGAATTATTGAATGCATTGCTAAACCAAACTTAGGGAGAATTTTGTCCCTATTTCTGCGACAAACAGTCCCAGAAATTCTGAATATAAAGCTTGGGGAGAGAATACATCACATGCGGAGAATGGACATTAAGATTGATGGCGCGGCCCCTCAAACACTTCCTGATGATGACCCGGTTGTTGCGGCCCCTCCAACACTTCCTGATGATGACCCGGTTGCTGCGGCACAACAAGTTAAAGATTTGCGGCGTCATGACAACGCCACGGACGCTAACGGAAAGCTGCGATACAACCTCCGTCCGCGGCGCGCAAAGCTTGCTTAATAATTCTACTTAGTTTTATTTTAATTGCTTAAAACATTTGGCTTGTAATATTTTTATTTTCATGTTGGTGTGCTATTAAACCCTTGGTGTGTATGTAACCGCCCGGATGGATGAGATTTCATCTCCATCATGGATGGTTGGATCTCTTTTGTAACTCCTATTTAAAGGAGGATATTATGATGAGTTATGCATTGGAAAAAGAAACCTAAAGAAACCCCCTTGAGGAATTTCGGCCACCATGGTGAAAGCCATAGCCACCTCCTCCCCTTTGGTGTGAAGCCAAGCCTTGCCTCCTCCATCCCCGTTCGGTGCGACTCCGGCGTGGCTTCTCTCGGTGCGACTCCGTGGAAGAAGGAAGCAGCCCCCTTCGGTGTGAAACCGGTGGAACCGTGGAGAGAGTGATTCTCCCACAAATATTGTGTGATCTTCTTCTTGGTTGGGTAATCTCTTCCCTATCTTTGTGTTTCTTGCTGTGAGAATTTTGTGGAGGTTATTCAACCGTCTTTTCCACGATTTTAAAGTGTTTTTGCTTGCAAATCTGAATCGAACGTTGTTATTGACCCTCTCTTGTTTTCCGGATTGGAAGATCCGCTAGAGAACAAACTAGGCCAAGCCTTGACTTGTTCTCCAAGATTGGGCACGCTTTGGTGCTAACAAGGGAGTTAATCTCAACTTGTTCTTGATCCCTCCTTATCGTTTACCGCCGCTCCTAAATATATTTTTGCTGCGATTGACGGCTTATTGTGAAAAGAATAGATGCTTGTGTAGGTGCGGTGAGATGTGTGCTTGTTGGAGAGGTAGGTCCTAAGGTCGTGGTATCGAGTCCGGCTAGGCGCGAGTTGTGTGCTTGTTGGAGAGTAGGTCCTAAGGACGTTGTATCGAGTCCCGTATTTTTGAGAGCCAACCGACCCCTTTTCGTTCGCTTTTGGTCGGAGCACTCTCTTATTTTTTTCTATGTTCTGTGATGGGTACCCGCCGTTAGCGTAAGCACGTCCATCTCACAAACATCCCTACACCAATTTGGTATCAAAGCGAGGTTGTTTCAACTTTCACGTTGCAAACATCCTCTCTGCGTTCCTTGTTAGAGATCCGATCGTTAGAACTCAAAAAAATTATTTTCTGTGGTCTGCCAATAGCGGGCTGAAATCTTTATTTTTCAGCAAAATTTCAAAGAAAATTTTTTTTTAACGATCTATGTGTTATTCACATCGGGAGTATATAAAAATATCGTATTTTCAATATAGCTTCAGTCCTAGGAAAATTCATCTTGCCCGGGGCCTCCCAAACCTGAATGCGCACTAGGCTAGGAACGGAGTACGCAACCCCGTCTACGTCTAGGATGGCTGCGAACGAGCATGGTGATCCCAACACCGAGGCTATAGCAGGTCTTCGTGCCGAAATGACAGAGCTTAGGAACGCCTTAGCCCAGATCCTACAAAATCAAGCAAGGCCACCCCCACCTCCCGTTAATGCTGGGCAGCCCAACCGGCACCAACCGAACTTTGATTCGGATTCTGAGGGAAACTCTCCCCGTATGCCCCCTCGAGAACCCCGCCCCGAGCGAGGCTTTGATATCACGAGGGCTATCAAGATAGATGCCCCCACCTATGATGGCATGGGAGATCCCCAGATCTTCCTCCATTGGGCTATAGACATGGAGTGCTATTTCGAATGGCACAACCTCACGGACCCCCAAAAGGTTCAAGTTGCCAGGATGAAATTAATGGGACGTGCCAAAACCTATTGGCTGAATGAAGAACGTAGGTTAGGAGCTGGGCACGGGGTCCCACTCATTGGATGGGCTGTTATGAAGAACCTGCTAACCGATCAATACGTTCCCGCGTACCATCGGACGCAAATGTTCGATGAGCTTGCCACCCTTCGGCAAGGCTCAATGTCTGTTGCTGAATATATGGGAGAACTTAAGGACCGTATGGTACGATGTGACCTTCGAGAGATCCCCGAAGTAACTTTATCTAGATTTCGAAAGGGACTTCACCCCGACATTCAGCGGAAACTCTTGCGTTATGGTCACACGGACTTGAATACGACTTTCAATGCCGCCTTGGACATTGAAAAGAACCTAGCATCTAAAGCTCACTCCCATTATTCTAATGCGAAGAATAAGTCCACCGCTGGGGCCTCTTCTTCCACTTTTCCTGATAAAGGAAGATTTAGATCCTCCGAGTCGAAATCCGTTGTGATTACCGCGAGAAATACCAAGAACCCCGCTAGTGAGCGTATCCCCGTTGGAAAGGTTAGCAAGGCTAACACCACTTGTTACTCATGCGGTGTTCAAGGCCACTATGCCTATGAATGCCCCACCAAGACGAAGGCCATAGCCTTACTAGAGTCCACTACCGACCCTGACGACTATGTCCATGAGGCCGAAGAGGAGAGCGACCCTGACGGAGTCCCTAGTAACTTGGAGGACGATCACCGCCTTATGGTGATGCGTTGCATTTTGACCACTCCTCGTCCTGTAGACGACTGGAAGAGGACGAGCATCTTTTCCCTGATATTTAAGAGTGGAGAAAAACTTTGCAAATTAGTTATTGATGGTGGTAGTTGCGTAAACGCCGTTTCTGAGAATGCCGTTAAGCGCATGTCCTTGACTGTCGAGCCGCACCCGACCCCCTACCAGGTCGCTTGGATTAGTAAGGTTACTATTAAGGTTACCCAACGGTGCCTAGTCCCCCTGTCTTTCAAATCCTACACGGTTGTGGTTTGGTGCGACGTCCTACCAATGGATGTTTGTCATGTGTTATTAGGCCGCCCGTGGCTATATGACCGTGATGTGACGCACTATGGTCGTGCCAACACTTATGAGTTTAAATTCAATGGCAAGATCGTCACCTTGAGACCGACTGTGCCAAAAGAGCCGGTAGTGTTGGCTAAGGATACCACCATCCCAGTTGAGAGGAAAGCCTTGAGTCTAGTTGGTAGGAAGGAATTTGTGAAGGATCCCTTTATTGGGGGAATAATGTACGCTCTTGTACTTCTGAGTGAAAAAACTGATGGTGGCGTGTTGGAAGATTTACCCCGAGAGCTACGGGTATTGTTGGATGAGTTTAGGGATGTATACCCGGAGGAGTTGCCTTCGTCGTTACCACCGCTTAGAGATATACAACACGCAATAGACCTTATCCCCGGATCGTCCTTACCCAACCAACCACACTATAGGCTTAATCCAACTGCCCACATAGAGTTACAAACCCAGATAGAGTTGTTAAATAAGGGATTTATTAGGACGAGTATGAGCCCATGTGCTGTCCCCGCTCTTCTTGCCCCTAAGAAGGATGGCACCGGGCGCATGTGTGTTGATAGCCGAGCTCTCAACAAAATTACTATAAAATATAGGTTTCCAATTCCGCGACTAGATGATCTCTTGGATGTCCTATCAGGTGCCACTATCTTCTCAAAACTGGACTTACGGAGTGGTTACCACCAAATCAGGATCCGAGAGGGGGATGAGTGGAAGACGGCGTTCAAGTCTAAGGACGGGTTGTATGAATGGCTTGTGATGCCCTTTGGGCTATCCAATGCCCCCAGCACCTTCTCCCGGATGATGACGCACATCTTTAGGCCATATATGGGGAAGTTTGTTGTAGTGTATTTTGATGACATCCTAGTGTTTAGTACCTCCCCCGCCGAACACCTCTCTCACATCAAAGTAGTCCTCTCCACCTTAAGGACTGAAACCTTATATCTAAATCTAAAGAAATGCACGTTTTATGTTTCGGAGGTTGAATTCTTAGGTTATATAGTTGGCTCTGAAGGAATTCGTGTTGACCCAGGAAAGGTTCAGGTGATTAGAGACTGGCCCGAGCCCACTAGCCTTCGTGAGGTGCGTAGTTTCCACGGGTTAGCTACCTTTTATCGTCGTTTCATACGTGATTTTAGTAGTATTATGGCACCCATTACGGACTGCATGAAGAAAGGAGAATTCACATGGTCCAAATCCGCCACGTTTGCATTCCATCGTATTAAGGAGCTTATGACCGAAGCACCGGTGTTACGTCTCCCTGACTTCACCAAGGTCTTCGAGCTTACTTGTGATGCATCTGGCGTAGGGATTGGAGGTGTCTTGAGTCAAGAGGGTCACCCGGTTAGTTATTTTAGTGAGAAGTTAGCGGGTGCTAAATTAAATTATTCCAATTACGATAGGGAGTTTTATGCGGTCATTAGATGTTTGCATCATTGGAGGCACTACCTCCTTCATAAGGAGTTCGTGATCCTCTCTGATCATGAAGCGTTGCGATTCATCAATGGTCAGCACAAAATCAGCTCGCGCCATGCTAAATGGGTATCCTTCTTGCAAGAATACACATTTACTCTCAAGCACCTTAAAGGGACCGACAATCGAGTTGCCGATGCACTCAGTCGCCTCACCCTCTTACTTTCCTCCATGCAAGTCCACGTGGTAGGGTTCGAGCGCATAAAGGATGAATACGCCACATGCCCTGATTTTCAGGAGCCATACTTATCTGCCCAGGATAGCTCTCCCGCGACCATCACGGCCTATTCACTTAGAGACGGATACTTATTCAAACACGGAAAATTGTGTATCCCCCACTCCTCTTTGCGACTCCACATCATTTGGGAGTTACATAGTGGTGGCTTGAGTGGCCACTTTGGCAGAGACAAAACGATTACGCTCGTAGAGGAGAAATTCTTTTGGCCTAAACTAAAGGCGATGGTTGGGAAAGTTGTGAGCAGTTGCCGTACGTGCCAAGTTTCTAAAGGTACTAAGTCCAATGTAGGTTTATACACTCCGCTACCTATTCCGTCCGTCCCGTGGGAAGACGTGAGCATGGACTTTGTATTAGGCCTTCCCCCCACCCTGCGACGTCATGATTCTATACTCGTTGTTGTGGATAGGTTCTCCAAGATGGCGTACTTCCTCCCCTGTAGTAAGACCAACGACGCCTCTCACATTGCGAAACTGTATTTTAAAGACGTCGTTAGTCACCGTGGCGTTCCGAAGACTATTGTCTCAGATAGGGACGTCAAGTTCACTAGCTACTTTTGGAAAACCTTGTGGGTTCTTATGGGCACAAAATTATTATTCTCCGCGGCTTATCACCCACAAACTGATGGCCAGACGGAAGTAGTCAATCGGAGCCTAGGAAATCTTCTTCGATGTCTCGTGAGCGACCATAAAGGCACTTGGGATTTACTGCTTCCACATGCACAACTGGCTTACAATAATTCTAAAAATCGGTCCACGGGTATGTCTCCGAATGAAATTGTCCACGGGTATAAGGCCCCTGTGCCACTTGACTTGGTCCCCTTACCTCCCACATACAAAACAAGTCAGTTTGCACAATCCTTCGCCCAACATATTCACGACTTACATGCACGTATACGAGCTACCTTGACTGCTCAATATGAGTCTTATCAAGCGCACGCTAATCTACATAGGAAGGTGTCACACTTTAAGGTCGGCGATCTGGTTTTAGTACGGTTAGTTCCCGAACGAATGCCAACTGGCACCGTTAAAAAGTTAGCTCCAAAACGCGCCGGTCCTTTTCGGATTATAAAGAAGCTAGGTGACAACGCTTTCGTATTGGATTTGCCTGCTGAATGGGGTATCTCCCCTATTTTTAATGTCTCGTATTTGACGCTGTTTGTTGCGCCTCCACAAGAGTTGGTTTCTTTGTCGTCTTCTCCCTCCACTGAAATTTCTAATGGGTTGGGGAGTGGTAGTTTGGATGATCTCTCTCCTCCGGTCCCCGCAGGTATAACATCGGATGGTACGCTGCCTTCTTTTATTCCTACTGCTGACATGTTTCCCAGGTTTCCCAAGACGTTTCTCCATCCAGATATGATACTCGCTGCTGAGCCATTTACTACTCCTGCCGGTGCTACCTACCGCTTCCTCATCCGTTGGCGTGACCGCCCACCGTCGGACGACTCATGGGTCCTCGCGACAGAGCTTCAACGTTTGGATGCCGAGCTTCTCCGCCGCTTTCTATCAGCCCACGCATCGGAGATGCGCGATTTTGAGTGGGGGAGGATTGATGGCGCGGCCCCTCCAACACTTCCTGATGATGACCCGGTTGTTGCGGCCCCTCCAACACTTCCTGATGATGACCCGGTTGCTGCGGCACAACAAGTTAAAGATTTGCGGCGTCATGACAACGCCACGGACGCTAACGGAAAGCTGCGATACAACCTCCGTCCGCGGCGCGCAAAGCTTGCTTAATAATTCTACTTAGTTTTATTTTAATTGCTTAAAACATTTGGCTTGTAATATTTTTATTTTCATGTTGGTGTGCTATTAAACCCTTGGTGTGTATGTAACCGCCCGGATGGATGAGATTTCATCTCCATCATGGATGGTTGGATCTCTTTTGTAACTCCTATTTAAAGGAGGATATTATGATGAGTTATGCATTGGAAAAAGAAACCTAAAGAAACCCCCTTGAGGAATTTCGGCCACCATGGTGAAAGCCATAGCCACCTCCTCCCCTTTGGTGTGAAGCCAAGCCTTGCCTCCTCCATCCCCGTTCGGTGCGACTCCGGCGTGGCTTCTCTCGGTGCGACTCCGTGGAAGAAGGAAGCAGCCCCCTTCGGTGTGAAACCGGTGGAACCGTGGAGAGAGTGATTCTCCCACAAATATTGTGTGATCTTCTTCTTGGTTGGGTAAACTCTTCCCTATCTTTGTGTTTCTTGCTGTGAGAATTTTGTGGAGGTTATTCAACCGTCTTTTCCGCGATTTTAAAGTGTTTTTGCTTGCAAATCTGAATCGAACGTGGTTATTGACCCTCTCTTGTTTTCCGGATTGGAAGATCCGCTAGAGAACAAACTAGGCCAAGCCTTGACTTGTTCTCCAAGATTGGGCACGCTTTGGTGCTAACAAGGGAGTTAATCTCAACTTGTTCTTGATCCCTCCTTATCGTTTACCGCCGCTCCTAAATATATTTTTGCTGCGATTGACGGCTTATTGTGAAAAGAATAGATGCTTGTGTAGGTGCGGTGAGATGTGTGCTTGTTGGAGAGGTAGGTCCTAAGGTCGTGGTATCGAGTCCGGCTAGGCGCGAGTTGTGTGCTTGTTGGAGAGTAGGTCCTAAGGACGTTGTATCGAGTCCCGTATTTTTGAGAGCCAACCGACCCCTTTTCGTTCGCTTTTGGTCGGAGCACTCTCTTATTTTTTTCTATGTTCTGTGATGGGTACCCGCCGTTAGCGTAAGCACGTCCATCTCACAAACATCCCTACACCAAAGATGCTGGATCGATGGGAAAGAGTTCTTCATCCTCGTGGACCATCAACAACAGAGAAGAAAGGAAAGAATGTTGCAGATCCTGAGCTAAGCCGCTCGAGCAATTCAGTTGAAGATGAAGAAGAATCTCAAAATTCAATTTCAATAGGGTCTGATGAAGAGATAAGGAAGGACAGAAGTGCTCAAGTTTTAGAACAGTCTGAAGAAACTGCTGACCAAGATGATGACTTGCCTTCATCTGAAGTTGCAGAGCAAATTACTGAGACCATTGTCACTAAGATTTCAGTTAGGATGGAAGGAGAGGATTTCATGTCCAGTAATGCAGGTGATCACCTATTAAATCCTAATGATGTTGATGATCACAGGCCTCAGAGTGAGGGGGAGATCAATTTGACTTCTGAAATGGAGGTTGCAATGTCTGAAGGTGAGCAACTCCTGGATCAAGTTATGGATGCTACATTTGCTGAGGAAAAGAATGCACTAGTTGAGGGGGAGCAATTGATAGAAGAGATAATACAAGAAGCATTAGTTGTGGGGGTGCAGCAACAGGTCCCTCCAAAAGGAGTTCAGACTGCTAAAAGTGATACAGATGTTATTGATGCTACTATACTGAATGCCAATGAAGGCATGGCAGAGGTTGAGGGGGATAATCAATCTGAACTCCCTGCTCAGATAGAAGTCCATGACATTGATTCCTCAATGTTAGAAGAAGAGACAGATGCTCCAAAAAAAGAGATAGATGAAGATGAAACTGACTCTGGTGAGAAGGAAGAGGTCAGACAACCTGTAAAACCTCAGATTAAAGGCACCTCTGCTCAACCAGATCTGATTCCACCTATGTTCCTTGCCCAACTGAAAGGTATACTGGATGAACAAAGGAGGGCATTAGAAAATTATGTGGATGATGCCCTTAAAAATATCAGCAAGGATCTAACCACACAAAATCAAATCGATCAGATTTGAAGTAAACATATTGAAGGGTGAAACTGTAAAGTTTTTCACTAGGGCAGCATCGGCTGTGGACTACACCATGGAGAAGCTGGATGTGTCAAGACAGAATATTGTCACTGTCATAGAGAATCAAAAGGTTCATGCTTAGAACACACAAACCATTCATGATAATGATAAAATTCTGTGGGATCAATAAAATACTCAAATCTTGACCAAGATGGATGCATGTACTAAGTTGCTTGATGACCACATGTTGGAAGTCAATAATCATGTTACTGTTGGAGTGAACTACCTAGAAATAAAAAGAAGTAAGGCAAGCACCTCCCAGACCATTCAAATAGTTGAGGAAGTCAAAAATGGGGAGAGTGAAGCTATAAGGACTAACACAGAAAACATGGTCTGGGAAAAATGTAGTTAGAGGCTCATTAGGAATAGGGCCAGTGCAATATGAAAACATCCCAATCATGCATGCTTAAGTGCTAGAGGCTTTAAACAAAGAGCATACTCAGCAAGATCATCAAAGTTATCAGTACATAGAAGAATATGATAGTGCTGGTGATCAGTGGGGAGGGCAGTCCACTATTACTGAGATTCCTTCCTTCAGCCCCACTATATACCAGGCATTACAGACCAAATAAATGACTTCAAGTGCTGAAACTGAATAGGAAGTCAGGCTAAGGAAAAAGAGATACATGGTGGAAATGGAGAAAAGGCCAGATTTCGAACAGTGGATCCCTGAATCCAGATCCATCATTATGCTTGATTGGGATCAGGTCAAAAATAAGAGGTCGGACAGAGGAAAGTGGTATAGCAAAATGGAATGAGACAAGATGGAAAAGTGAGACATTGAAAGGATAATTTACTGGAAGAACAAGAATGCTAACACTTTTCCTCCTGGTGCAGTTGAAACCTCCAAGTACTTCCCTAAGCCCTTTAGCTATTTTCAAAGGCAAAAAGATAAAGCAGAAGCTACAGCTAGAGCTAAAGCAGCCAAAGCCAGTGAGGAAGATAGAAAAGGGAAGAAGAAGGCTTTTGTTGAAGAGAAAGCAGTCAAGAAGAAAAAAGGCAGTGGGATTATCATAAGGAAACCTGAAACTTGAAAAGTTTCAAGTTCTGCTTATAGGGCTTAAGGAATGTGTGTTGTTTTGTTAAATGCACAAGAACTATTATTTAGTAAAAGTTAAATGCAAATCATTGTGTTGATAATCATTATTTTTGTTTGATGTAGTGTATTGGATATTGCTTATATTGCATAGTTGTGTTAGTGTATACATTGCCATAGGTTTTGAATTCTTCAAATAGGAGGAGATTGTTGGGTCCATTGATCCCAATATCCTCGATTTGAAGAAGGCCTAGCAAATAATGTGTACATATGTGGTGATCTAACTTGTGCCTAAGTTTAGTGATTGCAGGATGTCCTAACAATAATGATGGGACAGGTAGCCTAAGTGGGTAGGTCAGGCAGACAATTACCTAAGGTGTGAATAGATAGAAAACTATCTATGTCTACAGGCATTGAGTGAAATTCATTCACTCATCGACATATAACTTATAGTGCTAAGTGGAGCCTATACAGTCAAAGCAAAAAGTAGTGACAAGCTGAGAAAGAGGCTAAGTCCATAGGCGTTGAGTAAAGTTAACTCACTCAATGTCATATAGCAAAAGGCTCTGAGTCAGGCTAATGTAGTATAAGCCTATGAAAAAATGGGTAGAAAAGTGGCTAAGTCCACATGCATTGAGTGAGCATCACTCACTCTATGCCATACTCTATATTCTTAGAGTATTGCCTTATAAGTCAAAGCCACAAAAAATCTGTGTTGCTATTTGGCTAAGTCCAAATGCATTGAGTGTTGCTTACTCACTCAACGCCTGATGAACAGTAAAATCTGTTAAGTTATTTGGCATTGAGTGGAGATTACTCACTTAACGCCAAGGAGTAAAAAAATCTGGCTAAGGCAAAAAGCGTTGAGTGAGACACGCTCACATAACACTCTCGATGCCATGTTTTGGAAAATCTGGCAAAAGCATAAAGCATTGAGTGTGGGGTGCTCACTCGACGTTCTCAACACTTAAGATGCTGAAGAAGCAGGAAATTGATTAAGGCACAAGGAATTGAGTGAGGCGTGCTCACTCAACGCGCTCAATGCCAAGTATGACGAAAAGGCTAAAGAATAAGCTAAGGAAAAAAGCGTTGAGTGAGGCTTGCCCTATAACACCCCAAATCCCAATTTGGGTTCAGGTTGGGCGACACAGCTTGGTACACGGGCGTGTCCTAGGGCGTATCCTGCTTGAGTTGAGCAACCTCTCGAGTGCTCCACAAAAAATACACTCGAGAAGTTCTCGATAGGGAACACGCCCTGCGACACGGGCGTGTCAGAGGGCGTGTCGTCCTCTGGTCGACGAACAGCGCTCGACGATTATCGAGCAGCAAGTCAAGTTGAGTACATGGCATGTAACACGGGCGTGTCACAGGGCCATGTCCTTCTTTAGATCAGCCAGGGATGCGTGTGCTGGTGGGCATGGGTGTGTCTTACGGTACACAGCCTAGGACACGGGCGTGTCCCATGGCCGTGTCCCGCCCGGGTTAAGTTGGTGGTGTGCTGCCTGAGGAACACGCCATGCCACACGGGCGTATACTATATGACATGGGTGTTGCATCCATGTGACACAGGTGTAAGTGATTCTCATTCTCAAAAGTGGGGAGAAGAGAGAGAGAGAGCAAGGAAGGAAGAAGAAGCAGGGAGATGGCTGCCAGAGAAGCTTAAGTATGCTGAATCGTGAGCCGAGTGCGGATTCGTGGAGTCAGGGCCGTGGCGGTGATTTCCATCTAGCTAGATCATGGCTCCAAAGAAATCGTCAAGGGTAACGATCTCCTTCTTGGACACGTGAAGTCCTTTCTTTATGCATATGCATGGCATCCTCCACAAAGAGGTGGAAAGCGTATGTGATTCCAGGTTGAGTCTACATCTAGAGCCAGAAGTGTGTAGTACGACATAGGTATGCTGTGTGAAGCCCATCCAAATGGTTAGTCTAGATTGGTGATGGTTATGTGTGAACAGGAGAAGACTCTGTGTATTGTATGGAGGCGCGTGAATTGTGAAGGTAATCTCCTTTTGTTGTGATCGCTGCGTGAGCTGTTTGCTAATCTTGGATGCTTTGCATAAGCTCCTTGTGGTGTGAGCGCTGTGAGTGCTATTTGCTCTGAGAGAGCGGAAAGCTGTGAATAATCAGGAGGGAAAGCCGACCCGCATCAAGTGGTGCGCTACTGACGGTTTAAGCAACGGGAAATGACTGACCTGCCCCTGGTTGTTTTGGGAGATCGATTGGTGGCAAGGCTTGGGAGGATGCGAGGTAGACCCGGCTTACTGCACCACAATGGTGGTTCGATCTGAAGTGGAAATGCTCAAGTTTGCCGTGAGGTTAGAACCTCTGAGTGGGATGGGCGAGGATGTCCCCAGCATATGTGTTGGTATACTAGGGCCCATATCCAACAAGTTAAAAACCTCTGCTCGGTGGTGGGAAACTGGTATATCTGATACACCAATAATGTTCCCTGAGTGCACGGAGCATCTGGCGGAGGCTGACATTTGTGATGATGTGGTGTGTGAGAGCACCTATTGTGATATAACCATATATATATGTTGTGATTGTGATGCATATAAGGAAGGAACCACAACCCTGGGTAAGGGGTAGGGTCGTTATAATTGGTCAGCTAATGCTGACCGTTGCTTTGTTTACCGCTCTTGGGGTGGATGCCTAATTGCAGGTGCTGACAGGTTGAATTGAGCAGAACGAAGCCCTTGCTTCTTAAAGGCCCTTGAAGGCCGTGCGAAGGATTCTTGGAGTTCATGTGTGACCGACCTGGGTGCCGATGTATGAATCTGTATATTTTATAAAGATCAACTTGTAAGGCCTTAAGGCCATGAGAGGTGTGTGTTTGTATACATTCTCCGATCTATATAAATGTATGATTTATATATATTAGTGGACATTCATTCTGTTGAGTTCGTACAACTTAAAGTGCTTTCGCTAGAATGCTTTGAGTTAGGATGCAAGTAGAACGTGATTTTGATATTTATAAGTAATTTCGTCGTTTGTCTGTGAAATATGGCATGGGGCCCCGACCGGACACACCGTTATATTCCATATGACGAATGGAGGTATTATAAAGTGGTATCTGAGCCAGTTTGAGATTTATGGGAGGGAGAACATAAGTGAACTCAAGAATGTCCACTAGGAATGTAATACATATACGTGAGGAGCGTGAGCGTGTAGTTATTATGGAATGGACATAACTGGTGTTTTATATATTGATAGGTGACGCGGAGTGGTGTTGGGCAGTCTGAGCCCCAACGGTCTGATGAGAGTGCGGCACCAGCTGAGGCGCCTACACCTCCCTCGGAGGAGACCATACGTGTGGTTACTGAGACAGTGCTCGCATTGTTACATACACAACCTACTGGGTAGGCAAGGCCTGCAGGGGTGCCAGTACGGCTTGGTGCAAGGCAAGAGCTTGTTGAAGCTAGGGTGGATGAGCAAGCAGCTGACGAGCAGTTGAAGCGATTTATGGAGTTTCATCCACCTATGTTTGGAGGAACGAGTTCCCCAACGCAGGTGGAAGATTGGCTCGTAAGAGTGAAGATGTTCTTGGCAGCAATCAGGACTGCGGAGGCCTAGAAAGTTACCTTAGCCACTTTTCTATTGGAAGGAGATGCGAGGCTTTGATGGGATGAAGTGGAATTTCATTACTTGGCAGGTCGAGGCTTAGAGGAGATCTCGATAGAAGAATTTTCAAGATTATTTCTGGCCAAGTATTTGCCTGTGTCGCAGCGGATTGCTATGGAGAATGAGTTCCAACGTCTGGTGCATGGTGAGTGTAGTGTTGTTACTTACCTGTATAAGTTTACGAGCCTGGGGCGCTATACAGGGTCTACTTTCACTGAGGAGGCACGAAAGACAAATAGATTCTATGAGGGACTGCGTGTTGAGCTACGGTTGGCACTCCCGAGTTCGGTGAACCAAGACTTCCAAGCATTGATAGATACAGCCAATGCGCTGGAAAAGGATTTGAAATAGGTGCAAGATACGAAGAGCCTGGAGGTGGAGAAGCTGGAATTCAAAGTCCCACAGTCAGAACAATCGGAGTTTAGGCGACAAGACAATAAAAGGTTCATGCCTGCTGAACCAACTCCTTCGACTATTTCTTCGGGAGCAACATATGGGCAAGGACGTGGTGAGACACTTACATGTTTTCATTGTGGGAAGCAGGGACATATAGCCCGCAATTGTTGGAGCGGCCCTCCAAGGGGTGGGAAAAAGATAGGTGCGTCTTATGAAGAAAACGGTAAAGTAGTGGCCGAGTCATCTGCATCCCGGACGCAACCACGCATGTACAATCTCGAATGTCAGGAGCCACAAATCCCAACTGGTGAAGTACAACATGTTGTGTGAAGCTCATCCGGATGGTTAGTTTGGATTGGTGATGGTTATGTGTGAACTGGAGAAGACTTCGTGTATTGTATGGAGGCGCGTGCATTGTGAATGTAAGCTCCTTTTGTTGTGAGCTCTGCGTGACCTGTTTGGTAATCTTGGATGCTTTGCATAAGCTCCTTGTGGTGTGAGCACTGTGAGCGCTATTTGCTCTGAGAGAGTGGAAAGCTACGACTAATCAGCAGGGAAAGCCGACCCATGTCAAGTGGTGCACTACTGATGGTTTCAGCAACGGGAAAAGGCTGACCTGCCCCTGGTTGTTTTGGGAGATCGATTGGTGGCAAGGCTTGGGAGGACGAGAGGCAGACCCGACTTACTGCACCACAATGGTGGGTTGATCTGAAGTGGAAATGTTCAAGTTTGCCGTGAGGTTAGCACCTCTGAGTGGGATGGGCGAGGATGTCCCCAGCATGTGTATTGGTAGACTAGGGCCCATATCCAACAAGTTAAAAACCTCTGCTTAGTGGTGGGCAACTGGTATATCCGGTACACCAATAATGTGCCCTGAGTGCACAGAGCGTCTGGCGGAGGCCGGCATTTGTGATGATGTGGTGTGTGAGAGCACCTATTATGATGTAGCCATATATATATATATATATATATATATATATATATATGTTGTGATTGCGATGCATACAGGGAAGGAACCACTACCCCAGGTAAGGGGTATGGTCATTATAATTGGTCAGCTAATGCTGATCGTTGCTTTATTTACCGCTCTTGGGGTCGATGTCTAATTGTAGGTGCTGACGGGTTGAATTGAATTGAGCGGAACGATGCCACGAAGCTTTTGCTGCTTAAAGGCCCTTGAAGGCCGTGCGAAGGATTCTTGGAGTTCATGTGTGGACGGTATGCGTGCCGATGTATGAAGCTGTATATTTTGTAAAGAGCAACGTGTAAGGCCTTAAGGCAATGAGAGGTGTGTGTTTGTATACATTCCCAGATCTATATAAATGTATGGTTTATATATATTAGTGGACATTCATTCTGTTGAGTTCGTACAACTTAAAATACTTTCGCTAGAATGCTGTGAGTAGAACGTGATTTTGATATTTATACGTAATTCCGTCGTTTGTCTGTGAAATATGGCATGGCGCCCCGACCGGACCCACCGTTATATTCCATATGACGAATGGAGGCATTACATGCCCACTCAACGCTGTCAATGCCTAGTCAGACAGAATTCCGTCAAACTGTTTTGGCGTTGAGTGATGCTTACTCACTCAATGCATATGCTAATGTTTCTTGATTTTGGCTAAGTCCACAACTGGTGACATCAGCAAGTCAACAAGTCAACATTATTCAAATTGATAGCGACAAAGCTGCAGTACAAGCAAAAATGAGCCGCAGAGCTACTATAAGACAGTTGGCGTTAAAATAATATTGCAGCTGGCCATTAATGGTGTGGGACCCACTGCTAAAAGTGTCATTGGGTTGTAATAAATAAAATGAGAAGTCCTTTGCAGGAAAAAGAAGTTGTCACGGTTGTTCTTCTTAATCGTCATTGTTGCTGTGACTGAAGAAGATGAAGGTCAAGATAGCAAGCCTGAAGGCTTAGAAAGTTAGCTGATTGTCTTCTCCGTCAACATCAGCAAGTTCAGAGCAAACCTCTAAAGTAAAGACAACAGTTAGCGGGTGACATCTTCACCTACACCAGCAAGATCAGAAGGTCTTCATTCTCAAGGAGAAGTAGAAACAAAGAATAAGTTTCTGTCGATCAAGTTGCTTCTCAGTTCAGCCAGCTCAACATATGAACATCTACTTCTGAAGCTGATAAGAAGAAAGAATAATGTTGTTGATTCTGTCCTAGGAAGGAAGAAGAACAGAGAAGTTCACTGCCAGTTTCTTCCAACACAAGCCAAAGAATCCTGAAGATCTACATCCTTGTTGCTGTGTAGAGAGTTGGGCTGAGATTCTCTCAGCTCAGGTAGCAGCATGTTTTACTGCAGTCACTTCTCAATTCCAGCAGGAAAAATCCCTGGTACTGAGAAGAAGATGTTAAGACTGAGTATATCTCAGTTCAGGTAAAAGTAGACTCAGAAAATATTTTCCAGGAGTCAGAGTGGGGCTGAGTTTATCTCTATCTAGAACCTTGGCATAGAGAAACATCTCTTGTGTCAAGATCAACCACACAACCCACTTCCATCTTGAAGGATCCACTTGGATCTGAGTGGTAGGAGCAGATTTGCTCTAAGGTAGGATTCAATTGAGAATTTGAGCTGTAGGACTTGGTTTCAAGTATGAGGTAGGTGAGTCATTCTCACTGAGCTATAGGGCACTTGTGGTTGAGGTAAGATCTAACTGCAGATCTGAGGTAGGGCTTGTGTGCCTGAGATTGTAGGAGAGTCATTCTCTCTAAGCTGTAGGATCCCTAGTGGATCTAAGGTAGGGCTGTCCTCCCAGCCTGAGTGTTGGGCCTTTGGCCTGAGGTAGGCGGTCAGCTGATCACTGAGTTGTAGGCCCTTATGGCTGAGTTGTAAGTCTTGGAAGAGACTGGGAGATCCTGAGGGATCTGAGGTGTCGGTTGTTTGGAGCAGAGTTATGGAGAAGTGCCTTGTCCAACAAGTGAGTTGGATAGGTGGGAGGGAAAGTGGATGTACCTTTGTTAGGGGAACCACTGTAAATCTTGTGTGTGCTTTGTGTGATTATTGTGTTGCAGGTTACATATCTTGAAAGCAAAATCCAACCAATTAATAAAGAACCTGAAGGAAGGAAAATAAAAAATAAGTCACCAAGGACTAAGAAACCTATTCACCCCCCCTCTAGGTGATTTATCTATCCTTGAAATCAAAGACTTTCACCTCCATTGAAAACTACAAGGGTAACGACCTTATTTCTTGGACAAGTGAAGTCCTTCTTTTGGAATATGTATGGAATCCCCCAACAAAAGGTGGAAAAGCGAAGTGAATTCCTTTGGGTCGATTCGTGAAATCAGAATAAGCATGATGTGTGAAGCCCATCTGGACAGGTTGGTCTGGATTAGTTATTTTTATTTTGTGTACAACCCCGTGTCTGGCGAGTAAGATCGCCAGGAACCAGACAGATTGGGCTGAAGATAGTGGGCGAGCTCGGCAGTAGAGAAGCCGAGCCCGAGCTTGGCATTCGTCGACCGGAGATCGGCATTCGTTGACCGGAGATCGGAATTCGTCGATCAGAGATCGGAATTCATCGAACGAAGATCAGCATTCGTCGACCCAAAGCTCGACATTTGCCGAGCTAGTCCAAGAATCGTCAAGCTCAGGTCAACTGATGGCGACCAATGGATGGGAGAGCTCACCGTCCCAGCTCGCGCCCTCGCAACGGAGCTCGGCAACATCAGGCGGGCAGACTTGCCGAGGTGATCAAGCTCCCCAGCTCGCCTGGATGTGTGAGGTACTTTTTATTATTTTTCCCCCGCTGGTCTGCCTATAGCCCTTCAAAACATCAGAGTTTGGCTGTTGGCAGACCCAACCAAGGGTTTTTTGGCAACTTCAGGTCAGTTCGTTTGGTTATTGGCAGTTCAGATTCCAAAAACTATAAATAGGACCCAAGGGGTACCTCAGAAAGCATGCTTCCTGTGCTCTCCCGCTCCTGTTTTCACGTGCTTTCTGAGGGTACATTAGCTCGGCCTCTGGCTAAGGAGGGGAAGCGCCCTCAGATCTTTCGGGTGTGTGGTGGATCCTCCCCGCCGAGCCCTTGGGTCGGTCTTTCCTTATTTTCTTTGTTGTTTTTCTTGCAGGAGTGAAGTAGGCGCGAGACCACCCCTTCCCCAAGGGTGAACTCCACAGGAGATCGTTTTTCGGTTTCAACATTTTGGTGCGGTGAGCGTGGAACATGGTCAGTGGAGAAAAGCTTCAGCGAGTTCGATGACTGGAGGACAGGGATCTGAAAGGCCGGACTCGACACCCGCCCCACCTCTCGCCACGGTGGGGATGTTCGAGGATTTCAGGAATGAGGTCCTGAACCTCGTCAAGTTCGCACTCGGCACGTGAGCCGAGTGCTCAACTCCAGCATTCCAGATCACGGCCGCCCTCTCTTTGGGTGAGGACGCCCCAGGCAGGCGAGCTGGGAAGGAAGTGGTAAAGGAAGGCCGGGGGTGCGAGCTCCCCGGGCGCGAGCTCTTCCCCGGCTCGGCAGGTCGAGGCCGGTTCGGCAAGCTAGGCTCGCGAGATTCGCCAGCTCACCCAATAGGGGGAGGCAGCCCCTTCAGTGAGTTGGTCTCTTCAGCTCCAGTTCCAGATGGGTTCAGGGAACCCGAGATGTCCTACTATACTGGGAAGGGAGACCCGGTCCAGCACGTTCAATGGTTCAAAGATGTAGTCTCCATCCGGTAGATGTCGGATGGGTTCAAGTGCTTACTCTTCTCTATCACCCTCAAGGAGAAGGCAAGGGAGTGGTTCCATCAGCTACCGGCCTGCTCCATCTACTGCTTCGAGGACCTTCGCCAGGGGTTCATGCTGAGGTTCACTACCTTGAAGAGGAGGAAGAAAGAGTCGGAATCCTTGTTCCACATCAAGCAGGGGGTGAATGAGACACTAGGGAGCTACGTGGATCAGTTCCAGGAGGAGGTTACTCAGGTCCAGGAGATGTCGGGCCATAGTTTGATGATGGCCTTTACACTGGGCCTGCAGCAGGGGTTCTTCAGGATGGAGCTGAAGAGAGTTCCCCCCTCTCCTACGAGGAGCTGATGGAGCGGGCGGCAAGAGAAATTGACGGGGAGGCGTAAAACCCAGAGTTTGCGCGGAAGCTGGCCAGGTGGGCCACGGAGGAGGAGAAGGAGTCGAGAGGAGGAAGAGGAAAGGAGGAGAGGAGAGGAGAACCCTGACAGATGAAGCAGAGGCAGCCCCAGGGGCAGTAGCAGCCGAGGTGGGGGCGTCAGGAGTCTGACCGTCAGCTAGGCTAGAGACCTGAGTGGGAAGGGCAGGGGCCACAAAGAGGATACCAAGGAAGGGATCGCTATAAAGGGGGGCAAGATCAATTCCACCCCCCGGGCTAGAGGCAGGCCCAGAGGCCCCGACTCCCCGATCAAGAAGAGGCTATGGCCATAGCCTTGGGGGAGAGGAGGAGAGTAGCAAGGCAGAGGAGGAGAGAAGTTAGGGTGGAGTTGCCCTATTACGACTTCCATCAGGAGGAGGGGCACGGCACGGCCACGTGCCTGGAGTTCCTTGAAATGAGAGGGAACAGGGAGCAGCAGCAGCAGCAAGGGCGCCAGGAAGTAACGATCGAGGAGGTCCTGCCTCGGGCAGAGGAGGACCGTTGTGAAGATCGGGTGGATGTTGGTACCCGAGGAGGGATCAGAGTGATCCTCGGGGGGTGGGGGTCGAGGCTTCCTACAAGGCGAGCCTCCACACCATGTACTGTCGGAGCGTTGCCTCCATATCCCAGACCCCACCCCCAGAAGAAAGGATCACCTTCTCTAGAAGCGACATGCCAGATCACGAGGATCCATTCTGTGATGCGCTGGTCATCAAGGTAGCCATCGAAAATTTTACCGTCTCTCGGATCCTCGTTGACAATGGGAGGTCCGTCAATGTCGTCTTCAAGAAGGCGTTTGACGCGATGAAGGTGGAGGCAAAGATGGTGCTGGCCTCGGACGGACCCTTGTTTGGGTTTTCGGGGGAGAGGAAGGAAGTGGAGGGAGGAGACGGCCTCCATGTCACCCTGGGGTGGCAATCCAGAAAATGCAGGTTCGTCATTGTGGATGCCCCCAGCAGCTACATCGCCATCTTCGGGAGGCCCCTTATCAGCACCTCCCGCTGCTTCCCCTCATCATTCCACCAATGCTTAAAGTTCAACGCTGAGGGTATTCAGGTCAAGGTCAGGGGGGACCCCAAGGTGGCGCGGGAATGCTATGTCACTGCCGTGAACTCCATCTCTTGGCAGGAGGGAGCCGAGGAGATGGGGTGAAGAATGGAGGAGGATGAGCAGGAAGCTGGCAGGGAGGAGCTGGAGGTGGAGAGCTGCGCTGAGAAGGAGGCGGCAGGAAGAGATCAGGAGGAGATGGCCGAAGTGATGGCTGTGGAAGAAGAGGTGGAGGTGGAGATCCCAGTCCCGGAAGAGAGGGATGCTGAAGGATGGGGAGAGCAATCCAGGTTGGAGGCTGTAGAGGAAGTGGTGGAGTTGTAGGTGCTCACCCATGGAGATAGGGTGGAGAAGGTCCACGTCGGCAGAGGGCTGACCCCAGAAGACCAAGGCAGGATGCTGGAGTGCATCTAGAAGAATGTGGACATCTTCGCATGGAAAGCCGCGGAGATGTCGGGGGTTGACGCGGATGTGGCGTGCCACCGCCTCAACCTGGACCCGGGAACACGCCCCGTCCAACAAAAGAAGAGGTCCACTGCGGACAAGCTGACAGAGCCCATCAGAGAGGAGGTGGCAAAGCTCCTCAAGGCCGGCTTCGTGTCCGAGATCCAATACCCCGGCTGGGTCTCCAATGTGGTCATGGTCAAAAAGGGAGACGACCGGTGGAGGATATGCATCGATTTATCTTTACTTAATAAAGCTTGTCCTAAGGACTGTTATCCTTTGCCTCGGATCGACGCGCTGGTTGACTCAGCCGTTGGTTTTTCTGTAATGAGTTTTTTGGATGCTTTTTCAGGTTATCATCAAATCAGGATGCACCCCGCTGACATTAAGGATGTCTCGTTCATCATGGAGGATGGATGCTACTGTTACAAGATGATGCCCTTCGGGCTGAAGAACGCAGGGGAGACCTACCAGAAGATGATGGATAGGGTCTTCAAAGAGCAAAAGGGGAGAAATCTGGAGGTGTACGTGGATGACCTCATGATCAAGAGTCGGGATGTGGGCTCCCACCTCCAGGACCTAGAGGAGACCTTTGCTACCCTGCGCAAGTACAAGATGCAGTTGAACCCTCTGAAATGCGTCTTCGGGGCTAGCAGTGGAAAGTTCTTGGGGCATCTCCTCACCCCTGCGGGGGTCGAGCCTAATCCTGACAAGGTCAAGGCTATCATGGAGCTAGGGTCGCCACGGAATACCAAGGAAGTACAGCGCCTTACAGGGAAACTGGCGGGGCTGAGTAGGTTCCTTTCCCGGGCTAGGGAAAAGTGCTCCCCCTTCTTCAAAACGCTAAGGGGCGGTCAAAGGTTCGAATGGACCAAGGACTGCGAGGAGGCATTCCAAGCCCTCAAGATGCAGCTGACCAAGGCTCCGCTGCTCCAAGGGCCTAAGGAGGGGGAAGACCTGTTTTTGTATCTCAGGGTCGAGGCGGAGGCCTTGAGCTCCGTCCTAGTTCGGGAGGAGGGGAAAAAGCAGCTCCCTATTTACTACGTGAGTCGGGTCCTGAGGAAGGCCGAGCTCCGGTATCCAATTTTGGAGAAGCTGGATTTCGCCCTGATCATCTCAGCCCGAAGGCTGCGACCTTATTTCTAGGCACACTCAATCCGAGTGGTGACTGACCATCCCCTCCGCAAAATCTTTGAGGGGGTGGAGCATTCTGGCAGGCTGGACAAATGGTCGGTAGAGTTGAGTGAGTTTGACGTTTCCTTTGTCCCCCGCCTCTCGATCAAAACTCAAGCAATGACCGACTTCTTGGCTGATTATGTGATTGAGGTGACGGAGGAAGAGCTCACTCGTCCGAATCCTTGGAAGGTAAAGGTGGACGGCGCCTCGGGGAGGCATTCCCTTGGAGTGGGGGTGATCTTGGAGAGCCCTTAAGGAACTAGAATTGAGCAGACGGTGGTGGTGAACTTTCCCATCACAAACAATCAAGCCGAGTATGAAGTCGTGATAGCAGGGCTGTGCCTGGCCAGGGAGCTGGGGGTGTTGGACGTGGAGGTCCTTACCGACTCCATGGTGGTAGTTTCCCAAATCAGTGGGGAGTTTGAGGCAAGGGAGCCTACCCTGCGATTGTACTTAGCCAAAGTGAAGGGGGTCATCGGCACGTTCAAAACTTTCTCCATCCAGCACGTGCCCCGGGAGGAAAGTGAGCAGGTCGATCAGCTCGCAAAGCACGGTCCTCGGGTGGGAGGTACCATCACCGACCTATTTCGCCCCTCCATCAAAGAGGAGGAGCTCATGGAGATAGATCAACGGACTTCATGGATCGACCCAGTTGTAACTTTCCTTTCCACAGGAGATTATCCAGAGGGGGCAGATAAGAAGAAACTAAGGCATAAGTCAGCGTACTACCTCCCCCAGGACGGGCAGCTATTCAGGAAGACACTCTCGGGGATTTTGGCTCGTTGCGTGGCTGCGGGGGAGGTACAAAGAATCTTGGAGGAAGTCCACTCTGGAGAGTGTGGGAGCCACTCCGGGAGTCGGACACTGGAAGGAAGAATTGTCAGGCAGGGGTACTTCTGGCCCACCCTGGGCCATGATGCAACAGAGTTCAAAAGAAGGTGCCATAAATGCCAGCTATTTGCCCCCCTCCAACTACAGCCGGCCCAGCGACTCAAAAGTATTACGACCCCCCTGGCCTTTCGCCATTTGGGGAATGGATTTGGTTGGGCCATTCCCCCAGGCTAGTGGGCAGAGGAGGTTCCTCCTAGTAATGATCGATTACTTCTCCAAGTGGTTGGAAGTGAAGGCGCTGGCCACGGTGACCTCCCAGCTTATCAGAAATTTCATCCGGGGGGAGATCATCTGCCGCCATGGGTTGCACCAGGCCATCATCACAGACAATGGGCCTCAATTCACCAGCGCAGAGTTTACCAATTTCTGCGGGTAGCTCTGCATCGACCTCAGGTTCACCTCGGTCCATCACCCTAGGAGGAACGGGCAGGTGGAGGCCGCAAACAAAATCATCGTCAACCTCATCAAGAAGAAAGTGGAGAATTTGAAGGGGAGCAGGGTGGAGCAGCTTCCCGCGGTTCTCTGGGCTCTAAGAACCACCCCTAACACAGCTACAGGAGAGACCCCCTTTAAGCTCTCCCATGGGTGCGAGGCAGTGCTCCTCGTGGAATTTTAAATTCAAACGCCTCGGGTTGTCGCAGCAGGGGAAGGCAGGGAAGAATGTCAAGCCGAGAACGAAGAAGAGCTAAGGCTCTCTCTTGACATGGTGGATGAGCTGAGGGACCTTTCCGCCATCCGACAGGAAGAGGTGAAAAGGAGAATTGCCAAGTACTTTGACAAGCATGTTAGAGTCAAACAGTTTGTGGAAGGGGACTTTGTACTAAAGAAGGTGGATGCAGCAGAGAGGTCGACATCCGTAGGGAAGCTCAACTCCAGCTGGGAAAGACCGTTTATTATAAAGGAGGCTTTAAAATTGGGAGGTTATCGACTCCAAAATATGGAGGGCGAGACCCTGAGTCTCACCTGGAGTGGTGATGACTTATAACGTTTTTTTCCACTGGAACATGTAAGTGATACCTTGATTCTAATAAAATTCTTTAAGGCTTCAATACTGTCGCAGCTAGCTTGCATGAAGAAATGGAATATGTTTGGACCCAGAGCAGATCTCGCTGTCAGGCTCTCACCTAGCTGGCAGGGCTGGAAGTCACTCTGTGTCATCCTTGGGCCTCGAGCAGATCCCGCTGTCAGGCTCTCACCTAGCTGGCAGGGCTGGAAGTCACTCAATGGTATTGGTAGTGGTCCCCGAGCAGATCCCGCTGTCAGGCTTTCACCTAGCTGGCAGGGCTGGATGTCACTCAGTGTCATTCTTAGGCCTCGAGCAGATCCCGCTGTCAGGCTCTCACCTAGCTGGCAGGGCTGGAAGTCACTCGATGGTATTGATAGTGGACCTCGAGCAGATACCGCTGTCAGGCTCTCACCTAGCTGGCAGGGCTGGAAGTCACTTGGTGTCATCCTTGGGCCTCGAGCAGATACCGCTGTCAGGCTCTCACCTAGCTGGCAGGGCTGGAAGTCACTCGATGGTATTGGTAGTGGACACCGAGCAGATCTCGCTGTCAGGCTCTCACCTAGCTGGCAGGGCTGGAATTGACTCGGTGTCATCCTTGGGCCTCAAGCAGATCCCGCTGTCAGGCTCTCACCTAGATGGCAGGGCTGGAAGTCACTCGATTGTATTGGTAGTGTACCCCGAGCAGATCTCGTTGTCAGGCTCTCACCTAGCTGGCAGGGCTGGAAGTCACTCGGTGTCATCCTTAGACCTCGAGCAGATCCCGCTGCTAGGCTCTCACCTAACTGGCAGGGTAGGAAGTCACTCGATGGTATCGGCCTTGAATTCTCCAGGTAAAGACCAAGAAGTTTCGAATGCCAAGGAATAAGGGGGGAGAGGTTTTGCACAGGCGAATTCGGACTCGCCAAACCCAGCTCGGCATCGGCAAATGGGTGGCGAGCCAGGTCTCAGGACCTCGCTGAAGGAAGACGAGCCAGGCCAGGTCACTTCACCCCTTCGACTGTTTTACGCAGAAGATTTTTTTCTGAGTTCAACCTGGGTGGATCGCGGGCGAGCTGAGGTGGCGTGACAAGGGCGGAGACCAGCCCGCTCCCGAATCGTCTGAAGCTCGTGAAGCACTCAAAACATACCCTCTCGCGTGCGCGTACTAATGACTATCCTACTCACAGTACCTGTCTATGCGAGGTCGCTTGGAAAGTACTCGCGGATATACAGAGCACAGCAAATAGAAAACAAAACAAATGGCACGGGTATGATCAAAAACTTTTTTTTTCATTAAATAAAGGTGTTTACAAAAGATGTTTACAGGGGCTCGCCTCGACGAGTAAACTAAAAAGAAGAATATACAAATTCAGGCCTCTCCCCCCCATCCCCCCCGCCGGACCGGTCCCCCCCTTCGCCTGATTGATCCTGGAAGCCCTTCCCGAACATCACGTCCAGGCTATCCTCTTTCTCACTGGGAGGCGTCGCTGGGAAAAAGCTCGGCATCAGGTCCTTGGTGGAGATCTACTCTCACCCTGAAAGATATGGTACCTAAACACCTAGAGGGGGGGGGGGGGGTGAATAGGTGACCTAATCCTTTTTAAACTTTAATGGCAGCAGACAGTTAATATCACAGATTTCTAACTATTCTATCACAGCAAACACAGAGCATACACAGCACAACACAGCAGACACAATGTTTTATAGTGTTTCCCCAAGATATGGGTACATCCACTTTCCCCCTTCGCCTATCTAGCAGTGCACTAGATTCGGCCAAACTCCTCCACTGTCTCAGAACCCAAATTTGTTCCTACACCTCAGGCCCAAAGCCTTACAACTCAGCTTTATCCCAAAGCCTACACTCAGCCACAAAGGCCTACACTCAGCCACCCAGGCCTACACTCAGCCAATCAAGGCCTACACTCAGAGATAACAATCTCCTACACTCAGGCCCTCAAGCCCTACCCTCAGCCTTTATAAATACAGGCTTACAATTCACTCAGATCCAAAGGATCCTACAAGTTAAAAATGATTATTGAAATAATAACTCAACAACTCAAAAACAAGAGAGGGGAGTTGAGAGTTTCTTGATGAGTTCTTGGAAGAACTCAGCTGGATTTAATCTGACTTAGCTTTCTTCAAAGCTTCTTGAGTAGAACTGAATAAGATTGTCTCCTTCTGCAGTTGTTCCTTGACCTCTGCCACTTAGAATTCAGAATAGATTTGAACCCTTCTTCTCAGCCTAGTTCCAACGGCTGATTTCTTGGATGGAGCCCTCTCTCTCCAACTTCTTAGATCTGCACTTGGACTGCAAGATCTTCTTGTGTTGATACTCTGTGTACCTCTTTAATAACTTGTTTTTCAACAATCTGATTAACAGTTTCTGTAAACTGTATGTGCCTATTTATAGGCCTTCTTCATGGTAACCGGCTGGTCCGGTTCATAACTATCTTCTGACATCTCTGACAGGTGCTGTAGACCGGCTGGAACGGTAGCTGTCAAGTCATCCACTCATTTCTTGAAAATCTCTAACTGTTTGAAAGTATTGAGACTTTCTGTCTTTAAGTGTCGACACTTATAGTCCAAGTGTCGACACATGCTGTGTAAGTGTCGACACAAGTCTACAAGGTGTCGACACAACTCCTTGTATGTCTCGACATAGATTCTTCTTCAGGTGTCGACACTGAAATTGAGTGTCGACACAAGTACTTGATCTTCTATCTTTAGCTGTATTCTTCTAAGTGTCGACACATCTCCTTTGTGTCGACACATCTTCTTGTGTTGAATCTGTTAAGTGTCGACACTGCTTCTTGGTGTCGACACATAGTTTTCTATGTTGATACTTGCTAAGTGTCGACACAGCTCCTTGTGTCGACACTTGATTCTTCTGTCGAGACTTCAGCTGAGTGTCGACACATTCCCTTAGTGTCGACACTTGTACTTAGAATATTTTGTTGATAATTCTGTTCTTTACTAAGTGTCGACACAGCTCCTTGTGTCGACACTTTCTTCAAGTGTAGAGTCTTCAGCTGAGTGTCGACATATTGTTCTAGGTGTCGACACTTTCTTCATGTGTTGACTCTTCTGTTGAGTGTCGACACTTTGTTTTTGGTGTCGACACTTTCTTCAAGTGCTGACTCTTCTTGTTGTGTCGACACATTGTTCTGGGTGTCGACACTTTAACTTAGTCTCTGCTGACTTTTGCTGAGTGTCGACACAGCTCCAAGTGTCGACACTTTCTGGTGTAGACACAGCTTTACTGGGTGTCGACACAGCTCCTTGTGTCGACACTTTCTGTCTGCACTTTTCTTCACTGAGTGTCGACACAGCTCCTTGTGTCGACACTTTCTGTCTGGTGTCGACTCTGCATCCCAGGTGTCGACACAATGACTCCAAGTGTCGACACTGCTTGTCTGGGTGTCGACACAAGCCTTCTTAAGTGTCGACACTTTCCCTCTGGGTGTCGACACATGGACTTAGAAACCTTTTGCTTCAGTCTAGTGATTACTTAACCTGCACAAATAAACTCAACATACATCAAATACATTATGATGTATATCATTGAGTTGGGTGAAGCTTCTTCAAATCAGGTACATTTAGCCAATGTACCCAACAATCTCCCCCTATTTGGAGAAGTCATAACCCTTAGTCAATGATATACACCATTCATGATTAAAAATTACAAAGTGATGTAAAGCAGGATAAAGTACAGCAGGGTAAACATAACATGTATACACATACATCATTTCAGAACAAATAAGAAATAGACATATACACATTCACAGAACAAACATGAAATATATTGATCATATATTGTTCTAACATTTGTCTTATACATTTTCAGTAGTTTACAAAAATGTTTTACATTCAAAAGATTACAAAATAATCTTCAAGTAAATTCTTAATCTAATTCTGTTCTGGTTCCTTGATAACTATTCCCTTGCCATCTTGAACTTGAGCTTTGACAGGGGCATCAACAGTTTCAGCATCAGCAGGCTTCTTGCCTTTTAGATCTTTCTTTTTGAGCTCTTCAGCTTTGATCTTCTGCCTCTCAAAATAGTGATATGGCTTAGGAAAGTACTTGCTAGGCTCCACTGCAGTAGGAGGTAGCTTTTCCATCTTTGCCTTCCTTCTATATTGAACAATGGCTTCTTGTCTGATCTCATGTTTCCTCCATTCAGCTTCAGAAAACCATTTGTTCCTGTCATGAGTATTGTCTTTGGCAGCTTTCCAGGCAGTTAATATTAGATTCCTAGAGGTAGGGCTCCACTGTTCAAAGTCTGGCCTTTGTTCTGCTTGTTCCCTAAACCTCTTCTTAGACAACCTTGTCTATTCCTCCTTCTGTAATGCCTCTTGCATGGCTTCAGTAATAGGCTGAACCACTTTATCCAGAATAACATTAGACTTCCCTTCAGTTGGGCTATACATATGATGAATGTCAGCTTGCACCATTTCAAAATCTGGTGGAGGATATATCACTTGAGCTACCTCTGGTTGCTCACCTCCAAGATATGCAGTGTGAATCCCAGATTCTGCCACATTGTCATCATCACAAAGTGGAGGATAGCCCAGTGTAGCTCTGATGGAATTTGATATCCACTTTGCATGGTCAGAGCTAGCTTTGACTAAAACCCTCTCCCCCTTTATGACTTCTCTAGCCATATGATCTCTGACATCATCCTTTTGAAATCTTATTTGACAATCCAAGTATCTGATTCCCTCTTTAAAGAATGGTTTGAGCTTTTGAATTTGTTCAGAGATGGCTTTTTGGGAGGCTTGGATTGCAGACTTAACAGCAGAAATTTCTTCTTGAAATACTTTATCAAAATCAGCTTTAGCAGCAGTAGTAGATGTAGAAGGTTCAGCAGCCTTGTTCTTCAATTCAGTGACTATTGCATTATGAGAAGCAGTCAAGTTGTCATTCATCCTTAGTTGATTTTCAAGAACATATCCTTGCTTCAATGCTATATCATCTACTTGTTCTTTGATCTTCTCTTGGTGTGTGGCCAAGTATACTACTGCATTTCCACCTTTGTGAAAACATTCAGTCATCTCCTTCTTGTTGAGATTCATCTCAAACCTGATGGATTTTATATCCTGGGCCAGATCAAATTGGAGTGATTTCTGCCCTTCATCTACATACTTCTCTATGACCTGCCTTTGCTCATCCAACTTTATCTGTAGTGCAACCATTAAAGCACTATAATCAGCAGTTGGAGCTTGCTGAACTATAGGCTGTGGTGCAATTGATTGTAAAGCCTTTTTGTAACTTTTACTCCTTCTCTTGAAGACATACAGTTTCTTCTTCTTTGCCCTGGCACTCTCCTCATCTTCAGAGGCAGAAGTGCTGGCTATGTCAACCCTGTCCTTAGGGCTTGGATGCTTTGCTGCTTGCACATCAGGTGCCTTCTCATTTTCTTGCCTCACAGGCTCTTCCTGAACTTGTACCTTCTCCCCCTCAACAGCAGTATTATCTTTTTCAGCAGCATCCTTGTCCATGTCAAAATCTTGTTGGTCTAGATTTAGGAATAAATCCTCCATGGTGTATTCTGGTGGTGAAGAAGCTGGAGAAGTTCTTGGTTCTTCAACCACAGGATCAGGAATTACTGGAACAGCAGATGTGTCTTTTATAACAACATCTGGAGCTTGACTAGGCAGCTGAGTTTGCTGAGGAACATCAGACAAATCAGCATCTTCTATAAGATATTCTAAAGTATTTATGTCAGTGAGTACCTCTTGTATGATGGTGGTGGCTTGCTCACTGTCCAGTGTAGAGGGTTCTTCTACAACTGGAGGCTCCTCCTGGCTTTGATCCTTGTGGATAGGGCTAGCTTGTGGTAGCTCCCCATGGATCTCTGCATCAGTTGGAGGAGCAGGAGACTTCTCTACAGGATCTTCCTCATGATCATCAGGAGTGAAAACAACTTGTTCTTCACTTTCAGAACTACTAGTGGACTCTTGTGCCACTAGAGTAGTTTTTCTCTTTTTCTTTGGAGGAATCTCCTTCTCAGTAACTGTCTTGTCTGGGGTTGGCATTTCCTTGGACAACACCCTGTCCCATCTAGAAAAGATCCTTAGATCCATCTTTCTCATGTGGTTTATCTTGGTGCCTGCAGCAGTACTCATTACCTCTGGTATTACACCAGCTAGGTATAGACTAATGATTCTGCCCAGATTGGGCTTCTTCAAGCTCTCCTTAATCTTCTCATAAACCACTATAGACCAGTCTGTTTTCAGAGTGAAGATTATCCTTGGCATGATTCCAAACATATAGGCAGACACTCTGTCATGCCCTCCAGGCTTGCTGAGTAAGACCTTACCAACAATCTCAGACAGGAATTTGCCTTGACTGTTCATGCCTTTCCTTTTAAAGACAGAACCAATCTTCATTTTAGGATCCAGTCCACACCAGGTTAGAGCTTTCCTGGTCTTGGATGCAGTAACTTCTTCTTCATCTTGAGTTTTTGGTAGCTGGAGCACCTTCCTCAGATTTTTAGGGGATATCTTAACCCTTGCACCATGAACTCTGGATTTGATTTTGTATCCAGATTCATCTATCTGAGCTCCATTTAGGAATTCAAGAACCTCTTTCTTCCAAATCTTTGTAGGTTCAGAAACTAAGTATTCTAACCCTGAATCAGCAACTAGGGTTACGACCGCCTGGATATCTGCATCAGCATCGTCGAAAGCGCCGCGCACCAGTTCATATCCTTCATTGACATTCTCCTCTAGCTTAGGCGCCATTAGGGTTGTAGAATTTGTCTTGAGAGAAGAGAGGTGTCGACACAGTAGTTTTGGTCTCGAAACTTTGAAAGTGTGTCGACAAACAAAGACAAAACCCTATTTATACCTTTCTAATTGTGAAGATGAACAGGCGGGACAACTAACTTAAAATGTGTCGACACTAGCAATAAGTGTCGACACTGACTTATAATGTCTCGACACACATGTGTCGACACACATGTGTCGACACAAGTTTAGTCAACAGATTTTATGTGTCGACACATGTTTATGTGTCGACACAACATAACTCGACACATTGTCAAGACTTTACTTAGAAAAATTCTGAGTAAAACTTAAGTGTCGACACCATATTGGATGTGTCGATACCTACTTGACATGTGTCGACACTAACATTCTGAAGTGTCGACACCACATTCCTAGATGTCGACACCTTTTTCCTGAAGTGTCGACACCACTATTCTGTGTCGACATAGACTTGTCTATGTGTCGACACCTTTTTATTTAGTCATTTTCAAATCTGTAAACTTACTCTAAGTTTATCATTCCTAGTTCAATTTTGAATATATTGAACTTAGCTTCTTCTAGGGGCTTAGTAAACATATCAGCTATTTGATTATTAGTTTTAGGGTACATGTAGTAAACCTCTTCAGCATCTCCATCATGCTGTATTCCTGTACTTCATCAGCTATTGGCACATGTAGTTCTCCCCCTGGACAACAGCTACTCTCCTCTCCTTGCTGTCTTGCAGCAGGCACTTCTTCTATAGTAAGCTTGTCCATTTTCTTTGATAAACCTATGGGGCTGCATACAGTACTAGACAACTCATTGTTAATAAGTTTAGTCTCATCAAAAATTACATGCACAGATTTTTCTACAACTTGTGTAGTCAAGTTGTAGACTCTATAAGCCTTACTATTATTGCTGTACCCAACAAAACTTCCCTCTTGGGACTTGGCAGCAAACTTAGTTAAGTAAGACTTCCCATTGTTAAGTATGAAGCATTTGCAACCAAAGATCCTGAAATAGGATATGTTTGGTTTCCTGACTTTCACAACTTCATAGGGGGTCTTGTTAAGCCTTTTAGTGATGGTAGCCCAATTTATAACATGGCATGCAGTATTAACTGCTTCAGCCCAGAAATACTCTGGCAGTGATGTATCACTTAATAGGGTCCTACCAGCCTCTATCAAGGTCCTATTTTTCCTCTCAGCAATGCCATTTTGCTGAGGTGTTCTAGGTGAAGAGAATTCTTGAAATATCCCAAAGTCTTCACATAGTTTTGTCATGCTATCAGACTGAAATTCAGTACCATGGTCACTTCTAATCTTGACCACTGTACTGTTTAGTTCATTCTGAATTTGTTTGACAAAGTTATGGAAGACACTAGGTGTTTCAGATTTCTGTCTTAAGAAGAACACCCAGGAAAACCTTGAGTAGTCATCTACAACTACAAAGGTATAGACCTTCCTACTTAAGCTGTGAACTGGCATTGGACCAAAAAGATCCATATGCAAGAGGTATAAACACCTCACAGCATCTTTGTTTTCTATGCTTCTAAAGGTGGATTTAGTCTGCTTGCCCTTTTGACAAGCTGAGCAAATGCCATCTTTAACACACTTAACTTGAGGACCATTCCTCACTAACTCTTTGCTAAAAGTTTGCTAATAGTCTTGTAGTTAAGATGGGCAAGCCTCTTGTGCCATTTGACACAATGAGAGACTGTCTCATCAGCTACAAGACAAACTGGAGAGCCATTGTTCTCAATCATAATGTATAGGCAGTAGACATTCCTATTCCTATAACCTGTCAAAATGATCTCTTGATCACTTGACCTCTTGATATGACAACCATTTTTAACAAATGAGATGTTATACCCTACATCACTTAATTGACTTATACTTATTAGGTTGTGTTTCAACCCTTTAACATAAGCCACTTGAGTAATGGTAACCAAGTTTGTAGAAATGTTACCAAACCCTTTGATGATTCCTTTTTCAAAACCACCAAAGGTTACTTTTGGATCATCTTTTATTGGAATGTAGTCCTTTAGTAGTCCTCTAGTTCCAGTCATATGTCTGGAACATCCACTGTCCAAGTACCATGTTGGGGTATGGCCACTTGGACTCACCTACAAAACAGATTAATGAACCTTAGAACCCAAAGAATTCTTGGGTCCTTGGTACTTGTTAGTCTGCAATCTGACAAAGCTACCCACTAGCTTTCCAACAGGTAGTTTGGTACTCACTTTGGCACTAGCATTGTGCCAACAGTCCACTGCAAAATGGCCAACTTTGCCACAGCACCAACATTCAAACTTATTGTACCTTTGCTTAGGTACTGCCTTGGCTGTCTTGTCTACAGCAGGCTTGTTGAATGTTGGGGCTTTTCCCTTGGAATTAGACTTGGACTGCTCAGTCCCTGCAGGTCTAATAAAGCCCAGTCCAGCCTTGCCTTTATGATGAACAAATTCATCAATTAAAGGTAGCACTGACTTAGGTTTAGAAAACCTAGTAACAAGATCTCTCTCTTTCTGAAGATTTATCTCCAGACTCTTGATTTGATCATTCTTAAAGGTGATAGTGCCCATCTGAATCACTGTTATGTGTTTTAGCCTGGCTATTTCATTAAGCTTTTGATCAAATTGCTTCTCAGAATCTGTTGCAGCAGCTTTAAGATCAGCAATTTCCTTTGCCTGACTTTTGGCAAGGGACTTGCTTTTCTTGTAACCTTGCAACAGCACTTTATATTCATCTATAAGCTGATGAATATCATCCTCAGACTCAGATACACTTCCATCACTGGATGAAGATGAATCTGATTCTGTACTAGAACAAGAAACTGAACTTAGAGTTGAACATTGTACCTTACTTGGTCCTGGCTGCTCCAGGATTTTGTCACTCTCAGTCAATGCCATCAGTCCTTGGCACTGACAGTCTTCTTGTTCATAAATAGACTCCATTATCTGCATGAATTCTTCTTCTTCTTCTTCAGCAAACAGCCCTATGTAGGCCTCAGCCTCAGACTCAGTTTCTAAAGAAGAGATATCTGATAGAGTCTTCTCCTTCTTGGCTACAAAAGACTTTTCTTTCTTGCCTTTGAAATAAGTCTTTTTCCTGTCACTAGACTCTTTCCTCTTTTCAGGACAGTCTGCAATAACATGGCCCTGTCTATTACAGCAATAGCACACTATCTTTGAACCAGTTGCCTTGCTTGACTTTGTCCTCTTCCTGTCTTTCTTTGAAGGCTTTTTCTCCTGATAAAAGACTTCCTTTCCCTTTGAAGTAGAAGGTCTTGACCTCCACTGTTTTTTATTCAAGAATTTCTGAAAGTGTCTAGTGAAGGCAGCAAAGTCTTCATCACTTTCACTGCTCTCAGTCTTTGTGCTGACTGACTCATCTGATTCTGATTCAACTACCTGTGGAGTTGGAGTTGATGACTTATTCCTGCACTTTCTGGGGACATCTGTCTTGAAAGCAACTGTTCTCTCCTTGTGCTCAGTTCTTATTGATTTCTCCTTCTCTTTCCTCACCGTCAACTGCATCTCATAAGACAATAACTTGCCAAACAGTGTAGGAGGAGGAATTTCCCCCAACTTAGCCATTTCTCTTATGGCACAGATCTTGGTGTCCCAATCTTTGGTTAGGGACCTTAAGAACATGTCATTTAGTTCATAGTTACTGAACTCTCTTCCATAAGACATGAGTTCATTCACTATTCTGTAGAACTTCTTATAGCACTCAGTTATGCTATCACCTTTTCCTTGTCTAAAACTCTCATACTCCTGATTTAGCAAGGATTTTCTATCTTGTCTAACTTCTTCAGATCCTTCCATATACACTATAAGAGTGTCCCACATCTCTTTGGCTGTCTTACAGTGCATAAAATTCTGAAATGTTGCATCATCTATGGCACTTACTATAATGTTTTGTGCCCTCTTGTCCATGGTGGTCAGGACAATCTCATCCTTAGTCATCTCAGATAAATCCTTTGGGGTTCTCTGATTTGCATATAGAACAGATATCTTCATGGGCACATAAGGCCCTTCCTTTACTGTGATGTAGATTCTAGGGTCTGAGGCCTCCATAAACAGCCTTACCCTTTCCTTCCAGATCCCAAAGATCTCTTTCCTGCATATGGGCAATTTCATGGAACACAATTCCTTGTGATTTTCAAAGGAACCCATGTTTCTTGATTTTCTTGAATTTCTTGAATTTGTATTTTGCCTTACACTGAATCTGCCAAACAGGATCTCCTCAGACTGTTAGTCCTTTTTGAGGAACCTGGCTCTGATACCACTTGAAAGATATGGTACCTAAACACCTAGAGGGGGGGGTGAATAGGTGACCTAATCCTTTTTAAACTTTAATGGCAGCAGACAGTTAATATCACAGATTTCTAACTATTCTATCACAGGAAACACAGAGCATACACAGCAACAATCACAGCACAGCACAGCAGACACGGTGTTTTATAGTGGTTCCCCAAGATATGGGTACATCCACTTTCCCCCTTCGCCTATCTAGCAGTGTACTAGATTCGGCCAAACTCCTCCACTGTCTCAGAACCCAAATTGGTTCCTACACCTCAGGCCTAAAGCCTTACAACTCAGCTTTATCCCAAAGCCTACACTCAGCCACAAAGGCCTACACTCAGCCACCCAGGCCTACACTCAGCCAATCAAGGCCTACACTCAGAGATAACAATCTCCTACACTCAGGCCCTCAAGCCCTACCCTCAGCCTTTATAAATACAGGCTTACAATTCACTCAGATCCAAAGGATCCTACAAGTTAAAAATGATTATTGAAATAATAACTCAACAACTCAAAAACAAGAGAGGGGAGTTGAGAGTTTCTTGATGAGTTCTTGGAAGAACTCAGCTGGATTCAATCTGACTTAGCTTTCTTCAAAGCTTCTTGAGTAGAACTGAATAAGATTGTCTCCTTCTGCAGTTGTTCCTTGACCTCTGCCACTTAGAATTCAGAATAGATATGAACCCTTCTTCTCAGCCTAGTTCCAACAGCTGATTTCTTGGATGGAGCCCTCTCTCTCCAACTTCTTAGATCTGCACTTGGACTGCAAGATCTTCTTGTGTTGATACTCTGTGTACCTCTTTAATAACTTGTTTTTCAACAATCTGATTAACAGTTTCTGTAAACTGTATGTGCCTATTTATAGGCCTTCTTCATGGTAACCGGCTGGTCCGGTTCATAACTGTCTTCTGACATCTCTGACAGGTGCTGTAGACCGGCTGGAACGGTAGCTGTCAAGTCATCTACTCATTTCTTGAAAATCTCTAACTGTTTGAAAGTGTTGAGACTTTCTGTCTTTAAGTGTCGACACTTATAGTCCAAGTGTCGACACATGCTGTGTAAGTGTCGACACAAGTCTACAAGGTGTCGACACAACTCCTTGTATGTCTTGACATAGATTCTTCTTCAGGTGTCGACACTGAAATTGAGTGTCGACACAAGTACTTGATCTTCTATCTTTAGCTGTATTCTTCTAAGTGTCGACACATCTCCTTTGTGTCGACACATCTTCTTGTGTTGAATCTGTTAAGTGTCGACACTGCTTCTTGGTGTCGACACATAGTTTTCTATGTTGATACTTGCTAAGTGTCGACACAGCTCCTTGTGTCGACACTTGATTCTTCTGTCGAGACTTCAGCTGAGTGTCGACACATTCCCTTAGTGTCGACACTTGTACTTAGAATATTTTGTTGATAATTCTGTTCTTTACTAAGTGTCGACACAGCTCCTTGTGTCGACACTTTCTTCAAGTGTAGAGTCTTCAGCTGAGTGTCGACATATTGTTCTAGGTGTCGACACTTTCTTCATGTGTTGACTCTTCTATTGAGTGTCGACACTTTGTTTTTGGTGTCGACACTTTCTTCAAGTGCTGACTCTTCTTGTTGTGTCGACACATTGTTCTGGGTGTCGACACTTTAACTTAATCTCTGCTGACTTTTGCTGAGTGTCGACACAGCTCCAAGTGTCGACACTTTCTGGTGTAGACACAGCTTTACTGGGTGTCGACACAGCTCCTTGTATCGACACTTTCTGGTGTAGACACAGCTTTACTGGGTGTCGACACAGCTCCTTGTGTCGACACTTTCTGTCTGCACTTTTCTTCACTGAGTGTCGACACAGCTCCTTGTGTCGACACTTTCTGTCTGGTGTCGACTCTGCATCCCAGGTGTCGACACAATGACTCCAAGTGTCGACACTGCTTGTCTGGGTGTCGACACAAGCCTTCTTAAGTGTCGACACTTTCCCTCTGGGTGTCGACACATGGACTTAGAAACTTTTTGCTTCAGTCCAGTGATTACTTAACCTGCACAAATAAACTCAACATACATCAAATACATTATGATGTATATCATTGAGTTGGGTGAGGCTTCTTCAAATCAGGTACATTTAGCCAATGTACCCAACACACCCCTACACCAGCACCCCCGTGTCCTTCATCATTTGGAGGGTGCATTTGACAACCTGGATGGAGTTAATTCGCAGCCTCTCGGCGAGATCGGCTTTGCCAAAGATCCGCGGCCTCTTGTAGGGGAGGGAAGGATTGGAGCCGCTGGCCGGGTAGAAGATCTCCGCCTGGCGGCGGACCTCGCGGTTGAGGTGCTGATTCTCCTCTTTCAGCTTCGCGTTCTCCCCCTCCAGCTCGACAAGGTGGGCGCGCAGCTGGCTAATCTCCTCCCCTTGCTCGACATTGCGAGCCCGAAGCTCCCCTGCGGCCTTGGCATCCTGGTTAAGAGAAATTCCGGTTAGCAGCAACACAAAATATTCTAAGTAAAAGAGAAGATGAGAGCTTGACACTTACCAGTCCGCCGACAGCCTGGGAGAGGACTCCCTCAGCGATGCCGAGCTACTTTGCCTGATCAGCAACCTTGTCCTTGGCGACATCGCAGGCCTGCTCAGCTTTTAGGAGTTGATTGCTGAGGGCAAAGCTGCGGCGGGTCAGCATGTGGTGGAGCTCCATGGTCCGCTGGTGGGCCTGCAGACCCTCATGGTCGAGCTGCCGGAGGGTCATGTTCTTGTATGCCTCAGCATCCTCGCGGCCATAGAGGCCGAAGCCGAGGGCGTAAGCATGGCCGGTGGTTGGCTCGCGGTTATGCCAGGATGGATGCAGAGTGGAGATGGAGACCCGATGGGCCAGCTCATCCCACTGCACCATGGGCTTGCCCGCCGAGTCCTTCCACCGCCCCCCGAAGTTAAAGAGGGGATGTTGTTTCGGCGACCCGCGCTCGCGAGCCGCCCTCTTCGCCGAAGGAGGTGGGGAGATCGACGTTGCAGAAGAAGTATCCTCGCCGCCCTTCCGGATTTTGCTGGTGATCTCCTTCAGCGGGCTCTCCGGCGACGCGTCGGGGGGGGGGGGGGGGGGGGGGGGGGGTCTCAGACGAGCTTATGTATTTGGGGTTGGATTGATGTTGATGGTGTTTTCCTCGCGGAGCGAGTACGGCCTTCTTCATCTTCTTTGGTAATGGCTGGCGGTGTGGCAGGTTCGACCCCTCATTCTCAGGTCGCCTCTTGCTGGAAGAGGGTTGGGAGAGGGCCGCCGCCGCCTTCTTCTCGCGAGCAAGGGGTCCGAGTGCGACCACGAGCCCGGAAATGTCGGATTCGCGGGAATTATCCGCTCCCTTGCAAGAAAATACTTGGAAAAAGTTAGAAGAAATTCAGCAGCCATATGGAGAGCTCGACAATCGGGTGAGCTCGGCAAGATGAGGAGAGAACAGTACCTTCACCGCGTAGAACGGGGAGGAGCGCCTCGAGGCCCCTTCGCAGGAAGGCGACCTCGAAATCCTTGTGGAGGAAGTATTTGTGGAGCTCGGCATCATTTCCGAATATGGCCGGCGGGCGGTATACCTCCTCGCCTTTTTGCTATGGCGAGTACGGGATGTTGCCGAGCTCGCCCGTGATGAAGGCGATCCTGGTCATCCAGTTATGGTGCTTGTGCGCAATCTCGCGAACCTTGATCAGCGAGCCGCCGAAGTAGGCGACCCCATCCGGCGTTGCCTTGTAAGAAAAGAGCTTCCAGAACACGGTCAGGTTGAACTCAATCCTCTCCCGCCGGAGGTAGCTCGTGAATGCCACCATCATCGCGATGGCGTTGGAGTTTAACTACGCGGGTACTGCGCCATAGTACTTCAGAATTTGCAGGATCTACAGCCAGAGGGGGAGGCGCAACCCCACTTCGAAATGCGAGACGGGGAAGGCAAGCTCATCCTCATAGAAGGTGTTGATGGACTCCCCCTGCCTCGGCCTGCGCGCCTCGAAGCCCGGCAGCATATACTCAGCCTTGAACTCCGCGAGCTCCTCCTCGCTGGTATGCCCCTCGAATAAGCAATAGTCGGTGAAGTGCTGCGCGCACTTGGAGCGGCCGTCGGCATCAGGGTTGTCCTTACCCATGTTCGTAGAGGAAGAAGCAAAGCTCCAGCAGAAATGGAGAAAAGCGCAGGAAGAGAGAGAAAGAGAGCAATAAAAGCACAGTACGGGGGTTGGTGGTGAGGGGGGGGGGGTATTTAAAAAAAAGAAATCTGGGGTCAGGCCGTCCGATCGGCTCAGCACGCCGCCTCATCTCACCGCCCCTGCTCGCCACCCCACCTCGTCGACTTCTGGCGCGTCCCAACCAAGGCTAAGTCAAGCATCACAGTATATTATTTGAATAACGCATGTCCAAGAATATTCTAAAAACTACTTATTACAGAGACGAAGTTCAGGAATAAAAAAGCAGGGCGCGCGAGCAGGAGGAGCATCAGGATGCGAGTACCGGTCGGCTCGGCAAACGAGCCACCCTCTAACCTACCCCGGCCTCGCGGCTCCCGCACCCCAGACTTCCGTGCGCGGAGCAGCTCGCGGATCCTCCCCGAATTCCTTTGCGCCACTGAGAGGCCATCATCTATCTCATCCAGAAGCCGGGAGGGGGACATCAGCTCGCCAGCCTGTCCGCTTCGCACTTCGTCGGCGAGACGCACGTAGTCACGTTGTAGCATCTCATTGACCCCCTGCACCTCGCGCAGCCCGCACACCAGCTTCTTGAGAAGCTTGACCTCCCTCCTCGTCAGCTCGCCTTGATCCACTTCAGGGCCAAGGTAAGAGTTCAATGAGCTTGGGGAAGGGAGGGGAGAGTAGTGGACTGCCCGCGAAGATTGCTCGGCAGCGGATTGGCTGGGGGGAGCTGTGAAGACAAATGTCAGCAAGAAGAGGAATGCAGGAAAAGCTCATGGGGAAAGAATCCAAGAAAAATTGACCTGACGAGCTCGGCAGCTCGAAGGAGATACGGGGAGGGATGAACCTCAGATCCTTCCCATGACTTGGGTCGTGAGTCCCCGGTGGGAGAAGCTCGAATCCCAAGGTGGGGATGGTCCCCAGACCAGCCCCCGCGGCCACGTTAGTTCGCCTAGGAGAGGGGGGGGGGGGGGGGGGCGCACCGGCGAGCTCATTTTCTGCGAGCTCAACCCCAAGGTCCCAAAGGGAGGGGACGAATCCCGGTGGCGGTTTTCCGGAGTCATGAACCGCGAGTCCCCAAGAGTGGTCTTGGCTCGCGGGGTGGCGTCTCGCGGAGCGGGGTCTTCTGTACCATCAGGGCAGCGGTCTGGGCCATCGCAAACCTCGACGATGTTCCTGTCTCTTTCAGAGGCAGGCAGAGTGGAGGAGTCGGTCTCATGCTCCAAGGTGGCCCTCAGGTCGTTGTAGATAGGCTCGGCCGCCTGAGGGAATGGTTTCATCTTCTTGGAACTAGGCTCGGCAGAGCCACCCTGCGGCACAGCAGCGGGGAACGCCATCAGGGCGGCTACGTGAGCTGCAGAAGCCTGGCGAGCTCGGTCTAGACGCTCTTGAATCTCCTTGGGGAGCGGCATCTTGGTACGGTTAGAGCAAAGGGAATGACAAGAGTCAGGCAGGTGAGCAGGTGCATATATATAGCCGTAGGTGGACCCCACCCAAAGATTCCCTCCAACTCGCTGCCTCGCGCTTGCCGCACACTCGGGGTTGGATGTTTCTTTCCGAGCTTTGCCAAGATCAAAAAGAGCGGAGATTATGTACAAGCCCGTGTTTGGCGAGCAAGGTCTCCAGGAACCAGACAGATCGGGCTGAAGATAGTGGGCGAGCTCGACAGTAGAGAAGCCGAGCCAGAGCTCAGCATTCGTCGACCGAAGATCGGCATTCATCGACCGGAGATCGGCATTCGTCGACTGGAGATCGACATTCGTCGAACAAAGATCCGCATTCGTCGACCCCGAGCTCGGCATTCGCCGAGCCAGTCCAAGAATTGTCAAGCTCAGGTCAACTGATGGCGACCAATGGATGGGAGAGCTCACCGTCCTAGATCGCACCCTCGCAATGGAGCTCGACAACAGCAGACGAGCAGGACCTGCCGAGGTGATTAAGCTCCCCAGCTCGCCTGGATGTTTGAGGTACTTTTTACTGTTTTGCCCCCGCTGGTCTGCCTATAGCCCTTCAAAACAGTGGAGTTTGGCTGTTGGCAGACCCAGCCAAGGGTTTTTTGGTAACTTCAGGTCAGTTCATTTGGTTATTGGCAGTTCAGATTCCAAAAACTATAAATAGGACCCAAGGGTTACCTCAGAAGGCATGCTTCCTGTGCTCTCGTGCTCCAGTTTTCACGTGCTTTCTGAGGGTACCTTAGCTCGGCCTCTGGCTAAGGAGGGGAAGTGCACTCAGATCTTCCGGGTGTGTGGTGGGTCCTCCCCGTCGAGCCCTTGGGTCGGTATTTCCTTGTTTTCTTTGTTGTTTTGCTTGCAGGAGTGAAGTAGGCGCGAGACCACCCCTTCCCCAAGGGTGAACTCCACAGGAGACCGTTTTTTGGTTTCAACATTTTGCATGCTGGAGAAGACTCCGAGTATAAACGAGTAGTTTACGGGGTCTGCGGGGTTGTACATGTGAATTAAAAGTAGTAGGAAGTACTGGAGTTGCACTCGAGGAAAATACCCATGAAATACCATACTTTGAATAACTATTGGATATCGTCGTGGGACAGTGAGTATCGACAACGGTGATAGCTCTTGGAGAGCTATTTGTGATGTGTGCTATGAAAAGACTAGTGTTTCTGGCATTGTAGGATGCTGTAGGGTTTTGGGTTGAGTCTGGACACAAAAAGAGAACTCCTGTTGGTACCGCCAAGTGATCATGATGAGCACTGCTAATAACTCCCTTTTGATTGTAAAGCCTGTCTTTGGGGGACTGTGAGGCTAATCTGTGAGCTACGAGCTCCTAAAGGCAAGTGTGCCAAACAGACAATGGGAAGCCGACCCGCGTCAGTCTAGACATTGAATTGATGATTTGAGCAACAGGCAATGGCTGAACTTTATCCAAATTATGGTTGTCTAACTCAAGTGACTAAGTTTTTGGCATTTTTTAGGATCGTATAATGAGAGTCTTAGGCTGTACGCCGTCAAGACTAACATCTCAGGCCAGGGGCCTTAGAGACTATAATTGCTCAAAGTTGACTATCATGTCTTGAACCTATGAATGGTGGTGTAATCCAGGAAACTGGCACACTGAAAATGTGAACTCATTGCAAGGTGCGTCGGCAGTTAAGGCCGGCATTTGTGATATATTAAATTGTGTGTGAGTGCATGTTCTTGTGATATGTATGCTTTTAAAAATGTTATGCCCCATAAAAGGGGTAGGGCCGTTATAAATTGGTTAGTTGAATGCTGACAGTTGCCTTGATTGCCACCCTTGTGGTTGATTTTCCTTGTACGGGTGCTGGAGAGCCGAGCGGGAAATAGCGGGCTGAAACCCTTGCTGATATGCTGGCCCTCGAAGGCCGAGTGAAGAAGTTTTACTGTTTTCATGTGTGGCCGGCCTGCGCGCTGATGTTTGTAAACCACACTTATGAAGTATAACTGTAAGGCCTTAAAACCATAACTTTTGTGTATTTGTAATCGACATTCTTGTTATATATATAAATGATATGTTTTATATATTGTGGACATTCAATTGGTATGAGTTCATGCAACATTAAATCTTCCGCTAGAATGCTCTAAGTTAGTGCACGAGTAGTGTTTTGATATTCACATGTAATCCTGCTGCCAATTTGTGGATTATGGTGTGGGGCCCCGGTCGAACCCTCTATTATATTTCATGTGAGGGACTGAGGTGTTACATCCTCCACTAAGAGGTAGAAAAGTAAAGGGAATTCCAATGGGTTAATTTGTGAAATCCCTAGTTGATGTTGCATATAGATCCGTAAATTCATAGTACGGAATATGCATGTTGTGTGAAGCCCATTCAGACAGGTTGGTCTGGATTTGTGATGTTTATTTTGTGTGCCGGAGAAGACTCCGAGTAGTTTACGGGGTCTGTGGGTTGTACCTATATAGTGGATGTAGGACGCCCTTTTTTTTTGAAACACCGGGGTCTTAGTCCCAGAACCGCCGCTTTGCGGTGACACCTTCGCGCCTGGGAAGGTCATCACTGCAAAATACCGATCACAACTATAACAAAATAATAAAGCAAGTCCACACAAATCATATATATTGTAAATAAACTCCACAAAGGGAGTGTCCACAGAAATAAAGTACTAAATCTTGGGCTCATGCTCAGTACATCAAGTCCTTACTACATATCTCTCATCGCGGAAGAAAAACTAAAATAACTCGTAGCGAACAGGACTCATAGTCCCTGCCGTCTGAACTCTGGCACTAGACTGCCCCATCTCCAAGCGTGCCGACCTCCGGGGCTGCTCCTCTATGCTGGGCACCACAGTCCCCTAAAATGATATGTTCGAAAACCGTTAGTCTAAAAGACTAAGTCCTATCATCCCCCGCCCCTTCCCCCATGGCTCCTAGGCACCGAGTAGGGAGAAGGAAAGGAGAGGACATGAAGGTGGAGAATAACAAATAAGCAGATGGTGGCGAAACTAAACTAGAAGTTCTATAGTATATAAGATAGGATGAAGGTAAAAAGACTGAACAAGAGAAGTAACCTTAACTTATATGAAAACACATAAGCCAAGGGATCTTTTGCAGGGCTCCTATCATATAAAAAGTCCCATACCGATTTATACGATAGGGTGCCGGTTTTCTAGCAATCATACATTTATATTTACTGAATAAATACCTTAACTTATAAGCACGCCCGTGAAACTTATAAACCAAGGGGTCATTTTGCAGGGCCTATTGTATAAGCGTCGCATACCACTTATACAATAGGTGTCGGGTTATATGCAATGAGTATTCTATGAAATACAATTGTGCCATGATGTGAACATGCAAGTGCAACTCACCACTCGACTCTGTGTACACAGACCTTTAGTTCCTCCTATCTGGAGCCGAACCTCCTAGGATACCTCCGTAGTGGCAAACAGAAGCGGTGGGTTGGGCCTCGCACACCTCTAAACTGGTAATTGCACTACCAGTCATACCTATTGTATGCCTCAACACTGGTGCACTAAGCAGAGCTCCTGCGTACTCTTGCTGGCTGCCGCACCAGACTTTATTTGGCCAAGTTCTAAACCACACTTGCCGAGTCAACGTATTGGCGTCGGTGCATCGACTCTCCAATACCAAAGACACACCACCTTATACTTTATGCACATGCAACCTTGATGTATAACCATCGAGCAAAAGCTCCCCGGACCATCCCGTCTGTTACAAACAACAACCGAGCCAAAGCTCGTCGGGCCAACCTGCCCATCACAAACAACTACCGAGCCAAAACTCATCGGGACAATCCTGCCCATCACCAAATCCACTGAGCCTACTGCTCGAGTGTCCCAACCTATCATCCTGAGACATCGAGATGAATGAAGGTGAAACCCCAGTTTTACTTGTTACTCTTGTAATTCAGTTTTTCCTACAGTTTTGGTTAGCCCTGGACTGCCAAAGGTATTCCCCGTGAGGGGCTCTCAAGGGCACTAGGAATTACGATGGGCTGAAACCCAAAGCTCCCTTTCGCAAGTCACTTATTTTTTATTGGTTGCTACCCATGTACCAAACCCTTAGATGTTATACTGGATCTTCCCCTAGTGTATTTAACACTTGCTCTCCTACGGGGAAGACAATATTTCGTCGACCCCGAGTACCACCTAACACTAGCCAATCTAACACTCAGCTCATCCTAACTTCCAATGATGAACTCATTTTTATTTATCCAAACCAGCAAATATCTAACCCCAACTCATGTGCCCAAATTCATATTTCAACATAACTTCTGCAGTTTTAATAAATATAGACCAACTTAAGCTATATGATGTGTCAAATGGGAGGTACTCAAAATAATCATCCAGTATCCCTATAATAATTATTGGAGGGCTGTCATGACCCTTTTAGCCAAAATCAAGGATTTCATAATTTTTCTAATTTATCTGATAATTTATTTAATTATTCTAGTAATCCAAATCCCCATGTTTGAACATGAAGTACCAATTTCAAACAAACAAATGCTCCACAAAATTTATGTTAAATACAAGATGATTATTTAACATAGATTCCAAAGTCTCTCAAGTTTTCAGCATGGTTTAAACCCCTAATCCTAATTTTAAATATAACCTATAATAAATCTTTTTAAGAGATAAGTACAACAAGAATACTTCCAAAAGTTCTGAGAAAAGTTTAGGATGATTGTAAGGACATATAAATTCTCTAGGTCAAGTTTCATAATTTATCAACAAATATTGAGCTCTAAACAAAATATTGAACAAGTTTTCAAATTAATGAGCTTGTGAAGTAGGTACTGCAAATATGTATTCAAAAATTCTAATAAAATTCATATATAAGAATAATAGTCTAAAACTCCCTCTACCTAATTTTCATGACTTTCCAATGGACAGTGAATTCACAACAACCAAATATTTAAGTAGAGTTAACACATGCCTTACAAAGGAAGTACTAAGAGTATTGATCCAAAATTCCCAATTAAATTTCCAGAGGTTCATTCTACCCTATGACCACACTATCCATGTTTCATTACTATTAAATGAGTTTTAGTACCCTATTCTATTTCAATCGACCCCATCTTCCATGGGATGATGTTAAAAGCCATGCCAAGTCAGTGGCCCCAATTTCAACTTCTGTTGAGGTGATTTGGCCACTCAAAACCCAAAGTGCACTTTTGACCTAAATACCCTTATTATGACAAGGCTAGGGTTTGCATCATTTCAATTCAAACCATCTCCAAATGCCATGAAATTTTAAACAGAGCTTTATAATGACCCCAAGCACCACTCACCAAAATTTGGATGAGTTTGGAGGTTATGTGGTCCCTAAATTAATTTACCGTAGAGACATTAAATAATTTCCAAATCTATAGAAACATTGTCCCCAAAATTTCTCATTTTTGGGCAGGCCTAGGTATAGACTGTAACACACCCTATCCGTCGCATAGCATATAGCAGTAGGTCCGGCCGGGGCCCGACGCCATATACTACAGACAGACTTATGGAAACCATCCAACCAATCTCAACGTCCTACACAGAGCATTCTACCGGAAGCATTATATAAAAGTTGCAATAAATAACCCAGCATTAGAGCATGAATGTCCACTAATACCAAAATAGGAATGTTATACAAAATACCCAAAAAAATAAGCCTTAAGGCCTTACAAAATGTTTCACTTCAAATTACATGTTTTACAAACCACGGCACGCAGGCCGGTCACACATGAATAAAGCAGTAAACACTTCAAATGAGGCCTTCCAGGGCCGGCTTCGCATTCGGGCTTTAGCCCGCTATTGACCGCTTGGTCCAGCTCCACCTGCAAGCAACATATCACCGCACGGTGGCAAAACAAGGCAACGATCAGCAATGCTGACCAAATTATAACGATCCCGCCCCCAACTCGGGGCGGCGATGCTCCTTCCCTGCATTTCATTAGCATAAGCGAGCAATATATAATTAACCATTTCATCACAAACGTTGGCTCTCACGGCCACACGCCCCGTGCTCTCAGGGCACATTCTCGGTGAACCGGTCGATGTCACGTCAATTAAAGCCATAGACATTCCGGACTCACCACCGCCACTTGGACGGCCAAACCTATGAGCAATTTGTCTTCCTGGCCTGGGTCACGACAATTTAAGCCATTGACCGCCGAAGACCCTAATATATGTCAATGACAAGTGCCATGTGCCTTTAGGTCTCTTTAACCGAACGACATAGAACGGGTACGGTTCCATCTAACCCGTGCTCACATCGCAATGACAATTTAAGTCATATGCGCGGGTCAAATTTTCACCAAGTCCCATAACCATCACAATTCACATAACCCGGTTATGTTCAAGTTGGCTCTCAGGCCACCAAGTTGGCAAGATCTCGTATCCGCCCAGTTTTCCGGGTGCACCTTTGGGTTAGTCCCCAAGGCTCCCTGCTGCAATCTACCGTGTAGAAAACCCGAAAAACAATCAATAGCACGGAGTCTTCTCCGGCCTTATGCAATGCAACATCACTGATCCAGACCAACATGTCCGGGTAGGCTTCACACATCATGCCTATGTCCGTTCTCGCTTACGGACTCTAAACAACGGAGACTTCACATATCTACCCGAAAGAACGCCTCCAACTTTCCGCAAACTTGCGAGAGCGGGCTTCCTATGCAAATAAAGAGAGCTACTCATGCTCAAGATGAGGATCGTTACCGTAGGGTTCCTCTTTGGCACCATTGAAAAGTAATCGGATGAAAAGCACCGCACTAGCTTTGCCTCCGTGGATCCGGAGTCGGCTCGCGATTCGGAGCTTCGAAGCTCCTCCAATGGCGTGATCTAGCTCCTTCTTCCTCCCGTTGCTCTCCTCTCTCTCTCTAAGGTTTTAGAAAGATAACACTTAAGAAAAGTGAGGGTTTTCTAAGTCCAATCCCGGGTATATCCCTTCAGGAACAACCCCCAACCGTTGGATCTCAAAATAAGGAAACGAACGGCTTTGATTCGGGACTGAAATGCCCAATCTAGACCGAACACGGCCTGGCACACGCCCGTGTCCAGGGCCGTGTGCTTCATTCGCCGTCAAAATCAGCTTGCCTGGAACCTCATACGGGTATCGAACACGCCCGTGTTCGAGCTGACACGCCTGTGTTCCATGTCACACGGCCGTGTGGCTGGCCATGTACCCTATCATTTTTCCCCAAAATCAACCCGAGCACTGCACGGGTTCTAGGACACGCCCGTGTCCTTACCTGTGTCACCTCAACACGCCTGGACCCCAGGCCGTGTACACGGTCTCGATACTCGACATTTCGTCGAGCGAAGATCGTCGACCTACGGACACGGCCTTGGACACGCCTGTTCTAGGCCGTGTGCCTTGTCTCGACACATTGTCGACACCAAAGTGTCGACTTCCCGGGATGAGTGTCGACACGGGTCGACACGCCCTGCGACACGCCCGTGTCGCAGGCCGTGTGCCATGTCTCGACACTTCGTCGAAAGCAGAGTGTCGACTTCGCGGCTAAGTGTCGACACGGGTCGACACGCCCTGCGACACGCCCGTGTCGCAGGCCGTGTGCCCAGTCTCGACACAATGTCGAGACCAAAGTGTCGACTTCCCGACTGAGTGTCGACACAAGCTTGACACGCCATGGGACACGCCTGTGTCCCAGGTCGTGTGCCTGCTGCCAGAACCCAAACTGGCCCAAAACGTCCCCCTTTGCTCCTTTGAGTTTCAGGGCGTTACAACTCTCCCCCTCTTAAAAGAATTTCATCCACGAAATTACATAAAGGAAAGACATGTACAAAACTAAAATTTGTACCTGAGCGGAACAACTCCGGATACTCGTCAAGCATAGTCTGCTCTCGCTCCCAAAAGAGCTCCTCACGACCGCAATTGTCCCACCGGACCTTGACCATCCTGATCTCTTTATTGCGTAGCCGCTTGACCTCCGAGTCCTCAATCCGCACGGGCTTGACCTTTGTCGTTAGCCCACTATCCACCGGCACTTGATCAACCGCGATCACTTGCGTAGGCTCTTGCACCGCCTTCCGAAGCACCAAAATATGGAATACATCATGTAAACCACTAAGCTCCACTGAAAGCTTCAACCGATAGGCCGCTTCACCAACTCGCTCCAGAACCTCAAACGGTCCAAGGTACCTCGGGCTTAGCTTTTTCAATCGCCGCACGCGCGAGACACCCTTGAACGGCTTGATCTTTAGGTACACATAATCACCCACAGCGAACTCCACGTTCCTGTGCTTGGCATTATAGTATTTCGCTTGCCGGTCCTGAGCGATAAGCAACCTCTCCCGAATGGTTCGCACCAAATAAGTAGCACCCTCCACTTTCGATCGTTTAAACAACTTTGACTCACCCGTTTCTAACCAAGACAACGGCGTGCGACATTTTCTACCATATAGGGCCTTGAAAGGCACCATCTAAATACTCTCTTGGTAGCTGTTGTTGTATGCGAACTCCACCAAATAAAGGTGGTCTTCCCATTGCTTCCCGAAATCCATGACACACATGCGGAGCATGTCTTCCATAGTTCTATTGACCCTCTCGGTCTGCCCATCCGTCTGCAGATGGAAGGTTGTGCTGAATTTCAGCTTTGTTCCCAACATTTGCTGCACCAGCCTCCAATCATTGGACGTGAACCGCCCATCTCGGTCACTCACGATGCTGCGGGGCACACCATGAAGCCGTACTATGTTATCCACATAAAGCTTTGCCAACTTCTCCACCGGATCATCCTTCCTATGCGGAATAAAATGCGACACCTTCATTAACCGATCAACGACCACCCAAATGGCGTCGTTCCCCTTTTGCGACTTTGGCAAACCGTGCACAAAGTCCATAGAGATGTCGTCGAATTTCCACTCCGGAATAGGCAAGGACTTAAGAAATCCTCCCGGCTTTTGGCACTCCGCCTTCACCAAGGCGCAAGTTTTGCACTTCGCTACGTAGAGCGCCACATCCTTTTTCAAACCTGGCCACCAAAACAGTTTCTTCACATCACGGTACATCGTCGTGCTCCCCGGGTGAATCGAGTACTTGGTATGGTGTGCCTCGTACAACAACTCCACCCGCAAATTGCCTACACTTGGGACACACAGACGACCTTCTTTCCAAAGTAATCCGTCCTCCACGATGAATTGGGAATTTGACCCATCCAGAGCCTCTACCATGAACTGCTTCATGTGAGCATCCATATCCAAAGCCTGCCGAATACGATCAGCCAGGTCATATTGGACTTCAGTCCAATTCAGAACCGCTTCAGCACTCGATTGCCTGTCCACACAAACAATTTCCAATGCCTCCAACTCCCGCACCAACCGCTCATCATGCACCGATAGCCAATTGGCTTGAGCTGGGGCTCGGCGACTCAACGCATCCGCAACCGCATTCCCCTTACCAGGCACGTAATGGATCTTGAATGTATAGTCCCCCAGGAACTCCATCCATCTACGCTGCCGCATATTCAGATCCTTCTGATCAATAAGATACTTCAGGCTCTTGTGATCGGTGTAGATATGAATCTTCACACCGTACAAATAGTGTCTCCACAGCTTCAAGGAAAAAATCACGGCCGCTAACTCCAAGTCATGGACCAGATAGTTCCTTTCATGCACTTTTAGCTGTCTCGAGCCATAAGCTATTACACTTCCGTGTTGCAGTAGCACGCAACCCAAACCGCTGCCTGAAGCATCGCTATAAATCTCATAGCCTTCGGTCCCACATGGCGAACTCAGCACAGGCGTCGTGGTCAACCGACACTTCAACTCCTCAAAAGCTCGCGCGCACTCCGACGTCCAAACGAACTTATGCTCCTTCCTCATCAATGTAGTGAGAGGTAACGCTATCCGCGAGAAGTTCTCTACGAAGCGCCTATAATAGCCGGCAAGCCCCAGAAAACTCCGGACTTCCGCTACTGTAACAAGCTCAGGCCACTCCCGTATCGCAACAATCTTCGTCGGATCCACAGCAATACCCTCTCCACTTACTATATGCCCGAGGAACGCCACTGAGGATAGCCAAAACTCGCACTTCGAGAACTTGGCATACAACTGATTTCTCCTTAGCATCTCCAACACTAAATGAAGATTCTTGAAGTGATCTTCCTCACTTTGCGAGTACACCAAAATATCGTCGATGAAGACGATCACGAAATGGTCCAAGTACTCCCTGAAAGTCCTGTTCATCAAATCCATGAACACTGACGGCGCATTTGTCAGCCCAAACGGCATGACCGTAAACTCATAATGCTCGTATCTCGTACTAAACGCTGTCTTCGGGATATCACTCTCCCTTATTCGCAGCTGATAGTACCCGGCTTTGAGATCCAACTTCGAGTACACCGTCGACCCGACTAACTGATCAAAAAGATCATCAATCCGGGGGATCGGGTACTTGTTCTTCTCCGTCAGCTTGTTGAGCTCCCGATAATCAATACATAGCCTCAAGCTTCCGTCCTTCTTCTTAACAAAGAGGACCGGTGCGATCCAAGGCGAAGAACTCGGGCGCACATACCCTTGCTCCAACAACTCTTGCAGTTGAACTTTCAGCTCCGCCATTTCCTTAGGCGCCAGCCGATAAGGAGATCGTGACATAGGCTTTGCACCTGGCACTATCTCAATCGTAAAATCTATCTCCCGCTGAGGCGGGGCTCCAGGAAGATCTGCGGGGAACACATCAGGGTATTCCGATACCACTGAAATACAATCCAATGCGGGCTTCGGCTTTGCAACCTCCACTAGTGTAAAGAATAGTTCTGCTCCGACACGAACCGCCTTCACCACATGAAGAGCAGACATCAACGTCTTGCTCGACCCCTTTAAACCCGTAAAAGTCGTCTCCCGACTTGCTCCCAGCTTGACTTCCTTGCTACCGCAATCTATATGGGCCTGCTGCTCCGAGAGCTAGTCCATGCCAAATATGACGTCGAGCTCCACCAACGGAAGTAAGGACGCCCGCAGGTCGAACACCTGCTCCCCAATACGAATCTTAACATCGCAGATCCTATCCGCTCGCATCGAACACCTGTTGGGCAATAACACATCCAACTTATCCTTCGCCATCGAAGAAGGGACTCCGATGCGTGATGTAAATCCTTCGGACAAGAAGGAGTGTGAAGCTCCCCTATCGAAGAGTGCTCGTGCCGGATTTTCGCAAATCAATACAAATCCTAAACAAGCAATGGCAAGGTAACATGTGCATAACAAGTATTTATAAAAATTGACTTGCTATAAATTAAACCGTACCTGTCACCACATCAGCTTGTTTGATGGCCTCCTGTTGGCCAAGATTATAGACCCTTGGTTAGGCCGGAGCATAATGGGATGCGGTCGACTCCACCGCCTTTCCCTTCTCTTCATAGGTAGCTCCCGGCTTCCTCTCGGACTTAGGATGTCCGCTCCAACAGTCACGGGCAAAGTGCCCCATCTTTCCACATGTAAAACACGCGCCCGGGGTCCGACTCGTAGTCGCCTCGGAAGCACCAGAAGGAGCTGGACCCGAAGTCCTATGCTTCTTGAAAGCCCTCCGATAGCCGGACTTTGAAGTAGTCGGCACTTTAAATTCAGATTTTCTATCACCCAAGCCTTTCTTTGCTTGCACATTCTTCATGTCCTTCTCCAAGGACCGGGCAGTGTTGACCAAGGTTAAGAAACCCTACGTCATCGGCCCCGAGAGTAGTAATCTCAACTCATCTCTCAAGCCTTCATAGAAGCAATTAGTCTTGCGCTCCTCATCCATGATGGTGGAGCTAGCATAACGACTTAAACGAGTGAACTCATGGAGATATTCATCCACGCTCTTCTCACCCTGAACCAACTTCAGAAATTCGTTCTCCATCGAAATCCTCTGAGTAGAAGGGAGGTACCTTGCTAAGAACAATCCCGAGAACTCTTCCATCGGAACGTCTATCAGTTGTCTACCTCTCAAATGATGCAGCTCCAATCCTTCCCACAATATTCTCGCTTCACCATCCAAAAGGAACGTAGCGATGGTGGTCATTTGCCACTCCTCCGTCTCCGTTGCTGTCATGACTCTCTTCACCCTGGAGAGCCAGTCTTCAGCCTGAGATGGGGTTCCCAACCCCGAGAATAACGGAGGGTTAAAGCTCATTACATGCTTAAGCTGCCTCTCAGTTGCCCTCCTTGGCACTACCGGTTCCACAACCACTTGCTCCACTCTCCTCGGCTCATCCTCTTGAAGAGGTTCTTGCTCCATCGCAGGAGCGGGCTGCTGCGTTTGCCTTGCAGGCTGCACATTTATCACGGCCAACACCGCTTCAGCCACCAATCGAATATTCTCAGCCGACAGAGGTGTTGCAAGAGCAACATCCGGTGCACTACTAGCCTCAGAAACTCGGCATTCTGACGGCCCAACACCACTTCTGGTCACCTATAGTGGTACAAAACACCGTTAAGCGACCAAATAAATTGCAAACAGCAATTATAGGAACACGCAGGTTCCTCAAACACAAGTATTTTCATTCCTAAGTGGACATTCATGGGTTCTTTTTACTGTTATTACGATGACGCACACAATGTGCTCACCACCCCTTAAAAATAATTCGTCCATGAATTCCCTTAAGGCCGACCAAAACCAGTAGTATGATACCAAATTGTAACACCCCCTATCCGTCGCATAGCATATAGCTGTAGGTCCGGCCGGGGCCCGACGCCATATACTACAGACAGACCGGGTGGTTACATATGGAAACCATCCAACCAATCTCAACGTACTACACAGAGCATTCTAGCGGAAGCATTATATAAAAGTTGCAATAAAGAACCCAGCATTAGAGCATGAATGTCCACTAATACCAAAATAGGAATGTTATACAAAATACCCCAAAAAAATAAGCCTTAAGGCCTTACAAAATGTTTCACTTCAAATTACATGTTTTACAAACCACAGCACGCAGGCCGGTCACACATGAATAAAGCAGTAAACACTTCCAATTAGGCCTTCAAGGGCCGGCTTCGCATTCGGGCTTTAGCCCGCTATTGACCGCTTGGTCCAGCTGCACCTGCAAGCAACATACCACCGCGCGGTGGCAAAACAAGGCAACGGTCAGCAATGCTGACCAAATTATAACGATCCCGCCCCCAACTCGGGGCGGCGATGCTCCTTCCCTGCATTTCATTAGCATAAGCGAGCAATATATAATTAGCCATTTCATCACAGACGTAGGCTCTCACGGCCACACGCCCCGTGCTCTCAGGGCACATTCTCGTTGAACCGGTCGATGTCACGTCAATTAAAGCCATAGACATTCCGGACTCACCACCGCCACTTGGACGGCCAAATCTATGAGCAATTTGTCTTCCTAGCCTGGGTCACGACAATTTAAGCCATTGACCGCCGAAGACCCTAATCTATGTTAACGACAAGTGCCACGTGCCTTTAGGTCTCTTTAACCAAACGACATAGAACGGGTACGGTTCCATCTAACCCGTGCTCACATCGCAACGACAATTTAAGTCATATGCGCGGGTCAAATTTCGACCGAGTCCCATAACCATCACAATTCACATAACCCGGTTATGTTCAAGTTGGCTCTCAGGCCACCAAGTTGGCAAGATCTCGTATCCGCTCAGTTTTCCGGGTGCACCTTTGGGTTAGTCCCCAAGGCTCCCTGCTGCAATCTACCACGTAGAAAACCCGAAAAACAATCAATAGCACGGAGTCTTCTCCGGCCTTATGCAATGCAACATCACCGATCCAGACCAACATGTCCGGGTAGGCTTCACACATCATGCCTATGTCTGTTCTCGCTTACGGACTCTAAACAACAGGGACTTCACATATCTACCCGAAGGAACGCCTCCAACTCTCCGCAAACTCGCGAGAGCGGGCTTCCTATGCAAAGAAAGAGAGCTACTCATGCTCAAGATGAGGATCGTTACCCTAGCGTTCCTCTTTGGCGCCATTGAAAAGTAATCGGATGAAAAGCACCGCACTAGCTTTGCCTCCGTGGATCCGGAGTCGGCTCGCGATTCGGAGCTTCGAAGCTCCTCCAATGGCGGGATCTAGCTCCTTCTTCCTCCCTTGGCTCTCCTCTCTCTCTAAGGTTTTAGAAAGATAACACTTAAGAAAAGTGAGGGTTTTCTAAGTCCAATCCTGTGTATATCCCTTCAGGAACAACCCCCAGCCGTTGGATCTCAAAATAAAGAAACGAACGGCTTTGATTTGGGACTGAAATGCCCAATCTGGACCGAACACGGCCTGGCACACGCCCGTGTCCAGGGCCGTGTGCTTCATTCGTCGTCAAAATCGGCTCGCCTGGAACCTCACACGGGTATCGAACACGCCCGTGTTCGAGCTGACACGCCCGTGTTCCATGTGACACGGCCGTGTGGCCGGCCGTGTACCCCTATCATTTTTCCCCAAAATCAACCCGAGCACTGCACGGGTTCTAGGACACGCCCGTGTCCTTACCCGTATCACCTCAACACGCCTGGACCCCAGGCCGTGTACACGGTCTCGACACTCGACATTTTGTCGAGCGAAGATTGTCGACCTACAGACACGGCCTTGGACACGCCCGTGTCCTAGGCCGTGTGCCTTGTCTCGACACATTGTCGACACCAAAGTGTCGACTTCCCGGGACGAGTGTCGACACGGGTCGACACGCCCTGCGACACGCCCGTGTCGCAGGCCGTGTGCCATGTCTCGACACTTCGTCGAATGCAGAGTGTCGACTTCGCGGCTAAGTGTCGACACGGGTCGACACGCCCTGCGACACACCCGTGTCGCAGGCCGTGTGCCCAGTCTCGACACAATGTTGAGACCAAAGTGTCGACTTCCCGACTGAGTGTCGACACAAGCTTGACACGCCCTGGGACACGCCCGTGTCCCAAGCCGTGTGCCTGCTGCCAGAACCCAAACTGGCCCAAAATGTCCCCCTTTGCTCCTTTGAGTTTCGGGGCGTTACATAGACTAGTGTGACTCCCTGTCCAAATTTCAAGTTATTTGGGCAAGGGATGAAGTGTGGGGACCCATTCTAATCTCTGCCTAGCCCTAGGTATAGACCCCACCAAAATGAGTGCCCTAGTCAAACCATGCACCCAAATTGGTTCAAACCAATTTTGAATTAAAGTAGACCCATTGGGCTACAAATCATCTGTTGACCAGTTTCTCATACAGAGCACCTAATTATTTTTAATAATTTAAAACATTAAATAGAAAAAGTGTGACAGAATGGAAATAATCAGAATAATTATAACCTATAGTTTAAATTATTGCCAGCGCGAATCTTGGGGCAGATCGGGTGGCGGCTGGTTGTCTTCAACCTCAAGCCAATGGCTACGATTCAAACCGCCTGGAGCAATTTCCAACCGCCACCATAGGCCATCCGGCCACCTCCCTGGCCGGCCACCGCCACCACCACCTCTGTTGAGGTGGCGGCTTTCGCCAGGCGGCGGCACAGCCGCGGGAGGGGCCTTCTCCGGCGATCCCGACAAGGTGAAAATTGTGGAAAAACCAGGAATTTCCAACTTTGATCGGGCTCAACTGAACCAGATTCCCTTTCTAAATGTATCTTATGATCTACCCATGGAAGAAGGAGAGGAGGAGGACCTGAATCGCGACCTGATAGCGGGTGCTGTGCCTCCTCGCCATTCCCGACCACCAAGCTTCGGCTCCTTTGCAACCTCCACAGCAAATCCTCTGTAACTGGAATGTGATCGGGGGAAACTCTTCCCCTTGCCCTGGTGAAGGTCTCTAATGAAGGAATTGGGGAGAGGAGGTTTGTAACTCAGCAATTCTTCATGACACCATTAAAGAAATTAATGATGATTTTCCATTTCACCAAATTTTATTTGTTGAGCCTCCCCTCTGGCCGGCCACCTCCTGAAAACTCCTCCCCTGCATTCAAGAAGTTAAAGCCCCATCAAAAGAGGGAGTTATGGGGCCTCCATGACCATGATGGCCATTAAGCTCCTCTTTCTCTCTCTCCTCCAAGTTTGTGTAACTCCCTCTTTCTCTCTCCTAGTCACCCATTTATGAATTTGGTGGGCCCAAAATGTGTCTCACCACCTCCTAGACCAATGGGCCACACTTGCCTAGGCCTAGCCCACTTGGATTGGGCTTGAGTTAGGCATTTAGGCTAGTTTGACCACTTTGACCCATGGGTTGACTTTGGTCAAATTAGCCACTAGGGCTGACCCCAATGGATCCTTGGTGACCCATGGGCCTCCCCTAAAGTCTAGAAGTACTTGGGTAGGGTTCACTTGCACACTGTAGGTCACTTGCCCCTTAGTTAGGGCACTTTAACCTTTTTCGGGCTAAGGTTGACTTGGGTCAACTTAGGCTCTAGAGTTGACCCCAATGGGTCCTACGTAACCCATTGACCTCACCCTAGGGTTAGGAGGACATGTGTGGGACCACTTGGCTAAGGGGAGGTCAGTTGACCCAATATAGGTCAGTTTGACCCATTTAGGGTTAGAGTTGACTTTTATCAACTTAACCACTTAGACTGCCCTCCATGGGTCCTTATTGACTCTTTGACCCCACATTAGGTCTAGGAAGACCCTGGTAGGGTTGGTTGGGCTTTAATAGGGCATAATGACCTTAGTTAGGGCACCTTGCCCAATTTTGGCTTAGGGTTGTTCTAGGTCAACTTGGCCACCCTAGGTCGACTCCAATGGACCCTTAGGGCTCCAATGAACCTCACAATGAATTGGTGAGATCATGGTGGGGCCTTGGAGTCTTGGTGAAGCCCTATGATCATCTTAAACTAGGGTTTAGAAATCTACTGTTTGTAGACCATAGTTATCTCACCTACATTCCTAGGTTCACTTGGCCTTCTTGGGCTTCCTAGGGTTTTGTCATGACCTAGTCATGAAAAAACCACTCCTACTGGTCTAGTTGTTTGAGGGATATTACAAATCCCAATATATAAATAAAAATTTTGTCCTCAAAATTCTAGTTAGGCCTATAGTGTTTCAGACATGAAAGGAAAAATGTAACATCCCGAGAGGTTGTGAGTAATACCTGACTAAAAAGCTTCGGGTACCTCTGTTGCATCAAGTCCTGAGGCTCCCATGTGTGCTCCTCTCGCCCATGATTCCTCCACAGGACCTTGACCAATGGAACCTTCTTCCGACTCAAGACTCGTATTCCCTTGTCGTCAATCCGGACTGGTTCCAGGTGAACTGACCGATCAGATGCTACCGGCCCATCCATGGTCGTAATCTGCTGCTTTAGGCATAGTAGAGCCCTCCTAAGAGAGGATATATGGAACACGTCATGCAGGCTCGCCAGCTCAGGTGGTAGCTTCAGCCTGTAAGATAAGGGACCGATCCGCTCTCGGACCCTATAAGGCCCCATATATCTTGGGTTGAGCTTCTTCTTCCGACCGCGTACCCGTGAAACCCCATGCATTGGTTGGATATTCAAGAACACTCGGTCCCCCACCTGAAACTCCACATGACGATGCCGAGCATCGTAATACTTAGCCTGTCTGCTCCGTGCCTCTAACATCCTGTCTCATATCAGTCTCACCTGAGCCTCAGTGTCCTCAACAAACTCTGAACCCAATGCCTTCAGATCCTCATCCTGAATCCACGACAGTGGAGTCCTACACCTCCATCCATATAGGGCCTCATAAGGAGCCATCTTTATACTGGACTGGTAGATGTTATTATATGAGTACTCGATCAGTGGAAACAGCTTCTCTGAAGGCTCACCGCGATCCAATATGCAAAGTCATAGCAGATCCTCCAAAGTCCGATTAGTGCCTTCCGTCTGACCATCAGTCTGGGGATGAAAAGCCGTACTGAATGTTAGCTGAGTGACCAAGTAAGTCTGCACGGATCTCCACTCCCTGGACATAAACCGTCCATCCCGATCCGATACAATCATCCTGGGTACGCCATGATAACGGACGAACTTGGCCAAATAGGTGATTGAACTCCCGATGATACCAGACTAGGTGATTGATCTCCTGATGATACTCCACCACTGTCTTGCTACCATGTCTCAACTGTAGAAATCTATCTTCCAGCTCGTCTCTGGCCGACTGCGGAACAAAATGCTCCAACAGTGCAGCCCTGAACTCCCCCCAAGCAATCTCTGCAACCTCTCTGTCAGCAAACGTCATGTCCAGCGATGTCTTCCACCACATCTTGGTGTGGGACTCCAAGCAAGAGACGACCAAGGGAACCCTCTCCTCCCACAGGCATCGGATCCCAGTCAGCATCTCATACATGATGTCCAGCCACTCCTCCGTCTGAATGGCCGACTCTGTCCCCAAGTAGGATGGGTTAGAAAGTCCTCGAAATATAGTCAGCCAGTTGTCCCCCGGGTTTGGCTGCGGAGCCGGAACCTGTTGAGCCCTAAAATCCTCCAGGATAGCTGTCAGAGTTTGCCCCATCTCCGATTGTAGGAACGGAGTGGGGACCGGGGGAGGTGGTGCAACATTTAGAGTCTGCTGGACACCGCCTTGTGGCATAGGCTGTGCTGGGGCTGCGTAACAAACTCCATTAGTAAGTAATCGACTCAAACCTAATGAAAAGTGGAAAAGTTACATGTGATCCCCCATATGGGCACACCATTGCTTCCGCTGCTTAGTTTGTCCCCAAACTAAACTCGCGCGGCGGTGACCCAGGGGTTGTGGACTGCTACTTTTCGATCGAGGTCTGCTTTGATACCACTTATAGGACCCCTTTTATTTTGAAACACCGGGGTCTTAGGCCCAGAACCGCCGCTTTGCGGTGACACCTTCGCGCACGGGAAGGTCATCACTACAAAATGCCAATCCTCCCAGCCAAATCAGTCACAACTGTAATAAAATAATAAAGTAAGTCCACACAAATCACATGTATAGTAAATGAACTCCATGAAGGGAGGGTCCACATAAATAAAGTACTAAATCTTGGGCTTATGCCCAGTACATCAAGTCCTCAATACATATCTCACATCGCGGAAGCAAAACTAAAACAACTAGTAGCGAATAGGACTCACAGTCCCTATCGTCTGAACTCCGGTACTAGACTGCCCCATCTCCAAGCTTGCCGACCTCCGGGGATGCTCCTCCATGCTAGGCTCCACGGTCCCCTAAAATGATATGGTTCGAAACCGTTAGTCTAAAAGACTAAGTCCTATCATCCCTCGCCCCTTCCCCCATGACTCCTAGGCACCGAGCGGGGAGAAGGAAAGAAGAGGACATGAAGGTGGAGAATAACAAATAAGCAGATGGCGGCGAAACTAAACTAGCAGTTCTACAGTATATAAGATAGGATGAAGGTAAAAAGACTGAACAAGAGAAGTAACCTTAACTTATATGAAAACACATAAGCCAAGGGATCTTTTGCAGGGCTCCTATCGTATAAAACGTCACATACCGATTTATACAATAGGGTGTCGGTTTTCTAGCAATCATACATTTATATTTACTGAATAAAAATCTTAACTTATAAGCATGCTCGCGCGAACTTATAAACCAAGGGGTTGTTTTACAGGGCCTATTGTATAAGCGTCCCATACCACTTATACAATAGGTGTCGGGTTATATGCAATGAGTATGCTATGAAATACAATTATGCCATGATATGAACATGCAAGTGCAACTCACCCACTCGACTCTGTGTACACAGACCTTTAGTTCCCCCTTTCTGGAGCCGAACCTCCCAGGATACCTCCGTAGTGGCAAACAGAAGTGGTGGGTTGGGCCTTGATGAGTCCATGTTTTATACCTATTTTCGGACTCATCTGGGCTAGTTTTCACACGGTTGCACTTCACTTTTAGTTCTTTATCGTTCCTATTTCATCTAATCTTTATTTCCATAGGAAGTGCACATTTATGCCCGTGGTTGTGTATTTTGTTATTTTTATGGTTTGTACTCCCTTTTGTGATTGTCTGGAATGTCTGCACAAATTAGTGATTTGTTTTTCCTATCGGTACATGGGTCGTGTGCGTGTTCCAGGATGGTTGTGAAACAGGAATACTGCGCACGATCATGGGATCTAATGCGCACGACCACTGGTCGTGCTCCCCTGATCGTGCGCACTACTCTACATTTTCCAGAATCAGCCTGGGGTAAGCGCACGACCACTGTACATATTGCGCACGACCACCGGTCGTGCGCTACTGATCGTGTGCATTGATTCCTCTTTTCTGGAGTCCTGTCTGGGTAATCGCACGATCATTGGACTTAGTGTGCACGATCACTGGTCGTGCGCCACTACTCGTGCGCATTATCACAGTTCTTCTTCATGATATTCCATGCCAGTGCGCACGAGCACAGGACATAGTGCGCACGACCACTGGTCGTGCGCCTGTGATCATGCGCATTGTTCATTTCTGCTTTTGTATAAATAGTGCAGGTCTTGCCCTAATTCGAAGAGGATCCGGAGCTCGACATTTCTCCGCCGCTTTCCACCTTCTCCGTCGTTCCCCTTCATCTTCCACCCTAGGGAGGTGCTCCGGGCAAGCTTTCACTGCCAAATCCAAGCCGGAGCTTCCTCTTGGCCTCCTCCATCATCTCTTGGGTTCATTTCAAGCTTCAACGCCATAGCCATCAAGCAAAGGGAAGCTTGCAACTTTCGTCCGCTATCGTGAGACGAAGAAGACGGGCCATTGGAAGGTGGTGACAGCCCTTCTCTATCCCGGACGCAGTTGAGGACCGAGCTTGGACGCGGAATGACAACCCGACGATTCCAACCGTGAATCCTCAGCAAGACTTCGGATTCGGTCGATCTCTTGACTTGTTCTTCCTTTATTGTTGTTTATGTGTTGTTGTAAACCTTATTTATAGATGATGTATGCTTATTTGTAAAACCTTCTTATACAATTATGTCTATGTGATTGTATGTGTTAGTTAGTTACTTGAGGTGCGCCTATTATTCCATCCACCACCATCCACCCTTGCCGCACTAGCAATTGCTAGTGGCGTGCGTTGCGAAGAGGTGCTCACGACCCTCATTCCGCCATTCTCACCACCTCATCCGCAAGCCTACTCGCCCATCCGCCTAGCGATTCGGTGCATAGCGGCCCGACTAGTCTTGCATCCCGCCTGGCGAAGCATCGCATAGCGGCGTTGCATAGGAGTAGTTGATAGTGTTTTATTTTCTTTTTCCGCAATATCAACCCCCCCTAGTTAGCTCCGACCTGAGGACTTCAATCTCAAGTCCTCCTCGAAATTAACTCCACCTTACTGTGTTCCTTGTGAGATCGATACTTGGGAAAACCCCCATTTTATATTACTTGGGCGACCGGTTCACTGCCGTGATCTATAGCATCAAGTTTTTGCCGCCGTTGCCGGGGAACACAGCCGTGTGAGTTTGTGGAGAGGGAGATAATAGATTGAAGCCCTTTTCCATTTGTACATATCATTCTTTTTTCTTATTTGCTTTGGTTATTATAATTTTTATTTTGCTTATTTCTTTTTGCCCTTTTCTGATTTTTGATTTAGATAGCAGATCCGTGCTATTTTCATTTTAGCTGTGTAGCACTTTTTCAGCAATTATTTTTGTTCGTGATGGATTCTGATGCTGAGTGCCGTATCCTCGACACTTTGCGCCGATCCATCGATGCCATTGCTGTTATGAATGCCGAGCATTGCATTCGGTGTTTGTTATGTCAAGGTGTGGGCCATATGTTGAAGGATTGCCCTCGTTTGTGCAAGCCTTCTCCCTCTGAGGGCGTGTGCACAACAACCTCCAGTTCGCGGAAGACTTTTGTGGACAGGCATACCAGGGTGTTGCCTGGCCCATACACTGATATAGCGCACTTTACTCATTCTTTACCCATTGAGATTACTGAAGAATCTCTGGCCGCATACAGCTCTTTCATGGGTCCCTCGATCCCTTTTACGAGCTTTCCTCGAGTGATGATGATCACTTTGGTGTTAGCCAACAAAAGAGGAGCAGGAACTCATGGACGCTCCTGTGTGGGACGATGAGATTGTTCCGGCCGTCGACGGGGTGGCGTCAGCGAATGATTTTGCGATGGGTCCTGCTCATTCAGTGCTTGATTTTGAGAGCAGCCTTGCCCCTCTGCAATTTTTGCCGGATTGTGCTACTCCATTTTTGTGTGAGTCGGTTGACAATGCCGTATTTGTTGATGATTCGGTGCCCGAGGTTGCGCCGAAGTGGGATGATGATTCCTCTATCTCCGACGGAGAAGGTGGATCTTCGGAACACTTTTACGCACCCCGGTGGGATGAGGAATATTCCCTTTCCAATGCGGAGGTTTGCACATCCTTATTGGATGAGGTCGTTCCTCTTACCACCGCGGACCTTGAGTTCTCGGATTCCCCTCGGTATGACTCGTATGATACCGACGATGATCTCTGCTTGGATCCTGTTGAAAGTGATACCGGGATCACTCTCCCATTTTCTGATTATTTTAGTTCTTCGTCTACTTTCATTCTTGATCCCCCTTCTCTATCTAAGCCTGTGCAGGCTGAGTCTCCACGGGTATGCTGAGATGATGATGAGCCTGGTGTTCTTGCCGTTGCCATCACACCCTGCACACCTATGGTTGACAATGCCTTGCTAGGCGAGGATATTTTTTGTGATAAGATGAGTGAGGACCAGGCCTCCTCCTCTTCTTATTTCCTATTTCCTCTACCTGTGTTGGGCAGGTATTACCATTTAGGTAGAGGGGTAACTGGTCTATCACCGTATCGGTACCCGTTACCAAAACGGATATTGGAATAGTTACCTGTGCACTTTTTATTTCATAGGCCTATTAGCTAGAACTGTTTAGAATGTAATAAGTCGTGCTGGGATGACAATAACCCCAGTACTTATCTTTTATTTTCAGCATTTTACTTTTCATGCCTAGTTTGTTTTAGTATTTCTTTGTAGTTGGTATATTTTTGTTTTGTTTTTGCGGAGCTCACCCCTGCAGGTATTCATAGCAAATCGCATTGGCGGGGTTCTGTTTCTTCGTATGACGGGCCTGCTTCGGTTTCCACGCGTCTTCTGGTATGCTCACTAGCTGAGCATGCGGTAAACTCTTCCCTTAGCTCTTTATGATTTTAATTTCTCTATCTTATGATTTGTTGCTTAGTTTAAGTCTGGGGGAGAGATCTGTTACCTATTGCACGTACACATCTCATGTGCATACTAGAAGCTTTTATAGTTTTATTTTGATTAGTTCATTGCATCACACACCACTGCACCCACATGAGCGCGTGCTTAGCTTTTTGTATGCTACGAGTTAAACTCATTTCTTCGTTAGATTTGAAAAAATTATGGTGCTGACATAGGATTGTGAGACGGAGTAAAATGTTGGCCTTGTTGTGTTTCTAGTCAACTTCTCTCATCTCGTGTAGAAATTCGAGTAGATTTAATTTTTCTGTATGCTTTGAGTTTTATATTTTTCTAATTGCGTAAATACTTTTTATTCTACTCAAAAGTTGGTGAATCCGGTGTGAATCCGAAGGTAACTTAGGGATGTGTGTAGACGGCCGTTAGGTTCGTATTGCTCGAGTCGAGAGGATGGATAGTCTTTTTCGTTGGCTAAGAACTTGCCCCAAGCTATTCTTGAAGCATGGGTATAGGTTAGTCATGCATGAGCGTGATGTAGGCCATCATTTTGGCCCAGTTGAGCTTTGTACCATTCCTAACATCATATCCTCGCTAGCCCTGTTGTGCCTACCCCTCCTTTTGATTCAGCTCCACCATGATTTCACCAAAGCCTCATAGCCGGTCCTAGTCGCACACCCAAGTTGAGCTTTAGTCTTTACATTTTAATGTTGGGGTGTGATGTGGTGATTTTACTTGTGATTATGTGGATGTGCTCCAATGTTATATTTGCTGAATTGTGAAAATAAAATGAAGAAAAAGAAAAAAAAAGAAAAAGAAAAATATTTGTAAAGAAAAAGAAAAGAAAAAAAAAGTGAAAAGAAAAGTTTAAATTGAAAATCGTTTTGGGAAATGTGATTACATTTGGAGTTGGCGGTGCACACAGCCATATGTTAAAAGTTAAGTTTGGGGGTGTGGTGTACCCGCGTGTATTTTTCTTATTAGAGGGATTCCTTTCATACTAGCTCATTTGGGTTAGGTGCATAGCCTTCTTGTTTATCCTTGTTTACCTCACCGAAACCCAAGCCCCATCTCTTCACCTAAAGTCCTACTGATTCGTGTGTGAACCAAAATAGTGCCGTGGAGAGAATGCAAAAGGGCAAGCATATGGTCACCGACATTGGTGGATTCCTTTGGAGGTTATCCCGAGCCCCGATATTTGGCAATGCTCGCCTAACGATTAGTCTACTTTCTCCCTACACATGACCGGATGATTCACCGTGATTCTATTTTTGAGTAATAATAAAATGTTGATACGCATTGTGAAAAGTATAAACTATTTTGTATACTTAGAAATTTCTTCTATTATATTTTTACGCGCGCGAGCATGCGACTTCGTATCGCAATTTATTTGTTAACTAGTATTTTTCCCTATCTGCTTAGATTTTGTTTGCTCGGGACGCGCAAACAGTTAAGTCTGGGGGTGTGATGAGTCGATGTTTTATACCTATTTTCGGACTCATCTGGGCTAGTTTTCACACGCTTGCACTTCACTTTTAGTTCTTTATCGTTCCTATTTCATCTAATCTTTATTTCCATAGGAAGTGCACACTTATGCCCGTGGTTGTGTATTTTGTTAATTTTATAGTTTGTACTCCCTTTTGTGATTGTCTGGAATGTCTGTACAGATTAGTGATTTGTTTTTCCTATCGGTACAGGGGTCGTGTACGTGTTCCGGGATGGTTGTGAAACAGGAATACTGCGCACGATCATGGGATCTAATGCGCACGACCACTGGTCGTGCGCCCCTGATCGTGCGCACTACTCTACATTTTCCAGAATCAGCCTAAGGTAAGCGCACGACCACTGGACATATTGCGCACGACCAACGGTCGTGCGCCACTGATCGTGTGCATTGATTCCTCTTTTCTGGAGTCCTGTCTGGGTAATCGCACGATCATTGGACTTAGTGCGCACGACCACTGGTCGTGCGCCACTACTCGTGCGCATTATCCCAGTTCTTCTTCCTGATATTCCATGCCAGTGCACACGAAAACAGGACATAGTGCGCACGACCACTGGTCGTGCGCCTGTGATCGTGCGCATTATTCATTTCTGCTTTTGTATAAATAGTGTAGGTCTCACCCTAATTCGAAGAGGATCCGGAGCTCGACATTTCTCCGCCGCTTTCCGCCTTCTCCGTCATTCCCCTTCATCTTCCACCCTAGGGAGGTGCTCCGGGCAAGCTTTCACCGCCAAATCCAAGCCGGAGCTTCCTCTTGGCCTCCTACATCATCTCTTGGGTTCATTTCAAGCTTCAACGCCATAGCCATCAAGCAAAGGGAAGCTTGCAACTTTCATCCGCTATCGTGAGATGAAGAAGACGGGCCATTAGAAGGTGGTGACACCCCTTCTCTATCCCGGACGCAGTTGAGGACCGAGCTTGGACGCGGAATGACAACCCGACGATTCCAACCGTGAATCCTCAGCAAGACTTTAGATTCGGTCGATCTCTTGACTTGTTCTTCCTTTATTGTTGTTTATGTGTTGTTGTAAACCTTATTTATAGATGATGTATGCTTATTTGTAAAACGTTCTTATACAATTATGTCTATGTGATTGTATGTGTTCGTTAGTTACTTGAGGTGCGCCTATTATTCCATCCACCACCATCCACCCTTGCCGCACTAGCAATTGCTAGTGGCGTGCGTTGCGAAGAGGTGCTCATGACCCTCATTCCGCCATTCTCACCACCTCATCCGCAAGCCTACTCGCCCATCCGCCTAGCGATTCATTGCATAGCGGCCCGATTAGTCTTCCATCCCGCCTGGCGAAGCATCGCATAGCGGTGTTGCATAGGAGTAGTTGATAGTGTTTTATTTTCTTTTTCCGCAATATCAAAACCCCCCCTTAGTTAGCTCAGACTTGAGGACTTCAATCTCAAGTCCTCCTCGAAATTAACTCCACCTTACTGTGTTTCTTGTGAGATCGATACTTGGGAAAACCCCCATTTTATATTACTTGTGCGACCGGTTCACTGTCGTGATCTATAGCATCAAGTTTTTGGCGCCGTTGCCGGGGAACACAGCCGTGTGAGTTTGTGGAGAGAGAGATAATAGATTGAAGCCCTTTTCCATTTGTGCATATCATTCTTTTTTCTTATTTGCTTTGATTATTATAATTTTTATTTTGCTTATTTCGTTTTGCCCTTTTTTGATTTTTGATTTAGATAGCAGATCCGTGCTATTTTCATTTTAGCTGTGTAGCACTTTTTCAGCAATTATTTTTGTTCGTGATGGATTCTGATGCTGAGTGACGTATACTTGACACTTTGCACCGATCCATCGATGCCATTGCTGTTATGAATGTCGAGCATTGCATTCGGTGTTTGTTATGTCAAGATGTGGGCCACATGTTGAAGGATTGCCCTCATTTGTGCAAGCCTTCTCCCTCTGAGGGCGTGTGCACAAAAACCTCCCGTTCGCGGAAGACTGTTGTGGATAGGCCTACCAGGGTGTTGCCTGGCCCATACACTGATATAATACACTTTGCTCATTCTTTACCCGTTGAGATTACTGAAGAATCTCTGGCCGCATACAACTCTTTCATGGGTCCCTCGATCCCTTTTTACGAGCTTTCCTCGAGTGATGATGATCACTTTGGTGTTAGCCAACAAAAAAGGAGCAGAAACTCATGGACGCTCCTGTATGGTACGATGAGATTGTTCCGGTCGTCGACGGGGTGGCGTCAGCGAATGATTTTGCGATGGGGCCTGCTCATTCAGTGCTTGATTTTGAGAGCAGCCTTGCCACTCCGCAATATTTGCCGGATTGTGCTACTCCATTTTTGTGTGAGTCAGTTGATGATGCCGTATTTGTTGATGATTCGGTGCCCGAGGTTGCGCCGAAGTGGGATGATGATTCCTCTATCTCCGACGGAGAAGGTGGATCTTCGGAACACTTTTACGCACCCTGGTGGGATGAGGAATATCCCCTTTCCGATGCGAAGGTTTGCACCTACTTATTGGATGAGGTCGTTCCTCTTACCACCGCGGACCTTGAGTTCTCGGATTCCCCTCGGTACGACTCGTATGATACCGACGATGATCTCTGCTTGGATCCTGCTGAGAGTGATACCGCGATCACTCTCCCATTTTCTGATTATTTTAGTTCTTCGTCTACTTTAATTCTTGATCCCCCTTCTCTATCTGAGCCTGTCCAGGCTGAGTCTCCACGGGTATGCTGGGATGATGATGAGCCTGGTATTCTTGCCGTTGTCATCACACCCTGCACACCTATGGTTGACAATGCCTTGCTAGGCGAGGATATTTTTTGTGATAAGATGAGTGAGGACCAGGCCTCCTCCTCTTCTTATTTCCTATTTCCTCTACCTGTGTTGGGCAGGTATTACTATTTAGGTAGAGGGGTAACTGCTCTATCACCGTATCGGTACCCGTTACCGAAATGGATATTGGAACAGTTACCTGTGCACTTTTTATTTCATAGGCCCATTAGCTAGAACTGTTTAGAATGTAATAAGTCGTGCTGGGATGACAATAACCCCAGTACTTATCTTTTATTTTCTGCATTTTACTTTTCATGCCTAGTTTGTTTTAGTATTTCTTTGTAGTTGGTATATTTTTGTTTTGTTTTTGCGGAGCTCACCCCTGCAGGTATTCATAGCAAATCGCATTGGCGGGGTTCTGATTCTTCGTATGGCGGGCCTGCTTCGGTTTCCACGCTTCTTCTGGTATGCTCACTAGCTGAGCATGGGGTAAACTCTTCCCTTAGCTCTTTATGATTTTAATTTCTCTATCTTATGATTTGTTGCTTAGTTTAAGTCTCGGGGAGAGATCTGTTACCTATTGCACGTACACATCTCATGTGCATACTAGAAGCTTTTATAGTTTTATTTTGATTAGTTCATTGCATCACACACCACTGCACCCACATGAGCGCATGCTTAGCTTTTTGCTTGCTGCGAGTTAAACTCATTTCTTCGTTAGATTTGGGAAAATTATGGTGCTGACATAGGATTGTGAGATGGAGTAAAATGTTGGCCTTGTTGTGTTTCTAGACAACTGCTCTCGTCTCGTGTAGAAATTCGAGTAGATTTAATTTTTCTGTATGCTTTTAGTTTTATATTTTTCTAATTGCGTAAATACTTTTTATTCTACTCAAAAGTTGGTGAATCCGGTGTGAATCCAACGGTAGCTTAGGGATGTGTGTAGACGACCGTTAGGTTCGTATTGCTCGAGTCGAGAGGATGGATAGTCACACGGTAATTGCACTACTAGTCAGACCTATCGTACGCCTCAACGCTGGTGCACTAAGTGGAGCTCCTATGTACTCTTGCCGGCTGGCACACTGTACTTTATTTGGCCAAGTGCTAAACCACACTTGCCGATTCAACGTATTGGCGTCGGTGCATCGACTCTCCAATACCGAAGACCCACCACCTTATACTTTATGCACATGCAACCTTGATGTATAACCACCGAGCCAAAGCTCCCTGAACCATCCCGTCTGTTACAAACAACAATCGAGCCAAAGCTCGCCGGTCCAACCTGCCCATCACAAACAACTACCGAGCCAAAGCTTGTTGGGACAATCCTGCCCATCACCAAATCCACTGAGCCTACTGCCCGAGTGTCCCAACCTAACATCCCGAGACATCCAGATGAATGAAGGTGAAACCCCAGTTTTACTTGTTACTCTTGCAATTCAGCTTTTCCTACAGTTTTGGTTAGCCCTGGACTGCAAAAGGTATTCCCTGTGAAGGGCTCTCGAGGGCACTAGGAACTACGATGGGCTGAAACCCAAAGCTCCCTTTCGCAAGGAACTAATTTTTTATTTGTTGCTACCCATGTCCCAAACCCTTAGATGTTATACAGGATCTGCCCCTAGTGTATTTAACACTTCCTCTACTACGGGGAAGACGATATTTCGTCGACCCCGAGTACCACCTAACACTAGCCAATCCAACACTCTACTCATCATAACTTCCAATGATGAACTCATTTTTATTTATCCAAACCAGCAAACATCTAACCACAACTCATGTGCCCAAATTCATATTCCAACATAACTTTTGCAGTTTTACTAAATGCAGACCAACTTAAGTTATATGATGTGTAAAATGGGAGGTACTCAAAATAATCATCCAGTATCCCTATAATAATTATTGGATGCCAGTCATGACCGTTTTAGCCTAAATCCAGAATTTCATAATTTTTCTAATTAATCTGATAATTTATTTAATTATTCTAGTAATCCAAAACCCCAAGTTTGAACATGAAGTACCAATTTCAGACAAAAAAATGCTCCACAAAATTTATGTTAAATAAAAGATGATTATTTAACACAGATTCCTAAGTCTCTCAATTTTTCAGCATGGTTTAAACCCCTAATCCTAATTTTAAATATAACCTACAATAAATCTTTTAAAGAGATAAGTATAGCAAGAATACTTCCAAAAATTCTGAGAAACTTTTAGGATGATTGTAAAGATATATAAATTCTGAAAGATATGGTACCTAAACACCTAGAGGGGGGGGGGGGGGTGAATAGGTGACCTAATCCTTTTTAAACTTTAATGGCAGCCAACAGTTTATAACACAGATTTCTAACTATTCTATCACAGCAAACACACAACATACACAGCAACAATCACAGCACAGCACAGTATACACAGTGGTTTATAGTGGTTCCCCAAGATATGGGTACATCCACTTTCCCCCTTCGCCTATCTAGCAGTGTACTAGATTCGGCCAAACTCCTCCACTGTCTTAGAACCCAAATTGGTTCCTACACCTCAGGCCCAAAGCCTTACAACTCAGCTTTATCCCAAAGCCTACACTCAGCCAATCAAGGCCTACACTCAGCCAACCAAGGCCTACACTCAGCCAACCAAGGCCTACACTCAAAGATCTCAATCTCCTACACTCAGGCTCTCAAGCCCTACCCTCAGCCTTTATAATTATAGGCTTACAATTCACTCAGATCCAAAGGATCCTACAAGTTAAAAATGTATTACAGATATTAACTCTACAACTCAGAAATAAAAGAGGGGAGTTGAGAGTTTCTTAATGAGTTCTTGGAAGAACTCAGCTGGATTCAATCTGACTTAGCTTTCTTCAAAGCTTCTTGAGTAGAACTGAATAAGACTGAATCCTCCTGCAGTAGTTCCTTGAACTCTGCCACTTAAGATCCAGAATGAATCTGAATCCTTTTTCTCAGCCTAGTTTCAAAGGCTGATTTCTTGGATGGAGCCCTCTCCCTCCAACTTCTTAGATCTGCACTTGTACTGCAAGATCTTCTTGTGTTGATACTCTTGGTATCACTTTGATAACTTGTTCTTCAACAATGTGATCAATCTGAACCACTCTTGAACTACTTTTAACAACCGTTTCTGTAAACTGTAGGTGCCTATTTATAGGCCTTCTTCATGGTAACTGGCTGGTCCGGTCCATAACTGACTTCTGATATCTCTGACAGGTGCTGTAGACCGGCTGGAACGGTAGCTGTCAAGTCATCCAATCATTTCTTGAAAATCTCTAACTGTCTGAAAGTGTCGAGACTTTCTGTCTTTAAGTGTCGACACTAATAGACCAAGTGTCGACACATACTGTGTAAGTGTCGACACAAGTCTACAAGGTGTCGACACAACTCCTTGTATATCTCGACACAGATTCTTCTTCAGGTGTCGACACTGAAATTGAGTGTCGACACAAGTACTTGATCTTCTAGCTTTTGCTGAATTCTTCTAAGTGTCGACACATAATCTTTGTGTCGACACAACTTCTTGTGTTGAATCTGTCAAGTGTCGACACAACTTCTTGGTGTCGACACATAGTCTTCTATGTTGATACTTGCTGAGTGTCGACACAGCTCCTTGTGTCGACACAACTTCTTCTTGTTGAGACTTCAGCTGAGTGTCGACACATTCCCTTAGTGTCGACACTTGTACTTAGAATTATTTTGTTGATCTTTCTGATCTTTGCTAAGTGTCGACACAGCTCCTTGTGTCGACACTTTCTTCAAGTGTAGAGTCTTCAGCTGAGTGTCGACACATTGTTCTGGGTGTCGACACATACTTCAAATGCTGACTCTTCTGTTGAGTGTCGACACATTATGCTGGGTGTCGACACATACTTCAAATGCTGACTCTTCTGCTTAGTGTCGACACATTGTGTTGAGTGTCGACACTTGTACTTAGTCTCTGCAGACTTTTGCTGAGTGTCGACACAGCTCCAAGTGTCGACACTTTCTGGTGTAGACACAGCTTTACTGGGTGTCGACACAGCTCCTTGTGTCGACACTTTCTGTCTGCACTTTTCTTCAATGAGTGTCGACACAGCTCTAAGTGTCGACACTTCCTGTCTGGTATCGACTCTGCATCCCAGGTGTCGACACAATGACTCCAAGTGTCGACACTGCTTGTCTGGGTGTCGACACAAGTCTACTTAAGTGTCGACACTTTCCCTCTGGGTGTCGACACATGGACTTAGAAACTTTTTGCTTTAGTCCAGTGATTTCTTAACCTGCACAAGTAAACTCAACATACATCAAATACATTATGATGTATATCATTGAGTTGGGTGAGGCTTCTTCAAATCAGGTACATTTGACCAATGTACCCAACAATCTCCCCCTATTTGGAGAAGTCATAACCCTTAGTCAATGATATACACCATTCATAATTAAAAATTATAAAATGATGTAAACCAGGTTATATTCAGCAGGGTAAACATAAACATGTATTAATTCTCACATGTATACACATTCATCATTTCAGAACAAACAAGAAATAGACACATTCACAGAACAATCATGAAATATATTTATCATATATTGTTCTAACATTTTTCTTATACATCTTCAGTGGTTTACAAAAATGTTTTACATTTAAAAGATTACAAAATAATCTTCAAGTAAAATCTTAATCTATTTCTGATCAGGTTCCTTGATAACTATTCCCTTGCCAGCTTGAACTTGAGCTTTGACAGGGGCATCAACAGTTTCAGCATCAGCAGGCTTCTTGCCTTTTAGATCTTTCTTTTTGAGTTCTTCTGCCTTGATCTTCTGCCTCTCAAAATAATGATATGGCTTATGGAAGTACTTGCTAGGCTCCACTGCAGTAGGAGGTAGCTTTCCCATCTTAGCCTTCCTTTTGTATTGAACTATTGCTTCCTGCCTGATCTCATGTTTTCTTCATTCTGCTTCAGAAAACCACTTGTTCCTGTCATGAGTATTATCCTTGGCAGCTTTCCAGGCAGTTAAAATTATATTCCTAGAGGTAGGGCTCCACTGTTCAAAGTCTGGCCTTTGTTCTGCTTGTTCCCTAAACCTCTTTTTGGATAACCTTGTCTCTTCCTCTTTCTGTAGAGACTCTTGCATGGCTTCAGATATAGGTTGAACAACCTTTTCAATATGGACATTGTCCTTGCCCCCAGATGGGTTGTACATGGTCTGTACCTCGGCATGAATCATTTCAAAGTCTGCAGGTGGATAAATGACCTGAGCTACTTCTGGTTGCTCACCTCCAAGATAGGCAGGGTTAATGCCTGATTCAGCAACATCTTGGTCATCACACAGAGGAGGGTATCCAAGTGTATCCCTGATTGAATTTGATATCCATTTTGCATGATCAGAACTTGCCTTGACTAACACTCTCTCCCTCTTTATGACTTCTCTAGCCATGTGATCTCTGACATCATCCTTTTGAAATCTGATCTGACTATCCAAGTACCTGATTCCATCTTTAAAGTAAGGTTTTAGCTTTTGAAGTTGTTCAGATATGACCTTCTGGGAGGCTTGGATAGCAGTCTTTACAACAGAAATTTCTTCCTGGAATACTTTATCAAAATCAGCTTTAGCAGCAGCAGTAGATGTAGAAGGTTCAGCAGCCTTATTCTTCAACTCATTGACTATAGCATTATGTGAAGCAGTCAAGTTGTCATTCATTCTTAACTGATTTTCAAGAACATATCCTTGCTTCAATACTATATCATCTACCTGTGCCTTGATCTTCTCTTGGTGTGTTGCCAAATACACCACTACATTTCCACCTTTGTGGAAGCAATCAGTCATTTCCTTTTTGTTAAGGTTCATTTCAAACCTTATAGACTTTATATCTTGGGCAAGATCAAACTGTAATGATCTGTGCCCTGCATCAACATAAGCCTCAATGGCTTTTCTTTGTTCATCCATTTTAATCTGCATTGCAATCATTAATGCACTATAATCAATAGTTGGAGCTTGTTGAACTATAGGCTGTGGAGCTATAGATTATAGAGCTTTCTTATAACTCTGACTTCTCCTTTTAAAGACATACAATTTCTTCTTCTTTGCCCTAGCACTCTCCTCATCTTCAGAGGCAGAAGTGCTGGCTATGTCAACCCTATCCTTAGGGCTTTGTGGCTTCTCTTTCTGCACTGCAGGTGCTTTCTCAATTTCCTGCCTAAAAGGCTCTTCCAGATCTTGTACCTTCTCCCCCTCAGCAGCAGCATTATCTCTTGTATCAGCATCCTTGTCCATGTCAAAATCTGCTTGATCTAGATTTAGAAATAAATCTTCCATGGTGTATTCAGGGGGTGAAGAAGCTGGAGAAATTCTTGGTTCTTCAACCACAGGATCAGGAATAACTGGAGCAGCAGATGTGTCTCTTATAACAACATCTGGAGCTTGACTAGGCAGCTGAGTTTGCTGATTAACATCAGACAAATCAGCATCTTCTATAATAAAATCTAAGGTGTTGAGTTCAGTGAGTACCTCTTGTATGATGGTGGTGGCTTGCTCACTGTCCAGTGTAGAGGGTTCTTCTACAACTAGAGGCTCCTCCTGGCTGTGATCCTTGTGGATGGGGCTAGCTTCAGGCAGCTCCCCCTAGATCTCAGCAGCCTCTTGAGCAGCAGGAGATTTCACTATAGCCTCTTCCTCTTGATCATCAGGAGTGAAAACAACATGTTCTTCACTCCCTGAACTGCTGGAGGACTCTTGTGCCATTGGAGCAGTTTTTCTCTTTTTCTTTGGGGGAGTATCTTTCTTAGTAACTGTCTTCTCTGGGGTTGGCAGTTCCTTGGACAACACCCTGTCCCATCTTGAAAAGATCCTTAGATCCATCTTCCTCATGTGATTTATCTTACTTCCTACAGCAGAACTCATTACCTCTGGTATCACACCAGCAAGGTAGAGACTTAAGATTCTGCCCAGATTGGGCTTCTTCAGACTTTCTTTAATTTTCTCAAAGACTATCACTGACCAATCAGTTCTTAGAGTAAAGATAATTCTTGTCATTATTCCAAACATATGGGCAGACACTCTGTCATGCCCTCCAGGCTTGCTGAGTAAGACCTTACCAAAAATCTCTCACATGAATTTTCCTTGATTATTCATGCCTTTTCTATTGAAAACAGAACCAAGCTTCATCTGTGGATCAAGACCACACTAGGTTAGAGCTTCCCTGGTCTTGGATGCAGTAAGTTCTTCTTCATCTTGAGTTTTGGGTAGCTGGAGCACCTTCCTCAGACTCTTTGGTGAAACCTTGACCTTAGTTCCATGAACTCTGGATTTGATTCTGTATCCAGATTCATCTACTGCAGCTCCATTTAGGAATTCAAGAACCTCCTTCTTCCATATCTTAGTAGGTTCTGAAACTAAGTACTCTAACCCTGAATCGGCGACTAGGGTTACTACGGCCCTGATTTCTTGATCAGCATCGTCGAAGGCACCGCGCACTAGCTCATATCCTTCGTTAACGTTCTCCTCAAGCTTAGGAGCCATTAGGGTTTGTAGAATTTGTCTTTAGAAAAGAGAGGTGTCGACACAGTAGTTTTGGTCTCGAAACTTTGAAAGCGTGTCGACAAACAAAGACAGAACCCTATTTATACCTTTCTAATTTTGAAGATGAACAGGCGGGACAACTAACTTAAAATGTGTCGACACTGGCAATAAGTGTCGACACTGACTTATAATGTCTCGACACATATGTGTCGACACAAGTTTAGTCAACAGATTTTATGTGTCGACACTTGATTATGTGTCGACACAACATAACTCGACACATTGTCGAGACTTTACTTAGAAAATTCTGAGTAAAACATAAGTGTCGACACCATATTGGATGTGTCGACACCTACTTGTCATGTGTCGACACTAACATTCTGAAGTGTCGACACCAACATCCTGGATGTGTCGACACTTTTTTCCTGAAGTGTCGACACCACTATTCTGTGTCGACATAGACTTGTCTATGTGTCGACACCTTTTTCCTTAGCCAATTTTAATTCTGTAAACTTACTCTAGGTTTAACATTCCTAGTTCAATTTTGAATCTATTGAACTTAGCTTCTTCTAGGGGCTTAGTAAACATATCAGCTATTTGATTATCAGTTTTAACATATTCAAGTAAAATATCTTATCTTTCTACATGCTCCCTAAGAAAATAATATTTAATTTCAATATGTTTAGTTCTACTATGTGATACAGGATTATTAGCTATTGAAATAGCACTTGTAGAATCACAGAAAAGTGGAGTTCTACTTACCTGAAATTCATAGTCCTCTAGCTGATGATGTATCCACAGAAGTTGAGCACAGCAACTTCCTGCAGCTACATACTCTGACTCTGCTGTGGAGATAGCCACACTGGTTTGCTTTTTGCTACTCCATGAAATTAGTCTCCCACCTAGGAATTGACAGGTTCCAGTAGTGCTCTTTCTATCCTCTTTGCATCCTGCAAAGTCTGCATCTGAATAACCTGTTAGATCAAAATCTCCATTCCTAGGGTACCAGAGGCCTAGATAGGGTGTGCCCTTTAGATATCTCAATATTCTTTTGACTGCTGTCAAATGAGACTCTTTAGGGCAGGCTTGATACCTGGCACAAACACATGTAGCATACATGATGTCAGGTCTACTAGCAGTCAAGTATAATAGGGAGCCAACTATCCCTCTATACAAGGTTTCATCTACAAGTTTCCCTGCATCATCCTTGCTAAGAGACATACTTGACCCCATAGGAGTCTTCATGGTGCTGGATGAATCCATACCATACTTCCTTATGAGTTCTAGGGTGAACTTGGACTGACATATGGATAAACCACTTTCATTCTGTTTAACTTGGAGACCCAAGAAAAACTTCAGCTCTCCCATACTACTCATCTCAAACTGGCCTTGCATAAGTTTTGCAAACGTTTTGCAAAGGCTGCTTTCAGTAGACCCAAATATAATGTCATCTACATATATTTGGACTATTATAACTTTGCCTCTAGATTCCCTAAGGAATAGAGTCTTATCTATTTTCCCCCTTGAGAATTTGTTCTCAATGAGGAAACTAGATACGGTATCATACCAAGCCCTAGGGGCTTGCTTTAACCCATATAAAGCTTTCCTAAGTCTATAGACATGATGAGGTAGAGTTGGATCAACAAAACCTGAAGGCTGCTCCACATAGACTTCTTCCTTAAGATTACTATTTAGGAATGCTGACTTGACATCCATTTGGTATACCTTGAATCCTTGATAGGTTGCATAGGCCAAGAACATTCTTATGGCTTCCAGTCTAGCTACTGGAGCAAAGGTTTAATCAAAATCAATACCTTCTTCTTGCCTATATCCTTTAGCAACCAATCTTGCCTTATTCTTAATGATGACCCCTTGTTCATCCATCTTATTCCTGTAGATCCACTTAGTTCCTATTACATTGTGGTCTTTAGGTTTAGGAACAAGTTCCCAGACCTTGCACCTCTTGAACTGATTAAGCTCTTCTTGCATTGCTTCAGTCCATTGTGGATCTTGTATTGCTTCTTCAAATTTCTTCGGTTCAACTTGTGACAGAAAGCTGGAGTAGATTGCTGCATTCATGTTTCTACTCCTGGTTTGAACTCCTTGTCTTGGATCTCCAATAATCAGCTCTACTGGATGATCTCTAAGATGCATGTGGGTTGGAGGCATCCTAACTTCTGGTTGAGCCACTTCAGCATCTGCATCATGCTGTATTCCTTATATTTCTTCAGCAATTGGCACATGTAGTTCTCCCCCTGGACAACAGCTACTTTCTTCTACTTGCTGTCTTGCAGCAGACACTTCTTCTATAGTAAGCTTGTCCATTTTCTTTGTCAAACCTGTGGGGCTGCATACACTACTAGACAACTCATTATTAATAAGTTTAGTCTCATCAAAAAACTACATGCACTGATTCTTCTACAACTTGTGTAGTCAAGTTATAGACTCTATAAGCCTTACTATTATTGCTGTACCCAACAAAAATTCCCTCTTGGGACTTGGCAGCAAACTTAGTTAAGTAAGACTTCCCATTGTTAAGTATGAAGCATTTACAACCAAAGATCCTAAAATAGGATAGGTTTGGTTTCCTGCCTTTCACAACTTCATATTGGGTCTTATTTAGCCTTTTAGTGATGGTGGCCCTATTTATAACATGACATGCAGTGTTAACTGCTTCAGCCCAGAAATACTCTGGCAGTGATGTATCACTTAATAGGGTCCTATCAGCCTCTATCAAGGTTCTATTCTTCCTCTCAGCAATGCCATTTTGCTGAGGTGTTCTAGGTGAAGAGAATTCTTGAAATATCCCAAAGTCTTCACACAGTTTTGTCATGCTATCAGACTGAAATTCAGTACCATGGTCACTTCTGATTTTGACCACTGTATTATTTAGTTCATTCTGAATTTGCTTGACAAAGCTATAGAAGACACTAGGTGTTTCAGATTTCTGTCTTAAGAAGAACACCCAGGAAAACCTTGAGTAATCATCTACAACTACAAAGGTATAGACCTTCCTACCTAAGCTGTGAACTGGCATTGGACCAAAGAGATCCATATGCAAGAGGTATAAACACCTCACATCATCTTTGTTTTCTATGCTTCTAAAGGTGGATTTAGTCTGCTTGCCCTTTTGACAAGCTGAGCAAATACCATCTTTGACACACTTAAAATGAGGACCATTCCTCACTAACTCTTTGCTAAAGAGTTTGCTAATAGTCTTGTAGTTAAGATGGGCAAGCCTCTTGTGCCATTTGACACAATGAGAGACTGTCTCATCAGCTACAAGACAAACTGGAGAACCATTGTTCTCAACCATAATGTCTAGGCAGTAGACATTCCTCTTCCTATAACCTGTCAAAATGATCTCTTGATCACTTGACCTCTTGATATGACAACCATTTTTAACAAATGAGATGTCATACCCTACATCACTTAATTGACTTATACTTATTAGGTTGTGTTTCAACCCTTTAACATAAGCCACTTGAGTAATGGTAACTAAGTTTGTAGAAATGTTACCAAATCCTTTGATGATTCCTTTTTCAGATCCACCAAAGGTTACTTTTGGACCATCTTTTACTGGAATGTAGTCCTTTAGTAATCCTTTAGTTCCAGTCATATGTCTGGAACATCCATTGTCCAAGTACCATGTTGGGGTATGGCCACTTGGACTCACCTGCAAAACAGATTAATGAACCTTAGAACCCAAAGAATTCTTGGGTCCTTGGTACTTGTTAGTCTGCAATCTGACAAAGCTACCTACTGGCTTTCCAACAGGTAGTTTGGAACTCACTTTGGCACTAGCATTGTGCCAACAGTCCACTGCAAAATGGCCAACTTTGCCACAGCACCAACATTCAAACTTGTTGTACCTTTGCTTAGATACAGTCTTTGCTGTCTTATTTACAGCAGACTTGTTGAATGTTGGGGCTTTGCCCTTGGACTTAGACTTGGACTGCTCAGTCCCTGCAGGTCTAATAAAGCCCAGTCCAGTCTTGCCTTTATGATGAACAAATTCATCAATTAAAGGTAATACTGACTTAGGTTTAGAAAACCTAGCAACAAGCTCTCTCTCTTTCTGAAGATTGATCTCCAGACTCTTGATTTGATCATTTTTAAATGATATAGTACCCATTTGAATCACTGTTATGTGCTTCAACCTGGCTATCTCATTCAGTTTTTGATCAAAAGACTTCTCAAAATCTGTTGCTGCAGCTTTAAGAATAGCAATTTCCTTTGCCTGACTTTTGGCTAGGGTCTTGCTTTTCTTGTAAGCCTGCAACAGCACCTTATATTCATCTATAAGCTGATGAATATCACCCTCAGACTCAGATACACTTTAATCACTTGATGAAGAAGAATCTGAATCTGAACTAGAACAAGAAACTGAATTTAAACTTGAACTTTGTACCTGACTGGGTCCTGGCTGCTCCAGGATTTTGGTACTCTCTGTCAAAGCCATTAGCCCTTGGCCTTGACTGTCTTCTTGTTCATAAATAGACTCCATTAACTGCATGAATTCTTCCTCTTCTTTTTCAGCAAACAGCCCTATGTAGGCTTCAGCCTCAGACTCAGTTTCTGACGAAGAGATATCTGATAGAGTCTTCTCTTTCTTGGCAACAAAAGACTTCTCTTTCTTGCCTTTGAAGTGAGCCTTTTTCCTGTCACCAGATTCCTTTCTCTTCTCTGGACAATCTGCAATAACATGTCCCTGTCTATTGCAGCAATAGCACACTATCTTAGATCTAGTTGCCTTGCTTGACTTTGTCCTCTTCCTGTCTTTCTTTGAAGGCTTTTTCTCCTGATAAAAGATTTCCTTTCCCTTTGAAGTAGAAGGTCTTGACCTCCACTGTTTCTTCTTCAAGAATTTCTGAAAGTGTCTAGTGAAGGCAGCAAAGTCTTCATCACTTTCACTGCTCTCAGTCTTTGTGCTGACTGACTCATCTGATTCTGATTCAACTACCTCTGGAGGTGGAGTTGATGACTTATTCCTGCACTTTCTGGGAACTTCTGTCTTGAAAGCAACTGATCTTTCCTTGTGCTCAGTCCTTGTTGATTTCTCCTCCTCCTTCCTCACTGTCAATTACATTTCATATGACAACAACTTACCAAACAGTGTAGGAGGAGGAATTTCCCCCAACTTAGCCATTTCTCTAATGGCACAGATCTTTGTGTCCCAATCTTTGGTTAGGGACCTTAAGAACTTATCATTTAGTTCATAGTTACTGAACTCTCTTCCATAAGACATGAGTTCATTAACTATTCTGTAGAACTTCTTGTAGCACTCAGTTATGCTATCACCTTTACCTTGTCTAAAACTCTCATACTCCTGATTTAGCAAGGATTTTCTATCTTGTCTTACTTCTTCAGATCCTTCCATATACACTATAAGAGTGTCCCACATCTCCTTGGCTGTCTTACAGTGTATAAGATTCTGAAATGTTGCATCATCTATGACACTCACTATAATGTTTTGTGCCCTCTTGTCCATTGTGGCTAGGACAATCTCATCCTTAGTCATCTCAGAGAAATCCTTTGGAGTTCTCTGATTTGCATCCAAAACTGAAATCTTCATGGGCACATAAGGCCCTTCCTTTACTGTGATGTAGATTCTAGGGTCTGAGGCCTCCATAAACAGCCTTACCCTTTCCTTCCAGATCCCAAAGATCTCTTTCCTGCATATGGGTAATTTCATAGAACCCAATTCCTTGTGATTCTCAGAGGAACCCATGTTTCTTGATTTTCTTGAATTTCTTGAATCTGTGTTTTGCCTTACACTGAATCTGCCAAACAGGATCTCCTTAGACTATTAGTCCTTTTTGAGGAACCTGGCTCTGATACCACTTGAAAGATATGGTACCTAAACACCTAGAGGGGGGGGGGGGTGAATAGGTGACCTAATCCTTTTTAAACTTTAATGGCAGCCAACAGTTTATAACACAGATTTCTAACTATTCTATCACAGCAAACACACAACATACACAGCAACAATCACAGCACAGCACAGTATACACAGTGGTTTATAGTGGTTCCCCAAGATATGGGTACATCCACTTTCCCCCTTTGTCTATCTAGCAGTGTACTAGATTCTACCAAACTCCTCCACTGTCTCAGAACCCAAATTGGTTCCTACACCTCAGGCCCAAAGCCTTACAACTCAGCTTTATCCCAAAGCCTACACTCAGCCAATCAAGGCCTACACTCAGCCAACCAAGGCCTACACTCAGCCAACTAAGGCCTACACTCAGAGATCTCAATCTCCTACACTCAGGCTCTCAAGCCCTACCCTCAGCCTTTATAATTATAGGCTTACAATTCACTCAGATCCAAAGGATCCTACAAGTTAAAAATGTATTACAGATATTAACTCTACAACTCAGAAATAAAAGAGGGAGTTGAGAGTTTCTTGATGAGTTCTTGGAAGAACTCAGCTGGATTCAATCTGACTTAGCTTTCTTCAAAGCTTCTTGAGTAGAACTGAATAAGACTGAATCCTCCTGCAGTAGTTCCTTGACCTCTGCCACTTAAGATCCAGAATGAATCTGAATCCTTCTTCTCAGCCTAGTTCCAAAGGCTGATTTCTTGGATGGAGCCCTCTCTCTCCAACTTCTTAGATCTGCCCTTGGACTGCAAGATCTTCTTGTGTTGATACTCTTGGTATCACTTTGATAACTTGTTCTTCAACAATGTGATCAATCTGAACCACTCTTGAACTACTTTTAACAACCGTTTCTATAAACTGTAGGTGCCTATTTATAGGCCTTCTTCATGGTAACTAGCTGGTCCGGTCCATAAGTGACTTCTGATATCTCTGACAGGTGCTGTAGACTGGCTGAAATGGCAGCTGTCAAGTCATCCAGTCATTTCTTGAAAATCTCTAACTGTCTGAAAGTGTCGAGACTTTCTGTCTTTAAGTGTCGACACTTATAGACCAAGTGTCGACACATACTGTGTAAGTGTCGACACAAGTCTACAAGGTGTCGACACAACTCCTTGTATATCTCGACACATATTCTTCTTCAGGTGTCGACACTGAAATTGAGTGTCGACACAAGTACTTGATCTTCTAGCTTTTGCTGAATTCTTCTAAGTGTCGACACATCACCTTTGTGTCGACACAACTTCTTGTGTAGAATCTGTCAAGTGTCGACACAACTTCTTGGTGTCGACACATAGTCTTCTATGTTGATACTTGCTGAGTGTCGACACAGCTCCTTGTGTCGACACAACTTCTTCTTGTTGAGACTTCAGCTGAGTGTCGACACATTCCATTAGTGTCGACACTTGTACTTAGAATAATTTTGTTGATCTTTCTGATCTTTGCTAAGTGTCGACAAGCTCCTTGTGTCGACACTTTCTTCAAGTGTAGAGTCTTCAGCTGAGTGTCGACACATTGTTCTGGGTGTCGACACATACTTCAAATGCTGACTCTTCTGTTGAGTGTCGACACATTGTGCTGGGTGTCGACACATAGTTCAAATGCTGACTCTTCTGCTTAGTGTCGACACATTGTGTTGAGTGTCGACACTTGTACTTAGTCTCTGCAGACTTTTGCTGAGTGTCGACACAGCTCCAAGTGTCGACACTTTCTGGTGTAGACACAGCTTTACTGGGTGTCGACACAGCTCCTTGTGTCGACACTTTCTGTCTGCACTTTTCTTCACTGAGTGTCGACACAGCTCCAAGTGTCGACACTTCCTGTCTGGTGTCGACTCTGCATCCCAGGTGTCGACACAATGGCTCCAAGTGTCGACACTGCTTGTCTGGGTGTCGACACAAGTCTACTTAAGTGTCGACACTTTCCCTCTGGGTGTCGACACATGGACTTAGAAACTTTTTGCTTTAGTCCAGTGATTTCTTAACCTGCACAAGTAAACTCAACATACATCAAATACATTATGATGTATATCATTGAGTTGGGTGAGGCTTCTTCAAATCAGGTACATTTGACCAATGTACCCAACAAATTCTCTAGATCAAGTTTCATAATTTATCAACAAATATTGAGCTTTAAACAAAATATTGAACAAGTTTTCAAATTAATGAGCTTGTGAAGTAGGCACTACAAATATGTATTCAAAAATTATAATAAAATTTATACTTGAGAATAATAGTCTAAAACTCGCTCTTCCTAATTTTCATGACTTTCCAATGGACAGTGAATTCACAACAACCAAATATTTAAGTAGAGCTAACACATGCCTTACAAAGGAAGTACTAAGAGTATTGATCCAAAATTTCTAATTAAATTTAAAGAGGTTCATTCTACCCCTATGATCACACTACCCAAGTTTCATTACTGTTAAATGAGTTTTAGTACCCTATTCTATCACTACAAGATTTGTGCCCTAAAATAGGGTTATGGTTTTGTGGGGCCTACCCTTTCCCAACTCCCCTAAGATTTTTACCAGAGGGCGTTAAATAGCCTATTACCCTCCCTACCAAATGTCAAGTCCATACAAAGTCTTTTGACCCCATGCCCTTCACAAGGAACCAAAGCCCATCCTTATGGTTTGATCTTAGGTCCTAGGACAAATCTATTCCAATCCATCCCATCTTCCATGTAATGGTGTTAAAAGCCATGCCAAGTCAGTGGCCCCAATTTCAACCTCTGTTGAGGTGATTTGGCCACTCAAAACCCAAAGTGCACTTTTTGACCTAAATACCCTTATTATGGCAAGGCTAGGGTTTGCATGATTTCAAATCAAACCATCTCCAAATGAGATGAAATTTTAACCAGAGCCTTAGAATGACCCCAAGCACCACTCACCAAAATTTGGTTGAGTGTAGAGGTCATTTGGTCCCTAAATTAATTTACCATAGAGAAATTAAATAATTTCCAAAACTATAGAAACATTGCCCCCAAAAATTCTCATTTTTGGGCAGGACCTAAGTATAGACTAGGGTGAATCCCTATCCAAATTTCACGTTATTTGGGCAAGGGATGAAGTCTGGGGACCCATTCTAATCTCTGTCTAGCCCTAGGTATAGACCCCACCAACATGAGTGCCCTAGTCAAACCATGCACCCAAATTAGTTCAAACTAATTTTCATTAAAGTACACCCATAGAGATACAAATCATGTGTTGACCATTTTCTCATACAGAGCTTCTAAGTATTTTTAAAAATTTAAAACATTAAATAGTAAAAGTATGTCAGAATTGAAATAATCAGAATACTTATAACCTATAGTTTAAATCATTGCCAGGGCGAATCTTGGGGCAGATCGTGTGGCGGCCGGTTGTCTTCAACCTCCAGCCAATAGCTACGATTCAACCCGCCTGGAGCAATTTCCAACCGCCACCACCGGCCATCCGGCCAACTCCCTGGCCGGCCACCGCCACCACCACCTCCGTTGAGGTGGTGGCTATCGCCAGGTGGCGGCACAGCCGCCGGAGGGTCCTTCTCCGGTGATCCCGACAAGGTGAAAAACGTCGAAAAACCAGGAAATTTCCAACTTTGATATGGTTCAACTAAGCCCGATTCCGTTTCTAAATGGATCCTATGATCTACCCATGGAAGAAGGAGAGGAGAAGGACCTGAATCGCGGCCTGAGAGCGATTGTTGTGCCTCCTCGCCATTTTCGACCACCAAGCTTCGACTCCTCTGCAACCTCCACACCAACTCCTCTGTAACTGGAATGTGATCGGGCAAAACTCTTCCCCTTGCGCTGGTGAAGGTCTCTAATGAAGGAATTGGGGAGAGGAGGTCTGTAACTCTCCAATTCTTCATGACACCATTAAAGCCATTAATGGTGATTTTCGGTTTCACCAAATTTGAGGTGTTGAGCCTCCCCTCTGGCCGGCCACCTCCTGAAAACTCCTCCCCTTCCTCCAATTAGTTAAAGCCCCATCAAAAGGGGGAGTTATGGGGCCTCCATGGCCATGATGACCACTAAGCTCCTCTTTCTCTCTCCTCCAAGTTTGGGTAACTCCCTCTTTCTCTCTCCTACTCACCCAATTCTGAATTTGGTGGGCCCAAAATGTGTCTCACCACCTCCTATACCAATGGGCCACACTTGCCTAGGCCTAGCCCACTTGGATTGGGCTTGAGTTAGACATTTAAGCTAGTTTGACCACTTTGACCCAAGGGTTGACTATGGTCAAATTAGCCACTAGGGCTGACGCCAATGGGTCCTTGGTGACACATGGGATTCCCCTAAAGTCTAGAAATACTTGGGTAGGGTTAAATTGCACACTGTAGGTCACTTGCCCCTTAGTTAGGGCACTTTGACCTTTTTAGGGCTAAGGTTGACTTGGGTCAACTTAGGCTCTGGAGTTGACCCTAATGGGTCCTAGGTGACCCATTGACCTCACCGTACGGTTAGGAGGACATGAGTGGGATCCACTTGGCTAAGGGGAGTTCAGTTGACCCAATATAGGTTAGTTTGACCCATTTAGGGTTAGAGTTGACTTTGGTCAACTTAACCACTTTGATTGCCCTCCATGGGTCCTTAGTGACCCTTTGACCCCACATTAGGTCTAGGAAGACCCTGATAGGGTTGGTTTGGCTTTACTAGGGCATACTGCCCTTAGTTAGGGCACCTTGCCCAATTTATGCCTTGGGTGGTTCTAGGTCAACTTGGCCACCCTGGGTCGACTCCAATGGACCCTTAGGGCTCTAATGAACCTCACAATGGACTGGTGAGAACATGGTGGGATCTTGGAGTCTTGGTGAAGCCGCATGATCATCTTAAATTAGGGTTTAGAAATCTACTGTTTGCAGACCATAATGATCTCACATACATTCCTAGGTTCACTTGGCCTTCTTGGGCTTCCTAGGGTTTTGTCATGACCTAATCTTGATAAAACCACTCCTAGGGGTCTAGTTGTTTGAGGGATGTTACAGTGGAGTAACAGGAAGTACTGGAGGTGTGCTCTAGGTAAAAAATCCAATATATTCCATGGTACTGGAAATGTTGGATATTGTCGGCCGACAGTGAGTATCACCTATGGCGATAGCTCTTGGTGAGCTATTTGTGCTGTCAAAGACCAGTGTTTCTGGCACTGCAGGATGCTGTAGGGTTTTGGTTGAGTCTAGGTATAGAAAGATAACTTTTGTTGGTACCGCCAAGTGATCATGGCGAGCACTGGCGATAACTCCCAGATAACCTTTTGATGGTGATGCCTGTCTCTAGGAGACTGTGGGGCTAATATTTGATCTACGAGCTCCTAAAGGCCATGAGAGCCATTGTACATAACATCAGTTATGATTTAAAATACGGGAAAGGGGAGGTCGACCCACGTCCTGTCGACCAGCCTGAGAGTTTGACTTTCGACTAGGGCAAGACGATTTGAGCAATGAGACAAAGATGATCTGTATCTACTTGATGTAGACCGGTTAAACAGACCTAAAGTACATGGGAATTACCGGTGGCATACAGAGAGAGGGAGACTTAGGCTATAAGCCGGAAAGACTAAAATGCTCATAAATTGATCTTCATGTCCGGAACCCCTGAATGGTGGTGGTATTAAGCATTGCCAGTACACCGAGAACGTGCCCTGAGAGCATGAAATGTTTGGTCGCGGAGGCATTCATTTGTGATATATTGAAATGTGCGTGAGTGCAGTTTCATGCGACATATCTGTATGTTGATGCTATTCCTGCAGGGAAGGAATACCCCTACCCAGGAAAATGTGTAGGGTCGTTATAAATTGGTCTGCAAAGTGCTGACCGTTGTCTTGTTTGCCATCCTTGTAGTGGATTGTCCCTGTGCGGATGTCGAAGAGTAGAACGGGAAGTAGCGGGCTAAAACAATGAAGCTATGCCGTCCGTCGAAGTCCAAGCGAAGTTTATTGATTTCATTTGTGGCCGGCCTACATGCCGATGTCTGTAATCTACACCTTTTAAAGAGGAAATATATGACATTAAGTCCAAAACAGTTTTGATCATGGTTGACTGTCGTTGGGCGATAGTGACAATCGCCTGCGATAGTAACTTTTTGTGTATTTTGTAAACATTTCTGATTTTTATATATAGTGGACATTCGTTTGTACTTGAGTTCAGAAGTTAACACTTAAAGCTTCCGCTAGAATGCTCTGAATTAGGATGCATGTAGTTTTTGATATTAATATGTAACTCCGCCGACTGTGTGTGGAATATGGCGTGGGGCCCCGGCCGGACCGTCTGTTATATTTTATGTATGGATGGAGGTGTTACACAACTCTAGTGTGCCAAGGGAATGTGAGAGTCATCCTGTCAGGAGAGGTGCAAGTAGATATGTTCAGTTTCAAGCTAACATCAACCAAGGACCCAAACCTTATTGGGTTCCTAAGATAAATTAAATTGTGGTTGTAGGTTAGTCTAAGTACCCATCAAATATAGTACTTGGATAGTGGATGTTCCATGCACATGACTGGAACAAGATGCCACCTTAAGGATTATTCTCCTGTGAATAATGGACCTAAAGTAATAATTGGAGGTTCAGACAGAGGAGTCACCAAGGGCTATAGTATGATCACCAATGGCATATTCTCAATCATAAAAGTGGCTTATATGAAAGGGTTGCAACACAACCTGATTAACATAAGCCAATTATGTGGTCTTGGCTAGGTCCTTGTCTTCCACAAGGATGAGTGTCTGATCAAAAGGTCAAGTGACCAAGAGGTCATTTTGACAGGCACTAGGAGTGGGAATATCTATTACTTAAACTTTTTTGTTTAAGCTCTGGCACACTAGTGTGTTTAGTTGCTAATGAGAAAGACTTCTAATATATGCAATGACACAAGAGGCTTGCCCACTAGAACTACAAGACCATTAGCAAGCTCTTCAGTTGAGAGCTAATCAGAAATGGTCCCAATATAAGATGAACCAAGGAGTCCATTTGCCCTGTATCGCAAAAGGACAAGCAGACCTAAGCCTCCTTTAAAAGCATTGGGGCCAAGGATTCTGTGAGGTGTTTGTACCTCCTACATATGGACTTGTTTGATCCAATTCCAGTTCATAATCTAGGTAGGAAAGTCTATACACTTGTGATAGTTGATGACTATTAAAGTTATGCTTGGGTTTTCTTTCTAAAGAAAAAGTCTGAAACCCTAGACATCTTTATGACCTTTATTAGGCAAGTTCAAAATGAAAAAGGTGGTTATATGGTCAAGATCAGAAGTGACCATGGTACTGAATTTCAGACTGAATGCATGATAAAGTTTTGTGAAGAAATAGGGATTTGTCAGGAGTTATTTTTCTCCAAGAACACCCTAGCAAAATGGGATAGCTGAGAGGAAAAATAGGACTGTCATAGAGTCTGGCAGGACACTACTTAGTGACACTTCTCTCCTAGAATAGTTATTGGCTAAGGCAGTGAACACTGCTTGTCATGTATTTAATAAGGACTCTATCAACAAGTAACATAAGAAGACACCCTATGAGATCATGAAAGGCATAAAACAAAATCTACCCTATCTCAGAATCTTTGGTAGTAAATGCATTGTGCTGAATAATGGGAAGTCATACTTGATTAATTTTGCTGTCGTTGGATCCCTAGTTTGATTTGGGCTAGGTTCACTAACTAAGATTATTGACCCACCATGTACAGCCAGGGTCATGTATGTATCCTAGAGTTTAGGCTGTCCTTAGAAACAACCACACATGGACCAGCCAACAGAAGACAGTAGAAGACTCAAGACTTAGAAGAAAATCAAGTTCAGGAAAGTGAGTTCAATGTTCGTCGAACTCAGCTCGACGAAAGTCATGCTTCACTCGACGAACTCAGAGTAAATTCGCTGAGTTGAGCTCGATGATATTCGAGCTCAGGTCGACAGTTTTTGGAAGCTCAACTTCACACATTATGTCCAGAATCCTTTCTCTGAACTCCAGTCGACAAAGTTATGTTATCAGCTTGACGAACTTAGAGCACAGAATTGACAAGTTTTATCAGAAAGCAGTTAGCTGTTCTCAGGTCGACGAACTTGGTGCTTAGGTTGACGAACAGGAATTATCTGGTCGAAGATCATGATTTCTCTAGTCGACGATCTCTGTACTCAGGTCGACAAAATCTGTTCTTTGCTCTATGAATTCTGTGCAGATGTAGACTTGGATTTTTCCTTCTTTCGTCCTAATTCTATTGCAATAAATCCTGAATAATGGATGCTTAATATTATCTGAATATAATTGTTAGAAGGAGCATTGATTATGGTATTCATCAGGATTATTACTTGCCGCTTTTTAATAGGATAGTTGGGAAATCCATTAATGCAGATATTCTATCCAGCCGTATTTCATTCTCCAGGCCGTCAGCAATTAATGAAGAAGGAATTCAAAAATTCAAAGGAGAAATTCGACCGATCATATAAAAGAGATTTTTCTTTTCTTCTCTAACAACATATACACAAGTGAACAAGACAGTTCAGATGAGAAAGAGAATATAAGGCACATAGAGAAGATCAACAACAATTACATTCTAATTCTTCTCTGTGCAGAAAACTATCTTGTTTTCACCTTGACATTGCTGAAGAAGAAGAAGAACATTCATTTCAAATCAAGAGTCTTCTTCAACATTCACTCCAGGATTCTTCAAGGACAACAAACTTCTATCAGTCAAGAAGTTGCTGGATCTGTTCAAATCAAGGCCGAAGATAGAAGACCTACACCCTGAAGTAAAGCTATAATCTTCCTGAACAATTCAATATCTCAGGGGGAGCTTTGACAACATCTAGATCCACTTGTCTTCTCAGTTGTTTTGAGAAAGAGAAGACACCATAAATCTCTCACCCCCTCACTGTACAAAGGGTTCTTTAACTCCCTTCAAAAGTTATTCCTTGGTTGCAAGTCTCCTGATCAAAAGACTTGGGTTGGTTTTTGAGCACCTGATCAAAAGCTCATTGGTTGTAATGCCCCTGATTTTTCTGCGATTATTTAATTCTCGTTGGGCATTACGTTGACGCATTTCCGGCATGTGTCGTTTGTTAGAGTGTGGTTTTAGCTCTTTAGGTTCCTTGTGTGATTGTTGGCAGCCTTTTTGGCAAGATACCCTAGCAAGACGGGTCTGTGTTGGTGACCGGTGAGGCCTCTCGGGGGATGCTTGTGTTTTGCCTTCGGGTAGTGATAACCCAAGTTTTGTTCGTCAAAAGTTTATTTCGACTTCGCCGTTGCGTTCGTAGCATAGGTATTTAACTACAGTGTGAATTTCGTCGGATTCCGGGGTGGTTCGGTTTTCATGTCGTTTTGATTGTGTTGATAATAATGGATGCAAATAATTAATTAAAAAAGCTTGAAGGAATCCAGTGGCTTTTAGGTGTTTGTTAGGGCTGATAAGGCGTGTCCATGCATATATATATATAGTCTTAAGACAAAATCGAGACTTTTCATCGTCTCCTTCCGTGAGTGTATAACCGTCGCCTGTTCGAGAGGAAGAAAAACCGCCAACCCTGCTTCCCTTCAGATGCCGATTCTGGGAGCGTTAGGGGACGGAATTAATTTCCGAAAGCGGATTTGGATTACTCTCGCCTAGACCTTCATTCCTACGATAAGAGATTCAATTTTCATGGGGTTTCTAGGGGTCTCGGAATTTTTTTGGTTTGATCCTTTTTCGCCATTAAAGATTTAGAATCCTGTTTAGGTGCTGTTGCGGCTGGAGCCGAGAGAGAGAGGAAGGGCTGTTAAATTTTCTCAACGTGGTCAGCAAGATAGCCCAAACGCCAAATTAATATCTTCGGAACTACCCAGTTCGCACGTTGACCCAGCGGAAACCAAGGACTAGAGGAACAGAGGTAAATCACAACAAACAATGGAAGCACAAGCAGGTCTATTATTCATTCACTTCTTAACAATGCGAGGCATACATAGCGAGACATGATTTCGCTAGTATAACAGCTGAAAAATAGAAGTACCAAAAAAACAAGCCGGGCGGACAGAACCCGAGTCCGCCGAGACCGCGAGGTCGCCGAGGTCGCCGAAGCCGCCCGAACTATGCTGCAATCCGCCGAAAACCACGGAGTCCGCCGAAGCCGCGAGGCCGCGCGGACACACCGTTATTCGCCTTCTGCTGAACCCGAACTGAGGAACACCCCTACCCGCCTGAAGCCGGCGGACAGGTTATTGAAGCTGGCAAAGATGAAACAGAACTGACAAGCCACAGAGCGACCTCCTGCTGAGTCCGCAGAGACCGCACACTTCCAAGCACTTGACCGAAGTCACAGCCACACTCCTGGCTCCTTGAAGTTATCCGCGCGACCTGCACACAGCAAACCGTCAGCCTGAAACAATCCGTGCGGACTGGCAAACACAGACCGCAGCACTTCGCACACCCCAACTTACTGTTCACTCACGTTACTGTAGATGTGCTAGGGGGGGTCCTATTTATAGGCCGGGTGAGGAGTGTGGTCACCGCCCAAGAGATAGCGACACCGCCCCAGCCCGCGCGAATACAAACCACCGTCCGCTGAGTCCGCGTGGACTTAGCCGGCACCAAGGAAAACTGCCAGGAGCAAGGCAACCATTGACGAACCCACACCAGTCCGCCTAAGCTAAGCGGACAAGGCATCAGCCTGCAAAGCTCCAACCGCTTCAGGACAGCAAACCCCCTTCAATGGCTGTCCGCACCAACCCGAGGCAGTCCGCAAGACACACACCTCAATCCGCCACAAGTCCACGACCAAAGGCAGCTAAAGACAGACCGCCCGGTCACAGCGGACTCGGCGGATACGACGGACACACTGAACTCGGCACCAAGTGACCAAGCCCAAAACCATTGAGGGCTAATGCGAGCTTGGCGGACGCAAAAACCCAGTCCGCCAAAACACCACAGCGCAGACCGCCACAGTCCGCGAGCTCCTCGTACTCCTGCCCTATCACAGCTGTCTAATCCCGGACTCCAAAACCAGGCCGCCACAACGATCTCCACAGCAACTCCCTGCTGTGCCACCAGAGCTCGACAAGGCCTCAGCCAAGCTCTAAGCTTAGTCCGCAACAGCCAATACCGCGGACACATCAGTCCGCAAGCTTCCCGCGGACAAGAACCAACCCACCTTTCAGCACAAGCTTGCACCCGCGACCACTGAGCAAAGCACCAGTCCGCAAGCCTCTCTATCCGCAGATACCAGGCCGCACCAAACCGCGGACTCCATGCAACAACCCACTTAGAATACAGCCGGCTTCCACCAGACTTTTCACCAGGCCACAAACCACAGTCCGCCCAGTCCGCCCAGTCCGCCAAGGCTGTCCGCCACAGGCCGTGCGGCCTGTCCCGTCACCCACTTCCACTTCACAAATTTCAACACTCCCCCTTGAAGTGAGAAGTGGTGACCAAGCCCAGCAAGCTGCGCAAGCGTTCAAAAGGCCCCTTCGACAGTGGCTTCGTGAAGATGTCAGCAAGATTATCCTCACTCCGAACATGCCCGACCAGCAGAGACCCCTCCAACACCTTCTCCCTGATGAAGTGGTGATCAATCTCTATATGCTTGGTCCTGGCGTGGCACACTGGATTGTTAACCAGTTTGAGAGCACTCTCATTGTCACCCCGGAGTAAAGTAGGCCCTTGCACTTCTTCATGAACATCCTCTATAAGCCTCCTCAACCAAACGGCTTCCCGAGCAGCCAAGGCCGAAGCCTTATACTCCGCCTCCGTGGTTGAAACCGACACTGAGTCCTGCTTCTTGCTACACCACGAGATGCTAGCTGATCCGCAAGTGAACACATAACCTGAAGTAGACCTTCGATCATCTGAATCACCGCCATAGTCAGCATCCGTGTACCCGAGCAACGCAACCTCCGCGTCCCTTCTATAGAGGAGTCCCATGTCAGAAGAAGCCTTGACATACTTCAGAATTCCCTTCGCCGCCACTAGATGAGATTGCCTTGGTTCAGCCATATACCGACTTACTCGGCCAACAGCATAAGCGATATCCGGCCTTGTAATCGTCAGGTAAATCAAGCTCCCAACAAGAGCCCTGAACACCAAGGGATCATGAATAACCCTTCCCTCATCTCGTCGAAGCTTCAGCCCAGATTCCAGTGGAGTAGAGCACTTCTTCCCTTCGCCCATGCCAAACCGCTTCACAATGTGATCAGCATACCCTTTCTGGCTAATGAGAACCCCGCACTCCTTCCTCTCCACTTCCAGACCAAGAAAGTGATGCAACTCTCCCAAGTCTTTCATCTCGAAGCGTATAGCAAGCTCTGCCCTGAGCCTTGCTACTTCCTCCTCCGAGTTCCCTGTGATGATCATGTCATCCACATACAGCAGGACCAAGACTCGTAGCTCTCCCTTCTTCTTGATGAACAAGCTTGAATCCGAGTTAGAAGCCATGTATCCACAGAATTGCAAGTACTCTGCAATCTTCCCATACCATGCTCGAGGAGCTTGCTTCAACCCATAGAGAGCCTTCCTGAGTTTGCAGACATAGTCCGGATGCTTCTCAGAGACAAAACCAAGCGGCTGATCCATGAAGATGTCCTTGTCAATCTCTCCATAAAGAAAGGCATTCTTCACATCAAGTTGCCACAACCTCCATCCCTTGCTAGCAGCCAAGGCGATCACCACTCTTACAGAAGTCATCTTCGCAACTGGACTAAATGTCTCCTCATAGTCTTCTCCATACTGCTGTGAGAATCCTCTAGCGACCAGGCGAGCCTTGAACCGATCAATGCTCCCATCAGCCTTCTTCTTCAACTTATACACCCACTTGCAAGTAACCGAAGTAACGCCATCAACCTTGGGCACAAGGTCCCAGGTTTCATTCTTCTTCTGAGCATCAATCTCTTCCTTCATGGCATCATCCCACTCCTTCACTCTAGTGGCCTCGTTGAAGTTTGCAGGCTCTCGCTCATCCAGAGGACCTGCAAAGAAGCAGGAGACAAAGCTCCCTGCATTCCCATCACAGTACCGAGCTGGTGGCTTAACCACCCTCTTCGATCTCCGAAGACACGGCTCCTTGCTCACGGCTTCCGTTGCTTCTTCGGGCTCCACTCCTACCTGGGGCAAGCATTGAGCAGTGCTCCCCCTGCTTCCTGAGCCAGAAGGCTCAGCCTCGGAATTCGAAGCAACAGGAGCTGCTGGTGAAACAGCAAGCTCCTCTTCCAAGCCTTCAGCAGCCTCCACCGGTGCTTCATCATCCTTGCTACTTCCGGTTAGCTCCACCGAGCCACCTCCATATGACGTCAGCTCGTCGAAGACAACGTCTCTTGACACCACGAACTTCTTCTTCACAGGGTCCATGCACTTCCATCCCTTCTTCCGCTCATCATAGCCAACAAAGACAAGTTTCCTTGCCTTCGCATCCAGCTTTGTCCGTGAAGCATCCGGGACATGCACGTAGCAAGTTGAACCGAACACCCTAAGGTGTTCAACACTCGGCTTCTCCTTCAGCAACAGCTCAATAGGAGTCTTCATGTTGATAGGGCTAAGTGGCATCCGGTTGATAACATAAGCAGCACAAGACATTCCCTCCGCCCAAAAGGACCTTGGGATATCTTTCGCATGCAGTCAGCATTTGCAGGTTTCCGTCAAATGACGGATCTTCCGCTCTGCTACCCCATTTTGTTGTGGAGTGTGAGCACAAGTAAGCTCCCGTTGGATCCCGTGCTTCCTGCAGAAGTTAGAAAACTCAGAAGAGACAAACTCCCCCCCCCCCCCCCCCCGTTATCAGTTCTAAACTTCTTAACCCGCAAGCCAAGCCGGCCTTCTACCAACTCCTTGAACTCCACGAACAAACGGAAGGCTTCCGACTTCTACTTTAAGAAGTACACCCAAGTATACCTTGAGTAGTCATCAACCAAGACAAGCATGTATCTGCTTCCACCAAGGCTGGCAGTAACCGTCGGTCCCATCAGGTCGCCATGAATACACTCCAATGGTTTCTTGCTCCTTGTTTGTGATTTATCAAACGGAAGGCGATGTGCCTTACCATATTGACAGCCCGCACAGACATGCCCATCACCAAAGGAGGACAACTTCGGCAACCCCCTCACCAGACTTCTACTCGCCATTGCCTTTAGCTTGTCCATGCCAACATGCCCCAGCCTCTCATGCCAGATAGCCGCACTATCATTGGCCCTCATTCTATCAACATAAGCATTGGTGGAAAGTACATACAAGCTCTTCACCCTTCTCCCAACATGAGCAACATCAGCCTTCACCGCTGATACGTTGCGAAGGAACCTCACGTCTGTTGGCCCAAACAGAACGTGATACTCAGCGTCCACCGCATTGGTCACCGAGAAGAGGTTCTTCTTCATGCCCGGTACGTGATACACACTCCTTAACGTAAGTGGCCCCTGATCACTACCCAATGACACGACCCCCTCTTTCTCTACTGCATAAACAGTATTATCAGCAGTGATAATAGCTTCATTACCTGAGTAAGCCTGCATGGAGGTGAACTTCGATTTGTCTCCGGTGAGGTGATGACCACACCCGGAGTCCACGATCCACTCGCCGTTGAAGTCCTCAGCAGACAAGGCCCGGACACAAGTGCCCGTCAAGAAAGCTCCGCCCCATTCTGCTTCTTCACATCTCGAACAAGCTTCCTCCTTTCCCGCAGCATGCCTAGGCTGCAGTTTGACCTTGCAGTCCCGCTTGAAGTGCCCACGCTGATGACACCGGTAGCACTTCAGATTCTTCTTCCAGTCCTTAGGAGCATTGCTCCTCTCCGGTGGATATGAAGTTGAAGTCTCCTTCTCAACAGCGGCCTGCACCTTCTTCTTCTTCCCTTCCCATCCTTTCTTCTTTCCTGAGAAGAGAGCTTCGTTGCCTTCCTGATTCAGGTTCACTCCAGCCATCTATCTTGCTAAGCTCTCCTGTGAGGCAAGCAGATTCTCCAGCTCTAGCAACGACGGCTGAGTAGCCCACCCTTGAACAGATGTGACAAAGGCCACATACTCCTTCCGCAAGCCGCGGATAATGTGCATTTTCATCTTTGCCTCAGTGATAGGCTCATCAGGATCCAGTGCCGACAGCTCAGCACACAAGCTCTTCATCTTTAAGAAGTACTTGGAAATGGAAAGGTCTCCCTGAGTTGCCCTGGCCAACTCATTCTCCAGGAACTGAAGCCGCGCCACATTCTTCCTATTGAACAACTCATCAATGGTTGTCCAAATATCAGCAGCCGACTCACATCCAATGATGTGATCAAACAGTTCCGGAGACACAGCTCTCTTCAGAACGAACTCCACCTTAGCATTTGTTCTTCTCCAGAGCCTCACCTGCTCAGCAGTAATGAAAGCAGCAGTGACTTCCTGCCTGTCGTCTCCACCAACGATATCCCACAGCTCCTCGCCAAGAAGATAACTCTTCCTGCACGACTTCCACTTCTTAAAGTTAGTCGGCGTTAAGAGTTTAATGCCCAGACCTCTTGCTAAGCTCCCTTCCATTGCAACACCTATTGGCAACCTTCCAGCAGCTCCGAGCAACAACACAGGTTGATCACCACTCAATCACAGAGTAACAACACTGGCTGACTTCCGCTCACGCAACTGAACCTCAGCAACCTCCCTCTGATACCATGTTAAATTTTCTCAACGTGGTAAGCAAGATAGCCCAAACGCAAAATTAATATCTTCGGAACTACCCAGTTCGCACGTTGAACCAGCGGAAACCAAGGACTAGAGGAACAGAGGTAAATCACAACAAACAATGGAAGCACAAGCAGGTCTATTATTCATTCACTTCTTTACAATGCGAGGCATACATAGCGAGACATGATTTCGCTAGTATAACAGCTGAAAAACAGAAGCACCAAAAAAACAAGCCGGGCGGACAGAACCCGAGTCCGCTGAGACCGCGAGGTCGCCGAGGTCGCCGAAGCCGCCCGAACTATGCTGCAATCCGCCGAAAACCACGGAGTCCGCCGAAGCCGCGAGGCCGCGCGGACACACCGTTATTCGCCTTCTGCTGAACCCGAACTGAGGAACACCCCTACCCGCCTTAAGCCGGCGGACAGGTTATTGAAGCTCGCAAAGATGAAACAGAACTGACAAGCCGCAGAGAGACCTCCTGCTGAGTCCGCAGAGACCGCACACTTCCAAGCACTTGACCGAAGTCACAGCCACACTCCTGGCTCCTTGAAGTTATCCGCGCGATCTGCACACAGCAAACCGTCAGCCTGAAACAATCCATGCGGACTGGCAAACACAGACCGCAGCACTTCGCACACCCCAACTTACTGTTCACTCAAGTTACTGTAGATGTGCCAGAGGGGTCCTATTTATAGGCCGGGTGAGGAGTGTGGTCACCGCCCAAGAGATAGCGACACCGCCCCAGCCCGCGCGAATACAAACTACCGTCCGCTGAGTCCGCGTGGACTTAGCCGGTCACCAAGGAAAACCGCCAGGAGCAAGGCAACCATTGACGAACCCACTCCAGTCCGCCTAAGCTAAGCGGACAAGGCATCAGCCCGCAAAGCTCCAACCGCTTCAGGACAGCAAACCCCCTTCAATGGCTGTCCGCACCAACCCGAGGCAGTCCGCAAGACACACACCTCAATCCGCCACAAGTCCACGACCAAAGGCAGCTAAAGACAGACCGCCCGGTCACAGCAGACTCGGCGGATACGGCGGACACACTAAACTCGGCACCAAGTGACCAAGCCCAAAACCATTGAGGGCTAATGCGAGCTTGGCGGACGCAAAACCCCAGTCCGCCAAAACACCACAGCGCAGACCGCCACAGTCCGCGAGCACCTCGCACTCCTGCCCTATCACAGCGGTCTAATCCCGGACTCCAAAACCAGGCCGCCACAACGATTTCCACAGCAACTCCCTGCTGTGCCACCAGAGCTCGACAAGGCCTCAGCCAAGCTCTAAGCTTAGTCCGCAACAGCCAATACCGCGGACACATTAGTCCGCAAGCTTCCCGCGGACAAGAACCAACCCTCCTTTCAGCACAAGCTTGCACCCGCGACCACTGAGCAAAGCACCAGTCCGCAAGCCTCTCTATCCACAGATACCAGGCCGCACCAAACCGCGGACTCCATGCAACAACCCACTCAGAACACAGCCGGCTTCCACCAGACTTTTCACCAGGCCGCAAACCACAGTCCGCCCAGTCCGCCCAGTCCGCCAAGGCTGTCCGCCACAGGCCGCGCGGCCTGTCCCGTCACCCACTTCCACTTCACAAATTTCAACAAGGGCTGTGTAAGATAAATCGCTGGAAATTGAGGCAAGTGGTGCTCTTCGCCCCTGCCAAGTTCAAACTTCTTCATTTTTGGTTCCCTGTTGTCAAGTTTTAATTCCAGATCTTGCAAATTCTTAGTTGTTCCTTCATCATGTCAAGCAATCGTTAAGCCTACTGAAATTTTCTTCCTGTCCAGATATCTGATTTAACTTCAGGTTGAGATTTTTGTTTAAATTTTATGCTCTTAGAACCTAGGAATGCTGCTTAGCCTTGTCGGATCTCTCAATTACTGAAATTTTAGGCCTACTGTCAGATACTATAGTGGTTTAATGCTGGGTTCTTCATTGGTAGGCTCGGTTTTGGAGTAAATTTGGCTTGAAAGTTTGGGTAGCAGGAGTAGAAATTTCTTTTCCTTCCATAGTATTGAGGATTAGAGTGATTCTGGGCTAGTAGAAGTGGTCTGGTATGATAGGTGGAGCATATGAATTAAGTTAGCATTTCTCTGCGCTCAACGCTGCCAGTTCGACGAAGATCGTCTAACTGAGTTCGGCGATTATCATCGAGCTGATCTCAACGATTTGCCTGTGTTTTGGTTCCGACGAAAATCGTCGAACGGTATTCAACGATTTTCCCGTGACCTGTGTTCGACTAAAGGAACATCGTCGAATGGAGTTCGACGATTTGTTCCCGTGGCCTGTTTTCGAAGAAAGGAAAATTGTAGAACGGAGTGTCGAATGGAGTTCGACGATTTCCCGTGTCCTATGTTCGATGAAAATCGTCGAGCTGCGTTCGACGATTTTCCTGCGTTCGACGATTTTTTCCCGTGCTCGACGAAAATCGTCGAGCTGCGTTCGACGATTCCTGTAACTGTGATCGTTTATTCTTGTAAGCTGGGATTTTTTCTTTTTCAGTTTCTTTTCTTCCCGAATGATTTCCTCCTAGGGGGGATGTCTTGTCAGCCTTTCGTTCTTCCTTTGTTTCGAGGGCCGAATCATGGGTTATGGCAGGTAGCGGTATTTTGACGCTCTAAAGGAGACATATGTTTTGTGTGCGAGCCGTGGCCGCCACTTTTTAGTCCCAGGTACGGGCTGGGTATTATTGTGGCCGCCACCCTTTTAATCCCAGGTACGGGCTGGGTTTGAGGTGGTTTTGTGCTGGCACAGTGAAATTTTATTTTTAGTTGGAACTGTTTTGTTTGGGGGATTGTTTTTGGTCACCAACTCAGGTCCATGTTGTTTACTACTGCCATTAACTCACAAATTAGGATTGTTAGGTGTTTCTTCCTTATAGAATGCAACATATTGTGGCAAGTTTTCTTATCTTTTGCCTTGTAGCCTATGCAGGATTTGGGCAGGGCTTGTTGTTGTTACCTGGTACTTGTTGTACATTGGCTTACTTGGGACAGTGTTTTTTTACTGTCATGATTACTTACTCTCTTTTGTCCCATTTTGATTTAACGCTCTAATTCTGATTTTCCTTGTTTTACTTGCTGAGGTGTTCTTTTTTTTTGGAATGCCTCGGGTTCTGATTAGTAGCCGGGTAGGCGGCTAGATTTGCTGTGATGTTGTTGGTGATCCCTTGAGTTGTAGGGAATCTTTCTCTTGCTGTTGTGAGGTAGTTTTTCTGCTTTTCTTACAGACATACATGCTTGCCAGTGGGTTCGTGTCAGTTTGTTGGCGCCCACTGGTAGTTTTACCTTATGATACTAGATATGTTTTTTTACTGCTACCTTTCTGGAGATAGTATACTTGCTCTTGGGAAGATTTATGCTAGGTTGCTAGTTACTTTTAAACCTAAAAGCACTATTACCATTATATTTCATCACCAGCATGTCTATAAAACTCATACATTACTTTCCAAGCAACGTAAAAAGATCGTTTTCCTACTTATAATATAATATAAATCTAGAGTTTTGCATAGTATAAGTTGACCTCGGGGGTCACTTATGCACTCTCATAGGATGTCAAGTATAAATAAAGTATTTTCCGCTGCGTATAAGTATAGTTTTTAAACTGTGGACTAGGTGATCCACTGAGCCGAGGGATACGACCTTTATAATATAACTGATTTTTCTAATCATTAAACTTACGATATTTCATAGTCTAGTTAGAGGGTGTTCGCCTGAGCGTCGGCAGTTGTCCCCTGCTTGACGTGGCATCACGACGCGTGTTTTCTCAAACTCTGATACTTCCTAAATCGGAGAAAATGCGGGTTGTGACATTGGTGGCAGTCAACTGATCAAAACCTGTTAGTGGATTCCTACCAGGATAGTAGAAGAGTGGATGTACCCAGGTTGGGGAACCACTATAAAAGTTCTTGTGTTGTCTGGTTGCCCTCTTTCCTTTTATTCTTGTTGTTCCTGTATTGGTTTTGTTTTGCTGTGACTGTGTTAGATTAATCTTAGGTTGCTCTTTTTGCTTTCTATTAATATTGGTATCTATTATTTTCTTTACTCTAAAAATCTTATAAACAACAAAAGATTTTCAAGATACTCTATTCACCCCCCTCTAGAGTATTTCAGGTCTAATCCTCACTTTAAATTGGTATCAGAGCAGTGTTCCTTTGGCCGTACAAGCTAACCCTTGAGCCAAAAGATCATGTATTATATCTAATCCTTTATTTATCTTAGGATTACTGTCACAGCATGGCACAGAATAAGGATTATGCAAGCACCTGACCTCCAGTGTGCAACTTAAATAAGTTTGCCATCTGGAAGGCAAGAATTAAACTTTATATGAATTCCATTGATAAGTACATCTACAATTCTATTTTGACAGGTCCTCCTCAACCAAATGCATCTACTTCAACATCAAGCACACATGCTGTTCCACCACCTGAGTGGACAGATGCTTAGAAGAAGGCCAAGATTGCTGATGCAAAGGCCATGAATATCCTGGCTTAGACTATGAATGATGACATCTTCTAGAAGGTGGCTGAGTGCACATCAGCTAAGGCTATTTGAGACTCTCTTAACCAAATGGTAGCTGGTTCTTCTGATGAGAGGAAAGATAGAAGATCAACTCTCATCTCCCAATATGATAACTTCAAGAAGGATGAGTCAGAATCTGTTGCTGACATGTACAACAGATTGAGCTCAATAATCAATGAGCTGAAGACTTTAGACAAGGAAATCACTCTTACTGAAGTGAATGATAAGATCCTCATGTGCTTCCCAAGCTAATGGGATTCCAGGATCTGGCTAATCAAGGAGGCCAGGAGTTTAAATGAGATTTCCACAGAATCTCTATTGGGAAAGCTCAAATCCCATGAGCAGCTGATAAAGTCTAGAGAAGCTACAGAACAAAGGACTCCTCAACCAGCTAGAAAGGAGAAAAATATAGCATTCAAAGCTACTGAAGAGATAGAAGCTTCAACAGTTAATGAAGAATTAATGAGTCTCTTTGCTAAGAGATTATACAAAATGACAATAAAAGACTTCGGGAGAAAATCATCCAGACAGGATGATAAGCCCAGGTATGATAAAACTCCTACTAAAGAAGTACTGTGTTTTGGGTGCAGGAAACCTGGACACTTTATCTCAGAGTGTCCACAGAATCAGAAGAAAGAAAGAAGAAAAGAGAAGGACTCCAAAAGACAATAATACAGCAGGCCTTCCTCCAACAAATAGAAAAGAAAGGAGAATGGCTTAGTTGCTGATACCTGGAGTGACAAAGAAGATGAATCCAAATCTTCCAGTTCTAGTGAAGAGGAAGAAGAGGCAAAGGCCAGGGAAGTCTGCCTTATGGCCATCAATGCCTCTAGCAGTCCATCAGATGATGAAGAAGTATCTGATAATGAAGAGGCTTCAGAATCAGAAGTTGATCAAGTACTATCATATTTTGATTATAGTTCTGATAGTTTTAAAATTGAATTTAAAACCATGTGTATTGACTTAATTAACTCTGAAAAAGAAATCAAAATACTTAGGGAAAGACTGACTAATCAAGAAAATATGATTTCTGAAAATACTAAATTAAAAGATGAACTAACTCTAGCAAATGAACAAATTATCTCTTTAAGATCTGAACTGGCTGAGGAAAGGAAAGTTGAAGAATCCCTGAATGGGAAAAGCATCAAGTTGATGGACATCACTAGCACAGTGAATGCCAGACTTAATGGCAAGCTGGGATTAGGTGCTTCATCAAGCCTACCCCCACTCATTCAGAAAAACATATTAACCACCCTAATAAATTTTGTTTCTGAAAAGGGTAAGGATAAAGTAGAAGATAACAACCTTAATCAAACTAAAATTACACACAAGAATAAGAAAAGAATAAAGAATAAGAAAAATAATAACCAGAACAATGTTCAGCAGTTTTCGTCGAACTCCAATCGACGAAACATGTACAGTTCGTCGAACTCAAGTCGACGAACTCCGAACGCAGATCTATATTATAATAATTCATTGAACTACGATCGATGAAACCAATATGGTTCGTCGACAAGAGATCAATGATTTTGGGGCTCAGAAAATGACTTCTATCATTCTCTGAGTGCAATTCGAAGAACTCATCCCAATTCGTCAAACTCAGGTTGACGAACTCACCAGAATTCATTGAACACAGATCAATTTAACAGAAATTTAAATTTTTCTAAAACTTATAACCAACCAAGAATATTCAGTAATCAGTTTAATCAGTGGATAATTCATCCTAGAAGATATCATCTCCTAGGGTATAAAAGCCAACTTGAATATTCTTACATTTCAAGTTTTTCTTATGAAAAGAAATAAGGACCCAAGGTGACCTGGGTCAAGAACATCTAAATTATTTTCTTGTAGGTGAAGAACTATCCTATCACTCAAAATAAGTGGTATCTAGATAGTGGGTGCTCAAAGCACATGACTGGTTGCAAGGATAGCCTAATCAATTTCAAGGCAAAGCTGGGTCCAAGAGTGATCTTTGGAGATTCTAGCTTTGGACAAACTGAAGGCTATGGAGACTTCAACAGTGGAGCTGTCACTTTCAGAAAAGTGGCATATGAAAATGTTCTCAAACATAAAGTAATATCCATAAGTCAGTTATGTGATGCAGGTTATCAGGTTTGCTTTACTAATTCCAAATGTATCATTTCTTCAGATAACCAAACTATTCTAACAGGTTGTAGATAAGGGACCATATACCTAGTAAACTTTAACTCTGCTAATTCAGAACTATGCTTATTCAATCAAGTTAGTAATAACAATATTATTTGGCATAAGAGACTAGGTCATGTTAACCTTAAGAACATCTCTAAGCTATCTAGGGACAACCTTGTTAGAGGATTGCCTTCTGGCCCCTACAAGAAGGAAAGCCTATGCAAGGCTTGTCAAGAAGGCAAGCAAACTAAAAATAGCTTTAAGTCAATTAATATGAGTGACTCGCCTAAGATTTTGTACTTGCTACATATGGATCTCTTTGGACCCATTGCTGTACAAAGGTTATGAGGGAAGTCTTACACTCTAGTTATTGTAGATGACTTCTCTAGATTCTTTTGGGTGTTCTTCTTGAGAAACAAGTCAGATAACTTTAAAGTCCTTACAGACTTTCTTAAGAGCATAAGGATTGAGTATTCGACTCCAGTTGCATTGATCAGAAGTGATCATGGTACTGAGTTTGAATCTCTTCCCATGCAAAGATTCTGTGAGGAGGAAGGTATCAGGCATTTTTTCTCTCCTCCTAGTACTCCTCAAAAAAACGGGGTAGCATAAAGGAAAAAAACAGAACCCTCATTGATTTTGCAGGAACATTGCTTACAGATGCACATATGCCCCTATACTTTTGGGCAGAGGCTGTAAGCACAACAAACTATGTGCTGAATAGAAGTTTGATACACAAACTTAAGGGTAAGACCCCCTACGAATTACTCAAAGGGAAGAAACCTAAAATTGATTACTTTAGAATTTTTGGGTGTAGATGTTTAATTCATAATAATAACAAGAAACACATTAGAAAATTTGAAGCTAATGTTACATATTCCCAAGTTAGCAAGGCTTATAGGGTTTTCAATAAATCATCCCTAAAAATGAAAGAATCTGTACATATTTCTTTTGATGAATCTAACATGTATTATAAGGAGAAGGACTCTTCTACCTCAGATATTTTGCAAGTACCTCACTTGTGTGAGAAATTGGGTGAGTTGAACCTTACACAAGAGGTTATATCACCTCCTCCTTCACAAGTTGATGAAGACAGTGAAGAAGAATTTTTGGAAGTGGAACTTCCTTCAACAACAGACATTATTCCACAAGAGGAATTAACTCCAAATATTGTTGCTGAACCAACTCCACCCACTGACCTTGTCACACTAAGTGATCACCCTAAATCTCAAGTGATTGGGGACATATCAGTAGGTGTACAAACAAGGCATCAACTCAACCAAGATGTGATGCATGCCTGTTTTATCTCTCAAGTTGAGCCTCAATCCATAAATGATGCAGAGCAAGATCCCCACTGGATTATTGCAATGCAAGAGGAGCACAATAAATTTGAGAGATGCAGAGTTTGGGACTTGGTTCCAAGGCTAAAAGGCTATCCAGTAATTGGAACCAAGTGGGTATTCAGAAACAAACTTGATGCCCATGGTGTAATTGTGAGAAATAAGGCTAGGCTTGTTGCCCAAGGCTATAGGCAAGAGGAAGGCATTGACTATGATCAAACCTTTGCTCCTGTTGCAAGGCTAGAAGTAATCAGGATTTTTCTTGCGTATGCTGCATACAAGAAGTTTAAAGTCTATCAAATGGATGTTAAGAGTGCCTTTCTAAATGGAGTTCTTAAAGAAGAGGTTTATGTTGAACAACCTCCAGGTTTTATCTCTCCAACTTATCCTTCATATGTCTTTAGATTGCATAAAGCTCTCTATGGTTTAAAGCAAGCTCCAAGAGCTTGTTATGAGACCATCTAGCTTTTTGATAGGGCATAAATTTACTAGAGGCATTGTAGATAGGACATTATTCAATAGGCACCATAAGGATCAAATATTGTTAGTATAAATTTATCTAGATGATATTAAATTTGGGTCTACAGATTCTAAACTATGCAAAATGTTCTCTAACCTCATACATTAAAAGTTTGAAATGAGTAGCATGGGTGAGCTCTCCTACTTCCTTGGTCTCCAAGTGAAGCAGCTACCTGATGGCATCTTCATATCCCATGCTAAGTATGCTAAGGCGCTTCTTAAAAAGTTTGGGATGGTTGATGCCTCAACAAAGAAAACACCCATAGCCACTAATGCTGTAATAGACTCTGATGAACATGAGAAATCTATTGATCAGAAATTATATAGGGGCATTGTTGGATCCCTATTCTACCTTACAGCAAGTAGACATGTCTTTATGCTAGGTTCCAAGTGAACCCTAAAGAATCTCATCTAGTTTTCTTAAAAAGAATTTTGAGGTATATAAAAATTTATCCTAGTCTAGGACTCTGTTATCCTACTGAGTTAGAGTTTGAGTTAACTGGATACTCAAATACTGACTTTGTTGGATGCAGAGTAGACAAAAAAAGTACCTCAGGAACATGCCAGTTCCTTGGTGTGAGATTAGTCTCATGGTTTAGCAAGAAGAAGTCATCTGTGTCTACATCAACTGCAGAAGCATAATATATAGCTGCTGGCAGTTACTGTTCCCAGATGTCGTGGATTCAGAACCAACTCATGGACTATGGGTTCAACTTAAATAATTCAACTATATTATGTGACAACACAAGTGCTATATTCATAGCACAAAATCCAGTTCATCACAGTAGGACCAAACATATATACATTAGACATCATTTCATTAGAGAGTGTGTAGACAAAAATAAAATTAATCTTGTCTATATCTACACTGATTTACAAAGGGCAGATATCTTCACCAAACCTTTGGATGAGAGGAATCATTTGTTCTTCATAAATCAGCTTGGTATGATAAATGGAGAAGATTTAATTTGATTTCTGTCTATGGTCGACGAATTTTTCAAAGTTCGTCGAACGGAGATTGACGAACTGGGAAAAGTTTTCGAGACATTCGTCGAACGGCGTTCGATGAACTCTCTGTTAGTGAAGTTATTTTCGTCGAATGGAGATCGACGAATCTTCTTCAGAAAATTTTCATCGAACAGAGCTCGACGAAATATTTTCCAATCTTCTGACTAAGATCGACGAATTTTTTAACTATAGAATATTTCGTTGACCTCAGGTCGAAGAATTTGTTTTTTTAATTTTTCGTTGAACAGAGTTTGTCGATTCATATTCTGAAAAACCTTATATCTAGGTTTTTCTTCGGCCTCCGTCCCACGCTTTCAGTTTTCATGCACTTGATCTCTTTTGTGTTTGTTGCAGGAGAACTCATGGCGATTCCAGCAGGCTTTCTTGGAGCGATTAAATTTGATACAGGTTTTGATATCGACTTCGAGTCATTCCAACACTCTGATCCCATCTTCCTAGATATTATGCAATTGTTTGAAGATCAACAGTTAAAGTATCTGATGACCACAAGAATAAAGATAGCTGGTGTAGAAATACGAGAATGGGTGTACACCTCCTCCTCCCCAGATGAGAATACCATGACGAGATCCATATCAGGTAATGAAATATCTCTTACCCCCGCCGTCTTAACAGACATTTTTGGATTGGTTAATGGTGAAGAAGAATTGGAGATTGATAGTGATGAATTTGATGCGATGTTGAATAAGATGGGTTATTCTGGAGACACACCCAACAAACTTCTAAAGAAACATTTGTCTGCTGAATACAAGTTTCTAGCAGATGTCGTCGGCAAGGTACTGCTGGGAAAACACACAGCCCATGACTATATCACTAGGCATCAATTTCTTGTGATATGTGCTGTTGTGAATAAGAAGCCTGTGGACTGGGCTAGTATCTTGTTTGAGATGATCAGGAAGGAAAACACCAAGAAAGAGGTGTGTTTTGGAAGGATTCTGGGCATCTTCCTTCAAGCCAAGGCTGCTGAATCCCTGGTCACACCGACCATATTCATTAATGCCTCCAAGAGGATTACTTGTGCCCTCTTTGGCAGGTGGGAGAGGACTATCACCAAGCCATCCAAGGCTCCCTCCTCTTCCTCCAGACCTTCTGAGAGTACAAGGGCTATTCCAGCCACTCCCCACCCTACCGAAGATGTTGCACCTCTACCTCCTCCAGCCTCCCCAATTCATCTCTCTTCCACAGTTCATACCACAGTCCATACTCTTACACCTCCATCATCTCCAGTGCATCATCCACAAACTCATATTCACTCTCATACACCAACTCCATCACAACATGGTACACCAACTCCATCACTCCATGGTACACCAACTCCATCACAAACTCATATTCAATCTCATACACCAAATACATCACCACCCTCATCTCCTCTACCACAACATCTAGCGAACATCCCTCTTTCCAATCTGTCATCTCTACCATCATTCAAACTGCTTTCATCCCCCATTCATACCCCATCTTCCCCAGATGAGCCAATGCCAGATTCTCAACCTTCCCCTCCACCACCATCTTCCATCCACCCTTCTGTATCCACTCAGACACCTTCTGAGTTCATGCCATTGGACTCTCCTTCCATTCCATCTATTCTTGCAATTCTCACTCCCCTCATCAAAACCTTATAGCAGAGGCTATTTCACCTCTTGCTTCTTCCATCTCATCCCTTGCTGCTCAAATTGCTTCCCTCTATGTCCCTCCTTCTTCAGTCAGGGGCCTGGCTCTAGTGTCTACTGAAACCAGGCAGGGCTAGATACTCCATGAAGAAGTAGCTCTAGCCCCAGTAGAAGCAGCATCAGCAGTAGTAGTAGCAGCAGCAACAGAAGCAGCTCTAGACCCAACTATTCCTAATGGTTTAACTGATTTTATTGAATCTGATATGGATGTGGATGAGACAATTATAGATGAAATAAACACTGTTGATGATTGTATTATAAATCCCACAGTAAATATTTTGAGTTTGCTAAATATATTTGATACAGTTCATTTGAACTTCCTTCCAGAAATCAGCCCTAAGCCTTCTATGGCTATAATTCCCTACACTTCCCCAATAAGCCCCAAAGTTGTCATGCAACTCAAGGCCAGTTTTGTAAGAATAGAGGCTCCAGTTATTCCATCTCCACCAAGAGAAGATTCTTTCATTGTTTTATCCCCTCCCGAAGCCATCTCTCCTCCAACATTCAAGATGGATGATAGTCCCATGCCTGATCTAGATGAGTTGATCATGGCAAATATGGAAGAAAAAAAAAATAGTTGCTGAAAGCACTGTTGTACATAGTCCTCCAACTCCAGCTCCAGCTCCTCCTCAGGCTGAAAAATTGTTGATATTTGCAGAAGCTCTAAAGGAAATAAATGTCTTATATGATAATCCCCAAGGATCTTCAGATGATGATGATGATGAAGATGATTCAGATGACAGTCCTTCTGCAAAGAAGAAGAAAATCTCTAAGAAAAGGAAAGACCCTCCAGCAGCTGCTCCAAAACCAAACCAAGCTCATGATACCCCATATTATATTCTTCAGAATATCACTCCTTATAAGGGCATGCCAGCTTGGATGTGGCTGTTAAAGAATGAGCAGAAAGCCAATAAGAAAAGTAGGAGATACTATCCTCCTCCACCTTCTTAAAGATAAGGGAAAGATCCTCCTCCTCCTCCTCCACCTGCTACTGGTGCTTTAGGCACTTCTTCTCAGAGATCTACCCAATATCAAACTTATCAGAGACAATAGGGTAGATCCTCTACTCATTCTGGAAGCAGCCAACACAGGTACTCCTCAGGCAAGCAACATCAACAACATCAACATCAACAACCTCATCAACATCTACAACAAGCTCCAGAATCTCATAAAGCTGACAGTCCAAAGAAGCCTGAATCTCCTCCTGTTCCTTTTGAGGATCCTGGAACATCAACTATTCCTAGAATGGATAGATTTCAAGAACTGGTTGGATTATCTATGATAAACAAGGCCAAAGCTGAAGGAAAGGATCCCTCATAGTACTCAACAATGTCAAAATATAGGAAAGAATAATTAAACAGGTTTGCAAAAGATAATAAGTTCTTTAATGTAGATGATTATATGAAATTACATCCAGAGGCTGTTGTGCCAAGGGCTACTTCCCTCAACATCATTGGAGCTGCTGATATGACTATGATAAAGAGTCAAGTACCTAATCCTAACAGGGAGATCAAATTCACTCAGCCTTGTGATAAATCAAAGGAAGATAAGCAAAAGGAGATAAAGATGAAGAAATGAGTATAAACTGTTCAGTTTTTCTATATGTCTTAAATTGTTTATATCATGTCACAAAGCTACACTGTATAAATATCTGCTGCATATTTTTAATTTTCTTGCCAGATATATTTTCCTGCTTTGTGATTGTTTTTTTTGTTTGTAGTAGTGACCTCACCCAAATAGGGGGAGATTGTTGGATCCCTAGTTTGATTTGGGCTAGGTTCACTAACTAGGATTATTGACCCACCATGTATAGTCAGGGTCATATCTGTGTCCTAGAGTTTAGGCTATGTCCTTAGAAATAACCACACATGGACCAGCCAACATATGATAGTAGAAGACTCAAGACTTAGAAGAAAATCAAGTTCAGGAAAGTGAGTTCTACGTTCGTCGAACTCAGCTCGACGAAAGTCGTGCTCCGCTCGACGAACTCAGAGTAAATTCTCTGAGTTGAGCTCGATGATATTCGAGCTCAGGTCGATGATTTCTGGAATCTCAACTTCACACATTAAGTCCAGAATCCTTTCTCTGAACTCCAGTCGACGAAGTTATGTTATCAGCTCGACGAACTTAGAGCACAGAATTGGCAAGTTTTATCAGAAAGCAGTTAGCTGTTCTCAGGTCGACGAACTTGGTGCTTAGGTTGATGAATAGGAATTATCTGGTCGACGATCATGATTTCTCTGGTTGATGATCTCTGGACTCAGGTCGACAAAATCCGTTCTTTGCTTGATGAATTCTGTGCAGATCCAGACTTGCATTTTTTCCTTCTTCTTTCCTTATTCTATTGCAATAATTCCTGAATAATCAATGCTTAATATTCTTTGAATATAACCGTTAGAAGGAGCATTGATTATGGTATTCATCAGAATTATTACTTGAGCTTTTCAATAGGACAATTGGGAAATCCATTAATGCAGATATTCTATCCAGTTGTATTTCATTCTCCAGGCCATCAACAATTAATGAAGAAGGAATTCAAAAATTCAAAGGATAAATTCGACTGATCATATAAAAGAGATTTTTATTTCTTCTCTAACAATATATACACAAGTGAACAAGATAGTCCAGACAAGAAAGAGAATACAAGGCACACAGAGAAGATCAACATCAATTACATTCTAATTCTTCTCTGTGCAGAAAACTATCTTGTTTTCACCTTGACATTGCTAAAGAAGAAGAAGAACATTCATTTCAAATTAAGATTCTTCTTCAACCTTCACTCTAGGATTCTTCAAGGACAACAAACTTCTATCAGTCAAGAAGTTCCTGGATCTGCTCAAATCAAGGCTAAAGATAGAAGACCTATACCCTAAAGCAAAGCATTAATCTTCCTGAACAATTCAATATCTCAGGGGGAGCTTTGACAACATCTAGATCCACTTGTCTTCTCAGTTGTTTTGAGAAAGAGAAGACACAATAAATCTCTTACCCGCTCACTGTACAAATGGTTCTTTAACTTTCTTCAAAAGTTATTCCTTGGTTGCAAGTCTCCTGATCAAAAGACTTGGGTTGGTTTTTGAGCACCTGATCAAAAACTCATTGGTGGTAGTCACCTGATCAAAACCTGTTAGTGGATTCCTACCAGGGTGGTAGAAGAGTGGATGTACCCAGGTTGGGGAACCACTATAAAAGTTCTTGTGTTGTCTGGTTGCACTCTTTCTTTTTGTTCTTGCTGTGCCTGTGTTAATTTTGTTTTGCTGTTGCTGTGTTAGATTAATCTTAGGTTGCTCTTTTTGCTTTCTATTAATATTGGTATCTATTATTTGCTTTACTCTAAAAATCTTATAAACATCAAAATATGTTCAAGATACTCCATTCACCCCCCCCCCTCTAGAGTATTTCAGGTCTAACCCTCACTTTCAGCTGCCAAATCCTATGACGGGATATTTGTTGGGTACAACAATCATAGAATAACAAAAAGGGCCTACAACATAAAAAATCAAGTTGTAGAAGAGTCTATTAATGTAGTCTTTGATGAGTAATCAATGATTAATAATGAGCTGCCAACCACCTTTAGAACTGTAGGTATAGAGATGAAGATGGATAAAACAACCATCACGGACACTTCTCCATCTACCCTAGAAGAAGGTGATGGTGTGTACATTCTAGAAGAAGAACAAGACACTCAAGATGTGGCTGAAGAACATCATGCTCCAGCAATTGAAATTCTGGTAGCTGAGGAAAGAATGCCTCCAGCTATCAGGCATCTGAGGAATCATCCAAGAAACCAGACTATAGGAGATGCCGACCAAGGGGTTACAACCAGGAGCATAAGCCTAAACATTGTTATGTACTCCAGCTTTCTGTCACAGGTTGAACCAAAAAGATTTGAAGATGCCAACATAGATCCATTTTGTATTGTTACTATGCAAGAGGAATTAAAACAGTTCAAGAGATGCAATATCTAGAAGCTGGTTCCCTGACCACAAGGATATAACATCATTGGAACCAAGTGTATCTAGAGGAATAAGCTTGATGAAAATAGTGTTATAATCAAGAACAAAGTCAAACTGGTTGCCAAGGGATACAAATAAGAAAAAATATTGACTTTGATCAGACCTTTGCACTAGTGGCAAGATTGGAAGCTATTAGACTATTCCTTGCATATGCTGCACATAAAGGATTCAAGGTCTACCAAATGGATGTCAAGTCAGCTTTCCTAAATGGTGACCTGAAATAAGAGGTCTATGTTGAGCAACCCTTAGGTTTTATGGGTTGAAGCAAGCCCCTAGGGCATGGTTTGAAACCCTGTCTAGCTTTCTCATTGAGAACAAATTTTCAAGGGGAAAGATATACAAGACATTATTCCTAAGGGAGGTCAATGGTAAGATCATCCTAGTCCAAATTTATGTAGATGACATAATTTTTGGGTCCACTAATGATGACCTCTGCAGAAAGTTTGTCAAACTTATGCAGTGGAAATTTGATATGAGCAGTATGGGTGAACTGAAGTACTTCTTGGGCCTCTAAGTAAGACAGTCTGAGAATGGAGTATCCATCTCTTAGTCTAAGTTCACCAAGGAGTTAATTAAAAAGTTTGGAATGGAGATTTCCTCCACAATGAAAACTCCTATGGGGTTAAATGTGTCCTTAGAAAATGATGAGACTGGGAAACTTGTTGATGGAACCTTGTACAAAGGCATAATGTATACTAGTAGGCTAGACATAATGTATACAACATGTGTTTGTGCTAGATACCAGGCTTACCTCAAAGAGTCTCATTATTCTGCAGCTAAGAGAATTTTGAGATATCTCAAGGGCACACCTGATTTTGGCCTATGGTACCCTAGGAATACTGATTTTGAACTAACTGGGTATTCAGATGAAGTCTTTACAGGTTGTAGAGAAGATTGGAAAAGTATATCTGGATCCTGTCAATTTCTAGGAAGGATTCCTGTATCTTGGAGTAGCAAGAAGCAAACCAGCGTTGCAATATCAACAGGAGAATCAAAATACATCTCTGATGGAAGTTGTTGCACTCAACTATTATGGATCCAGCGTCAGCTTTAGGACTACAACATCAAGCTAAGTAGAACTCCTATATATTATGATTCCACTAGTGCAATCTCTTTTGCTAGGAATCATCTCTCATAGCAAGACTAAGCATATAGAGATTAAGTATCATTTTATTAGAGAGCATGTGGAATATAAGGACATTACTCTTCAGTTTGTCCACACAAACAAGCAGGTAGCTGACATCTTCATCAAGCCACTAGATGAAGCCAAGTTCAACTCCTTCAAATTTGAATTGGGTATGTTTAACTTAGCATAGCTTCAGTAGTTCTGCAGGTATTTTAGTTGTAAATAGTACTTAACCATGCAGTAAAATAAAGAAATTATGGACCAAGGGCTTAGGAGTCGAGTGCGTTGAGTCTACAAAAGGCATTGAGTGCGTCGAATTCACCCGACACAAATGTCTAGAGACTTATATTTACTGCTAATTTGCGAGATTAATCATAGACGTTGATCTCCTCATGATTCTCAAAATAGGTACGCATCTCTCCATATTATCAAATTAGAGGCATGTATAAATAGAATGGTGTGTGCTTAGAACAAAATACACTATTCCTTGCCCTTCTCTGCCCCTTACGACGAAACGATGAAAGCTCGAAAAATCTACATAAACTTACAAAATCAATGGCGCCAATGAGATTAGATTCCCTATTCGAGGGTCCAGAACTGGTTTGAAATGGATTTAAGTATGTGTCTGAGGAAGTTCAGCTAGTTCTCCATCTGATGCAGGTCGCTGACCTAGAATATGTTCTCTCAAAGCCCAGTCTGCTTTGGAAAAGGGAAGTATTTGAGTTATACTCTAATGCAAAGGTCGACTCATCATCTGCAAAAATCAGGTCTTTCATTAGTGGAAGTAAGGTCAAGGTCACCCAGAAAAGACTAAGCAGGGCACTAAAACTACCCAAGTTCAGGTTATCAGAAGAAGAAGATGAATTGGATCAACCTGATGTCAAAGCATCCCTGAAGTGGAGTGGATGTCAAAGCACTCCACTGGATCAATCTTAAGAAGAGAACTGAACCTAAAAGGAAAATTCCTAGCAGATGTTGTTAGGAAGGCACTATTGTGTAAGACTGGCTCTCACGATAAAATTTCCAAGAAGATGTCAAAATTGATGGCAAGGATAATTATTTCCAAGAAGACTGATTGGGGAAGGTTTCTTTTTGACATAATAGTAGAATGTATCCTAGAGCCAAACATGGGCAAAATTCTGTCTCTGTTTCTACACAACTATATTATATGGATCCTTAATATAAGGCTAGGAACTAAAATCCATCATATGAGGAGGATGGACTCAAAATGCTTGATAGGCGGGACAGAGTACTGTTGCCACATGCATAGACTGTTGGGAAGAAGAAGAAAGTTGTTGTGATTACTAAGGAAAGCATAGAGAGCAGCTCCTCTGAAAAGAGTGAAAAGGCGCCACATAATTCCCAGCTCACTAAGTCTACTGAAGAGATAAGAAGGGACAGGAGTGCTCAGGTTTCCATATCTTTTGATCTAGCTGTAAGCAAGAAGTTGTCTAGAACACATTCTGAAGAAAACCAAGCTGAATCCATGGATACACTGGAGGTCAACAAGTAGAAAATATCTGTGTTGAAGTTGAGGGCGAGACTATCCAATCTGTTCTAGAACAATTCGACACCTTCATTGAAAATTTGCAAAAAGGATTGTTGATGTAAGACCCCCCTCCCGGAACACAAGACACGGCCGAGGGGAGTCTTATGCCCAGAACAGCCGCCTTGCGATAGCGTCAGCACATGGGCTAACTTGTACCACAAGATGCCTATAACATCCAATTTCACACTATACCCCTCGCACGTGTTTTGAATCAAGAGACCCGGCTCGGCTCGGGGTGCGCCAAATTCGACAAGTAAAATTCATCGGATATCATCACAGATATCCTATGAATTCGTCGAGTATATAAGATGAAATGGACTTAGAATTATTTTGGTTGCAATAGGCGTCGAGTGCATTGAGTGGTCTTAATGCCATCGATGAGGCATTGATTGATACTGAATGCATAAGGAGAAATGGCTTTAGAAAAAATTCTGGATTCTGTAGGTGTTGAGTGCGTCGAGTGAACTCGACGGCATTTGACGAAGCGTCGAGTGTTACTGGATGGATTAAATTAGAAAATACTCTGGATTCTATAGGTGTCGAGTGCGTTGAGTGAACTCGATACCATTTGACGAAGCATCAAGTGATACTCGACGAATTAACTTACAAAATAATTATGGGTTCTGGAAGCATCGGGTGCGTTTAGTTGTCTCAACGCCACTCGACGAAGCGTCGAGTGATAATCCAAGAATGATATTTTAACTTGGAAAGTTTTTAGAGGAATTGAGTGAACTCGATGCCACTCAACGAAGCATCAAGTGATACTCGATGATCTCAATGCTTTGACTTAGAAAAGTATAGGACTCGATGAGGCGTAGAGTGATCACGGTTTATTTTGACGATTTGTCGAGTATGTATAATATACACGACGATTTTGACTTAGAACATTTTCAGCAGACCGTTTTGCTGGGTCATGTGTACGGACTGAGCCGTGTTTTCGGAATAGGCACTGATGGATCCTTTGGATTGGTCTCTTCAATAAGACTTAATTTAAGTAATAATAGGCGGTACAATGTGGAGGTGACACGTGGTGGAATGTTTCAAACACTTATCTTTTGTATAAAATGGGAGAGGTGGAAAACCCTAGCCATACTTCATATTTCTTGTCGAATCATTACATGTGCTGAAACCGTCGAAAGAGGGAAAGTTGCCAGAGTCGGATTTTCTTGAGGAAGGGCTTTTCCTTTCCGTGAAGAATAATGCCAATGAGAGAAAAGATGCCGCCGAGAAGGATAACAAGATCCCTGGACGGAAATGAGGTGAGCTTCCTACCCTCTCCCTTGGTGCTAGATATTTAGTTATGAACTAGGAGAGATGTCGACTCAAAAGAGTTTGACTAATGCGAGATGAAGATCTTCTAGGAAGAGACCATGCTAGGATCTTGTCGTAGAGATTAGTTGTCTTCAACATCTCCTCTCTTCTTTGCGAAGATGGTGGACTTGCGTTTCGTGAAGAAGGATGGTCTTTTGATCGTGAATAAGGGAGAAGGAATTGTTGTTTGTGGTTTTGAACAAATGGCTAAAGGAAGAAGATGAACTGATGTCGTTAGTTTTGCTTTAAGATGCGTGCATAAATCTATTTTCTACGTGCAACAAAGTTCGAGACCATTTTGTTGTAATATGTCCGGATCTAGCTCTTGGGCTGAACATGGAAGTTGTAGTTCTAGGAAAGACCTTTCCAACGGATGGTTACACATTGTCTTAGGAGCTTTATAACTCCTGGAATGTCCAATCGAAGTTGCTACATGGTAACAACTTACGTGCATGATACTTTCGGGTTAGTGTATAACCGGGTTTGGACTAGGTAGGAGAAACGTAGCAAGATGATGTTGAGGTTTGGATGAGCCAGGTTATGTGTAGCCGAGATAAAAAAAATGGTTGGAGGAATTTAATAAACAAATGATTTGGGGAATTAGTGAACAAATGGCTGGATAGGATTTGATTGTACAAATGGCTACGTGTGAAATCCGGTAAGGATGCGTGTGATTGTAATCCGATGGATGGTATAAGTTTTGAAAGTGGTTGTGGTGCCCAATAACTGAATGTGAAATCTATACTTATATTATCAAACTTGTTGGAATCATGAAGAGTGATTATATTGTGAGGATAAATATATGAAAGCATATTTGTTGGTAAATGCTTGGTTATAAGCAAGGGATTTGGATGAGGTAAATCTCATGGCCATGAAATGTGTTGAATCATGATCTCAGGTACTGGAAAGGATAATTTGTATTGTCCACTGCTTATAGTGTGTACCCCTATGGGTAGCAATGTGGGATTGATATGGTATTCAAGGTGGTCTAAGGTGGCTTGCCAACTGTGTTGATGTTGAACCCTTGAGTGCTTGGGAGCACAGAAATGCGAAAGGGTGTAAGTGCGTGAGGGTTTGACTACACTGGATTGGTAATGATGAGAAGGGACTCAGTTTGGAGCCCTTGAGTGCTGTTGAGAACTGGATTGGTAATGATGACAAGGGACTCGATTGGAGCCCTTTGATGGTTAATGGAAAGGCCATGTGAAATTGCATGCGGTGTGAGTTGATACGCGGTGTCATGATCCTGGGTTAAGGATAGTACGAAATGTCTATCAGCTCGCTAGTTGTCACACTGAGAAGAGTTGACAGATAGACTTTGGGTCGTTGGGCTTGGTCCTCGGTGCTCATTCCCGGGCTCCTTCCATGTCAAGTGGATGGTTGGGCTTGGTCCTGTGCTGATACGCTCCCATAGGATCCTTCTGTGCCACGATGATAGGACAGTTCAGCTTGGTTCTCGGAGCACATCTTTCTGATACTCCTTCAAAGCCGTACTATGTAGGGAACTCCGTTGTTGTGTTCTTAGCATTGAGTCATGTAGAGGCCTAGGCCAGTGAGTGTGGAGACCAGCCTAGTAGTGGAAAGCCCGTTTCACTATCACCATCTGGCTATGACGGATGACACCTGAGAGGTTAGCTACCTGTTCGAAAAGTAGGAACTACAATTATGTGTCGACATAGCAGTGTGCATGTGTGTGTGTGGGTGAGTCATCACATTGCATTGGTAACATTGCATTGCATCACATACACAAGATCCTTATCATATAAGTTTGCATGGGCACTCATATATGATGAGTTACTTTACTGTTAAGCCGATCCTTAACATATAAATCTATATGCGCATTTTATATGTTAAGTTACTTTCATATTGTAGACCAATTTACTATGATGATGGATATTGCTTGTGTAGATGTAACACCTCCATCTGTTACATGACATATAATAGAATGTCCGGTCGGGGCCCCACACCATATGACACAAACATGCGTCGAAGTTACGGGTTAGTATCAGAGTTGCGCATCCTAACTCAGAGCATTCTAGCGGATGTTTTTAAGTTGACTGAACTCAACCCAGCTGAATGTCAACAATATATAAACCAGCATTTATATATATAACAAGCCGAAGGAATATACTGCAAATACACAACAAGTTTGGCCTTATGGCCTTATAGTTAAGCTTTATACATATGGCTTTCATACATTGGCATGCAGGACGGCCACACATGAAAATACTATCATATGAATTTCTTTGTCCTTCGAGGGCCAGCACAGCAGTAGCAAAAACAACAACAAGGGCTTCAGCCCTCTATTTTCAGCTCGACTCTCTTGCACCTGCACGGGGCAATCCACCGCACGGTGGTAAACAATGTAACGGTCAGCGTTCAGCTGACCAATTTATAACGACCCTACCCCTTACCCGGGGCAGTGGAATTCCTTCCCTGCAGGCATAGCATTTCATAAGCAGATATATCACACAATATGCATTCACACACAATCAACATATCACAAACATCGCCCACACGGCCTGACGCTCCGTGCACTCAGGGAACATTCTTAGTGTAACGGATATACCAGTCGCCCACTATCATTTAAGGCCTGAAGCCCAAAGGAAAACTTGATCATTTCGCTCCACGGCTTTCAGCCGGAGACTTTAGTCTTAGAATAATGACTCGGGATTGTCCTGTAGCCCCCAATGGCATCGTGGTGCGCAGGGGTAAGCCCTCATATTCTTGTAACGACCCGGGATTTGGCCCGTATCCCCCCATAGCATCGCTACCGAGTGGCGCGCAGGTCTAAGACTCTCATTTTACCTTTCTACCGAATGTCAGGCGTCCAGGCACTCATGGCGGACAACCATAATGCAGAGATAGTTCGGTCGTTTCCTGTTGCTCAAATCGTTAGTTCACTGATGCGGGTCGGCCTACCCTTATCTATTTGGCACGAGGCCTTTTTAAGAGCTCACCAAGCTCACAAATAGCCACACTATCCCCGAGGGACTGGCTTCACATCTTAGGTTAGCTAGGAGCCATCGCCAGCGATACTCATTCTCACCCGGCATTAGCGACAAAACTCACTGTCCATCCCTAGCCATAACCTTATCTGGATCAACCATCCAAAAATCCCTGTAGCCATCTGTAGTGCCACAAACACTGGTATTTCAAAGCATACAGCACAAGCACTTTGCGGGTATTTTCCTGGACTGTCACTCCAGTACTTCCTACTACTACCCTTCACAGGTACAACCCACCAATTCCCAAACATATTCATTTATACACGGAGTCTTCTCCGATGTGCAAAAGAAAACATCACTAATCCAGACCAACCTGTCCAGATTGGCTTCACACAGTATGCCTATTCCGTACTTCACGTTTCCGGATCTACATGCAAGACATCTTGGGGATATCCAGAATCAACCCAAGGGTAATCCCTCAACTATCCACCCTTTGGTGGGGGAACCCATGCATATGTCAAATTAAGGACTTCATATGTCCAAGGAAGAAAGATCATTACCCTTGACGATCGCTTTGGAGCCATGAAAAACTAGCCGGAAGAAAAGCACCGCAACGGCCTTGCCTCCACAAATCTGGACTCGTCAAGCGATTCGGGGCTCTAAAACTCCACCGGCAGCCGGATTCCTTCTCCTTCTTCCTTGCTCTCCCCACTCTCCACCTCTTCCAAAGAGAGAGAAAAGCATTAGATAATGAGAGAGTTATCCTCAACTCATGGCCTTATAACCGCAGGGAGAACTTAGGGCCGTTGTATCCTGGTTGAAAGGAATGAATGGCCACAAAAGCCCAGAAAACTACTTTCCTGGGCCAGACACGGCTTGTGACACGCCCGTGTCCCAGGCCGTGTACCTTAAGCGGCAAAGAAACCGACTTACCCAGACCAAGACACAACCGTGTGACACGCCCGTGTCACAGGTCTTGTGCTAGACACGGCTTTGGAAATACCCGTGTCCAGCCCGTGTTCATCAGCACTGCCCAAGCACAGAGAACTCACGAGGACCACAGGCCGTATACCCAACTCGAGGATCGTCGACTGCATTTCATCGAGCTCCCTCGAGAGCACCCTACCAGCACTCAAGTGCAGGACACAGCCATTGACACGCCTGTGTCACCGACCGTGTACCTCATACTGAGTAGGAGACGGCTTGGGGACACGCCCGTGTCCCAGGCCGTGTGACCCACTCTCCTCAGCCCAGTCACCACTGGGATTTGGGGCGCTACAATCCTCGCCTCCTTACATAAAATTTTGTCCCGAAATTTTCATGCAGTACTCGGGAAATTTTCAACCACAAATGTGTTACAACATTTTCTGTACAACACAAACTGTTATACAAGTTTAAAGAAACAATTCGGGAAACTCAGCATGCATGGTCTGCTCCCGCTCCCATGTTAGCTACTCACAGCCATAGTTATCCCATCGGACCTTGACCATCCCAATTGTCTTGTTTCGCAACTGCTTATCGGCCTTCTTCTCGATCCGAATGGGCTTAACCTTCATCATTAGCCCAAATTCAATTGGTACACGATCATTCACAATCACTTGAGCTGGATCTTTTATGGATTTTCGAAGTACTAAGATGTGTAACACATCATGCAATCCACTCAATTCATCTGACAGAGCTAACTGATAAGAAACTTTGCCAACTCTTTCTACCACTTCAAATGGACCAAGATATCGCAGACTTAACTTTTTCAAGCACCGAATCCTGGACACGCCTTTAAAGGGTTTGATTTTCAAATATACCCAATCACCAATCGCAAACTCAACATGTCGGTGCTTGGCGTTGTAATATTTGGCTTGTCTATCTTGGGCTATGAGTAGTCTCTCCCGAATAGAGCGTATTGTCGAATTAGCTTCTTCAAGTTCCTTATGCTTATATAACTTCGATTCGCCTGCTTCCGCCCAAGCTAATGGTGTACGACATTTTCGACCGTACAAAGCCTCAAACGGTGCCATACTTATACTCGCTTGGTAGCTATTGTTGTAGTCAAACTCTATCATATAGAGATGATCTTCCCACCTCTTACCAAAATCCAAGGCGCACATTCGGAGCATGTCTTCCATCATTCTGTTGGTCCACTTAGTATGGCCATCAGTTTGGGGATGAAAGGCTGTACTGAACGTTAACTTCGTTCCCAACAATTGATGGATTAGCCTCCAATTATTTGATGTGAACCGCCTGTCACGATAACTTACGATGCTACGGGGAATAGAGTGCAACCGTACGATCTGCTCAACATAGAGTTTCGCCTGGGCTTCCACTGAATCGTCCCTCTTGTTTGGAAGGAAGTGAACCACCTTGGTCAACCGGTCTACGATCACCCAAATCGAATCATTACCGCGTTAAGACCTCGACAAACCATGCACAAAATACATTGAAATATCATCAAACTTCCACTCCGGAATAGGTAGCAACTTCGGGAAACCTCCAGGCTTCTGGCATTCAGCCTTCACTAAGGCACATGTTTGACATTTAGCCACATAATGTGCTACGTCTTTCTTTAACCCTGACTACTAGAATAGCTTTTTCATATATTTGTACATCTTTGTGCTTCCTGGGTGAATTGAGTATTTCGTAAAGTGAGCTTCATACATCAATTCTTCTCTTAGCTTACCCATACTTGGAACGCACAAACGACCATCTTTTCGAAAAAGGCCGTCATTCCCGGAGAATTTGTCATTCAACCAATCTACTGCTTAGCGTTGCAGACATTCGTCAAGTTCCGTTGCCCGCCGAACCCTGTCTGCAAAATCACATTGTACCTCCGTCCAGTGCAAACATGCATGTGCTGTGGAATTCTTGTCTACATAAGAAATCTCTAAAGCTTCCAACTCCTGAATCAGACGCTCATCGTGCATCTGCAACCAATTTGCCTTTGACAGAGTCCTATGACTTAAGGCATCTGCGACCATATTTCCCTTCCGGGGAGTGTAGTGAATCTCAAAAGTGTAGTCCCTGAGGAACTCCATCCACCTTCGTTGTCGCATATTGAGATCCTTCTAATCCAATAAGTACTTTAGGCTCTTATGGTCCGTGAATATATCCACATTCACACCATATAAATAGTGACACCATAATTTCAATGCAAAAATCACCGCTGCCCATTCCAAATCGTGAACGGGATAGTTTCACTCATGCACTTTCAACTGACATGAGGCATAAGCAATCACCTTTCCAAACTGAAGAAGAATGCAGCCTAAGCCACTCCCTAACGCATCACTATAAATCTCAAAGCCGTCTGTACCATATGGCGACGTCAAAACGAGCGTCGTGGTTAAACGACTCTTTAGCTCTTCAAAGGCTCGCAAGCACTCCAGCATCCAAATGAACTTCTGATCCTTCCTCGTCAACGTGGTCAGAGGCAAGCGATCCGTGAGAAATTTTCTACAAAACGTCTGTAGTAGCCTGCCAGTCTAAGGAAACTCCTGACTTCGGCCATCGAAGACAACATTGGCCACTCTTAGATGGCTCTTATCTTTGACAGATCCACTGTAATGCCCTCTCCACTCACCACATGGCCAAGAAAAGCCACTGACGACAGCCAAAACTCACACTTTGAGAACTTGGGGTAGAGCTTATTTCTCCTCAGGGTATACAACACCAACCGTAAATGGTTCACATGATCTTCTTCAGATTGAGAGTACACCAAGATATCATAAATGAAGACAATCACAAACAGATCCAAGTACTCTCAGAACGTTCGGTGTATTAGATCCATAAACACTGATGGTGTATTATACCGTCCAAATGAAATTACAGTGAACTCATAATGACCGTAGCGTGTTCCAAACACTATCTTGGGAATGTCAACTTTCTGAATCCGCAACTGATAGTAGCCCGATTTCAAATCCAACTTTGAATATACTTTCGATCCCGAGAATTGATCAATCAAATCATCTATCCGTGCAATCAGATAACTATTTTTCTCTATCAACTTATTCAATTCACGATAATCAATACACAATCGCAGACTACCATCCTTCTTTTTCACAAACAGAACAGGCGTGCTCCAAGGTGACATACTTGGGTGTATATAACCATGTTCCAACAACTCTTGCAGTTGAACGTTCAGTTCGGCCATTTCCTTTGGCGCTACTCGATATGGCGAGCGGGCCACAGGTTTTGCACCTGGCCCCAGCTCAATCGAGAAATCAATCTCTTGATGTGGAGGAAATCCCGGAAGCTCTTTCAAAAACACATCAACAAACTCCAATACAATCGAAACAACACTCACACTGGCCTTTGGCTCAACAGCCTCAATAAGCGTGAAGAACAACTCCTCGCCTTTCCGAACATCCTTAACCACTTGAAGAGCAGACATCAATGTCATGCTCGACCCTCGCATACCAGCGAACTTCATTTCTCGTTCGTTATTCTGCTCCAGTGTGACTTCCTTTGACTTGAAATCGATATATGCACACTGCTCCGAGAGCCAGTCCATACCAAAGATCACATCAAACTCCGATATCGACAGCACTGATGCTTCCAGTCCGAAATCTCGGCTTCCTATTCGTACCTCCACAAAACAAGACTTATCCGCATGCATTATACATCCATTTGGTAATAACACCTTCACACTATCTGCCACCATACGAATCGGTACACCGATCCGTAACACGAAATCCACAGATAGAAATGAATGTGAAGTACTAGTATCAAACAGTGTTCTCACCAGACAGTCTCGAATTAGGACAAAGCCTAATACAAACACATCATACACAAGCTACAAACAAGGTATGAAATAGCAAAAAAAAGCAATCAAATATGTTACCGCGTACCTGTGACAACGTCACTTTGCTTTATGGCCTCCTGCTGGCCAAGATTATATATTTAGGGTTGCGCCTGGGATGCGGTGGACTCCACCACTGCCTTTCCCTTATCAGCATATGACGCTCCTATATACTTTTCAACCTTTGGTGGACCAACCTGATAGTGACGGGCTATACGCCCCACTTTACCACATGTATAGAAGGTCCGAGACTCCTTCCTTGAAGTTGCTCCCGATGCAACACTCGAGGGAGCTTGTGAAGAAGACTTGAATCTCTTACCCCATTTCCTTCAGTACTTTGATTTCCGCAGGTGTGGCACTTTGAACTCGGACTTTGTAGCCTCCAAGTCCGTTTTTCCTTGCACCCTCTTCATATCCTTCTCCAACACACATGACGTATCCACCAGCGCCTGAAACCCTTGGATCACCGAACTTGATAACAAGAATCTCAACTCATCCCGCAATCCTTCGTAGAACCAATTGGTTTTTTGTTGTTCATCAGTGAAGATAGATCACGTATAGCGTCCCAATCATGTAAACTCATGCAAGTAGGTATCGAGACTACTCTCTCCCTAAGTTATACGCTGGAACTCATTTTCCATAGTGATGTGTTGAGCCACTAGCAAGTGTTTTGCCAAGAAAAGTTGCGAAAATTCCTCAATCGAGACTTCTGTTAATTGTCTGCCCGCTAAGTGGTGTAACTCTATCTCGTCCCACCATAGCCGAGCCTCTCCTTCCAATAAGAAGGTGGCTAAGGTGACCTTCTGATTTTCCTTCGTCCTTATCGCCGTCAATATTCGCTTGATGCACGACAACCATGTTGGGTTTCTCTATGAGGATGGCACAACGCTTGTGCACGCAGCGGAAAAATAAACATCAAGAAAAACCCAAAGAGATGTGGATCGGGCTATGAACGTTGAATCAAGAAGTTAGCAAAAACTAGGCAAAAATTACCTCGGTGGCGTTGAGTCACAACTCAACGGAGATGCTCCAAACTTTATCTGCTTGCTAGTGGCGAGTTCTACGTGGAATAGTGTCCACGTCTCAGCAGACGTCCACACGAGCGGGAGAACGCCGAGCTTTCCGTCGCACGGAAGATCGGGAAGGAGAAGACCGCACCTCGGCTATTCCACGGACTGCTAGGTCCGCGCCAGGAAGAGCAGCACCAGCGACAGTCGCTGGAGAAGAGGCGGTCGACGGAGCAAACACGGCGGCGGCGGAACTCTTCCGTCGGCGGCGGGGATCGGGATCGGCGCAGCGAAAGGCGGAACGGCTTCCATCGGGTTCGATTTGCTACAGGAGAAAATCGCGAGCGCGCGTGTGATCCCGAAAACCCTTAGTGTCCTATTTATACCAAAGGTATAAATAAACCCAGGAAAATCGCTATCCGCAGACCACCCGAAAATAGGGTTCAGAATCGGCGAGTATCAACCGGTGAGAATCAGCGACAATCGGCGAGAATCACTGAGCAGGATCGGCGAGAATCAGTCGACGAGTATCATACAGGATCGGCGAGAATCAGAGTATAATACTCGACGATTCTTGCCGATCGTCAAGCCGCGCTCGACGATACACAACGATACTCGACGATCGTCGAGCCGCGGTCGACGACAATTGTCGAAGTAGTCAATCGTCGAGAATCAACAATTGATTCTCGACGATTCTCGTCGATCGGCGAGAATCAGAGAGATGATTCTCGCCGATCGGCGGGAATCAGAAGACGATTCTCGACTAACGTCATCGACCCTCGGACGACAATCCCAACCAGCCCTTCAAGGCAACATTTGCCCAACCCGATGATCCTATAAGGCAACACTTTGCCCATAACCCTATTCAGGTCGGTGATTGGTAACCTTTACCAACACAGTCAGTCATCCAACTTCTCCACATCTCTTATGTGCGACCCTGCAGGCTCATATCGCGTTGGCAGTGAGATTACATGCTTGATCACTTCCAGATCACAATGGTAACTCCAACAGACTCCCACTTGATCTCAAAAGTATCAAACCAAAAACCTCACAAACAATGAGCGGCATCTAGCAATGCATCATTGCTCCCCAAGCAATATGAGTTTATAACTCATAAGCCTTTATGACCAATGTATCAGCGTTGTCTTTGTCCCTTTGTCCTTTACATCCGGAAAGAACTAGAGGTATGGACCGTGTCACCCTCGTAATAGCTCAATCCAAGTTTCTTGATCCAGGACAGACTTCCAGAGAATGGTGAGTCCAATATCACATATTGACTCAACCAAGCATGGCCATGCATTTCTCAGTCCAGTTCCATCAAGGGGCCCATGGATGCAACTCCTGTCATACAGGAGGACAAATCCCATATCTGCTCACACACAAACACCCAAATGATTCGTAACATGCCCAACAACCACCCTTATCATCAACCTTTCTCAAGGAAGACTTTAGATGGCATCAAAGCACGCTCTTCCTCACTTGATGAATGTTGTGACTTCAGGTCAAAGGATCACAACACCATTGTCAATTGAGACCTACTCGTGACACGATTGGATGACAATCCACAGAGTGTCTCAGGTTGGGTCTGTCCAGTACAACTTGTTCACTAACAAGTACCCACGTGATGACTTGATATCACAATATCATGACCTGTGAGAACCAGTCATCAGTCAACACACGTGCTAGTCTTCATGTACCATCATCACCCTTAGCTTCTATGATGATACTCGACCAGGGACCTTTAAGAATGAAGCTTCAAATAAATCATGGGCTCTCACATTCAAGTCACGTACTTGATGTCCCATGGAAGCGAACATTCTAAGGGTATCTATTATGTTAACATTTAACTATCATATATAGAAAAATTCATAATAAAAGAATTAGCCATTAATTATAAAAGAAAAACTAGGTACACAGTTCATTATATGAACACACAGCCAACAAAATACAAGATTACATGCAACCCACAAGATTCTCGCTAGAGTTGATCATTTAGGTATCGTATACCCATCGATCTAGTATGACCATCATGCTTTCTCTGCGCGAGAGGCTTTGTCAGCGGATCCGCAATATTTTCCTCAGTCGGCACTCTGCAAATGTTTACATCTCCTCGTTCGACAATCTCACGAATAAGATGAAAACGCCGGAGTATGTGCTTGGAGCGCTGATGAGATCTAGGTTCCTTAGATTGTGCAATTGCACCATTGTTATCACAGTAGAGAAATACGGGACCAACAATGCTAGGAACTACATCAAGCTCGCCGATGAATTTCCTAATCCATACAGCCTCCTTCGCCGCATTAGCTGCTGCGATATACTCGGCCTCTGTTGTAGAATCAGCAACTGTCTCTTGCTTGGAACTCTTCCAGCTCACAGCTCCTCCATTCAGGCAAAACACAAAACCTGACTGAGACTTGGAGTCGTCTCGATCAATTTGGAAGCTAGCATCCGTGTAACCACTTACAACGAGCTCTTCCTCTCCACCATACACCAAGAACACGTCCTTAGTCCTTCTCAAGTACTTCAGGATATTCTTGACTGCAATCCAGTGACACTCACCGGGGTCTGACTGATACCTGCTAGTCATGCTCAAAGCAAAGGAGACATCGGGTCGAGTACATAACATCGCGTACATAATTGATCCAATTGCCGAAGCATACGGAATCAACTCCATGCGGTCCTTATCTTCACAAGACTTTGGACACTGGTCCTTAGAGAGATTCACACCATGAGACATGGGCAAAAATCCTTTCTTGGACTCAAGCATGTTGAACCGCTTCAACACCTTTTCGATGTACGTACTCTGGGTCAAACCCAGCAACTTCTTCGATCTATCTCTATAGATCTTAATACCGAGTATATAAGTCGCTTCACCCAAATCCTTTATTGAAAAGAAGTTCCCTAGGTTGTTCTTAACAACTTTCAGTGTAGGAATGTCATTCCCGATCAACAGTATGTCATCTACATACAATATCAGGAAGACAACAATGCTCCCACTGATTCGCTTGTAAACACAAGGCTCATCTTCATTCTTGATGAAACCAAACTCTTTGATTTTCTCATCAAAATGAAGATTCCAACTTCGAGAGGCCTGTTTCAGTCCATAAATGGACTTATTCAGCTTGCATATTTTAGTGGGTTCATCTGGGGATACAAAACCCTCGGGTTGTGTTATATACACTTCCTCAAGGAGGTTTCCATTAAGGAAAGCCGTTTTGACATCCATTTGCCAGATCTCGTAGTCATAATATGCAGCAATAGCAAGCAATATCCTAATGGACTTTACCATGGCAACAGGGGAAAAGGTCTCATCATAGTCAATACCATGAATTTGCTTGAAACCCTTAGCCACTAGTCGCCCTTTGAATGTCTGTACATTCCCATCCATGTCGGTCTTCTTCTTGAAGACCCACTTGCACCCTATGGGTCGTACCCCTTCAGGTGGTTCCACCAAGTTCCAAACTTGGTTTGCATACATGGAGTCCATTTCGGATTTCATAGCCTCAAGCCATTTGTCGGAGTCCGATCCATCCATAGCCTCTTGGTAGGTTGCTGGTTCATCATCATGATCCATAAGCAACACATTACCTATTTGAGACACGAGAAATCCATATCTCTCAGGCTCAAACCTCGGTCTACCAGATCTACGTAGGACTTGTGTTCCCTGAGCAGGTTCTCTAGCTACAACATCTTGTAGTCCTGACTCAGAATCCAATTCCGGTTCATTCACTACATGTGGTTCTTGAACTTCTTCAAGCTCTACCTTTTCAGTCTTTCTTGATAAGAACTCTTTCTCCAAGAAGACACCAGTCCTTGCGACAAACACTTTGCCCTCGGACGGTAGGTAAAAGTAATACCCTTTCGTTTCCTTAGGATATCCCACCAGATAACATTTATCCGATTTGGGTTCCAGCTTGTCAGGCATTTGACGTCTCACGTATGCCTCACAGCCCCAAATTTTAATGAACGACATACTAGGATGCTTCCCAGTCCATATCTCATATGGTGTCTTCAGAACCGTTTTCGTTGGAGCGCGATTCAATGTCATTGCAGCAGTCTCTAAAGCAAAACCCCAAAAGGAAACAGGCAAGTCTGCATGACTCATCATCGAACGTACCATGTCTAACAGAGTACGATTTCTCCTCTCAGACACACCATTATGTTGTGGTGTTCTAGGTGGAGTGAGTTGTGATACAATACCACACTCTTTCAGATGATCATGGAACTCATGACTCAGGTATTCGCCACCTCGATCAGATCGGAGTGCTTTAACCCTTTTACCCAACTGGTTTTCTACTTCATTCTTGAACTCTTTGAACTTTTCAAAGGTCTCGGATTTGCACTTCATAAGATACACATATCCGTATCTACTGAAATCATCAGTAAATGTAACAAAGTAGAAATACCCTCCTCTAGCCATGGAACTCATGGGTCCGCATACATCACTATGTACAACACCCAAGAGATCCTCAGCCCTCTCAGTATAACCAGTGAAAGGAGCTTTAGTCATTTTGCCTAACAAACAAGATTCGCATCGCTCAAATGATTCATAATCAAATGAGTCCAAAAGTCCATCTCTATGGAGCTTGGATATGCGCTTCTCGTTGATATGGCCCAAACGACAATGCCAGAGAAAAGTAGGGTTCGAATCATTTGTTCTTAGTCTTTTATTGTTTTCTACATTACAGATCAGATGGTCCAAGTTCAAAACGTAAAGACCATTAAACAATTGGGCTACAGCATAACGAACATCATTCTTAAATATAGAACAACAATTGTTCTTAATTATAAAAGAAAATCCAATCATGTCAAAACATGAAATAGATATAATGTTTCTAGTTATCGCCGGAACAAAATAACAGTTATCTAGTTCTATTACAAGCCCACTGGGCAAAGAAAGACGGTAAACTCCTACGGCTACAGCAGCAACTCTTGCTCCATTGCCGACGCGGTGGTCCACCTCCCCTATACTCAGCAATCTTCTCCTTCCCAGTTCCTGCACATTTGTACAAATGTGAGAACCACATCCGGTATCCAATACCCAAGATGAAGGAGCAGAAAGGTTTATCTCTATAACGTAGATATTAGAAGCGGAAGTCATACCTCCCCTCAATTTCTGCAGACCCTCAATATACGAAGGACAGTTCCTCCGCCAATGACCAGCCTTGCCACAGTGGTGGCATTTCCCATCCTTCACCGTGCTCTTCTTTTTCATCAGTGCTGAAGACTTGGGCTCAAGATATGACTTAGGTCCTACCTTCGTCTTCTTGGAGCCCTTGGCTTTGCCCTTGCCCTTATGCACCATCAGTATGGGGCTGGCAGGCTTGGCCTTCTTCATATTGATTTCGGCAGTTCTCAACATGCCTAGGAGTTCGGGCAGTGTCTTGTCTATCTCGTTCATGTTGTAGTTCAAGACGAACTGCTCATAACTATCCGGCAACGATTGCAGGATCAGATCCGTGGCAAACTCTTGACCAAGAGGAAAACCTAGCCTTTCAAGGTTCTCTATATACCCAATCATCTTGAGTACGTGAGTCCCTACTGAGTCTCGAACTCCTATCTTGCACTGAAACAACGCTTTCGTGATGTCGAACATCTCTTGACGAGCCTGCCCTTGAAACATTTTCTTGAGATGCTCGTCAATCTCCTTGCACCCCATGTTCTCATGTTGCTTCTGAATCTCAGAGTTCATGGTGGCAAGCATAAGGCACTCGACATCCAAAGCATCGTCAGTATACTTCTTATAAGTATCTTTCTCAGCACGGGAAGAGTTCCCGGTCGGCACCTCGGGGGCATCTTCTTCCAAGACATAGAGCTTTCGCTCTTGCCTGAGAACAATTCTCAGGTTCCTATACCAGTCCATGTAATTTGTCCCACTGAGCTTATCCTTCTCAAGGATGGCTCTCAGAGACAACGTGGAGTGCGCAACGCTTGCCATGGAATTCTACAAGAATTTATGCAGAATAAAATCAGTACCTAAATTTCAATTACAATTTATTCTAATTAGGACTTCAATTAAAATACTCCCACTATTTTATTCGAAATGATAGCCCTCACTAACAATTCGGAGAGTTCATGCGAGCTACTCTCTTAGTGGACAAGATTCGTATTACACCAACACTATGAGTCCGCTTTGGCGTTCCTCTCACGATGCGGTTATTTAGGTAGGCAACGCTTGCCAATTGCATCCTCATGCAATTCTTGTATGGTTGGTGAATAACTCCTTATTCGCATCCATCATATGGTGCATGCCAACCCTATGCCTCTAGGCACTCAACCTTTGAGGTCACCTAGTTAAGCTGGACCCGATGTCGACAGTGGGATATCACAATTATCCGCTCGCACCCTTACCAAGATAGATTAATGCACCTTGCTTTGGCAAGCCCACACTTCATCGATCGAGGCAGGAAGAGTGTCATCCATCGGAAGGCATCCGAACACTTAATATTTGATGAAGGGATTTCAAATATAGGTTAACAATTAACCATGATCAACATTTGATCGACGTGCACATCCAAAGAAAAACAATTCTTCTAAAACCACATGCATCCCTTATGTGCACATCCTGACACCATCAACATTTGATAGAAGGAAGGGCTAAATCTGAACATCCGGAAATTTCCAAATCCTCAGATTTACATGCATTGGACAAAGGCAAAGACAGCTCAACTTAAAGCAGTAGACAAGCTCATCTCTCTTTGTTGGATTCAAAATCCAAAACAAAATCGAGGGATGGTTACTGCTAAGGAGATCACAATTTCTAACACTTAGAAATCCACCGAAATTCCAATCGTTCTTGGCGAGGTACCAAGACTAAATCTAGACATTTAGAACACTTCTAAATCCCTAGGTTTACATGCACTGGAATAACAAACTTCCAAAACAACGATCATGGCCGGAACCTCGCTCTGATACCACTGTTGGGTTTCTCTATGAGGATGGCACAACGCTTGTGCACGCAGCGGAAAAATAAACATCAAGAAAAACCCAAAGAAATGTGGATCGGGCTATGAACGTTGAATCAAGAAGTTAGCAAAAACTAGGCAAAAATTACCTCGGTGGCGTTGAGTCACAACTCAACGGAGATGCTCCAAACTTTATCTGCTTGCTAGTGGCGAGTTCTACGTGGAATAGTGTCCACGTCTCAGCAGAAGTCCACACGAGCGGGAGAACGCCGAGCTTTCCATCGCACGGAAGATCGGGAAGGAGAAGACCGCACCTCGGCTATTCCACGGACTGCTAGGTCCGCGCCAGGAAGAGCAGCACCAGCGACAGTCGCTGGAGAAGAGGCGGTCGACGGAGCAAACACGGCGGCGGCGGAACTCTTCCGTCGGCGGCGGGGATCGGGATCGGCGCAGCGAAAGGCGGAACGGCTTCCGTCGGGTTCGATTCGCTACAGGAGAAAATCGCGAGCGCGCGTGTGATCCCGAAAACCCTAAGTGTCCTATTTATACCAAAGGTATAAATAAACCCAGGAAAATCGCTATCCGCAGACCACCCGAAAATAGGGTTCAGAATCGGCGAGTATCAATCGGTGAGAATCGGCGACAATCGGCGAGAATCACTGAGCAGGTTCGGCGAGAATCAGTCGACGAGTATCATACAGGATCGGCGAGAATCAGAGTACAATACTCGACGATTCTCGCCGATCGTCGAGCCGTGCTCGACGATACACAACGATACTCGACGATCGTCGAGCCGCGGTCGACGACAATTGTCGAAGTAGTCAATCGTCGAGAATCAACAATTGATTCTCGACGATTCTCGTCGATCGGCGAGAATCAGAGAGACGATTCTCGCCGATCGGTGGGAATCAGAAGACGATTCTCGACTAACGTCATCGACCCTCGGACGACAATCCCAACCAGCCCTTCAAGGCAATATTTGCCCAACCCGATGATCCTATAAGGCAACACTTTGCCCATAACCCTATTCAGGTCGGTGATTGGTAACCTTTACCAATACAGTCAGTCATCCAACTTCTCCACATCTCTTATGTGCGACCCTGCAGGCTCATATCGCGTTGGCAGTGAGATTACATGCTTGATCACTTCCAGATCACAGTGGTAACTCCAACAAACCAATCTTCTGCCTGCGTTGGAGATCCCACACCCATAAATATAGGAGGATTGAAGCTCATAAACTGCTTCAACTACCGTTTAGCTATTCCAGGATCAACAACATCAATAGGTTCTGGCCTTATACCAACCCGTTCTGGCACCAAAGCCGGCTGCGCCTGCCCAGTAGGTTGTGCATGAATCATTGCAAACAACGCATCAGCAACTAAGCGTACTGTTTCCGCAGAAGGAGGCAGTGTAGGCACCTCAGTTGGTGCCGCATTCTCACCAGAACGCTGGGGCTTAGACTGCCCAGCACCACTACGAGTCACCTATAGATGGACAGGACACACATTAGCGACCTTGCACAAGCAATAACAACAAAATAGGAACGCGTAGGTTCCTCGAACAGGTGTATTTGCATTCCTTAGTGGACATTCTTGAGTTCATTAATGTTATAGTGGGTCGCACTGACACGTGCTCGCCACCCCACAAAAGAATTCGACCAGGAATTCAAAAGCGAAAGACCGAGACAAGCTGATACCAAAAGTGTAACACCTCCATCCATTGCATGACATATAATAGAAGGTCCAGCCGGGGCCCCACAATATATGCCACAAACAGGAGGCGAAGTTACGGGTTAATATCAGAGTTGCCCATCCTAACTCAGAGCATTCTAGCGAAAGTTTTTAAGTTGACTGAACTCAACCCAGCTGAATGTCCACAATATATAAACCAACATTTATATATATAACAACCTGAAGGAATGTACTGCAAATACACAACAAGTCTGGCCTTATGGCCTTACAGTTAAGCTTTATACATATGGCTTTCATACATCAGCACGTAGGCCGACCACACATGAAAATACTATCATATGAATTTCTTTGGCCTTCGAGGACAGCACAGCTGCAGCAACAGCAACAACAATAACAACAAGGGCTTTAGCCCTCTATTTTCCGCTCGACTCTCCTGCACCTGCACGGGACAATACACCACATAGTGGTAAACAAGGCAATGGTCAGCGTTCAGCTGACCAATTTATAACGACCCTACCCCTTACCAGGGCAGTGGCATTCCTTCCCTGCAAGCATAGCATTTCACAAGCAGATATATCACACAATGTGCATTCACGCACAATCAACATATCACAAACGTCGCCCGCACGGCCCGACGCTCAGTGCACTCAGGGTACATTCTTTGTGTACCGGATATACCATTCGCCCACCGCCATTCAAGGCCCGAAGCCCAACGTGAAACTTGAGCATTTCGCTCCACAGCTTTCAGCCGAAGACTTTAGTCTTAGAATAACGACCTAGGATTGGCCCGTAGCCCCCCATGGCATCGTGGCGCGTAGGGGTAATCCTCTCGTATTCTTGTAATGACCCGAGATTTGGCCCGTTGCCCCCCATAGCATCGCTACCAAGTGGCGCGTAGGTTTAAGACTCTCATTATGCATTTCTGCCAAATGCTAGGTGCCCAGGAACTCATGGCGAACAACCATAACATGGAGACAGTTCGGTCGTTTCCCGTTACTCAAATCATCAGTTCACTGATGCGGGTCGGCCTCCCCTTATCCCTTCGACACGAGGCCTTTTTAAGAGCTCACCAAGCTCACAAATACCTATACTGTCCCTGAGGGACTGGCTTCACAATCTCAGGTTAGCTAGGAGCCATCGCCAGCGATACTCATTCTCGCCCGGCGTTAGCGATAGAACTCACTTTCCATCCCTAGCGCTAACCTTATCTAGATAAACCATCCAGCAATCCATGCAGCCATCTGAAGTGCCAGAAACACTGGTCTTTCAAAGCATACAACACAAGAACTTTGCGGGTATTTTCCTGGACTGTCACTCCAGTACTTCCTGCTACTACCTTTCACGGTCACAACCCAACGAATCCGCAAACATATTCATTTTTATGTGGAGTGTTATCTGGTGTGCAAAAGAAAACATCACCAATCCAGACCAACCTGTCCAGATGAGCTTCACACAGTATGCTTATTCCGTACTTCACGTTTCCGGATCTACATGCAAGAAATCTTTGGGATATCCAGAATCAACCCAAGGGGAATCCCTCAACAATCCACCCTTTAGTGGGGGAACCCATGCATATGCCAAATTAAGGACTTCAAATTTCCAAGGAAGAAAGATCGTTACCCTTGACGATCGCTTTGTAGACATGGAAAACTAGCTGGAAGAAAGGCACCGCAACTGCCTTGCCTCCACAAATCTGGACTCGGCACGCGATTCAAGGCTCTATAACTCCACCGGCAGCCGGATTCCTCCTCCTTCTTCCTTGTTCTCCCCACTCTCCACCTCTTCCAAAGAGAGAGATAAGCCTTAGATAATGAGAGAGTTATCCTCAACTCATGGCCTTATAACCGCAGGGAGAACTCAGGGTCGTTGGATCCTGGTTGAAAGGAATGAACGACCACGAAAAGCCCTGAAAACCACTTTCCTGGGCCATACACGGCTTGTGACATGTCTGAGTCCCAGGATGTGTACCTTAAGAGGTAAATAAACAGACTTACCCAGACCAGGATACGGCCATGTGACACGTCCGTGTCATAGGCCGTGAGTTAGACACGGTTTTGGACATTCTCGTGTCCAGCCCATGTTCATCAGTACTGCCTAAGTATAGAGAAGGACACGGCCCTTGACATGCCCATATCATACGCCGTGTGCCACACTCAAGGATCATCGAGTGAAATTCGTCTAACTCACTTGAGAACTCATCGAGCACATAACAGAACACGACCCTGGACATGCCCGTATCACAAGCCATGTACCCAACTCCAGGATCGTCGACTGCATTTCATCGAGCTTACTCGAGAGCACCCTGCAAGCACTCGAGTGCAGGACACGGCCATGGACATGCCCGTGTCCCTGACCGTGTACCTCACATAGAGTAGGACACGGCTTGGTGACACGCCCGTGTCCCAGGCCGTGTGACCCAATCTCCTCATCCCAGTCACCACTGGGATTTGTGGCGCTATAGTAGAACTATTGGAGTAGAATGTTTATAATGTTGATATACATTGCTGCTATTACAACTCATGATATATAGATTCTTCACCTGTTTAAACTACTGCTTGCTTATATTTATATTGGACCCTCTCCTTTTTTTTCTGCCCAGTGTCTAAGAGTCGTCGGGGAAGAAGATGTGATAGCCACTTAGTCTTTATGACTAACAATTACTACATCTTCCTTTTTAGGTAGAAACCCCGCAAATAGAGCTGCAGTAGGTTTTGCAGGAGGGAAGCCAAGCCAGGGTGACAGTGCCTAATACGACGTTACTCTCCAGCAGTTCCATTTGTTGATCCAGAACAGGAAAACATCTTTAGAATGGCTAGATTTCAAGAGCTAGTTGGACTCTCTCAGATAAATAAAGCTTTACCAGCAGAGGAGATAGATCTATTTAACTGTAGACGGGGGGGGGGGGGGGGTGAATAGAGTATTTAAAAAAAACATAATTGGTTTTTATACCGGAATTAAAATAGTGATAAATATATCTTATGAGAGTGCAGGAAAGAAAACTAACACAGCACACAACACACATCAATCAAAAAACAGAAAGCAATCCAGATGACACAAGAAATTTATAGTGGTTCCCCTAAACTTGGGTACATCCACTCTTCTACCACCCTGGTAGGAATCCAGTACAGATTTTTAATTAGGTGCCCTGCCACCAAAATAGGTTTTTGCTCAGGTGCCCTTTCACCACAAGATCTATTTGAAGGGAGATCTCACAACCCTTTAAGCTTTTGATCAGGTGCCCCAAAACCAAGCTAAGTCTTTTGATAAGGAGACTTAAGAACCAGGTGGTTAACTTTTGAAGGGAGTTAAAACCCTGTGTATAGTGGGAATGAGAAAGTTGATGTTGTCTTATCTTTCTCAAAAGCAACCGAGAAGACTAGTGGATTGCTTGACAATGTCAAAGCTCCCCCTGAGATGATGATTGTTCAGGAATAGTTGGAAGCTTTGCAGGGTGTAGGCCTTCAATGATGATCTCGAGAAGCTTTCAGACTGATTGTATTTTGTTGTCTCTTGAAAGCTCTGAAGAGTTGTAGATGATGAAGACTGAGTGAATATGAAGACTGAATATCTTTGTTGTCTGTCGGCCTGTGTGTATCTCTTGTGTCTCTTCTCTTCCTTATTGTAGTTCGTAAGTTCTTCTGAAAAACCGTCCTTTTATCTTCCTGCAGAAATTATATCTCTCAATTTGAATTCTTCTCCATGATTAATTGCAGAAATCTTGGAACTTGGATAAATGGCTAGAAGGGAAATAAATTGATTCCTTAACTGTCTCAGTTATTAAGAAGAATATTAACTCTGTGAAATCCAGTAATTAATGCTTCCAATGAATGGCTATATTCATATGAATATATGCAATTAATTACTCAGAGCAATATAGGAAATAATATAATATATAAGCCTTGGTCAATCCAGAATTTAACTGCAGAGAAGAGAAATAAGGAACCGACAGAAATCGTCGAGCTCAGAATAGATTTTGTCGACCTGAACTCCAAGTTCGTTGAGCTGAGAAATTGTCTTCGTCGAGCTGAGATCAGAGAAAGTTGAACTGGAAAAATAAATTGTCAAAGCTGGGATCCAAGTTCGTCGACCAGAGAAGAAAGTTCGTCGAGGTGAGAACTTGAGAGAAGAGGGAAGATCGTCGACCTGAGCTCTAAGTTCGTCGAGCTCAACTCATATTAGGGACTCTGTGTTCGTCTATGAAAGCATCCTAACTCAGAGCATTCTAGCGGAAAAAGTTTAAGTTACGAATCCAACACAGGGAATGTCCACTAAACACCCACAAAGGAATGAAATATAAGCATTCTCTAATTCGTGGGTGTTTAGTGGACATTCTATGTGTTGGGTTCATAACTTAAACTGCTTCTACTAGAATGCTCTGAGTTAGGATGCGTTCATAGTTGAACTTGGATTTGGAAACAATAAGTAACTCCTTTACCTATCTATGGTATATGGCATCGGGCCCCGGCCATAAATTCTGTCATATGCTATGCGACTGATGGGGGCATTACAAATTGGTATCAGGTTCCGTTCTCGGTCTTTCTTCTCTGAATTCATAGTCGAATTATTTTAAGCGGTGGTGAGCACGTGTGAATTTCGTTGCCGTGATAACCTAAATGAACCCATGAATGTCCACTTAGAAATGAAAATATACATGTTTGAGGAATTTGTATGTTCCTATAATTGATTTTGGAAATATCCTTAGTTGCTTAATTGTGTGTTTCATATTGTAGGCGACTAGAAGTGGTGTGGGGCAGCAAGAACCCCATCGCTCGGTGGAGAGTAGTGCACCAAATGAGGTGGCAACACGTCCTCCTCCTGCGAAAACTATATGGTTGGTTTCTGAAGCTGTGTTCGCAATGATCAATGTGCAACCAGGAGGTCAGAGATAACCTCCAATTCCTGTGGTGGTCCAGGAACCAATTGGCGTAGTTGAGCACGTAGCGGTGACATAAGTGGTCATTGAGCCAGTGGTCAAAAGGCGAGCGACGGAGAATCAACTGAAACATGTTATGAGTTTCAATCCCCCTGTGTTTATGGGTACTGGAACCCCTACACAAGTCGAAGATTGGCTCTCAATAATAAAGGGAGTCCTGACGGCAACTGAAACCGAGGAGTGGCAAAAAGTCACTATGACTACCTTCTTGTCGGATGGTGAGGCAAGACTATGGTGGACTGAGCTGGAGTTGCACCAGTTTGCTCGTCGTCCGTTGATCGAGATCTCAATGGAGGAGTTATCAAGGTGTTTTCTGGCAAGATACCTCCCATCGACACAACGGATTTTAAAGGCGAGAGGTCTGTAGATGACTACTTGCATGAGTTTATTAGGTTGGGGAGGTATGCATGCTTTACGTTTGCAGATGAGGAACGGAAAACAAATCGGTTCTATGAAGGGCTGAGAGATGACCTGCGGTTGCTTCTCTCAGGACCGATGACTTAGGGTTTTCTTACATTGGTCAATATGGCTCGTTCCCTCAAATTGGACATGAAACACGTGTAGCGTAAGAATGACTTGGAAGGGAAGAAGCCAAAGTTCAAGGTACATAGTTCTTCAAAGTCTGGGTATCGACGGTGGAAAAACAAGCCTAAAACTTCTGCGCTGGCTCCTCCTTCTTCTACATCTGGAGCAACATCTGGGAGAGGTCCACCCACATGTTATACATGTGGTAAAGTGGGACATATGGCTCGAGATTGTTAAATTGGACTTCCAAAAGGGGAGAAAAAGACGGGTGCGTCTTATGTCGAAAAGGGAAAGGCAGTGGTGGAGTCAACTGCATCTCAAGCGCAACCCCGAGTCTATAATCTTGTCCAACAGGAGGCCATAAAACAATGTGACGTTGTAACAGGCATGAGTTAAGATACAGTTTTTACTTCTTTCCATACTTAATAACTTGTGTGTTGCTTGTGTATGATTGCTTTGAATTAGGCTTTGTCGTGATATCGGAATATCCGACGAGAGCACTGTTCGATATAGGAGCTTCTCACTCCTTTCTATCCGAGACTTCGCGGGGCATATCAGAGAGCCTTCATTTATGCCGACAAATCGAGTGAATGTATTAATACCTAAAGGGTGTTTGATGCTCACAAATCGAGCCTGCTATGTTGAGGTGCGAATAGGAAGTCAGGATTTTGGATTGAAAGCATTTGTGCTGCCGATATCAGAGTTTGATGTAATCTTTGGAATTTGTTGTCTCTCGGAGCAGCGTGGCTATATAGATTGCAAATCCAAGGAAGTCACATTGGAACAGAACACCAAATGAGAGACTAAATTCGCTGGTATGCGAGGATCGAGCAAGATATTGATGTCTGCTCTCTAGGTAGTCAGTGCAGTTCAGAAGGGCGCAAAGTTGTTATTCATGCTATTGGAGGCTATTAAGCTGAAGCCCAGTGCGAGTGACGTTCCTATCCTATCGATGTACACTTATGTGTTTCCTAAGGATCTTCCAGGGTTACCGCCCCAGCGGGAGATTGACTTCTCTTTTGAGTTAGTGCTTATTGCAAAACATGTAGCCCGATGTCCGTATCGTGTTGCACCAATGGAGATGACGGAACTAAAAGTTCAATTGCAAGAGTTGTTGGAGCAAGGCTATATATGCCCAAGTATGTCACCTTGGAGAACAACGGTCCTCTTTGTGAAAAAGAAGGACGGAAGCTTGCGGCTATGCATATACTATCGAGAACTGAACAAGCTGATGAAAAAGAACATGTGTCTGATACCACATATTGATGACTTGTTCGATCAACTGGTTGGATCAATGACATACTCAAAGATAGAACTAAAATTTGGCTATTACCCGTTGAGAATTCGGCAATATGACATCCCCAAGAAAGTGTTTGGAACATGCTACGGTCATTATGAGTTCATTGTAATGTCATTTGGGCTAACAAATGCGCCATCGGTGTTCATGGACCTAATGCACCAAACGTTTCGAGCGTGCTTGTACCTATTTGTAATCGTCTTTATTGATGACATATTTGTGTACTCTCAGTCTAAAGAAGATCATGCGAACCATTTGCGGATGGTGTTGCACACCCTAAGAAGAAATAAGATTTATGCCAAGTTCTCCAAGTGTGAGTTCTGACTGTCGTCAGTGGCCTTTCTTGGCCATGTTGTTAATGTATAAGGCATTGTAGTGGATCCGGGGAAGATAGTTGGGATATGGGAGTGGCCAATTTTGTCTTCTTTGGCTGAAGTCCGGAGTTTCCTTGGACTTGCGGGTTACTACTGGAGATTCGTAGAGAACTTCTCGCTAATAGTCTTGCGTCTCTCCACGCTAATAAGGAAGGATCAGAAGTTCATTTGGACTCCAGAGTGTGCGTAAGCTTTTGAAGAGCTGAAGAGTCGCTTGACAACGACGCCAATCTTGACATCGCCATGTGGTTCGGACGGCTTTGAAGTATATAGTGATGATTTAGGTAGCAGCTTAGGTTGTTTGCTTATTTAGTTTGGAAAAGTGATAGCATATGGCTTATGCCAGTCGAAAGCGCATGAGCGAAACTATCTCGTCCACGACTTGGAATTGGCGACGGTGATATTTGCACTTAAGCTGTGGCGTCATTACTTATATGACGTGAAAGTTGACATCTTCACGGACCATAAGTGCCTTAAGTATCTCTTGGATCAGAAGGATATAAATATGTGACAGCGGAGGTGGATGGAGTTTCTCGGAGACTACACCTTCCAGATTCATTATACTCCCGGGATGGGAAATGTGGTCGCAGATGGATTGAGTCGTAGGACTCTGGCAAGGGAAAGTTGGTTGCGGATGCATGACAAGCATCTAATGCAGGAGTTGGAGACCTTAGACAGTTTTTGTGTGGACAATAATGCTACTGCAAATACGTGCCTAAATTGGATGGAGGTAAAGTATGACCTTGCAAAAAGGGTTCGGGGAGAAACAGAAATCGATGAGAGTCTATACGAGCTGGTATGAAGTGAAGAAGCAGGTTGCGGGGATAACAGAGAGGTTGTTGAGGTTTCAACGAAAAGCTTCTGAGTGCTCAAGTGTGGAGCAAGTGCTTGATCGAGGGTTGTGGGGATAATAGGAGGAAAGGTGGATGCTGATCCGAGTGTAGAGATGGCTGGGAGGTTGATTTGGAACTGTCGAGCAGACGGTTACTTTGACAATTGGGTTTGCAGGTTAATGCCGAGAGAGGTGAGTTGAGAAGAAAAGGGGGGCGCTAGCAGTGATAACAACAGACTTCGCCCGCCGAACCTTAAATGTCACTCTTGCGATGAGCTTTTCTTTAATTAATATTCAGTTATTATAGCTCGAGTTGCACCTTTACATGGAAAGCAAATAAAGGGTACAAAGGGGGAAGCTGGCGGCTAAGGAAAGAAGTTGCCAGAAAGGCCGTGCAGACTGAGTAGAGAGGTCGACAGACCGCGCGGGAAAATGATCTCCCATCTCAATGGAGGAAGCCAAGCGGACTGCGCGATCAGGCAGAGAGGACAAGTGAGGTCGCACAGACTGAGAAGTGGAGTTTGCAAAATCTGATGCCTTGACCTTGTCGGTTGTCCTCGTTTCTATCACTCTGTCCAGAATGAGAGGTATGTGGGGCTATTTATAGTCCCGAGGAGGTAACAGATTTTGGTAACGTCACCCCCAGGTGAGTCGGTGAGTTGTGTGAGTAGAATGTGGAGTCTGCCGAGTCTGCACCATGCCGTGCGGTTAGGTACTTATCTTATGGAGTTGATTCTGATGTTGGCGGTCTGGGATGAGTCCGCCTCTTTTGTGCTGACTGATCCCGCGCCAATATATGCGGGTTGAGGTGTTATCCACCTCTGTTGGGGAGAATCAGTTGGAAAGCTGATTGGCGGGCTGCTTAGTGAGTCCGCCTCTGTTGCAGGGAAGCGTGCTGGTTGAAAGCTGGAGGGCTCAGTGGTGGACTGAAAGAGTTCTCCCAGCCCACGGCGGATGAGATGTGTCCACCTCTGTTAGAGGCTTGTCCCTTAGTGAGGTTGGCGACCTAGCTGACTGAATAGAGCAGGTCTCCTTTACTGCTGGGGAGTACGTCTACCGTAGGCGGACTGAAGGGTTGAGTAGCGTAACGAGTCTGCCTAGCCTGCGGCAGACGAGATTAGTCTGCTGAATGTTATGTGGTTTGGTGGAGAGCTGAAGCAAGTCCACGATCCTTGGGCGGACTGAGGTCGAGTCCGCGAACTGCAAATGGATGAGAGTTGGTTGACTGGGAGACCTGAAGACTAAAGAATCAGGTCGCCACCTTTACTGAGGTATGCCTCATGTTGGAATAGCTTGCCGCCCCTACTAAGCAGCCTGCAGGTTGTCTCCCTTTGTTGGGCGACCAGAAGGTAGGTGTCCTACTACCGGGCGGAGTGAGGTAGAGTAGGTCACCCCGGCTGGTGGTCGACCTAGAGAGTTGTCGCCTGTTGTTGGGTGACCTGGAGGCATGTCACCTAACGATGTGGCGGTCTGAGCGGATAGGAATCCGAGTCCGTCATAGTTGGGCAGTGTACCTGTCGGAATGGAGAATCATGGTGCAGTTAGCTGATCACACCACGCGGCCTACAGGTGCGGACTGAGGAATAATTCTGCACCCCCTTCAGAACAAGCGGCTGCTGCGCGACCTGGGGGGTCAGGCCGGGGAGACTGCCCTAATCGCACGGTCTGAGCGGACAGAGGAGTCTGTCCGCACATACTTAGACTGGTCGCGACCTCCAGGGAGAACCTGGAGCAGGCCGCAACTAGCAAGATGGCTACCTAGGGAGGGATCACAGATTTCTGGGTTAACATAATCCCCGCACTTTTTTAAGTACCGAAGGGAACTTCAAAAAAGTAGGAGACCCACGAAAATCATGATCCACCCAATAAAAAAAGTAGGAGGTAAGGAGAGATAGAACCTAATGTCTCCCCTTAGAAGGAGTTTGTCAATGCCTATCTTTTTCCTGCAAAGTCAACGTTAATGTATGCAAAAAGGGGGTACATCTTCTGTGTACCTGAATTGCGTTCGCAAAATGAAGAAGACATGAATGTCTTCCACTGAGCTCTACAAAATAAGGATGAGAAGAAATACATAGAAGAGTAATAAATTGCAAATACTTGATGGAGGCTTGCAAACACTTATTATCTTATACAAAAGGAAGAGTAAGTAGGCATGAAAGAAAAATAAGTTGCAAGTACCTGAAGGGGACTTGCAAGCGTCTGCTAGTTTCTCCAAAAGAGAAGTTAGATGCAGATATGATAGTATATATGAAAGTAAGCTGCAAGTACCTAAAGAGAACTTGCAAATACCTGCCAATCTCTGCAAAAAGGAATAGTGAGCAGCAGATATAAAAGAAAAGTAGGTTGCAAGTACTCGGATGGAACTTGCAAATATCTGCTAATCTCTTCAAAAAAGAAGAGTGAGCAGCCGATATAAAAGAAAAGTAGGTTGCAAGACTTGGATGGAACTTACAAATATCTGTTAATCTCTGCAAAATAGAAGTTAGAAGCAAATATGAAAGTAAAGCTAAGCTGCAAGTACCTGGAGGGAACTTGAAAATACCTGTTAATCACTACAAGAAAAGAGTTAGAGGAAGATATGATATATGAAAGTAAGCTGCAAGTACCTGAAAGGAACTTGCAAGTATCTGATGAACTCTGCAACAAAAGAGTTTGAAAAAGATATGAAAGAAAAGGTAAGCTGCAAGTACCTGGAGAGAACTTGCAAATACCTGCTAATCTCTGCAAGAAAAGAGTTAGAAGCAGATAGGAAAGAAAAGCTAAGCTGCAAGTACCTGGAGGGAACTTGCAAATGTTATATGTTGATATGATAAGATAGATATGATCGGATAGCAGAAGAAATGTCTGAAGAATTATGCTGATAACCAAATAAAGACCAAACCGCGATGGTGATCTTTTTGCGAGATTATATATGATGTCTTTAATATGAAGTCCAAATCAGCAAGATGAAACAATCTTAATTAGACTCCAATAACAAGGTTTGTTAATCAAGGAGATCTAGATACTTTGATTAATGATTGGTGCCATTAACATTTGATAAGAGTAATAGATAGCTTGTAAATCATCATCTGATAGAGCTTCATGCAAGTTGTGCTTATAAGATGAGTATAAGCAAAGAAAAATGTTGCAAATCCTTTTGATAGGTTAGATTTAACCTGTTAACCTGTGAAAGAGGCAGTTAATAAAAAGAGGTCTTTACTCGGAGATGACCAAGAAAGGCTTGATGCTGCCACAAGTGTTCCTCGTGGGCTTTATGCATCGCTTGCCCGAGAAATGTCCTTACGAGAATAGTCCTACTTAGAGCGGGCTAGCCGTGCTTCCTTTAGAATGGCATAAAAGGGAAACATGCAGAGATAATCCTGAGAAGGATCGATAGATACAATGCTCTCATGCCTCGGGTTACAACATCGCTAATCAATGAGACTAAATGCTCCAAGTGGCCTTTAATATTGCTTGTCTGTTGAAAGATCAGCGGAGTTGTGGGCCTCACGAAATCATGGATTGAGAGTACCATAGAGTATTCGACTATTACAATCATGAGATGATCGAAGAGACAAGGCTACACTTGATTTCCATTGCTTTTCAAACAAAGATCATCGTAACTGTAATGTATCCTTAACGGAGCACAACAGAGCTAACAAAAGGGACCTCCCTAGATAACCGCTTTGTGTTAGATACCTTCTAGGATTCGAAGTCCTGAAGTTGACCTTATAGATTGAGTGGCACCCACTGAACATACGCGAACACTCCCCACTATATGTGGTCATCGTGGCCTTAAGCACGAGAATAATCTATGCAAGGAAACAATAAGACTCAGTGATATCTCGGTGGTTCAGTGATCTTTTTAGCAAAGAGAAAATAGAGGAGGAAGCACTCCAAAAGGGGAAATGTGTCAGTATGGGATCTCTGACATAAACTTTGTTGAAATGAAAGAAACAACACTTAGAAGTGCTTTAGATAGAAAGTGTTTAAAGAGCAAAGTAGAAACAATCGGCCTTGATTGTGAGGAGCTTTGAGGACTTTGAGTTGTTCTCCTTCAGCTTAGAATAGGTTTTCGAGGGCACCTACATAGTCATCGTTGATGCTCTTAATACCAATACCGAAGTTCATGTAGTTTATTTTGTTTCCCTCTTTTGAAATGAGAGGATTGCCTACTACCTCTTTGCGTTTTGAAGCGGGCGGGTTGGAATGATCATTCTCTTTGAGCAAATGTTGGAATTTACCCTATTTTATCATCTTCTCTACTAGTTGCTGAAGGGATCTACAATCTTCTGTTGCATGACTCTTTTGTTTGTGATGTTCATAATATTGGATAGAATCCTTGCCCTTTTGATTAGCAAGCTGAGAAGATCCCTCATCGCTTGGTTTGTTTTTCATGCCCCGAGTTTCCTTACCCACTGTGTTGTCAATCCCGGATTCCTTGCTTGGGGAGAGACGATTTCGAAAATTCCTTCCTCTCCTTACTTGCTGTTGAAAACCCTTTGGGGGAGACTTTGGAAGTTGCATGGCAGGGGGTAAAGCTTCTGGGTATCTTTTCCTTTTAGTGGAAAATTAAGGCAGTTTTTTTGGGTGATTGGCAGAGCAAGCGACGGTTTAAGGACTGAGTTTGCAGAAACTCTACCTTTGTTCAAGAACTGGAAACTGCAAAGGTACTGCGGCCTACCTAGGTGGGTAACTTGTCGTATAGGTATACGGATCAAATGGCAAAAAAGTTGGCAGATAATAATGTGGATTCCCCACTACTGAGTTGACTGTAGTAACCAGCTCTACTGCAAGTTGCGAGGCTAGTAGCTGCATTATAGTGGCAAGAGTGTCATTAATCGCTGCGATATACAAGGCAGTTTCCCGACGTGTTAGCAAGAGGGCTTCCCAGAGAGCGTCTTTGCAGGTACGAGGAATGTTTTGAGGAAGTTGGCAGATTGACATGAGTAACCGTTGGTTTTCACTGTCTGTTCGAGATCTGAAGGTCGCGTGTTAACTACTGATGCGCGGAAATGCGAGAGGAGGTTGTCGCGGGCACCAGCAGCTAACGGGTGTGTTCGGTCTCACGAGCTGGTATGAAGTGAAGAAGAAGATTGTTGGGATAACAGAGAGGTTGTTGAGGATGCAAGCAAAAGCTTTTGAGTGCTCGAGAGTGAAGCAAGCACTTGATTGAGGGTTTCGGGGATAATAGGAGGAAAGGTGGATGCTGATCCGAGTGTGGAGATGGCTGGGAGGTTGATTAGGAACTGTCGAGTAGAGAGTTACTTTGAAGGTTGGGTTTGCAGGTTGATGCCGAGAGATGTGAGTTGAGAAGAGAGGGGGTCGTTAGCAACGGCAACATCAGACTTCACCCGTCGTGGCTTAAATACCACTCTTGCGATGAGCTTTCCTTTAATTAATATTCAGCTATTACAGCTTGAGCTGCACCTTTACATGGAAAGAAAATAAAGGGTACAAAGGGCAAAGCTGGCAGCTAAGGAAAGAAGTTTCCAGAAAGGCCGCGCAGACTGAGTAGAGTTGTCGGCAGACCGCACGAGTAACTGATCTCCCAGCTCGCTGGAGCAGGCCGAGTGGACTGCATGATCAGGAAGAGAGGACAGGTGAGGTCGCGCGGACTGAGAAGTGGAGTTCGCAAGATCTGATGCCTTGACCTTGTCAGTTGCCCTCGTGTCTGTCAATCTGTCCATAATGAGAGGTATGGGGGGCTATTTATAGGCCCGAGGACGTAACGTCTTTTGGTAAAGTCACCCACGGTGAGTCGGTGAGTTGTGCGAGTCGAACGTGGAGTCCGTCGAGTCCACACCATGTTGTACGGTTAGGGACTTGTCTTCTGCAGTTGATTCTGATGTTGGCGGAATGGGACGAGTCCTCCTCTTCTATGCTGAGCTAGCCCGCGCCAATGCATGCGGGCTGAGGATTTATCTACCTCTGCTGGGGAGAAATGGTTGGAAAGCTGATTGGCGGGCTGTGTAGTGAGTCCGCCTCTGTTGCATGGAAGCATGATGGTGGAAAGCTGGATGGCTCAGTGGCGGACTGGAATAGTCCGCCCAGCACGCGGCGGACGAGATGAGTCCGCCTCTGCTGGAGGCTTGTCACTTGGTGAGGTTGGCGACCTGGTAGACTGAATAGAGCAGGTCGCCTGTGATGCTGGGGAGTCCGTCTACTGCAGATGGACTGATGGGTTGAGCGGCGTAACGAGTCCTCCTAGCCTGCGGCGGATGGGATGAGTCTGCTGAATGTTGTGTGGTTTGGCAGAGAGCTAGAGGAAGTCCACGCTCCTAAGGCGGACTGAGGCCGAGTCCGCGAACTGTAAGCGGATGAGAGCTGGTTGACTGGGCAACCTGGCAGACTGAAGAATCAGGTCGACACCTTTGCTGAAGTCCGCCTCCTGTTAGGAAGGCTTGTCACACCTGCTGTGCGGCCTGGAGGTTGTCGCTCTTTATTGGGAGACCTGAAGGCAGGTTGCCGACTGCCGGGCGGAGTGAGGTGGAGTAGGTCGCCTGCGCTGGTGGTCGGCCTAGAGAGTTGTCGCCTGTTGTTGGACGACCTAGAGATAGGTCTCCTAGCAATATGGTGATCTGAGCGGATAGGAATTCGAGTCTGCCATAGTTGGGTAGTGCACCTGTCGGAATGGAGAATCATGGTGCGGTAAGCTGATCAAACCACGCGTCCTGCAGGGGCGGACTGAGGAAGTAGTTCGCACCCCCTTCAGAACAAGCGACTGCTGTGCCACCTGGGCAGTCAGCTGGGGAGACCGCCCTAGACGCGCGGCCTGAGCGGACAGAGGAGTCTGTCCGCCCATACTTAGACTGGTCGCGACCTCTGGGGAGAATCTGGAATAGGCCGCGACTAGCAAGTTGGCTACCTTGGGAGGGATCAGCGATTTCTGGGTTAACAGCGAATGTTGGGAAACTAAGGGAGGAATTGATGTATGAGGCACACTTTACGATGTACTCAATTCACCCAGGGAGCACAAAGATGTACAAGGGTACGGAGAAGGTGTCCTGGTGGCCAGGTTTGAAGAAAGACATAGCCCATTACGTGGCAAAATGTCAAACTTGTGCCTTAGTGAAAGTTGAATGCCAGAAACCTGGAGGTTTCCTGAAGTCATTACCAATCCCGGTATGGAAGTTCGATGACATTTCTATAGATTTCATGCATGGACTGTAGAGATCACAGATCAGAAACGATGCCGTATGGGTGATTGTTGACCGATTAACAAAAGTGTCGCACTTCATACCAAAAAAGAAGGACGATTCAGTGGAAAAATTGGCAAAACTATATGTGGATAACATCGTACGATTGCACGGCGTGCCCCGTTGCAACGTTAGTGCCCTAGATGGGCGTTTTACTTCAGGTTATTGGAGGGTCTTCCACCAGCCGTTGGGTAACAAGTTAAAGTTCAGTACGACCTTTCATCCTCAAACAAATGGTCAGACCGAGAGAACCAATAGAACTATGAAGGAGATGCTCTGAATGTGTGCCTTGGATTTCGGGAAGAGGTGGGAAGATCACCTCTAGATGATTGGGTTCACCTACAATAATAGATATCGAGCTAGCATACAAATGACACCCTTTGAAGCTTTATACGGTAGGAAGTGTCATACACCGTTAGCTTGGGAGGAAACTGGAGAGTCAAAGCTATATAAGCGTAAGGAGGTCAAAGATGCAATTTGACCATACGTACTATACGAGAGCTGCTATTGATAGCCCAAGACAAACAAGCGAAGTACTACAACACCAAGCACTAAAATATGTAGTTTATGGTTGGCGATTAGGTATACTTGAAGATCAAGCCATTCAAAGGCGTGTACATGATTCGACACTTAAAAAAGTTGAGTCCGAGGTATCTTGGTTCATTTGAAGTGGTTGATCAAGTTGGAGAATCTACATATCGGTTAGCTCTTTCAGCGAAACTAAGTGGCTTGCATGATGTGTTTCATATATCGGTGCTACGAAAAGCTGTGAAAGAGTCGATGCAAGTGATTGCAAATGTTCGAGTACTGGTCGATCATGGGCCAACGACGAAGGTCAGGCCCATTCAGATCGAGGATACAGAGATCAAGCAACTGCGGAACAAGACAATTGAGTTGGTCAAGGTCCGTTGGGACAACTGTTGTCATGAAGAACTGACATGGGAGCGAGAGCAAACCATGTGTGTAGAATATTCTGAGTTATTTGTAAAATGATGTTGTAACATTGTTTTGTGAAAGTAAAATATGTTGTAACCTATTAGTTGCTAGTTTTGCTTATAGATGTGTACAACTTAGGGAAGAAATTTCGGTAAGGACGGGAGGGTTGTAAGACCCCAAAAATGAGAAGTGGTCGTTGGAGGCTATCGTATGGAGATAGGCTTATCGCCGACGATAGCTCAGTGAATTAAGAGACCCAGGGCTCGGATTGTTACCACCTAGCGATAGGAAGCAAGAGCTCTACAGTAGCAATCAATGTCTTTGGAAAGACCACTCAACGCTTTCAACGCTGTCAATGAAGCGTTGAGTGTACTATCGCTCGACGATAGAGAGTTATCGCGGGGAGATAGTTCTGGATAGCCGCACTGGCTGGTCAAAGAGGTCACCGCCTGAAAGTTATTTAACTTTAGGTTAGATAATCACCTAGATGCGGGGTGAATAGGTCTTTGAGCTTTTGGTAAATCTTTTGTTGTTTTGAAACTGTTCTATCTAGAGCTTGTCCTTAGATCCTGCAATCACAAAGAAAAACAAGCACACACAACAAACACCAGAATTTATAGTGGTTCTCCAATTGGGTATATCCACTGCCCCCACCTATCCAACGTATTTGTTGAACTCGGCACAAACTCCTTCATTATGCTACTCAGAGCGTACACCTTAGGCCCTCAGCATTACACACAGATTCTTCACAGAATCTAACTCAGAACCACAAGGGTTCCTACCTCAGAGCTCTGCAGAACTCCTATAGCTCAGTGATCGAGAGATCACCTACCTCATCCTTATTTCTAAGGCCTACACTCAGGCTTTTCAACCCTATAGCTTCAGGCACACGGCTCTACTCTCAAAGTGCTGCAACACTCCTACAACTCAGTTCCCTTTCAGGTACCTACAACTCAGCCTCCTCCAAGGCCTACAATCTCAGTGATAATCTTGTCACATATAGCTCAGTGACTCTTCAGTCACCTACCTCAGGCATAAGGCCCAACACTCAGGCTGGGAGGACAGCCCTACCTCAGATCCACACATGGATCCTTCCTTATAGAGCAACACTCTCCTACCTCAGGCACTTAAGCTCTACAGCTCAGATCCTCACTTGGATCCTACCTCAGTGCCCCAATAGGGCACCTACCTCAGTGGTAAATTTGTAACCTACAGCTCAGGCACAAAGTGCCCTACATTCAGATTCAGGAAACCTGAATCCTACAGGAAATAAAACAGTAAGTTGAAGAAAATAAAATAACTAACTCAGAGAAATAACTCTGAGTCAACTTTGCTGTACTGAGCAGATTTCAGTCCAGCCCACTTGTTGTAGAAGTAATCAACCTTATTCTATAGCTATCGCTTTTTACTGCTGCACAGATGAACAGCTTCCACCTTGCTGATGAGATGAATCAGCTAAACTATTCTGTTGAGAACAAACTTGCTGAGCTTTGAAGTGCATCAGCTATCCTTCTTTGCCTTCAGGCTATCTTGGCCGGACTTAGCTTTCAAGCTTGATGGAAGATCGTCCAGCCGCCTCTTTTCTATTTTTCTTTTTCTGTATTCATTTGATTCGTTAACCCTAATCCCATTTCGGTTTCCCCTTTTATATGTGTTGATTTGAATCAACGACACCGTAGTATATGGGCCCACCAAAGATTGGTGAGCTCCAACTCCATCAAAAAGGGACAAAACATCTTTCAGTGTTGTAGCATCTTTCCCGCAATGGCTTCCTGCAATTTTGACTTTGATGACGTTAGCAGTGGTCATCAACATCTGGACTTAGAAATTTTTCAGAATCCCATCAAGCGTTGAGTGGTGTTAAGACACTCAACGCCGTTACCCTTGGCTCTCAGCGCTTCTGGACTTTGAAAATTCCTTGTCTTTGTCTTAGTGGTTTTGTCTCAGCGGTTTCAACGACTTTTCATTATCAGCTAAGACAAGCCTTTGTCTCAGCGCTTTCTTCTTATCTGCTATCTCAGCGGTTTTTGCACTTAACTATCTCAGTCGTTTTATCGCAGCAGTCTCAGAGGTTTTTCATTTATCAACGGAGAAAATCCTTTGTTTCAGCGCTTTCTTCTTATCTGCTGTCTCAGCCGTATCAACGCCATCTTCTCAGCGGTCTCCGCGCTTTTACCTTAGACAAACTATCTGGCTTTAGCTTAACAAGCTTTAAGCTGAGTTCGATGAACTACAAACTGAGATAGACGAACTTTGATCTTCTCAGTGGTCTCAGCACTTTTTGCCTTAGTCAATTTTTCTCTTGCTTTAGCTTGACAAGTGTTGGGCTGAGCTCGACGAACTATAACATGAGCTCTACGAATTGCAAACTAAGCTCGACGAATTTTGATTCCTGAACTTTTGTGCTTATCCCACTGTATGTTGAGTTGCGCTCGACGGTCAGCGAGCTGAGTTCGATGAAAATTGAGTTTACTGCCCAACTCATTTTCTTTACTTGTCCAATCATGGATTACCTGCATACAAGAACTAGAGCATACATCAAATACATTATGTGTGTATGTCATTGACCCATTTACTTCTTACAAATCTGTGATATTGGGATCAATAGACACAACAATCTCCCCCTATTTGAAGAAGTCAAAACAATCCAAGTCATTGACAACACAACATTTCATCATAACAAAATTTAACAATATGGAGCATACTGAGAAGTGTTACCATTTCTCCAGCCTGTGGAGAATTACTTACTCCACCTGGCATGCTGCCATCCTTACTGTTCCACTTGGCTATACTTCTCAGCCCTTGACTTCTTTCCTCCCCCTTTTTGACTTCTGCAATAGGGAGCATACTAATAGGTTGTTCTCCCCTATCTATCTCAGCTGTTGGGCTAGATCCCCCTCAATAGTTGTACACCATCTTCAGTATCTGGAGGAAGAACTTGTTCTACCCGCAAAATAAATAATGCAACATATGGCAGAAGAGAGAATTGAAGCTACACAAGATTTAACATACCCAATTCAAATTTGAAGGTGTTGAACTTAGCTTCATCTAGTGGCTTATTGAAGATATCAGCCACTTGCTTGTCTATGAAGACAAACTCAAGGGAGATGTCTTCCCTTTCCACATGTTCTCTAATGAAATTGTACCTAATTTCTATATACTTAGTCCTACTATGGGAGACAAGACTCCTAGCTATAGAAATTGCATTAGTTTAATCACAAAGGAGTGGAGTTCTACTTATCTGAACATTTTAGTCCTGAAGTTGATGCTGAATCCACGACAACTGAGCACATCAGCTTCTAGCTGAAATATACTCTCGCTCTACTATTGAGATTGCAACACTTATCTGTTTCTTGCTGCTCCAAGATACAAGCCTTCCACCTAGAAATTGACAGGAACCTGAAGTGCTCTTCCTGTCCTCCTTGTAGCCTGCAAAATTTGCATCTGAGTAGACAGATAATTCAAAGTCCCCATTCCTGGGGTACCATAGGCCATGATCTGGGGTGCCCTTAAGATATCTCAAGATTCTTTTCATAGTAGTATAATGAGACTCTTTAGGGCAGACATGATACATAACACAGACACTTGTTGCATACATAATGTCAGGCCTACTTGCTTTGAGGTAGAGAAGGGAGCCCACTATACCACTATACAGAGTTTGATCAACAGGCTTCCCTGGATTATCTTTGCCTATAGGCATACTTGATCTCATGGGAGTTCTTATGCTGGAAGCATTCTCCATGCCAAATTTCTTGATTATCTCCCTAGTTAATTTTGACTTGGATATGGATAGACCATCATCAGCCTATTTTACTTGGAGTCTCAAGAAAAACTTCAATTAACCCATACTACTCATCTCAAACTTCCCCTGCATAAGTTTTGCAAACTTCCTGCAGAGGTTTTCATCAGTAGAGCCAAATATTATGTCGTCAACATAAATCTGGACAAAGATGATTTTGCCGTTAGATTCCATTAGGAATAGGGTCTTGCCTATCTTCCCCCTTGAGAATTTGTGCTCAATGAGGAAGGTAGACAATGTCTAATACCATGCTCTTGGGGCTTGATTGAGCTGATAAAGAGTTTTCCTAAGTCTATATACAGTAGTAGGAGAGTTAGAATCAATAAAACCTGGAGGCTGCTCTACATAAAACTCTTCCTTCAAGTCTCCAATCAGGAAGGCTGACTTGACATCCATCTGGAATACCTTGAATCCCTGGAAGGCTGCAAATGCAAGGAACAGTCTGATTGCTTCCAACATTGCAACTAGGGCAAAGGTTTGATCATAATCAATACATTCTTCCTGTCTATACCATTTGGCCACGAGTCTGGCTTTTTTCTTGATTACAATGCCATTTTCATCATGTTTATTTCTGAAAATCCACTTGACTCCAATGACATTTTGTCCATCTAGTCTGGGAACCAGCTTCCAGACCTTGCACCTCTTGAACTGGTTCAGTTTTTCCTGTATTCCACCAATCCTGAATTGGTCTTGATTTGCTTCTTCAAATTTCTTTGGCTCTTCTTGTGACAGGAAGCTGGAATAGAATGCTGTGTTGAGACTCCTGCTTCTGGTCTGTACACCTTGGCTAGCATCACCTATTATTTGTTCTGGAGGATGATCTCTAAGATATCTGACTATTGGGGGCAGTCTGACTGCTTCTTGCAGATTATCATTTTCTTCAATATGTTGGTCTTCATTTCCAGCTTGACTGCCCTGTGGTTTCTCTAGACAACATCCCTCTCGACAATCTTCTTGCAAAGCCGGGTCTTTATCTTTGATGGAGAGCTTTTCCATCATGACTTATGTTCCTACAGAGCTAGGCAAAGAGCTTGACAGCTCACTGTCAATCATGCATGACTCATCAAACACTACATGTATAGACTCTTCTACAACTTGATTTGTCAAGTTATAGACTCTATATGCCATACTATTATTGTTGTACCCAACAAATATCCAGTTATGGGATTTGGCAGCAAACTTAGTCATTTTTGACCTACCATTGTCCAGGATGAAACACTTGCAACCAAAGATCCTAAAGTAGGATTTGTTTGGGTTTCTGCCTTTCAAGATCTCATAGGAGTCTTATTGTAGCCTTTGGTGATAAAAGCCCTATTGAGCACATGACATGCAGTGTTAACTACCTCAGCCCAAAAATATTCAGGGAGAGAAGTGTCACTTAATAGTGTTCTCACAGCTTCTATGAGAGTCCTGTTTTTCCTCTCAGCTAACCCATTTTGCTGGGGTGTTCTTGGAGAGGAGAACTCTTGATGAATCCCTTACTCTTCACAGAATGTAGTCATAGCAGTAGAATGAAACTCAGTTTCATGCTCACTTCTCATTTTGACCACAGAGCATGCAAGCTCATTATGAATTTGCCTGACAAAGTTTGTGAAGATTTCAAGGGTTTCATCTTTTCTTCTAAGGAAGAACACCCAAGTAAACCTGGAATAATCATCAACCACCACAAGGGTGTAGGCCTTCCTACCTAGACTATGAACATGCATAGGACTAAACAAGTCCATATGCAGGAGATATAAGAATCTCACAGAGTCTTTGTCCCCGATGCTCTTAAAACCATTGTCAAGCAGCACGGATACCCTCCTTGGAGCATTTCATTTTGGGACCATTCCTAACAAGCTCATCATTGAAGAGCTAACCAATGGTCATATAATTCAAATGAGCCAGTCACTTGTGCTATTGGACACAATATGAGACTTTCTCATCTACAACTAGGCATATAAGGGAACTATTTTCAAAGCAAGAGAAATTTAAGCAATAAACATTCCCACTCCTAGTGCTTATGAAGATGACACTTTGGTCACTTAACCTCTTGATGTGGCACTTATCCTTGTGGAAGGAAATGTCATAACCAAGATGACATAGTTGGCTTATGCTTATTATGTTGTGTTGCAACCCCTCCATATAAGCCACCTTTGTGATGGTGATTACGCCATTTGAGACGTTACCATAGTCTTTGGTTATTCCCTTGTCTGAGCCTCCAAAAATGACCTTGGGTCCATTCTTTACTGGAGTGTACTCCTTCAATAGCTCCTTTATTCCAGTCATGTGCCTGAAACATCCACTGTCCAAGTACCATTTAGGGGATTTAGTACTTGAACAAACATGAAAAGAATGCAATTCACCTTACCTTAGGACCCCAATTTCTGTTGGGTGCTAGGTTCACATTAGTCTTGAAATAACCATGCCTTCATGCAAAAATCCTGACAGGTTGGCAACTTCTGGACACAGAAGGATTCTGCCAGCAATCTACAACATAGTGGCCAACTTTGCCACAAAACAAGCACTCATAGATATTATATCTCCTTTTCTATTTGGGATCAGTATTTGGTTGTGCTGCTTCCTGAATAGTGGGAAGATGTGCTGCTCTATACTTCTGCCTTATTTCAGCAGCAATTTGACTGAAGGACAGTCTTTCAGCTGGTTGTGATGGTCTTCTTTGAGAACCACCAGCTGCTTGTCTCTTTTCAGCTAACATGCATCTGATAGCATCTGAGATTGCCATTCCAGCCCTGCCTGAAGACTCACCTTGAGTCATAACTTTTGCTGGATGATTTAGATTTTCAGCAACAGCAATATCTTTGAGTTTTGGGGCTGGGGCACCAAAAACAAATGGTCCAGGATGGGCCATTTGGATTCCCTCATGGGCAACCTTAAAGGCTTTCACATGGCTGTACCTTCCACCATGGCTGGGGCTAGATTGGTCCATACTAGTGGATCTATCGTTCTGCCAGTAACCATAACAGCTTTCATGGTCATACCTATTAGAAGGCAACAACACTTCCTGAAAAGGAATTTGAGGTAGTGAGGCTAGAGGCACAACTGGTGCCTTCCCTTTTCCCTTTCCTCTTTAATTATAAGGTCTAGCAGGTCCCTTAAATCCCAACCCTTTCTCACCAGCTTGGGTAAGGTGGGTATCAATTAATGTAAGCACAATGCTTGGCTTAGAAAATTTTGTCACCATGAATTTCTCAATAAGGAGATCTTTTTCAAGTTTCTGGATAAGTTTCTCATTTGAGACTCTTATCATAGACTCACTGTCAATGATCTCCTTGAGGTGGCCTGCATGTGCAGCCATTTCAGTGAGGGCTTTTTCTTGGTCTTCACAATTGCTTTTAAGACTAAAAAGCTCTTTTGCCTGCCTCTTGGCAAGTAGCTTGCATTTCTTGAATGCCTTAAGAAGTTCTCCATACTTGGCAATTATGGAGCTGACATCATCCTCAGAGTATGAATCCCCTTCATCTCTTGATGATTGAGGTTCAGAGTCTGAGCCAGCCTCATGACTAGAAATAAAAGAGTGTGGTTTAGCATGTTCCTGAGTCTGACCAGGCTAATCCTGGCTGCTTTCTTCATCTGTCATTGTCATTAGTCCATGGCACTGAGCACATCCTTCTTCATCTTCATCCACCTCTAAGTCACTATCTGAATGTGATAGAGGGGCCCTGATCCCTATTCTAGCAGTAGGGAATTCTTCAAGTTCCTTTTCAATAACATACAATAAGCCAAATGTAGGCTTCATCTTCTTCACTATCTGACTCAGAGGAAGAGTCAGACCAGGTCTTCTCCTTCTTGGCCACAAGGGACTTCTCCTTCTTATTTCCCTCGTGATGCTTCTTCACTCTTTTTTCTTTTCTCTTTACTGGGCAGTCAGCAATTACATGCCCAGGTTTGCTGCAGCAAAAGCAAATAATGTTAGAGGAAGATTGTTTATTAGATTTAGGAGCATACCTGTCCTCCTTAGAGGATTTCCTTCTGTGCTGAGAGGAGGAAAATGGCCTTCTGTTCTTCCAATTCCCCTTCTTTATGAATTTCTTATACTGCCTAGAGAAGGCAGTAAGGTCTTCATCTGATGTATGGATGTTAGATGAGCTGGAACTAGAGCTCTCAGATTCTAACACAGCAGTTCTCCTCACTGGAGAAATCTAGCTTCTGCTCCTGGTTGAAGCGTCAGCTTTGAAAGCCATAGATTTCTCCTTGCTCTCTGACTTGTTGCTCTTCTTTTTTTCTTCCTTCCTTGCAGCAAGCTGCATCTCATAGGACAGTAGCTTTCCAAACAGGGTTGGAGCTTGTGTGTCTGCTAGCTTTCCCATCTCCCTGATGGCATAGATCTTTGTGTCCCAATCCTTTGTGACGGACCTGAGAAATTTGTCATTCAGCTCATAGGTGAGAAATTTGTCATTCAGCAATGCCCTCATACTTTCCTTGTCTGAAGGACTCATACTCCTGATTGAGCATGGATTTTCTATCATCCCTCACCTCTTTTGATCACTACATGAACACCACTAGGGTGTCCCACATATCCTTGGAGGTCTTGCAGTGCACCAGATTCTAGAATGTAGAATCATCTATTGCACTGACAATAATATTTTGAGCTCTCTTATCCATGGTGGCAAGGAGGAGCTCATCCTTGTTCATTTCTTCATATGGTTTAGGAGTCTAGATGTCGGCATCCAGAACTGAGATCTTCATGGGGATAAGGGGTCCCTCTTGGAATGTGATGTAGATCCTAGGGTCAGCAGCTTCCATGAACATCCTGACCCTTTCCTTCCAAAGCCCAAACCCTTCCTTTCTATAGATTGGCAACTTCATGGCTCCCAATTCCTTGTGGTTTACACCAGACCCCATTAGTTATCTTTTAGCTAACCTTGGAGGTATAATCAGATTGTTAAATCCTTTTTGAGTAACCTCCCTCTGATACAATTTGAAAGTTATTTACCTTTAGGTTAGCTAATCACCTAGAGGGGGGGGGGTGAATAGGTCTTTGAGCTTTTAATAAATCTTTTGTTGTTTTCAAATTGTTCTATCTAGAGCTTGTCCTTAAATCCTGAAATCACAAATAAAAATGGGCACACATAGCAAACACCAGAATTTATAGTGGTTCCCCAATTGGGTACATCCACTTTTCCTCCCACCTATCCAACATATTTGTTGGACTCGGCAAAAGCTCCTTCACTATGCTCCTCAGAGCTTACACCTCAAGACCTCAGCCTTACACACAGATTCTTCATAGAATCCAACTTAGAACCATATGGGTTCCTACCTTAGAGCTCTGCAGAACTCCTACAGCTCAGTGATCTAGAGATCACCTACCTCAGCCTTATTTCTAAGGCCTACAATAAGGCTTTTCAGCCCTACAGCTTCAGGCACACGACCCTACTCTTAGAGTGCTGCAACACTCCTACAACTCAGTACCCTTTCAGGTACCTAGAGCTTAGCCTCCTCCAGGTCCCACAATCTCAGTGATAATCTTGTCACCTACAGCTCAGTGACTCTTCAATCACCTACCTCAGGTACAAAGTCCTATACTCAGGCTGGGAGGATAGCACTACCTCAGATCCACACTTGGATCCTTCCTCAGAGAGCATCACTCTCCTACCTCAAACACTTTAGCCCTACAACTCAGATCCTCACTTGGATCCTACCTTAGTTCCCCAACAGGGAACCTACCTCAGTGATAAATTTGTCACCTACATCTCAGGCACAAAGTGCCCTACACTCAGATTCAGGAAAACTAAATCATACAGGAAATAAAACAGTAAGTTGAAGAAAATAAAATAACTGACTCAGAGAAATAACTCTAAGTCAACTTTGCTGGACTGAGCGGATTTCAATCCATCCCAATTGCTGTAGAAGGAATCAGCCTTCTTCTACAGCTATCGCTTTTTTACTACTGCACATATGAGCATCTTCCACCTTGTTGATGAGATGAATCAGCTAAACTGTTCTGTTGAGAACAAACTTGCTGAGCTTTGAAGTGCATCAGCTATTCTTCTTTGCCTTTAGGCTATCTTGGCTGTACTTAGCTTTCAAGCTTGATGGAAGATCGTCCAGCCACCTCTTTTCTATTTTTCTTTTTCTGTATTCGTTTGATTCATTAACCCTAATCCCTTTTCTACTTCTCTTTTTATATGTGTTGATTTGAATCAACAACACCATAGTATGTGGGACCACCAAGGATTGGTGAGCACCAACTTCATCAGAAAGGGACAAAATATCTTTCGGCGTTGTAGCAGCTTTCCCACAACGTCTTCCTGCAATTTTGACTTTGATGACGTCAGCAGTGGTCATTAACATCTGGACTTAGAAAATTTTCAGAATCTCATCAAGCGTTGAGTGGTGTTAAGACACTCAATGCCATTAGCCATGGCCCTCAATGCTTTTGGACTTAGAAAATTCCCTGCCTTTGTCTCAGCGGTTTTGTCTCAGCAGTTTCAGCGGCTTTTCATTATCAGCTGAGACAAGATCTTGTCTCAGTGCTTTCTTATTATCTGATGTCTCAGCGGTTTTTGCACTTAACTGACTCAACGGTTTTGTCTCAGCGGTCTCAGCAGTTTTTCATTTATCAGCTGAGACAATCCTTTGTTTCAGCGCTTTCTTCTTATCTGCTGTCTCAGCCGTCTCAACGCCATCTTCTCAGCGGTCTCAGTGCTTTTGCCTTAGACAAATTTTCTGGCTTTAGCTTGACAAGCTTTAAGCTGAGCTCGATGAACCGCATACTGAGCTCGATGAACTTTGATCTTCTCAGCGGTCTCAGCGCCTTTTTCCTTAGTCAATGTTTCTCTTGCTTTAGCTTGACAAGCGTTGGGCTGAGCTCGACGAACTGTAGCCTGAGCTCGACGAGCTGCAAAATAAGCTCAACGAATTTTGAATCCTGAATGTTTGTGGTTATCCCACTGTATGTTGAGTTGAGCTTGACGTTCAGCGAGCTGAGTTCGATGAGCTCTGAGTTGAGTTCGACGAAAATTGAGTTTATAGCCCAACTCATTTTCTTTATATGTCCAATCATGGACTACCTGCATGCATAAACTAGAGCACACATCAAATACATTATGTGTGTATATTTTTGACCCATTTGACTTCTTACAAATCTGGGATATTTGGATCAATAGACCCAACACCGCCTATGATTCCGCATGGTGGTAGGGGTTATTGCGTGGCGGTACCTTTCAGATAAAGGCTGGACTGGAGATTTCATTTTCATTTTCTCACACACTCTCTTTCTTAGTTATGGAGAGGGAAGAGGAGGAAAAGTCCAAGAGCTCAAAAGGAGAATCGATCCAAGGTGTGCTTGTGATTATAATCATGAGTTGACACTAGATCCGTGGAGTGGAAGCTGTGACAATCAATTCCACCTGGATCAAAGAACAATGTCTTGGCTCCAAAGATAACTTCAAGGGTAACAACTTTCTCCTTGGACAAGTCAAGTCCTCAATATGCATACGCACATGGAACCCCTCACCAAAATGTGAAGAAAAGGTGGTTTCCAATGGGTAGATCGGTATGATCCCCGTTTAATATTGCATATAGATCCGAAAATAAAGAGAACAAAATAGGCATATTGTGTAAAGCTCATCCAAACGAGTTGGTCTGGATTGGTGATGTTTATTTTGCATGCCGGAGAAGACTCCTAGTATAAACAAGTAGTTGTACAGAGTTTGAGGGTTGTACTTGTGAAATGAGAGTAACAGGAAGTACCGAAATTCAGCTCCAGGAAAATACACAGGAAAGATCACAGTTTGGAGAACTGTTGTTGTCGTAGGGCGACAATATGTGTTGCTAGGTGATAGCTCCTAGTGAGCTAAAATTCTGCGAGGCTTATCTCTAAGAGACCTGGGGACCAATGTCTGTGAAGCTGAAAGCTTTGAGAGCCTAGGAATGGTGGGTGCCAACCTGAAATGGTACAAAGCAGTGTGGCTTGTGATTGAGTTAAGTAGTGGAGTTCAGCTACTGTGCCATCAAGTTAAGTACCTATGGACGACAGGCTCGTAAAGTTAAGCACCACTGAATGGGCAGTCAGTCGTTAAGTTAAGTACCTCTGAACAACATTGTCATCATGTTAAGTACCTTTGAATGACAAAGTTACTGTTAAGTCATGGATCTCTGAAAGGTGGTGCTACATGGGAAGTACGGTACACCGAAAATGTGCCCTGAGTGAACGGGACGTGTGGTCGTTGAGCCGTTGTCTGTGGTGAATGGTGCTTGAAAGTAGTTTGTTGTTGTCACTATATATATATATATATGCTGCTATTTGAAGGGAAGGAGAACTTCCGCCCCGAGTAAGGGGTGGCGTCGTTATAAATGGGTCAGCAAAATGCTGACCATTGTTTTGTTTGACATATTTGTGTGGGCCTTTTTGTGCAGGTGTTGGAGAGCCAAGTGGGAAGTAGCTGGCTGACGCCCTTGTGCTGCGATTGGTTGGCCCTTGAAGGACCAAAGGCGAACATTTTACTATTTTCATGTGTGGCCGACATACGTACCGAAGTATGAAACCACTTGATGTAAATAAAAAAGTTTTAAGGCTGAAAGGCCGAAACATTTGTTGTATTTTAATATATATATCATTCCTTTATGGGTGTTTACTGTTTTCATAACTTAAACTACTTCTTATAGAATGCTCTGAGTTAGGATGCGTTCATAGTTGAACTTGGATTTGGAAACAATAAGTCCTTTACCTGTCTGTGGTATATGGCGTCGGGCCCCGACCGGACCTTCTGTCATATGCTATGTGACGGAGGGGGGTGTTATAAATTGTTTGGATTTGACTTTTATTTTATATCCTTTATGTTGGCTTGGTATGGATGATATTTGTTTGGCCGGTAGGATAGGCATATTGTGGTACACGTTAGCCCGAGTGTTGACGCTACCGCAAGGCGGCTCTTCTGGGCATAAGACTCCCCTCGACCTTATCTTGTGTTCCGAGAGGGGGGTCTTACAAATTATATTAGATTGCAACGATCTTGAACTAAAGAAGTCATTGAACAACAGTGCCATACCAGCACGATTGGTTAGTTTGTGGACAAACTGACATAGCGGAAGCAGTGGTGTGCCCATGTGTAATTCACACTAAGTATGTGCAGTCAATACCCTATGATTAGACAACCTGAGCTTAATTTTGTACGTTTATGTGTAGATTTTTTCACGTGTAGAGCCATTAGCAGGCACTCCCTCCCCTTCCATCCCTACCTAGTTCCAGCATTCGGAGTTGGGACAGACGCTTATGGCAATTCTGGGTGCTTTTAGGTCTCTACAAGCCCCGGTGTAGCAACAAGACCCGGGCTCTAACTGGCTGAGTACCTTTCGAGCCTCTACCCACCTGTTTATCATGGGACAGAGTCGGTTGTCCGTACTAAAGAATGGATAGAAAAGATGCAAGAGCTAATGGCCGTAATCAGATGTCCAGCCAGTATGGCTGTGACCTTAGCTGTGTGAGTCTTGGAAACGCACGTAAAGAGGTGGTGGAAGTACCTCATGAGTTCTACTTTCCAAGACTGAGTATACACTGAGATCAGTTGGAATGAGTTTTCTGAAGCCATCTTGGAACACTTCATTCCCTCTACCCTTTGAGATGAGTTTAAGGAGAGATTCTTACAATTGAAGCAAGGATCCAAGTCTATGATAGAATATCAAAGGGAGTTTCAGCACCTCACTAGATTTGCTGACTCCTATGAGTTAGATGACCGCGAGTACGTAAAATGGTTCTACAAAGGCTTGCGAGATCCCTGAAGGCATGCCCTATTGTTTATAGCGGACGCGAGTTTGGCAGAGATCATTGATATGGCGAAAATGCTGGAGGCGTATCACCTGGGAAGTAGTAAGAGAACAGCCGAGGGCGTGATAGAAGTAGGACCTAGTTATAGGAAGAGACATAATAATAGATGTGGAAGAGGAAATCAAAGAGGTGGCGGCCATTTCCACCAGAATTTTAGGATGGAACGCCCAGCCCCACATCTAGCACTACCTCCACCTTAACAAATGTATTAGCATCCCGTTGGGCATTTCGAGCGAGTATGTCTCCAGTGTAATCAGCCGGGTCACATCCGGCGTTACTGCCCCCATGTAGGTGGAGGTAACCCCCCTATTTTTCCTCCAGCAGCTACGCGAGTACGAGGACAAGGTCATGGTCGAGGACGGGGACCACGAGGAAGGAATCCTGAACCTGCTAGAGGGCAGGTGTTTGCTTTGGACATGACTCAAGAGCAGAATTCTCAAGATTTGATTGCAGGTATGTCGAGATTTAATTAATACATTATAAGCATTCGTCCTAAATTTGCCTAAGATGCGTTGGGAATGTAGCTTGAGTTTTTATAATTGATATATAGGCACCGTGAACATTAGTGGGAAACCGGCTGACACCTTATTTGATACCGATGCCACACATTCATTTGTCTCGACGGACATTGTAAAGAATTTAGATGGCGTGCAATACTTCACTGGAATCACTTGGAGAGTACGCCTCCCCGACGGCTCCGAGATGACGTTGTCCGCGAAGTGTGACTTTGAAGTATGCATTGGAGAAAAGATTTTTGAAACCGCTGCAATGGTGTTGAGAATGCCAGAATTCGACATTATTCTGGGCATGACCTGGTTGGACTGGAATCACGACAGAATTGATTGTGCGGCGAAGCAAATCACTATGAGGCATGGACACTCTGAATTCCTCTTCCAAGGTATTAAATTTGTGCCTCGAATGATGTTATCTCCAATCTAGGCCCTTATTGAAGGGGACAAAGTATATATGATATGTTTTGAATTGAAAGAGATGGCGACAAGTATGAAGGATGTGCGGGTAGTGCGGGATTTCCCTAAGGTGTTTCCCGAGAAACTGCAAGGCTTACCCCCGCATAGGGAAGTAGACTTTCAAATTAAACTAGTACCAGGAGCCAAGCCTACCTCTCGGTCCCCTTGTCGAAAGGCTCCAAAGGAACTCACCGAGTTTAGAGTTCTGTTGCAGGATTTAGTAGAATCAGGGTTTGTTCATCCCAGTTCATAAACCTAGGGAACTCCTGTTTTATTTGTCAAGAAGTAGGATGGAACACTATGGTTATGTATAGATTATCATGAGCTCAATCGACATACGGTGCGAAACACCTATCCGTTACCCCGGATCGACGAGTTGTTCGAACAATTTGTGGGAGCACATTGGTTTTCCAAATTGGATCTGTGCTCGAGGTACTATCAATTAAGAATATGAGAGGAAGATATCCCGAAGACAACGTTTAGATGGAGATATGGTTTGTACGACTTCACGGTGATGTCGTTTGGACTCATAAACGCCCCTTCTACGTTCATTAGTTTGATGAACAAGGTGTTCAAACCAGATTTAGACGTCTTCGTCATTATCTTCATTGATGACATTTTGGTATACTTGAAGACGGAAGAGGAGCATGTTGAACACTTAGCTTTAGTTTTGAAGAAACTAAAAGTGAATTCCCTGTTTGCTAAGTTCAGCACGTGCAAATTTTGGCTCTGAGAAGTTGCCTTCTTGGGCCATGTGATTAGTGGTGCTAGATTAGTAGTAGACCCGACCAAGGTGTGTGTCGTGAAGGAATGGTCACCTCTGAAGTCAATGGCCAATGTACGAAGTTATCTCGAATTGTTGGATATTATCACAAGTTTGTGAAGGGATTTTCGAAGATAGCCCTTCCTCTCACCGCCCTAACAAAGAAATGTGTGTCATACAAGTGGACACCTCAGTGTGAAGCTGTATTTCAAGAGCTGAAGGATCGACTTACCACTACACCCATCCTAGCTCTTCTATCATGAAAGGAAGGATTTCAAGTTTACACTTATGCGTCCTATCAAGGAATGGGATCAACGTTGATGCAGCATGAGCATGTGATCACTTATGCTTCAAGGCAATTGAACATGCATGAAGTTAATTATCCAGTACATGATTTGGAGTTGGGGGCAGTGGTGTTCGCATTAAAGGTTTGGATACATTACTTGTATGGCGTCCATAGCGAGATCTTTTTGGACCACAAGAATCTGAATTATGTTAATACTAAGAAGGAGTTGAACGTTATGCAGTGACGGTGGTTAGAATTTTGTGTGATTATGAATTTATGTTATACTACCACCCTGGGAAAGAAAACTTTGTAGCAGATGCATTGAGCAAAAATGTACCTAATTCGAGCCCCAAGTCTCGGATGATGAGTATGGAATTAACTCGAGTGCTCGAGGAGATGGAGATCATGTTGTTGTGCAAAGATCATTCTGAGGAGTATACTGAATATCTAACAGCAATCAGTATAATTTGTGACATTCGAGATCGAATTCGGGTAGAGCAAGGGAAGGATGCTGCTCTGGCCCTTGTGATTAAAGCTATTGAGGATGGATCCACTGAAGAGTATACTCAGAAGGATGACCTCGTTCATTTTCGTTGCAGACTTTATATTACCAAGGGCGGTGAAATCCGAGAAGATATTTTGAGAGAGTCATTATTCCAAGTATTTGGTCCATCCTGGGTTTTCCAAAATGTATAGTGACTTGCAGAAGATAATGTTCCGGCCAAGAATGAAGAGTGTTGTTAAGTATTATATCACACACTGTGAGGTTTGCCACAAGGTGAAGGTGGAGTGTAAGTGCCCCGGAGGATTGTTACAATAATTGCCCATTCCAGAGTGGAAATCTGAAGATATCTCATTGGATTTTGCTCAAGGCCTTCCCCGATCACGATCAGGGAATGACTCGGTTTGGGTGATTGTGGATTGCTTGACTAAGTTCACCAGATATATCCCAATGAAGAAAGAGATGCATGTGGATATATTGGTTCGTCTCTTTGTGCAATAGTTTGTACGGTACCGTGGAGTTCCTAAGACGATAGTCTCCGACCGTGATTATCACTTTACCTCCAAGGAATGGAAGGCAGTTCAAGCGTATCTGGGTTCTCACCTTACCTTTATCATGGCCTTTCATCCTTAGATGGATGGTCAGTCTGAGAGGACCATCAGAACAATGGAAGATCTGTTGAGATTTTGTGTATTGGATAGAGGGGAGTCATGGGAAAGGCTCTTGCCACTAGTGGAATTCTCATGCAACAACAATAATCAAGCTAGCATCGAGATGACACCCCACGAAGCGCTTTATGGAAGGAGGTGTAGAACACCTTTATTGTGGGTGCAGGATGAAGACCCGAAGATTTTGGGAATTGAGTATATCGATGTCACTGATGCAATGGTTAGATTGATACAGGATCACCTGCTTGAGGCTCAAAGTAAGCAGGCAAAGTATTATAAAGAGAAACATATGGTGGTTGAATTACAAGTGGGTGACAGGGTGTTCTTAAATATCCAGGCGTTGCATGGAGTGTCACATCTACGTGGTATGAGGAAAAAGCTTAGACCAAGATATGTGGGGCCTTATGCTGTATTCGAGAGTATTGGTCAGTTTGCGTATTGGCTGGAGCTACCACCAGAACGGTAAAATACGCACGACATATTCCATGCATCATCGCTTTGGAAAGTTCTTCTATGACCTGATTAGCATGTCCCCACCATAAATGGAGCAGTGGCAACTAATAGGTCTGTTCGACTGGAGCCGGTACGGATAGTGGATACCGAGATAAGGAGCTTGCATCGAAAAGGAGTTCCTTTGGTGAAAGTCCTGTGGTTTAATCATGGGCAGGATGAATACACTTTTGAGCCTGTGGACTTGATGCAGAAGCGCTACCCGGAGTTGTTTCCCAAAGGTACCCATATAAGCAAACTTATATTTCATGCTTTACCTCTCTCATAGCTTTAGCCTGATTTCGGGGATGAAATCTATTATTTTGTTTATAGGATTTGTAATGTCCCATTTTGCGCTTGACCCCTCGCACGTATTTTGAGTCAAGAGACCCGTCTTGGGCTCAAGGCGTGCTGAATTTGACAAGTAAAATTCATGGGATATCATCACAGATATATGATGCATTCGTCGAGTATTTAAGCGAAATGGACTTAGAATTATTTTGGTTGCAGTAGGAGTCGAGTGCATTGATTGGTCTCAACGCCATCCGATGAGGCGTTGAGTGATACTCAATGCATAAAGAGAAATGGACTTAGAAAATATTCTAGATTTTGTAGGCGTCGAGTGCGTCGAGTGAACTCGACACCATTTGACGAAGAGTCGAGTGTTACTCAACGTCTTAACTTATAAAATACTCTTGATTCTACAAGTGTTGAGTGTGTTGAATGAACTTGATGCCATTCGACAAAACGTCGAGTGGTACTTGACGAAATAACTTAGAAAATAATTCTGGGTTATGGAAGTGTCTAGTGTGTTTAGTGGTCTCAAGGCCACACGACGAAGCATCGAGTGATACTCGACGAATTATAATTTAACTTGGAAAAATTTTGGAGGCAATGAGTGAACTCGACGCCACTCGATGAAGCGTCGAGTGATACTCGAAGATCTCATTGCTTTGACTTAAAAAAGTATAGTACTCGACGAGGCATCGAGTGATCATGACAAATTTTGATAATTCATCGAGTGTGTATGATATACATGACGATTTTGACTTAGAACATTTTTGGAAGACCGTGTTGCTAGTTCCTGTGTACGGGCTGAACCAGGTTTTCACAATAGGCACCGATGGTTCCTTTGGAGCGGTCTTTTCAATAAGACTTAATTAAAGTAATAATAGGCAGTCCAATGAGGATGTGATACATGGCAACATGTTTCAAACCCTAATCTTTCGTATAAAAATGGTAGAAGTGGAAAACACTAGCCGCAACTTCATCTTTCTTACTGAATCATTACCTATGCCAAAAACCGTCAGAAGAGGGAAAGTTGCTGGTGTCAGATTTTCTAGAGGAAGAGCTTTCCTTTCCGTGAAGAGCAATGCCAACGAGGGAGAAGATGCTGCCGAGAAGGATAACAAGATCCATGGCCGAAAATGAGGTGAGCTTCCGATCCTCTCCCTGGGTGCTAGATCTTTAGTGATGAACTAGGAGAGATGTCTACTCAAAAGAGTTTGACTTATGAGAGATGAAGATCTTCTAGGAAGAGACCATGCTAGGACCTTGTCCTAGAGATTAGTTTTCTTCAACCTCTCCTCTCTTCTTTGTGAAGATGGCGGACTTGGGTTTCGTGAAGAAGGATGGTGTATTGAGGGTGAATAAGGGAGGAGGAAGTGTTGTATGTGGTTTTGAACAACTGGCTAAAGGAAGAAGATGGACTGATGTTATTCATTTTGCTTTAAGACGCATGCAAAAATATTTTTTCCACGCACAGCGAACTTCGAGGCCGATTTTGAGTGTAATACGGCGGGATCTAGGCCTTAGGTAGAATATGGAAGTTGTAGTCCTCGGAAAGACCTTTCCAACTGATGCTTTTGCGTTCTCATAGGATCTTTGTAGCTCCTGGAATGTCCACTCGAATTTGTTGCATGGTAACAACTTATGTGCAGGATACTATCAGGTTAGTGTATAACCAGGTTTGGAGTAGGTAGGAGAAACGTAGCTAGATGATGTTGAGGTTTGGATGAGCTTGGTTATATGTAGACGAGATAAACAAATGGTTGGAGGAATTTAATAAACAAATGATTTGGGGAGTTAGTGAACAAATGTTTGGATATGATTTGATTGTACAAATGGCTATGTGTGAAATCCAGTAAGGATGGGCGCGATTGTAATCCGATGGATGGTATAAGTTTTGAAAGAGGTTGTGTTGCCCAATAACTGAATGTGATATCTATAATTATGTTATCAAACTTGGTGGAAGCGCGAAGTGTGATTATATTATGGGGATAAATATATGAAAGCATATTTGTTGGTAAATGCTCGGTTATAAGGAAGGGATTTGGATGAGTTAAATCTCATGGCCATGAAATGTGTTGAATCATGATCTTAGGTATTAGAAGGGAAAATATTTATATTCTACTGCTTAGAATGTATCTCCCTACGGGTAGTTGTGTGGGATTGGTATGTTGTTCAAGGTGTCTTGCCACCTGTGTTGATGTTGAACCCTTGAGTGCTTGGGAGCACGAAAATGTGAAAGGGTGTAAGTGCGTGTGTACAAGCATACCAATCCCAAACTCATGGGTTCAACATCAACACAGGTGGCAAGATACCTTGAACAACATACCAATCCCACACTACTGCCCATAGGGAGACACACTCTAAGTAGTGGACTATACAAGTTATCCCTTCCAATACCTGATATCATGATTCAACATATTTCATGGCCATGAGATTTACCTCATCCAAATCCCTTCCTTATAACCAAGCATTTATCAACAAATATGCTTTCATATCTTTATCACCACAATATAACCACTCTTCACGCTTTCACCAAGTTTGATAACATAAGTATAGATTTCACATTCAGTTATCGGACACCACAACCTCTTTCAAAACTTTTACCATAAATCGAATTACAATCACACGCATCCTTACCAGATTTCACACGTAGCCATTTGTACAATCAAATCTTATCAAACCATTTGTTCACTAATTCCCCAAATCATTTTTTTATTAAATTACTCCAACCATTTGTTTATCTCAACTACATATAACTAGGCTCATCCAAACCTCAACATCATCTTGCTACGTTTCTCCTACCTAGTCCAAAACTGGTTATACCTTAACCCGAAAGCATCCTACACATAAGTTGTTACCATACAGCAACTTCGACCGAACATTCCAGGAGCTACAAAGCTCTTATAAAAAGGTGTAAATATCTGTTGGAAAGGGCTTTCCAAGGACTATAATTTTTGTATTCTGCCCAAGAACTAGATCCGGTCGTACCACACCCGAAAAACGGCCACGAAGTTCGCTGGGTGCAGAAAATTGATTTCTACACGCATTTTAGAGAAAAATGAATGACATCGGTTCGTCTTCTTCCTTTATCCAATCGTTCAAAACAACTTACAACACTTCCTCCTCCCTTATTCACCCTCAATATACCATCCTTCTTCACGAAACCAAGTCAACCATCTTCACAATGAAGGGAGGAGAGGTTGAAGACAACTATTATCTAGTACAAGGTCCTCGCATGGTCTCTTCCTAGGAGATTTTCATCTCTGCACAAGTACAACTCTTTTGAGTCGACATCTCTCCTACATTATAACTAAAGATCTAGCACCATAGGAGGGGGTAGGAAGCTCAGCTCGTTTCCGGCCATGGATCTTGATATCCCTCTCGATGACATCTTCTTACTCGTTGGTGTTGTTCTTCATGGAAAGGAAAAGCTCTTCCTCCAGAAAATCCGACTCCGACAGCTTTCCCTCTTCTGACGGTTTCAGCACAGGTAACGACTCGACAAGAAATGAAGTGATGGCTATGGTTTTCCCGTATGTCTCCTTTTATAAGAAGAATTTTGGTTAGATTGCTTTGCCACTTATCACCCTAACATTGGATAACATATTATTACTTAAATTAAGTCTTATTAAAAATACCGGTCCAAAGGAGCCGTCAGCACCTATCCCGAAAAATGGTTCAGCTCGTACACATGAACCAGTAAAATTCTGGGCTAAAAAATGTTCTAAGTTAAAATAATCGTATATACTCGACGAATCGTGGAAATTCATCGAGATCACTCAACAACTCATTGAGTCTAATAAATTTCTAAGTCCATTTCTTCCTGTGAGTTGAGCATCACTTAATGCCTAGTCGAGTGCCATTGAGACCACTCAACGCACTCGATGCCTACTGCAACAAAAATAATTCGAAGTCCATTTCATCTTATATATTCGACTAATTCGTCGGATATCCGTGATGATATTCGACGAATAGTACTGGCCTCAATTCACAAGTCATATTCGACGAATTCGTCGGATATCCGTGATGATATTCGACGAATTCGTCGGATATCCGTAATGATATCTGACAAATTTTAATTGTCGAATCCAGCACACCCCGAGCCTAAGTCAGGTCTATTGACTCAAACTGCACACGAGGGGTCTAGCGCGAAATGGGACATTACAAATCCTATAAAGAAAATTTAAGATTTCGTCCCCAAAATCAGGCTAAGTCTATGGGGGAGGTAAAACATGAAAAATCTAAAATATGCTTTTAAGTTTACTTGGGGAAACAACTTCGGGTAGTGCTTTCACATCAAGTCCACCGACTCCCAAGTATATTTATTCCTCTTTCCCATGATTAGACCACTGGACTTTCACCAACGGAATGCTTTTTCCTAAGTCCGAGGAGTCTTTCCTACTTTTATTTTATGATCCCCTAACGTAAATTACCTGCAATTTTTATTATATTCAATCGTATTCTGGAATAATTCTTCAAAACATACACAAGGATTTATATTCATAAGCATTACATTTATGTAGCAGGACCTCTTTTTCTTTCAAATTCTACAATATAATCTATCTTTCTTTTATATATATATATATATATATATATATATATATATATATATATATATATATATATATATATATATATATATATATATATATATATATGCATATATTTGCATTTTATTCTCCAACCCAGTGACCTTATCTTGGTGTCCGCTATCCATACCAGCTCTAGTCGAATAGTCCGATCAGTTGTCACTGCTCCATTTATTGTGGGGACATGCTGATCAAGTCGTAGAAGTGCTTACCGAAGCAACGACGGATGGAAGACGTCGTGCAAATTTTACAGATCTAGTGGTAGCTCCAGCCGATAGGCCAACGAGCCAATCTTCTCCAATATAGCATAAAGCCCCACATATCTTGGGCCGAGCTCCTTCCTCCTACCACGCACACGTGACACTCCATGCATCGGCCGGATCTTTAAGAACACCTTGACACCCACTTGAAATTCCACCAACCTATGCTTCTCATTATAATATTTTGTCTGCCGACTCTGAGCCTCACTACATGAAAATAGGTTTTTAGTGACGAAATATCTTTCGTCACTAAAAGTATACTTTTTGTGAAAAAATATAGGATTGCCAATAAATGATGATTTCTAATTAATTAGTGACTAAAATTAATTTTCGGTCAGTAAAAGTATTTTTTTAGTGACCAAAAATAATATTACGTCAAAAAATTAATTTTTAGTAACCACATTTGATTTCGGCACTAAATAGTTAAAAATATGGAGATTGGCGGCTTATTTTATTTCGGAACCGCTTCTTATATTTTGGAACTGCGCTTTTATTTTCATTTCTATTTCATTTCTCGGGCCCAAACTCTTCCCTACAGTAAACCCCTTTCCAGATCTAAGCATAACACTCCCTCTCATGGCCTCAAAGCTCTCATCGCTCTGCTCATCGCAGCTCTAAGCTTGTCCCAGATCAAAGCCCGGCTCTAATCTTCCGCCGTCTTCGTCCTTCGTAAGTCACATATATTTCAGTATCTAACTTATTTCACAAATTTATATGTTGTTTTGTTGATTGGCGACTCTAGGAAATCTCATCTCGGGGTCCTAATTTCTAGAATTATTTGAATTACCACAAAGGATGTTTTAGAGCACGGTGAGTCTCTATAGATCTAAATAAGCGAATAATTTGTTTTGAAAGTTTCGAAGTCCCGCACACCGGTGGGGCGATTTATCAAATAATTTCAAAATGTGTGCGCGAATTTAAAATAAAAGATAAAATTATGAGTATTTCTTTCGATAACGCCACAAATAATACCACCTCAATTGAGTGGTTAAAACGTGATTTGAAACCTATGTTAAACGACGCTTTTTTTCGTACTCGTTGCGCGTGTCACGTTTTAAATTTAGTTGTACAATATAGTTTGTCGTATATGGAACCATACACTAATAAAATACGTTTAATGTTACAATTTATTTATAGTTCTAAACAACGACGTCAAGATTTTTAAAAATTCGTAACCGGGCAAGGTCAAAAATTTTTGAAATCTCTATTTGACATGTCAATTAGATGGAACTCTACGTATATAATGTTAAAACGAGCGATTCGCCAAAAAACACTACTAATGGAATTTTATACTTTGTTATGTCAACATGAATTAACTGAGTCCGATTGGACAATTTTAGAACATTTCATGGATTTATTAGAAGTTTTTTATACGGCGACAAATAGTTTATCGGGCGTATATTATCCTACTAGCCCGCTAGTTATTGAAAATATTGTTAATATTTCATAAAAATTAAATTATTTTAAACAACATGCCGGATGGAGCGAATTAATAGAAATAATGGAAGGAGAATTTTTAAAATATTATAGAGAAATCACAGTTATGTTTTCATGCACCGCCGCTTTGAATCCTCTTTTCGGCGTAGACGGCGTAGAAAATTTTATTGAAGAAATAAATAACAATATATGCATAAATATAAGTGATTCAGATTTAGATAATCTGAGCCTTTTAAATTTTAACACTATTTTTACTGAATGTTATAATTATTACTATAATTTATACGGATCGCGGCCCCGAGAGGATGTGTCACAACCAAAAACATCTAGTAGTTTTAAAAATAAAATGTTAGAGTTAGCCTCTAGGAAAAAATCGTGCACAACATCTAGTAGTTTAAATGAATTAGGGTTGTACACAAAAACACAATTTCGTGATTTTATGTCCACGGACGAATTAGAAAATTTCGATATTTTAAAATGGTGGAAAGGTAAAGTAAATACCTATCCTATTATGGCCTATATGGCCCGAGATTTACTAACAATCCAAGCTAGCATGGTAGCTTCGGAGTCTGCTTTTTCTCTTAGTGGCAGGGTTTTGAACGAGCGGAGAAGTCGACTAAGCGAAGAATCGCTTGAGATCTGCATATGCTACAAGGACCACCTGGATGCGATGAAGAGGAAGCAACATATTTCAGCGATCGAGGATAGCTCGTCGGACATGGAAGACGAGATGGACGCGATCAACTTAAACTAGACAACTTCTTGTATTTTTGTCATTTATAATTTTGTAATTTTTAATAATTTAGAATTTTTGTCATTTGTAATTTTTAATAATTTAGAATTTCCAAATTTTTGTATATTTGCACATTTCTAAATTTGTATAATTTCGTTACATTAATAAAAAATTTATTTTTTAATATTAAGATGTTGTGTTTTTTTATTTTTTTTTGTAAATCAAAAACTCGATTTTTTTATTTTTTTTAAATCAAAACTTTATTTTTTTTAAATCAAAACTTTATTTTTTTTATGAATTAAAAAAATTAAATTTAAAAAAAAAACCGGGCCGGCCTAGCGGGCCTTACCAGCCCCCCCAGGGAGCATAGCCCGGCCCGACCCGGTTACATTATTAAGCCCGGCCTGGGCCCGGTTCGGAAAAGCTCAGGCCCTGCAGGCCCGGTACAAGCCCGGGCCCACCGGGCTTTATGCGCACCCCTAATCTGAACATATCGATCTCGCATATTTTTCGTGCAAGCATTTGATTTATAATCTATAGGAGATTTACTGGTTATGTATTTTAGACAGTTCTGATTAGGATTTGGTCCTGCTGCTTCACTTTTGTTTTTTTTTTGGGGGGGGGGGGCAAAAATAGGGTGAATGACGTATTCTAGTTTGCATAGATCAGATGTTATTTATGGCTTCAATATCGTATACATATATGCAATATCATCATCTCCTTATTTAGTGTTTTAAAAGTAGCATGTGTCACATCTGATTAGTTATCATGAAGTTTATATATACATTTAAAGAAACCTTTGTGGTAAATCATATAACTCTAGTATTCAGAGATTTTCTTGCAATCAATTTATATGTTGGTTTGTATTTAATGAGAGTTATCTACCTTTCGACAATGTCCTCGCTCGATCTGAAGACGCCGGACCTCTCGACGACGACGAAGATCTCCACTCGATCAAAGGGGTACTTCCGCTTCTTCAATGTTTTCTTGATTTTTTCGATTTCTACTTGATTGTTTCGATTTCTGCTTGTTTTGTTGATTCAATTTCTCCTCATGTTGTATAGGACTTCTAACCTACTTCATTGATTTGGGCACAACTCCTCCATCAATCAGCGATTATTGTTGGCTCTTCACGTCGCAGTTCATTCGAAGAGGTCTCCTTCTCTCCCATATTTTTTGACAAAGGCAATTACTTTTCTCAATTCAAAATTGTGTCTTTATGAACCTTATAGTTGCACATATTTCAAGTTGAAAGATCTGATGCTAGGTAATTTAATCCAATATTGTTGATAGGACGAACTACCTTGAGACATGCTCGGGCAAGTGCCCGAGCTTGTTTTTGGAAAATGTCTTCCAAGGTAGTGTTCCGCTTATTTTGCAAGGTTGTGTAGAGAGAGATGAAAGGGAAAAAAGACTCTTCTTTTTATGGTAAAACTATTGCTTAATTGTCATTTGTATGAAAGATGAACGAAGAACCTTTATAGGTCATTTCTTTTCTCAGGTTCCGCTCATCTTTTTCCAGAAAAGTGATCTTTCTCCAGGTCTTCTTATTTATTTTTACAATTGCAAATTTCAATTTTGAATATTAAAATCGGCAAAGCTTAAGATTAAACATGTTATTTATTTATTTACTCACCAATATGTTGAGTCTTCTCTTCATTTGAATTCGATTATAATAAGAATTTTGATTTGGCTAAGTGTCCTCAAATCAACAATATCCTATCTAAATTAGACACTAAATTTAATTATAATAATTTCAGTTTGGTAGAGGCCATAATATTTTTCTTTTACAAAGTAAATTCTTTTCTGAATTTTGCTTTTAGTTAATTGGCTAGATGTAACAATATATGATGCCATTAAATTTTAATAATTTTTTGACTTGTAGTGCAATGAAAAAGAGTTGGATGGATCTCAATGATCGACGAAAACCAACTTACATCAATGGAGTGAATGAGTTTCTTGATTTTGCTTTTACCCATTCCGCTAGGGGAAATAATATTCGCTGCCCTTTTTATAAATGTGGAAATATTTTCTTACACACTCGAGATATTGTGTTTAGACACCTTCTTATGAATGGAATTGTTAGGACTTATAAGTGGTGGTCATGTCACGGAGAAGTCTATTCCATTAACACGTGTGATGATAATGACAATTCAATTTTTGGTGAAGATGAACAAGAAATTACAGAGCATGATGATATGCACGCTATGTTGGATGATTTTAATGTTGGTTATAATAACATGAATGAGAGTGTTGAAGAATGTAATAATGATTACCCAAATGAAGCAGCTAAAAAATTCTATGAATTGCTGAGTGATGCTGAAAAAGAATTATCTCATGGTTGTAAGGAATTCTCAAAGTTTCAATTTATTATTACTTTGCTCACACTTAAAACAGATTATGGATGGACTGATCGGTCTTTTACTGAATTACTTAAAGTTTTAAAAAGGGCATTTCCTTTTAGTGATCTAGGCTCACATCAACATTTGAGTGGATGTCTTTTTGATAAAATTCATCCCCCCTTTTGTGCTGGTTGTGTCAGCATATCTGATTTTGCCTTTTTCCTGATCATGTTATTAGGTATAAATGATAATTGATTGCTGTCAAACTTGTCACTGTTTCAAAAATTCAACTATTATAGCACCAATATTATATGAACTTGTGTTGTTATAGGAATATCCTACACTTTTCTTGCTTGTATTGATTTCTAATTTCCCCGTGGAGTGTTCAAATCTTGCTAATAGTTTATGGCGATTTAATTAGGAAGTTATGGAACGAAACCATTCGATGCTCTCGTCGAGGCGATGGGATCGATGGCACTCTTCCCGTTACTTCGACGGTATGTAAACCCTAAACCAACCCAAAACTCTATAACATTTCATTGATGTTTTTTTGGTTACTATGTTTGTGTTGTTTAGACTGTTCTTCTCCATTCGTAAATCATGAGGCATTTACGTCAAACAAATGGCAGTAGGTAAGGGAGGGTCCTGCACCTAGCTGTTAAGGATGTCCAATAAATACACTGCTAGAACTGTTACTGCAGTAAAGTTCAACATTCATTCTTTTAATGTATGATGGTATATGAATAATAGAATTGAATATAGTACATGATATCATGTTACCAGTTGATATAAGCATGATGCATCCAATTAACTGTACAATAATTCATTCGTACCTGAATTTATGACAATATAAGTATCGTTCTGGCCTAGTGGCTGAATATAATTCTTTAGCTAGCATTGGCTGCCTATGGGACTGCTTCTTTAGTCTGCATCCATCCATCATAGGCCTTCTTTCAACTTTGGGAGCACGATCTATGGATCCAAGTAAACAGCCCTTTTTATTTTCACTTGAAAAAATAGAATTCAGCAACTTAGGAATTAGGTATTTTTTCAGTATGCATAGTCCTGATATTTATTTCCATCTACTTTTATCATTCTCAAGTTTGTTTTTAATGATATAATTGCATTAGGGGTGTTTCGACTTGTGGAATATGATGGTCCATTTGTGAAGTTAAGGCCTCAGGGACGATTTTGGCATTCAAGGGCGGCAATTTTGGCAAGCCTGACTACTTCTCTCAAGTACAGGATATCAGTATGCTAAATATACAAATGAATTTTTCAAACCATGCTCAACCCCACCATGTAATTCTAAGTTTATCACATTTTTAGTATCTTATTCTTATATTTTAGTTCATGGAGCTCATTAAAACACATGGTGCAGGGAGGAAAAAGTCATCGAACTTATCTGGTGATGTTTCATATAAGATATTATATTGAAGAAGAATCAGATATGTGTAATTTTCCCCAAGTGGCCAGAAAAAAGGAAGAGCCCAAGAATGGGGCACCAAATTAGGGAGGCACCGAAGTAGGAAGAAGCCAAGATGGACATGAAGAAGAAAGTGAATAATATTAATGAAAAGATTATTTATTATACATTTTTTCATGTAATGAGTGTAATAAAGTTAAGTGTTCTTTTAATTTGTATTGACGGGCTTGAGCTATCTCCCACCTTCTTTTTCGTATTAATAAATAAATAAATAAAATTGTTGAGATTCTCTAACAGAATAGATATTATATCTATTATTATATTTTATCTTATATATAATTATATTTAATTTAATATCAAATAAAAAAAATCTATTCTGTGAATAATTATAAAATATTAGTGAAAGATATTTTGTCACTAAAAGTGACATTTAGTGACTAAACAAACAGTCGCTATTGTAATGAATAATGAGTGACTAAATTAATTTGGTCACAAAAGCTGTTTTTAGTGACAAAAACTCTGGTCACTATTGTATTAAACAATTAGTAACTAAATTAATTTGGTCACAGAAAGTGCATTTTTATTGACAAATAGAATAGTCGCTAACAATAATTTGCAACGAAGATTTGTTTCGTCACTAAAAGAATACATTTAGTGACGAAAAATAATTTGGTTATTAAATACATTTAGTAACGAACATTTTGCAAACACCTTGTGACAGATTAATTTTAGTCACTAAATGGTTTTAGTGACCAACCCGCAATATTTAATGGCCAAAATTTTCGTCATTAAAAGCCTATTTTCGTGTAGTGCCTCATGCATGCGATCTCGTATCAATCTAACCATTGCATCAGCGTCATCTTTATTCTTAATTCCCAAAATCTTCGGCTCTTCATCCTGCACTCATGATAAAGGTGTTCTACACCCCCTTTCATATAGTGCTTCGTAGGGTGCCATCCTGATGCTAGCTTGACGACTATTGTGGTACGAAAATTCCACCAGGGGTAAGAGCATTTCTCACGGCTCCCCTCTATCCAACACACACAACCTCAACAAGTCTTCCATTATTTTAATGGTCCTCTTAGGCTGACCGTCCATCTGAGAATGGAAGGTCGTGCTAAAGGAAAGGCGGGGACCCAAATATGCTTGAACCGCCTTCCATTCCTTGGAGCTAAAGCGACCATCACGGTCGGAGACTATCGTCTCAAGCACTCCATGGTATCGTACAAACTGTTCCACAAAGAGGCGTACCAGTACATCCACATGCATCTCCTTCCTCATTGGGATGAACATTGAAACCTTAGTCAAGCTATCCACAACTATCACCCAAATCGAGTCATTCCCTGATCATGATCGGGGAAGGCCATGAACAAAATCCATTGAGATATCTTCAAATTTCAACTCCAGAATGGGCAATGATTGTAACAATCCTCCAGTGCTCTTACACTCCACCTTCACCTTCTAACAAGCCTCACAGTGTGTAACATAGTATGTGACATCCTTCTTCATTCCTGGCCAAAATATGGTCTTTCTCAAGTCACTATACATCTTGTAAATCATGGGATGCACCGAATACTTGGATTAATGTGCCTTTCTCAAAATATCTTCCCGGATTTCACCACGCTTGGGAATGTAAAGTCTGCCATGGAAATGAATGAGGTCGTCCTTCAAAGTATACTCTTCGATAGATCCATCCTCAATGGCTTTAATCTTAAGGGCCAGAGGAGCATCCTTCCCTTGCTCTGCCCGAATTCGATCTCGAATATCACAAACTATACTCATAGCCATTAAGTACTTATTATACTTCTCAGAATTATCCTTTCACACCAACATGATCTCCATCTCCTCAAGCACTCGAATGAATTCCATAGACATCATCTGAGACTCGGGGCTCGACTCTGGTACTTTTCTGCTCAATGTATCAGCTACAGAGTTCTCTTTCCCAGTGTGGTAGTTCAACGTAAATTCATAATCGCGCAAAAATTCTAACCACCGGCGTTTCCTCAAATTCAACTCATTCTGAGTATGATCATACTTTTGATTCTTGTGGTCCGGAAAGATCTCGTAGTGAACTCCATACAAGTAATGTCTCCAAACCATTAATGCAAACACCATTGCCCCCAACTCCAAATCATGTACCGACTAATTAACTTCATGCTTATTCAACTGTCTTGAAGTGTAAGAAATTACATGCTAATGCTGCCTCAACACTGCTCCCATCGCTTGATAGGACACATCAGTGTAAACATGAAATCATTCTTTCCCTGATAGAAGAGCTCTGATGGGTGTGGTGGTAAGTCGATCCTTCAGCTCTTGAAATGCAGCTTCACACTGAGGTGTCCACTCAAATGACAGACCTTTCTTTGTTAGGGAAGTGAGAGGAAGGGCTATCTTCGAAAATCCCTTAACAAACATGCGATAATATCCAGCAAGTCCAAGAAAACTCCGTACATCGGCCGCTGACTTCTAGGCGTACATTCCTTCACGGCACGCACCTTGGTCGTGTCTACTGCTAATCCAACACCACTAATCACACGGTCCAAGAAGGCAACTTCTCAAAGCAAAAACTCGCACTTGCATAACTTAGCAAACAACGAGTGCTCTTTTAACTTCTTCAAAACTAAGGCCATGTGTTCAGCATGGTCCTTTTCCGTCTTCGAGTAGACAAAAATGTCATCGATGAAGATGATGACAAAGATGTCCAGATACGGTTCAAACACCCTGTTCATCAAACTTATGAATGTCAAGTGTTCAGCATGCTCCTCTTCCATCTTCGAGTAGACCAAAATGTCATCGATGAAGATGATGAAAAAGATGTCCAAATACAGTTCAAACACCCTGTTCATCAAACTTATGAATTCGGAAGTGCAATTTATGAGTCCAAACGGCATCACCGTGAAATCGTACAAACCATATCTTGAGCTAAACACTGTCTTCGAGATATCTTCCTCTTGTATTCTGAATTGATATTACCATGAGCTCAAATCCAGTTTGGAAAACCAATGCGCTCCTACCAACTGATCGAATAACTAATCGATCTGAGGTAATGGATAGGTGTTCCGCAAAGTTAGTCGGTTGATTTCTTGGTAGTCTATGCCTAGTGTTCCATCCTTCTTCTTGACAAATAAGACAGTGGATCCCCAGGGCGATGAACTGGGATGAACCAACCCTAATTCTACTAACTCCTGCAACTGAATTCTAAAATCGGTGAGTTCCTTTGGAGCCATTTGGTAAGGGGTCTGAGAGATAGGGTTGGCTCCCGGTACTAGTTTAATTTGAAAGTTTACTTACCTATGCGGGGGTAAACCTGACAACTTCTCAGGAAACACATCAGGGAAATCCCGCACTACCCGCACATCCTTCATACTTGTCGCCATCTCTTTCAATTCAAAACATATCATATATACTTCATCCCCTTACATATGGGCCTTAAAGTTCAGAACTGAAGACAACAACATTCAAGGTGTGAATTTAATACCTTGAAAGACAACCTCACAGCCTTCATGCCTCAAAGTGATTTGATTTTCCACACAATTAATTCTGGTATGGTGCCAATCCAGCCATGTCATGCCCAAAATAAGATCAAATTTTGGCATTCTCAACACCATTGCAGAGGTTTTAAAAATCATTCCTCTAATACATGCTTTCAAGTCGGACTTGGGGGACGATGTCATCTCGAAGCCGTTTGGGAGGCCTACTCTCCGAGTGATACCAGTGAAATATTGCACACCATCTAAGTCTTTTATGAAGTTCGCTGAGACAAATGAATGTGTGGCACCGGAATCAAATAAGGTGTGAGCTGGTTTCCCACTAACTATCACGGTGCCTAAGTATCAATTATAAAGACTCAAGCTAGATTCCTAGCAAATCATGACATACATGCAATCACATCTTGAGGATTCCGCTCCTGCATCTAGTCCAAATAAAAACCTGCTCTCTAGTAGGTTCAGGATTCCTTCCCCGTGGTCCTCATCCTCGACCACGACCTTGTCCTCTTCCTCGCGGAGCTTCGGAGGAAAAACATGGGGGTTACCTCCACCTAGTTGCGGGCAGTAATGTCGGATGTGGGCCAACCTATTACACTGTTAGGAAACTTGCTCGTTCTTCTCTCTAGGCTGCTGATACATTTGTTGAGGTAGAGGTTGTGCTAGCTGCGGGGTCGGACGTTCCATCCTAAATTTTTGGTGGAAACGGCTGCCACCCCTTCGGTATCCTCTTCCACGTCTATTTTGTCTCATTTTTGTAGGTGGGGCGCGCGTCCATCACGCCCTCAGCTGGTCTCTTACTACTTCACAAGTGATCCGCTATAACACCCCAAACAGAGGAAGAGTTAACAGGCTAAAAATTGGAACAAAGCTCTACGAAAAGGTCGAGCAGAGCTCGACGAAAACGTTAAGCAGATCTCGACGAAAATGCCGAGATGAGCTCAACGAAAACGTCGAGCTGAGCTCGACGAAAACGTCGAGCTGAGTTTGGTGAGTCTGAAATAGAGTTCGACGAAACGTCGAAAGGAGTTCGACGAGTATGGTTCTATTATGTGTTATGTACCCATTCGACGAAATCAATCTCGTTCGACGAAATCAATCCCGTTCGACAAAATTTATCTCATTTAATGAATGTGGTTTCAACTAACATTGTGCTTTCGACAAATTCCTTTCGAATGGTTTAGCGGCGCCGGCTGTTTGGTCAAAGCGGTGTGTTGAATTTTCAAATCAAAGCGTGGCTGTTTCTTTAAGATGTGAATAGATCGTGTGGCTGGGGGTAAACCCGAGGCCATATATGCAGAGGGATTGGAATGAGGAAATAAATATTTCATTTTCTATCTCTCTTCATTGCATCCCAGTTATGGAGTAGAGAACTCACGGCTGGATCTATGGTTTGGATGGATCTTGTTGTAGTTGCTGGAGAAGATCTTGTGGATGGAATCAAGATCTGAAGCAAGATTCGCGAAGCGGAAAGTGAGGTGCTCATTTCCATCTATGTAGAAAAGATTTGTCATGGCTCCGAAGAGAACTCCAAGGGTAACGAGTTTCTCCCGAACAAGTGAAGTCCTCAATATACATACTTGCATGGATCCCCTCACCAAAAGGTGAAAAGGGGGATTCTAATGGGTAGATCGGTTTGATCCCCATATATTCCTACACATAGATCCGGAAATGTAGAGTACGGAATAAGCATGTTGTGAGAAGCTCATATGGATAGGTTGGTTTAGATTGGTGATGTTTTTGTGTTCGTGTGCTGGAGAAGACTCTATGGATATGTGTGTGATGTACGTGTGAAATTCGGATTCTAGGGGTGTGCAGGAGGCCGAATCAAAGTACTGGAAGCATTTTCAGAAAAATACCGAGGAAATATCACGATTTTGAGAACTATTGATGTTGTCGGGCGATGGTGAGTGTCGCCAGGCGAAAACTCCCAGTGAGCTGAAATTTTGTGTGGCATGTCTCGACGAGACCTGGGGGTCATTATATGTGAAGCTGTGTGATTAAGTTTCCAGGCTTGTGGTGGGTGCCAGCCCGAAATGGACAAAGTCGTGTGGCCTGTGATGAGTTGAGCAGTGGAGGCCAACTACTGTGCCATCAAGTTATGTACCTCTGAATGATTGTGTCGTCAAGTTAAGTACCTCTGAATGAGCAGTTAGTCGTCAAGTTAAGTACCTCTGAATGACATAGTCATCAAGTTAAGTACCTCTGAACAAAAAAGTTACCGTTAACTCATGAACCTCTGAATGGTGGTGATACATGGGGAAGTCCGATAAACCAAAAATGTGCCCGGAGTGCACGAGCCGTATGGTTGTTGGGCGAACTTCTGTGGTGGATGGTTCTTAAATGCACTTTGTTGTTACCACTATATATATATATCTATATTGCTGCTTGTAGGGAAGGAGAACCTCCGCCCCAAGTTAGGGTTGGGATTGTTATAAATGGGTCAGCAAAATGCTGACCGTTGCTTTGTTTGCCACGTTTTGGGGGGCCTTTTGTGCAGGTGCTGGAGAGCCAAGTGGGAAGTAGCGGGCTGAAGCCCATGTGCTGAAATTGACTGGCCCTTGAAGACCCAAAGGATAACTTTTTACTATTTTCATGTGTGGCCGGCCTGCGTAACGATGTATGAAACCACTTGTTGTATATGAAATAGTTATAATAAGGCTACGACCGAAACATGTGTTATATGTATATATTTATATCATTCTTGTGGTGTCGTGGACATTCTTGTGATGTATGGATTCATAACTTAAGAAGTTTCTGCTAGAATGCTTTGAGGTAGGGTGCGTTAATAATTGAACTTTGGTTTGCAAACAACTTGTAATCTCCTAACCTTTCCGTGGTATATGGCATCGGCCCCAGCCGTACCTTCTGTCATATGCTATACGACGGATGGGTGCATTACAAAATTAGTATCAGATTCAGTTCTCGGTCTTTCTTATTTGAATTCGTGGTCGAATTCTTTTAAGGAGCGATGAGCACGAGTATGTGCGCTACCGTTATAACAATAATGAACCCATGAAGGTACACTTAGGAATGAAAATACACATGTTTGCGGAACTGGTATGTTCTTGTGATTGCTTTTGGCAATAGCTTCATTGCTTAATTGCATGTTTCATATTGTAGGCAACTTTAAGTGGTGCGGTGCAGCAAGAACCCCAGCGCTCGTTGGAGAGTAGTGCACCAAATGAGGTGCCGACACCTCCTCCTTTTGCAGAAACTATATGGTTGGTTGTTGAAGCTGTGTTCTTAATGATAAATGCACAACCCAGAGGTCATAGACAACCTCCTATTCCTGCGGTGGTCCAGGAACCGATTTGTATAGTGGAGCGCGTAACAGTGAGACAAGTGTTGTTGAGCTAGTGGCCGTAAGGAGAGCAATGGAGAAGCAATTGAAATACGTGATGAGTTTCAATCCTCCTGTTTTTATGGGTACTAGGACCCCGACACAAGCCGTAGATTGGCTCTTGAGAATAAAGAGGGTCCTGACGGTAACAGAAACGAAAGAGTGGCAAAAAGTCACTGTGACTACCTTCTTGTTGGATGGTGAGGCAAGACTTTGGTGGGATGAGCTGGAGCTGCACCAGTTTGCTGGTCAACCATTGATTGAGATCTCAATGGATGAGTTCTCAAGATGTTTTCTGGAAGATACATTCCATCGGCACAACGGATTGCGATGGAGAACCAATTTCAAAGGTTAACTCATGGCGAGAGGCCGGTGGATGACTATTGTCATGAATTTACCCAATTGGGGATATTTGTAGGCTTTACGTTTGCAGATGAGGAACAAAAAATAAATCGGTTCTATGATGGGCTGAGAGATGACCTGCGGTTGCTTCTCTCAGGACCGATGACAGAGGGTTTTCTTACCTTGGTCAATACGGCTCGTTCCCTCAAGCTGGACATGAAATGTGTACAGTGTAAGAGTGACTTGGAAGGGAAGAAGACATATTTCAAAGTACCTAGTTCGTCAAAGTATGGGTTTCGACGGTGGAAAAAGAAGTCGAACACTTCTACGCCGGCTACTTCTTCTCCTGCATCTGGAGCAACATCTGGGAGAGGTCCGCCCATATGCTATACATGTGGAAAGGTGTATCATATCGCTCGAGACTGCTGGAGTGGCCCTCCAAAAGGTTATAAAAAGATGGGTGCGTCTTATGCTGAAAAGGGGAAGATAGTAGTGGAATCGACTGCATCCCAAGTGCAACCCCGAGTCCATAATCTTGGCCAACAGGAGGCCATAAAACAAAGTGACGTCGTAACAGGTTTGCGTTAAGATTCAGTTTTTACTGCTTTCCATAATTAGTACCTTGTGCGTTGCTTGTGTGTGATTGGTTTGCATTAGGCTTTGTCCTGATATTGGAATATCTGGCGAGAGCACTGTTTAATACGGGAGCTTCTCATTCTTTTCCGATAGAGGACTTCGTAGGGCATATCAGAGTGCCTTCATTTACGCCTACAGATCAAGTGAATGTGTTGCTACCTAACGGGTGCTTGATGCGCGCGGATCGAGCCTGCTCTGTTGAGGTGTAGATAAGAAGTCGGGATTTTGGATTGGAAGCATTTATGCTCCTGATATCCGAGTTTGATGTAATCTTTGGTATGGACTGGCTCTCGGAGTAGCGTGCCTATTTATATTGCAACTCTAAGGAAGTCATATTGGGGTAAAACACCGAACGAGAGACTAAATTTACTGGTATGCGAGGATCGAGCAAGACATTGATGTCTGTTATCCAAGTAGTCAAGGCAGTTCAGAAGGGCACAAAATTGTTCTTCACGCTGTTGGAGGCTATTGAGATGAAGCCCAGTGTGAATGATGTTCATATTATGTTGGAGTACGATGAAGTGTTTCTTAGGGATCTTTCGGGGTTACCGCCCCAGGAGGAGATGGACTTCAAAATTGAGTTTGTGTCAAGTGCGAAACATGTGGCCCACTCGCCATATCGTGTTACACCAAAGGAGATGGTGGAAATCAAGGTTCAATTACAAGAGTTGCTGGAGTAAGGCTTTATACACTCAAGTATGTCACCTTGGAGCACTCCGGTCCTTTTTGTGAAAAAGAAGGATGGAAGCTTGCGGATATGCATTGACTATCGAGAGTTGAACAAGCTGACGGAAAAGAACAAGTATCTGATTCCACGGATTGATGATTTGTTCAATCAGCTAGTGGGATCAACTATTTACTCGAAGCTAGACTTGAAGTCTGGCTATTATCAGTTAAAGATTCGGGAATGTGATATTCCCAAGAAAGCGTTTGGGACACGCTATGGTCACTATAAGTTCACTGTAATGTCGTTTGGGCTAACAAATGCGCCATCGGTATTCATGGACCTAATGCACCGAACGTTTAGAGAGTACTTGGATTTTTTGTAATCATCTTTATTAATGACATATTAGTGTACTCTTAGTCTGAAGAAGACCATGCAAACCATTTACGGCTGGTGTTCCACACCCTGAGAAGAAACAAGCTATGTAACACCCCGAAACTCAAAGGAGCGAAGGGGGACGTTTTGGGCAGTTTGGGTTCTGGCTGCAGGCACACGTCCTGGGACACGGGCGTGTCCCAGGGCGTGTCAAGCGTGTGTCGACACTTAGCTGCGAAGTCATCGAGATTTTCTCGACGATTCGCTGAGAATGGGCACACGGCCTGCGACACGGGCGTGTCGCAGGGCGTGTCGACCCGTGTTGACACTTAGCCGCGGAGTCGTCGAGATATACTCGACGATTCGTCGAGAATGGGCACACGGCCCGCGACATGGGCGTATCGCAGGGTGTGTCGACCCGTGTCGACGATCGTCCCGGGGAGTCGTCGAGATTCGCTCGACGATCGTCGAGACAAGGCACACGGCCTAGGACACGGGCGTGTCCAAGGCCGTGTCATCAAGTCGTCGATCTTCACGTGACGAAATGTCGAGACTGTGTACACGGCCTGGGGTCCAGGCGTGTAAAAATTACACGGGCAAGGACACGGGCGTGTCCTAGAACCCGTGCAGTGCTCGGGTTGAAAAAGGGGAAAAATCATAGGGTACACGGCCGGCCACACGGCCGTGTCAGGTGGAACACGGGCGTGTCAGCTCGAACACGGGTGTGTTTGATACCCTTGTGAGGTTCCAGTTGATTCGATTTTGACGGCGAATGCGGCACACGGCCCTGGACACGGGCGTGTGCCAGGCCGTGTTCGGTCCAGATTGGGCATTTCAGCCCCAAATCAAAGCCGTTCGTTTCCTTATTTTGAGATCCAACGGCTGGGGGATGTTCCTGAAGGGATATACCCGTGGATTGACTTAGAAATCCATCACTTTTCATATATTATCCCTTTCCAAATCCTTAGAGAAAGAGGAAAACCAAGGGAGGAAGAAGAGCTAGATCCCGCCATTGGAGGAGCTTCGGAGCTCCAAATCGCGAGCCGACCCTGGATCCACGGAGGCAACGCTAGTGCGGTGGTTTTCATCCGATTACTTTTCAATGGCGCCAAAGAGGAACTCAAGGGTAACGATCCTCATCTTGAGCATGAATAGCTCTCTTTCTTAGCATAGGAAGCCCGCTCTCGCGAGTTTGCGGAGAGTTGGAGGCGTTCCTTCGGGTAGATATGTGAAGTCCCCGTTGTTTAGAGTCCGTATGCGAGAACGGACATAGGCATGATGTGTGAAGCCTATCCGGACATGTTGGTCTGGATCGGTGATGTTGCATTGCATAATGCCGGAGAAGACTCCGTGCTATTGGTTGTTTTTCGGGTTTTCTACGCGCTAGATTGCAGCATGGAGCCTTGGGGACTAACCCAAAGGTGCACCCGGAAAACTGGGCGGATACGAGATATTGCCAACTTGGTGGCTTGAGAGCCAACTTGAACATAACCGGGTTATGTGACTTGTGATGGAAATGGGACTCGGCGGAAGTTTGACCCGCGCAAATGGCTTAAATTGTCGTTGCGATGTGAGCACGGGTTAGATGGAACCGTACCCGTTCTATGTCGTTCGGTTAAAGAGACCTAAAGGCACGTGGCACTTACCGTTGGCATAGAGTAGGGTATTCGGCGGTCAATGACTTAAATTGTCGTGACCCAGGCCAGGAAGACAAATTGCTCATAGGTTTGGCCGTCCAAGTGGCGGTGGTGAGTCCGGAATGTTAATGGCTTTAATTGACGTGACATCGACCGGTTCACCGAGAATGTGCCCTGAGTGCACGAGGCGTGTGGCCGAGCGAGCCAACGTCTGTGATGAAATGGCTATATATATACATTGCTCGCTTATGCTAATGAAATGCAGGGAAGGAGCATCGCCGCCCCAAGTTGGGGGCGGGATCATTATAATTTGGTCAGCATTGCTGACCGTTGCCTTGTTTTCGCCACCGTGCGGTGGTTTGGTGCTTGCAGGTGCAGCTGGACCAAGCGGTCAATAGCGGGCTAACGCCCTTTTTGCGAAGCCGGCCCTCGAAGGCCCAAATGGCAATGTTTACTGATTTATTCATGTAAAACCGGCCTGCGTGCCGTGGTTTGTAAAACATGTAATATTCAAGTGAAACATTTTGTAAGGCCTTAAGGCTTGTTTTGGGTATTTTGTATAACACTCCTATTCTGTATTAGTGGACATTCGTGCTTGTATGCTGGGTTCTTTATTTACAACTTTTATAAACTGCTTCCGCTAGAATGCTCTGTGTAGGACGTTGAGATTGGTTGGATGGTTTCCATAAGTAACCACCCGGTCTGTCTGTGGCATATGGGGTCGGGCCCCAGCCGGACCTACTGCTATATGCTATGTGACGGATAGGGGGTGTTACAATTTGGTATCAGTCTACTGGTTTTGGTCAGGATTAAAGTGAATTCGTGGGCGAATTCTTTTTAAGGGGTGGTGAGCACATTGTGTGCGTCATCGTTATAATGGTAAAAGAACCCATGAATGTCCACTTAGGAATGAAAATACCCGTGTTTGAGGAACCTGCGCATTCCTATAATTGCTGTTTGCAATTTATTTGGTCACTTAACGGTGTTTTGTACCACTATAGGTGACCCGAAGTGGTGTTGGGCCGTCAGAACGCCGAGTTTTTGAGGCTAGTAGTGCACCGGATGTTGCTCCCGCAACACCTCTGTCGGCCGAGAATATTCGATTGGTGGCTGAAGCGATGTTGGCCGTGATTAATGCGCAGCCTGGAAGGCAAACGCAGCAGCCCGCTCCTGTGATGGAGCAAGTACCTCTGCAAGAGGCTGAGCCGAGGAGAGTGGAGCAAGTGGTTATGGAACCGGTAGTACCGAGGAGGGCAACTGAGAGACAGCTGAAGCATGTAATGAGCTTTAACCCTCCGTTATTCTCGGGGTTGGGAACCCCATCTCAGGCTGAAGACTGGCTCTCTAGGGTGAAGAGAGTCATGACAGCGACGGAGACGGAGGAGTGGCAAATGACCACCATCGCTACGTTCCTTTTAGACGGTGAAGCGAGAATGTGGTGGGAAGGATTGGAGCTGCATCATTTGAGAGGTAGACAACTTGTAGACGTTCCGATGGAAGAGTTCTCGGGATTGTTCTTAGCAAGATACCTCCCCTCTACTCAGAGGATTTCGATGGAGAATGAGTTCCTGAAGTTAGTACAGGGTGAGAGGAGCGTGGATGAATATCTCCACGAGTTCACTCGTTTGAGTCGTTATGCAAGCTCCACCATCATGGATGAGGAGCGCAAGACTAATCGTTTCTATGAAGGATTGAGAGATGAGTTGAGATTACTACTCTCGGGGCCGATGACGCAGGGTTTCTTAACCTTGGTCAATACTGCCCGGTCCTTGGAGAAGGACATGAAGAACGTACAAGCAAAGAAAAGCTTGGGTGAGAAGAAATCTGAGTTTAAAGTGCCGAGTACTTCAAAGTCCGGCTATCGGAGGGCTTTCAAGAAGCATAGGACTTCGGGTCCAGCTCCTTCTGGCGCTTCTGGGGCGACTACGAGTCGGACCCCGGGCGCGTGCTTTACATGTGGAAAGACGGGGCATTTCGCCCGTGATTGTTGGAGCGGACGTCCTAAGTCCGAGAGGAGGCCGGGAGCTACTTATGAAGAGAAGGGAAAGGCGGTGGAGTCGACCGCATCCCATTATGCTCCGGCCCAACCAAGGGTCTACAATCTTGGCCAACAGGAGGCCATTAAACAAGCTGATGTGGTGACAGGTACGGTTTAATTTATAGCAAGTCAATTTCTTTAAATACTTGTTATGCACATGTTACCTTACAACTACTTGTTTAGGATTTGTATTGATTTGTGAAAATCCGGCACGAGCACTCTTTGATACGGGAGCCTCACACTCCTTCTTGTCCGAAGGATTTATATCACGCATCAGAGTCCCTTCTTCGATGGCGAAGGATAAGTTGGATGTGTTGTTGCCCAATGGGTGTTCGATGCGAGCGGATAGGATCTGCGATGTTAAGACTCGTATTGGGGAGCAGGAGTTCGACCTGCGGGCGTCTTTACTTCCGTTAGTGGAGTTCGACGTCATATTTGGCATGGACTGGCTCTCGGAGCAGCAGGCCCATATAGATTTCGGTAGCAAGGAAGTTAAGCTGGGAGCGAGTCGTGAGACGACGTTTACAGGCTTAAAGGGGTCGAGCAAGACGTTGATGTCTGCTCTTCAGGTGGTGAAGGCGGTTCGTGCTGGAACAGAACTGTTCTTTACACTAGTGGAGGTTGCAAAGCCGAAGCCCGCGTTGCATTGTATTTCAGTGGTATCGGAATACCCTGATGTGTTCCCCGCAGATCTTCCTGGAGCCCCGCCTCAGCGGGAGATAGATTTTACGATCGAGCTAGTGCCAGGTGCAAAGCCTGTGTCACGATCTCCATACCGGCTAGCGCCTATGGAAATGGCGGAGCTGAAAGTTCAACTGCAAGAGTTGTTGGAGCAAGGGTATGTGCGCCCGAGTTCTTCGCCTTGGAGCGCACCGGTCCTCTTTGTTAAGAAGAAGGACGAAAGCTTGAGGCTATGTATTGATTACCGGGAGCTCAACAAGCTGACTGAGAAGAACAAGTACCCGATCCCTCGGATTGATGATCTCTTTGATCAGTTAGTCTGGTCGACGGTGCACTCGAAGTTAGATCTCAAGGCTGGGTACTATCAGCTGCGGATAAGGGAGAGTGATATCCCGAAGACAGCGTTTAGTATGAGATACGGGCATTATGAGTTTACGGTCATGCCATTTGGGCTGACTAATGCGCCGTCGATGTTCATGGATTTGATGAACAGGACGTTCAGGGAGTACTTGGACCATTTCGTGATCGTCTTCATCGACGATATTTTGGTGTACTCGTAAAGTGAGGAAGATCACTTCAAGCATCTTCATTTGGTGTTGGAAACGCTAAGGAGAAACCAGTTGTATGCCAAGTTCTCGAAGTGCGAGTTTTGGCTGTCCTCAGTGGCGTTCCTCGGTCATATAGTGAGTGGAGAGGGTATTGCTGTGGATCCGGCGAAGATTGTTGCGATACGGGAATGGCCTGAGCTTGCTACGGTAGCAGAAGTCTGGAGCTTTTTGGGGCTTGCCGGCTATTATAGGCACTTCGTAGAGAACTTCTCGCGGATAGCGTTACCTCTCACTACTTTAACGAGGAAGGAGCATAAGTTCGTTTGGACGCCGGAGTGCGCGCGAGCTTTTGAGGAATTGAAGTGTCGGTTGACCACGGCGCCTGTGCTGAGTTCTCCATGTGGAACCGAAGGCTATGAGATATATAGCGATGCTTCAGGCAGCGGTTTGGGTTGCGTGCTACTGCAGCACGGAAGCGTGATAGCTTATGGCTCGAGACAGCTAAAAGTGCACGAGAGGAATTATCCGGTCCATGACTTGGAGTTAGCGGCCGTGATTTTTGCCTTGAAGCTGTGGAGACACTATTTGTACGGTGTGAAGATTGATATCTACACCGATCACAAGAGCCTGAAGTACCTTATTGATCAGAAGGATCTGAATATGTGGCAGCGTAGGTGGATGGAGTTCCTGGGGGACTATACATTCAAGATCCACTACGTGTCTGGCAAAGGGAATGCGGTTGCGGACGCGTTGAGTCACCGAGCCCCAGCTCAAGCCAATTGGCTATTGGTGCACGATGAGCGGTTGGTGCGGGAGTTGGAGGCGTTGGAGATTGTTTGTGTGGACAGGCAATCTAGTGCTGAAGCAGTTCTGAATTGGACTGAAGTCCAATATGACCTGACTGATCGTATTCGGCAGGCTTTGGATATGGATGCTCATATGAAGCAGTTCATGGTAGAGGCTCTGGATGGGTCGAATTCCCAATTCGTCGTGGAGGACGGATTGCTTTGGAAAGACGGTCGTCTGTGCGTCCCAAGTGTGGGCAATTTACGGGTGGAGTTGTTGTATGAGGCACACCATACCAAGTACTCGATTCACCCGGGGAGCACGAAGATGTACCGTGATGTGAAGAAACTGTTTTGGTGGCCGGGTTTGAAAAAGGATGTGGCGCTATACGTAGCGAAGTGCCAAACCTGCGCCTTGGTAAAGGCGGAGTGCCAAAAGCCGGGAGGATTTCGTAAGTCCTTGCCTATTCCGGAGTGGAAATTCGACGACATCTCTATGGACTTTGTGCACGGTTTGCCAAGGTCGCAAAAGGGAAACGACGCCATTTGGGTGGTTGTTGATCGATTAACGAAGGTGTCGCACTTTATTCCGCATAGGAAGGATGATCCGGTAGAGAAGCTGGCAAAGCTTTATGTGGATAACATAGTACGGCTTCATGGTGTGCCCCGCAGCATTGTGAGTGACCGAGATGGGCGGTTCACGTCCAATGATTTGAGGTTGGTGCAACAAATGTTGGGAACAAAGTTGAAATTCAGCACAGCCTTCCATCCGCAAACGGATGGGTAGACCGAGAGGGTCAATAGAACCATGGAAGACATGCTTCGCATGCGTGTCTTGGATTTTGGAAAGCAATGGGAAGACCACCTTTATTTGGTGGAGTTCGCATACAACAATAGCTACCAAGCAAGTATTCAGATGGCGCCTTTCGAGGCCCTATATGGTAGAAGATGTCGCACGCCGTTGTCTTGGTTAGAAACGGGTGAGTCAAAGTTGTATAAGCGATCGGAAGTGGATGATGTTACTTCTTTGGTGCGAACAATTCGGGAGAGGTTGCTTATCGCTCAGGACCGGCAAGCAAAGTACTATAATGCCAAGCACAGGAACATGGAGTTCGCTGTGGGCGATTATGTATACCTAAAGATCAAGCCGTTCAAGGGTGTCTCGCGGGTGCGGCGATTGAAAAAGCTAAGCCCGAGGTACCTTGGACCGTTCGAGGTCCTGGAGCGAGTTGGGGAAGCAGCCTATCGGTTGAAGCTTTCAGTGGAGCTTAGTGTTTTACACGATGTATTCCACATTTCGGTACTTCGGAAGGCGGTGCAAGAGCCTACGCAAGTGATCGCGGTTGATCAAGTGCCGGTGGATAGTGGGATAACGACAAAGGTCAAGCCCGTGCGGATTGAGGACTCGGAGGTCAAGCGGCTATGCAATAAAGAGATCAGGATGGTCAAGGTCCGGTGGGACAATTGCGGTCGTGAGGAGCTCTCTTGGGAGCGAGAGCAGACTATGCTTGACGAGTATCCGGAGTTGTTCCGCTCAGGTACAAATTTTGTTTCGTAAGTCTTTCCTTTATGTAATTTCGTGGGCGAAATTCTTTTAAGAGGGGTAGAGTTGTAACGCCCCGAAACTCAAAGGAGCGAAGGGGGACGTTTTGGGCCAGTTTGGGTTCTGGCTGTAGGCACACGGCCTGGGACACGGGCGTGTCCCAGGGCGTGTCAAGCGTGTGTCGACACTTAGCCGCGAAGTCGTCGAGATTTTCTCGACGATTCGCTGAGAATGGGCACACGGCCTGCGACACGGGCGTGTCGCAGGGCGTGTCGACCCGTGTCGACACTTAGCCGCGGAGTCGTCGAGATATACTCGACGATTCATCGAGAATGGGCACACGGCCCGTGACACGGGCGTGTCGCAGGGCGTGTCGACCCGTGTCGACGATCGTCCCGGGGAGTCGTCGAGATTCGTTCGACGATCATCGAGACAAGGCACACAGCCTAGGACACGGGCGTGTCCAAGGCCGTGTCATCAAGTCGTCGATCTTCACATGACGAAATGTCGAGACCGTGTACACGGCCTGGGGTCCAGGCGTGTCAAAATGACACGGGCAAGGACACGGGCGTGTCCTAGAACCCGTGCAGTGCTCGGGTTGAAAAAGGGGAAAAATCATGGGGTACACGGCCGGCCACACGGCCGTGTCAGGTGGAACACGGGCGTGTCAGCTCGAACACGGGCGTGTTCGATACCCGTGTGAGGTTCCAGTTGATTCGATTTTGACGGCGAATGCAGCACACGGCCCTGGACACGGGCGTGTGCCAGGCCGTGTTCGGTCCAGATTGGGCATTTCAGCCCCGAATCAAAGCCGTTCGTTTCCTTGTTTTGAGATCCAACGGCTGGGGGATGTTCCTGAAGGGATATACCCGTGGATTGACTTAGAAATCCATCACTTTTCATACCTTATCCCTTTCCAAATCCTTAGAGAAAGAGGAAAAGCAAGGGAGGAAGAAGAGCTAGATCCCGCCATTGGAGGAGCTTCGGAGCTCCGAATCGCGAGCCGACCCCGGATCCACGGAGGCAATGCTAGTGCGGTGGTTTTCATCCGATTACTTTTCAATGGCGCCAAAGAGGAACTCAAGGGTAACGATCCTCATCTTGAGCATGAATAGCTCTCTTTCTTAGCATAGGAAGCCCGCTCTCGCGAGTTTGCGGAGAGTTGGAGGCGTTCCTTCGGGTAGATATGTGAAGTCCCCGTTGTTTAGAGTCCGTATGCGAGAACGGACATAGGCATGATGTGTGAAGCCTATCCGGACATGTTGGTCTGGATCGGTGATGTTGCATTGCATAATGCCGGAGAAGACTCCGTGCTATTGGTTGTTTTTCGGGTTTTCTACGCGCTAGATTGCAGCAGGGAGCCTTGTGGACTAACCCAAAGGTGCACCCGGAAAACTGGGCGGATACGAGATCTTGCCAACTTGGAGGCTTGAGAGCCAACTTGAACATAACCGGGTTATGTGACTTGTGATGGAAATGGGACTCGGCGGAAGTTTGACCCGCGCAAATGGCTTAAATTGTCGTTGCGATGTGAGCACGGGTTAAATGGAACCGTACATGTTCTATGTCGTTCGGTTAAAGAGACCTAAAGACACGTGGCACTTACCGTTGGCATAGAGTAGGGTCTTCGGCGGTCAATGGCTTAAATTGTCGTGACCCAGGCCAGGAAGACAAATTGCTCATAGGTTTGGCCGTCCAAGTGGCGGTGGTGAGTCCGGAATGTTAATGGCTTTAATTGACGTGACATCGACCGGTTCACCGAGAATGTGCCCTGAGTGCACGGGGCGTGTGGCCGAGCGAGCCAACGTCTGTGATGAAATGTCTATATATATATACATTGCTCGCTTATGCTAATGAAATGCAGGGAAGGAGCATCGCCGCCCCGAGTTGGGTGCAGGATCGTTATAATTTGGTCAGCATTGATGACCGTTGCCTTGTTTTCTCCACCGTGCGGTGGTTTGGTGCTTGCAGGTGTAGCTGGACCAAGCGGTCAATAGCGGGCTAAAGCCCTTTTTGCGAAGCCGTCCCTCGAAGGCCCAAATGGTAATGTTTACTGCTTTATTCATGTATGACCGGCCTGCGTGCCGTGGTTTGTAAAACATGTAATATTCAAGTGAAACATTTTGTAAGGCCTTAAGGCTTGTTTTGGGTATTTTGTATAACACTCCTATTCTGTATTAGTGGACATTCGTGCTTGTATGCTGGGTTCTTTATTTACAACTTTTATAAACTGCTTCCGCTAGAATGCTCTGTGTAGGACGTTGAGATTGGTTGGATGGTTTCCATAAGTAACCACCCGGTCTGTCTGTGGCATATGGCATCGGGCCCCGGCCGGATCTACTGTTATATGCTATGTGACGGATAGGGGGTGTTACAAGCTATATGCCAAGTTCTCAAAGTGTGAGTTCTGGATGTCGTTAGTGGCCTTTCTTGGCCATGTGGTTAGTGGAGAGGGCATTGTGGTCGATCCTACAAAGATAGTTGCGATATGAGAGTGGTCGGTGTTGTCTTCTTTAGCCGAAGTCAAGACTTTCCTTAGACTAGCGGGCTACTATAGGCACTTCGTAGAGAACTTTTTGCGGATAGCCTTGCCTCTTACCACACTAACAAGGAAGGATCAGAAGTTTATTTAGATGCCAGAGTGCGAGCTTTTGAAGAGCTGAAGAGTAGCTTGACCACGACGCCAATTCTGACATCGCCATGTGGTTCAGACGGCTTTGAAATTTATAGTGATGAATCAGGGAGCGGCTTAGACTGCATTCTTCTTCAGTTTGGAAAGGTGATTGCTTATGAATCACGTCAGTTGAAAGTGCATGAGCGGAACATTCCCATCTATGACTTGGAGTTGGCGGCGGTGATATTTGTAGTTAACTGAGGCGTCATTATTTATATGGTGTGAAAGTCGATATCTTCACGGATCATAAGAGTCTGAAATATCTGTGGGACCAGAAGGATCTAAATATGCGACAACGGAGGTGGATTGAGTTCCTCGGAGACTACACCTTCCAGTTCATTTTTCTCTCGGGAAGGGAAATGTGGTCGCAGATGTCCTAAGCCGTAGGACTCCGGCAAGAGCAAGTTGGTTGCAGATGCATGATGAACATCTAGTCTAGGAGTTGGGGGCCTTATAGATCTCTTGTGTGGACAAGAATGCTACTGCAAGTGCATGCCTAAACTGGATGGAGGTACAGTATGACCATGCAGACAGGTTTCGGCGAGCAGCAGAACTTGATGAAAGTCTATAGCGCTATTCAATAGATGGGTCAAATGCCCAATTTGTACAATCCCGTACCCGGCCGAGTGGGATCGTCCCCAAATAGTGGGCTCGGGACGTACTATGAATGACGATTTGGTACGGTCCCGCCCAATATTTATATATTTATAGTATATGAAGGTTTTTTGAGGTAGAGATATAAATATATTAAGTTTTATAGATAAAGGGCAGAGATATATATAAGGAGGGGCACCCCCTCGGTCATGAAGTTTTTTGGATATGGGAAAACCGCCGGCCCTAGCTCTCCTCCATTCGGTCTTGGAGGAATATTTGTAGCTGACACATGATCTCCTCCTCCACAAAACCTGTGACAAAGGATCCACATCTCCGCTGATGATGTTGAGGAGGTCCTGAAGGTCTCCTACTGTCGCCTTGGTGCCACTGTCAAGTTCTTCCGCTGGAGCAGTACTTGGCTGCAGAACCGCCACTCACCCTATTCATGGAACTTCGTGGTTGACCTCCTTCGCAAGAACATCCTCTTCGAGGCTATGTGGGACGCCATCCGCTCCATTCACTCTGAGGGTTTTATTTCTCTCTCCACATTCGCCTCCATCGACTCCTCTCTAGCCTCCGTAGGACTCTCCGCTGATGCTCTCGCCGCCTTTGGCACCCTCGCACCCCACGGAATTCCCCAGGACACCGCTTCCCTGAACTCCCTCCTCTCCACCCTATCTCGCTGAAACCTCACATCAGCAGCCCTCGACTACCACCGCCGCATCCGTGTACGAATCCCGCATGATTCTGACTCCTACGCCATCCTTCTCGAAGGATTTGAGAACGAGAGGAATCGCCGCAACGCGCACGAGGTTTTCAACAAAATGGTTGTTCGAATTGGTTGGAATCCAGCCAACGTTCCAGCATACGATTCCTTCCTCAACACTATGCTATCCCATGACCCCAACGGTTTTGATGATGCTCTCCGATGGCTGTATAAGATGAAGGAGAATGGCTGCCTCCCAGGGATGAAGTTTATCTAAAGTGCCATTGATGAGTGCGCCAAGGTTGGAGACGTGCGGGAAGCAATCCTGCTATGCGATTCTCTCGTAGGGAAGAATGGGTGCCAGCCTGGCACGGAATTATACAACTCGATGATTTCTCTCTACTGCCAACAGAATCAAATGGATGTTGCCTACGAGTTCATGGATGAAATGGTCTTCCACGGGGCATTCCCAAACTCGAAAACATACAGTTGGATCCTCAAATCTCTGATCAAGAGCAAGAAGCTGCTAGAAATACATGTATTGCTCATGGGAATGGTGAAGAACGAGTTCGTTCCAAGCCCTTCGATCTGTGATTCTGCGATGAATCTGCTCATGGATTCTAAGGACTGGGGTACAACGTTGAAGGTGTGGAAGATTATGATTATGAATGATATTGCTGGGGAAGAGATCGGGAACTCGTTCATCATTTGTTTGTGTTATAATAAACGGCTTCCTGAAGCTTGCAAATATGCAGAGGACATGATCGATAGTGGAATCAAGTTGCAGTCATCCATACTATTTAAGCTGAGGAGCAGCCTATAACAGTTGGTTATAGATTGGCCGGGGGCTTCTTCCCCAATGCCTCCAAAAGTAAGGAAGGTCAGGGGGTCCTCTCCCGTCCCGCTGAGCATTGTGCTCGTTCAGCCATGGTGAAGCTCAGCCATGAAGGAGAAATTACCTGGATCCTCCAACTCTCAGGTAGAGGCCGGATCCGTGTGTGGACAGCAGCTACGCTCACTATACGCCGAGCATCTTGCGAGATCTTCCATTGCGGCTTCGTCAAATTATGCGTCAAGGGTAACGAAGTTTCTTCTTGGGCAGGTGAAGCCCTCAATTAAAATATTTGCATGGAAGCCCCTCTCCATCAACGGGTGGGGGAAGGGCGCCTTCCGACGGGTTGATGTGTACATCCCCACTGTTAATTTCATTTAGTATCCGGAAGCATGAGTATGGATTTAGGCATGCTGTGTGAAGCCCATTCGGATGTGTAAGACGGATTGGTGATGATCTGGGGTTCCCGGAGAAGTCTCCGAGGAAGTTGTATATTATCTATTTGTAGGAAATAAGCACCATAGCCGCGAAAAGCGGTGGGTGCAATATTATTGGGTCGCTTTTAGTTGACTGATGTTTAGCTTGCCACCGCTTGACAAGACGTCGGCGTTCAGGTGTTGTAGTATCAAGCGGGAAGTGGCGGGCTTAAGCCCAAGTTTGTGCAGGCCCTAGAAGGCCTAATTTGCTTATGTTGTCGGCCTACGTGCCGAAGTATGGAATTTATATTCTAGTAAATTAAAATGCATGTGCTGCCGTACGTATGTTATTTATCATTTTGTCTTAGGCGAGCGGTATTCTCGTGAACAGCTCTCCCCATGGGGACCTCGAGATAAAATTATGATGAAGCCCTCGAGGGTTTGATAGCCTTTCAGAACAACGAAGTTACGTTGTTGGCGGCCCAATTGGGGCTGCGTAAGGTAGAGCTGTTCAGCGAGGTTACGCCATCAGTATGGCGGGTGAGTAGCATTTTCCATAGACCCAAGGGGACATATCTGGATAGGAGAGATTTGGTCTTGAGATCCTCCTTAGATGTTCCGGTCGGCCAAGAGTGCCCTCCGAAGGTGTCTTAGCTCAGTATTTGGCTTGGGAGAGGAAGAGTTTGTTTGTCTTCTGGGTATGTGGTGGGACCTCCATGCTGAGACCTTGGGACTGTCCCTTGTGTTCCTAGTCTTGTGCCTAATTCATTCGCTTGAGGGTAGTAGGTATGTGGTCACCCCTATTTTGGGACACCGAACTCCACAGAGACCGAATTTCAGTTTCAACATTTATGGTGCGGTGAGCGTGGAGAGTGGCCAGCATGAAAGAACTCAGGTGAACATTATGGCTTTAGAAGAGGAACCAAGTGACAGCCAGGGTCATGCGTGGATGCTTGTAGGTAATGTCCTCATACCTGGAGTCGTCCCATCCTTGAATTTTAGGATTTTTGGACAGTCTATATTGACGCTCCGACGGTGATTTGCACATTATTAAGGTATAATTTTTATGAAATAAAGGGATATTACAATAAAAATCCCGACACAAAATTTGGGGTGAGTATATGAATTAGATAACCCCTTCATTGACAAAATTAACTCTCATTCAGATATCTAAAGTTATGGGTTTGGTTTGTTTAAATGTCTATTCAATTTTGTTATGTACACATAGACTTTTGAGTTTGCGTTGTTCCATGTAGATTCAGGTTCAAGATAAAAGCATTGTCCTGTGAAAACGTTAAGTTTAGGATAAAAAGCAGATTGCTCTTGAATATGGAAAACCTGATTCATTTTACCTTTGAAGTTTAGGGCAATATAAATATGTGGTGCTTAGATATCTTGAATGTGAAAATAAGTTTATTAAATCTTTAATTTGTTCAATAGCATAGATATCTTGAGTCGTTTTTACTTACAATTTCAGAATTCATCTCAGATTTCAATACATTGTATCTTGCAGACTTGCATGAACTATGGACATTTTATTTACATGTATCTTGAGACTTGCATGAATTAAAGCTTTAAATCAATGAATGTCTTGACTTTGACCCATCCAATCTGATAAAAGTTTTCATTTCCTTTTTCACAATCTACAGCCCCTTGATATTCTAACTTGGCCTATTATTAAAGTGTACGTGATGTAGTTCAAAATCACTTTTATGCTATATTTGTATGCGGCAATAACATTGTGTTATTTTACGTCAACTTAATTTTTTCCCCATTCACTTCTTTAGACCACTTCACTAGTATATTGTTTACCTCGTGAGCTATTTATAGCCACTTTATGGTCTCGTGTCCTTCGATTTATGGGTTACTCCTTATTGAAAACCTACTTTATCATATTTGAATTTGTGTATGAAACAAACATCGAGACTCAGGATCTTTCACATTTGACGAATATTTCTCAAACCATGAACCATCTTGAAACCAAGTTTAACATACAGATTTAGGTTGTTAATATTCTGTTAAAGTTGTACTTTTAGGAATTTTGTTGAAGGATTTATATTATTTTTGATGAATGAAATAATACCTATTATGTCACACTTAACTCATGATGTTTGAAAAAATTGAATGATTCTTAAACTATGATAGATATAGTTATGAAATTTGGAACAGTCTCTATATGATCATATTGGTCTCCCCGTTGTTTTGTGGAATTTTGTAAGTGCTAAACCCATGGTTAGTACCATGTACTTTATCCTGGAAAATCTATAGTAGCCATATTAACAGCAAAACCAAGAGAAGGACATATAATTTTGGGTTAAATTATGCTTTTCTACATTGATAACTTTAGTTATTTGATGAACTTTCGGGTTAAAGTTATACTCCATTGAACTATGTAAATGTAATCCGACTGTAGGTAAATAAAAAACTTTCTTGAATGGTAAAGCTAGCTTAGCTCCTATGATACCAGTGAGCATATTAGAAGATACAAAATTATTTATTAAGCTCTTCTTATTATGCATATTACTACGAGATAAACCATATCTTAAACTGATATGGGGAATTAAAGCTAAATGATATTTAATAGGATAATGATTATTTAATAATCCTTCAAAAGCGTAACTACTAACACGATATTTTCCAATCAAAGTATGTTTAGTATTATTAGTTAAGTACATAATATTAGTGGTGAAGATTTAGTTAAATGTGATTTTGAGCGGATGAAGCAGTTGTTAGAGGAACAAATTACTCCAGAACAATTAAAAGAATCTTTAGCAAAGAATGAAGTTAATCCAATCCCAGAAGCTAGACAATTAATAATTGTAACAGATGATCCTAAAAATGCACGACCGAAAATAATTATTCATATAAATATCGATCTTCCGGCGTTACATAAAAAAATAGAACATTGAAATATAAAAGTAGAAGACTCTTTGTTTAAGAAATTAGCAGACAAAAGAATTTCTCTTGCTGATATACAATATCAAACTTGCAATGCTTGGGGATCAAATTGGAGTGCTTTAGGATCAGATTTGGAATACTTCAGATAGTGTAAGTTCATTATTCTGCATAACGTATTCAAAGTGTTGGTTATCATTTTTATACATTCCAAATGTGTTCTTCATTTATAAAAGGAAAAGGTTTGTTTTCTTTCCTCTTGGGAATAAGTTCGGTAACTTTTGGTACAAGGTGCTCGTATCGCAGGAACAAAGGTTGTTTATATAGATGGCCCCACTTGGTGGTTGGAGGTTGTTTGGAGAGGAGACCCCGAGCAGACCCGCTGACCAGGCTCTCATCAAGCTAGCAGGGATGTAGGCTCACTCGGTGGTTGGAGATGGTTTGGAGAGGAGACCCCAAGCAGACCCGCTGACCAGGCTCTCACCTAGCTGGCAAGGCTGTAGGCTCACTCATGGTTGGAGATGGTTTGGAAGGAGACCCCGAGCAGAGCCACTGACCAGGCTCTCACCTAGCTGGCAGGGCTGTAGGCTCACTCGGTGGTTGGAGGTTGTTTAGAGAGGAGACCCCGAGCAGAACCGCTAACCAGGCTCTCACCTAGTTGGCAGGACTGCAGGCTCACTCGGTGGTTGGAGGTTGTTGGGAGAGGCGACCCCGAGCAGACCCGCTGATCAGGCTCTCATCAAGCTGGCAGGGATGTAGGCTCACTCGGTGGTTGGAGATTGTTTGGATAGGAGACCCAGAGAAGACCCGCTGACTAGGCTCTCACCTAGCTGGCAGGTCTGTAGGCTCGCTCGGTTGTTGGAGATGGTTTGGAGAGGAGAATCCGAGCAGACCTGCTGACCAGGATCTCACCTAGCTAGCAGGGCTATAGGCTCACTTAGTTGTTGGAGGTTGTTTGGAGAGGAGACCCCGAGCAGACTCGCTGAGCAGGCTCTAACCTAGCTGGCAAGGCTGTAGGCTCACTCAATGGTTGGAGGTTGTTGGGAGAGGTGACCTGTAGTAGAACCACTGACCAAGCTCTCATCAAGATGGCAGGGCTATAGGCTCACTCAGTGGTTGGAGATGGTTTGGAGAGGAGACCCCGAGCAGACCAGCTGACCAGGCTCGTACCTAGCTGGCAGGGCTATAGGCTCACTAGGTGGTTGGAGATGGTTTGGAGAGGAGACCCCAAGCAGACCCGCTGACCAGGCTCTCACCTAGCTAGCAGGGATGTAGGCTCACTCGATGGTTGGAGGTTGTTTGGAGAGGAGACCCCGAGCTGACCCGCTGACCAGGCTCTCACCTATCTAGCAGGGCTATAGGCTCACTCGGTGGTTGGAGGTTGTTGGGAGAGGAGACCCCGAGCAGACCCGCTGACTAGACTCTCATCAAGTTAGCAGGGTTGTAGGCTCACTCGGTGGATGGAGATGGTTTGGAGAGCAGACCCTGAGCAGACCTGTTGACCAGGCTCTCACCTAGCTGGCAGGATTGTAGGCTCACTCGATGGTTGGAGATGGTTTGGAGAGGAGACCCCGAGCAGACCCGCTGACCAGGCTCTCACCTAGCTAGTAGGGCTGTAGGATCACTCGGTGGTTGGAGATGGTTTGGAGAGGAGACCCCGAGCAGACCCGCTGGCCAGGCTCTCACCTAACTAGGAGGGTTATAGGCTCACTCGGTGGTTGGAGGTTGTTTGGAGAGGAGACCTCGAGCAATCCTGCTGACCAGCCTCTCACCTAGCTGGCAGGGCTATAGGCTCACTCGGTGGTAGGAGCTTGTTGGGAGAGGAGACCCCGAGCAGACTCGCTGACCAGGCTCTCATCAAGCTGACAATGTTATAGGCTCACTCAGTGGTTGGAGATGGTTTGGAGAGGAGACCCTGAGCAGACCCGCTGACCAGGCTCTTACATAGCTGACAGGGTCGTAGGCTCACTCGATGGTTGGAGGATGTTTGGAGAGGAGACCCCAAACAGACTCGCTGACCAGGCTCTCACCTAGCTGCCAGGGCTGTAGGCTCACTCGGTGGTTGGAGGATGTTTTGAGAGAAAGACCCCGAGCAGACCTGCTGACCAGGCTCTCACCTAGCTGGCAGGGCTGTAGGCTCACTCAGTGGTTGAAGGTTGTTTCGGATTTAAGGTTATTTTGAGTGGTATATTTCATCGGCCCTTTGATGTCACACGAATGATTTGCTTCTACTCTCGTGATATCCAAGTTTGTTTTAAAACAACTTTGAATTAAAAACTTGTCAGTTTTCAAGGTTAGGAGAAGTAGTGATTTTTCAAGAACAGAAATCTCATGATATGTTGGAAATTTCTTATGAGATCATCCTCACCTTAAGTGTATATTCATGCCTGAAGGTTAGATAGGCTGACCCTTAGCTCAATTATGTTCACAACCTGATTTTGTATGAAGGTGTCACACGACTAGTATCAGAAAGAGGCTATTTTTATTTCTTTAAATCTATAGGGGCAACTTCAAATATTGGAGAAGTAAATATTAAATGTTTCAATGATACTAATAAGGGCCACTCATAAAGACGTGCACAAATTGTGATTTTGTTAATGAATTTTAAGATTGTAGCCGTTTTCTATGTGTGGATATTTCAGGGGTCTTTAATTTTAGGGACATACATGCTTTTTCCCCTCCATGAAAAAAGTTGATTATTAGTTATGTTGCAGTGTATTAAATGTTGTGCATGTTGTTCATAATGAGCCTAGGAGGAAAAACACAGGCTAGTGATATTCAAGTTGAAACATCTAACGGGACTGGGCGAAAAGTAAACCCCTGGTGTGGAGCTCCCTTTATCTCCAAGTGAGGAATTCTCTCCAATTTGTTTTCGGGTCGGCTCCCATTCGTCAAATACTTGGGGTTGGACATTTCTTTCCGAGCATGGAACTCGCTCGAAAAGAGCGGGGATTGTGTACAACCCCGTACCCGGCCGAGTGGGATCCTCCCCAGATAGCGGGCTCGGGACGTACTATGAATGACGATTTGGTACGGTCCCGGCTAATATTTATATATTTATAGTATATGAAGGTTTTTAGAGGTAGAGATATATAAATATATTAAGTTTTATAGATAAAGGGCAAAGATATATATAAGGAGGGGCTCCCTCTCGCTCTGGAAGTTTTTTGGATCTAGGAAAACCGCCGGCCCTAGCTCTCCTCCATTCAGTCTTCGATGAAGATTTACTGCCGACACATGATCTCCTCCTCCACAAAACCTGCGACCAAGGATCCGCATCTCCGCCGATGATGTTGAGGAGGTCCTGAAGCTCTCCTACTCCCGCCCTGGCGCCGCCGTCATGTTCTTCCGCTGGAGCGATACTTGGCTGCAGAACCGCCACTCACCCTATTCATGGAACCTCGTGGTTGACCTCCTCCGCAAGAACCTCCTCTTAGAGGCTATGTGGGACGCCGTCCGCTCCATGCACTCCGAGGGTTTCATTTCTCTCGCCAAATTCGCCTCCATCTTCTCCTCTCTCGCCTCCGCAGGACGCCCCGCTGATGCTCTCGCCGGCTTCGGTGCCCTCGCACCCCACGGAATTCCCTAGGACACCACCACCCTGAACTCCCTCCTCTCCGCCCTATCTCGCTGAAACCTCACATCAGCAGCCCTCAACTACCTCCGCCGCATCCGTGTTTGAATCCCGCCTGATTCTGACTCCTACGCCATCCTTCTCAAAGGATTTGAGAACGAGAGGAATCACCGCAGCGCACACGAGGTTTTCAACGAAATGGTTCTTCGAATTGGTTGGAATCTAGCCAACGTTCCAGCATACGATTCCTTCCTCAACACTATGCTATCCCATGACCCCAACGTTTTTGATGAGTATCTCCGAGGGCTGTATAAGATGAAGGAGAATGGCTACCTCCCAGGGATGAAGTTTATTTGAAGTGCCATTGATGAGTGCGCCAAGGTTGGAGACGTGCGGGCAGCGATCCTGCTATGGGATTCTCTCCTTGGGAAGAATGGGTGCCAGCCTGGCACAGAATTATACAACTCGATGATTTCTCTCTACTGCCAACATTATCAATTGGATGATTCCTATGAGTTATTGGATGAAATGGTCTTCCACGGGGCATTCCCAGACTCGAAAACATACGGTTGGATCCTCAAATCTCTGATCAAGAGCAAGAAGCTACTAGAAATACATGTATTGCTCATGGGAGTGGTGAAGAACGAGTTCATTCCAAGCCCTTTGATTTGTGATTCTGCGATGAATCTGCTCATGGATTCTAAGGACTGGGGTACATCGTTGAAGGTGTGGAAGATTATGATTATGAATGATATTGTTGGGGAAGAGATCAGGAACTCGTTCATCGTTTTTTTGTGTTATAATAAATGGCTTCATGAAGCTTGCAAATATGCAGAGGACATGATTGATAGTGGAATCAAGTTGCAGTCATCCATACTGTCTAAGATGAGGAGCAACCTTCAACAGTTGGTTACAGATCAGTCGGGGGCTTCTTCCCCAATGCCTCCAAAAGCAAGGAAGGTCGGAGGGTCCTCTTCCGTCCCGCTCAGCATTGTGCTCGTTCGGCCATGGAGAAGCTCAGCCATGAAGGAGAAATTACCTGCAGCCTCCAACTCTCGAGTAGAGGGCGGATCCGTGCGTGGACAGCAGCTAAGCTCACTAGATGCCAAGCATCTTGTGAGATCATCAGTTGCGGCTTCGTCAAATTATGCATCAAGGGTAACGAAGTTTCTTCTTGGGTTGGTGAAGCCCTCAATTAATATATTTGCATGGACGCCCCTCTCCATTAACTGGTGGGGGAAGGGTGCCCTCCGACGGGTTGATGTGTACATCCTCGCAGTTAATTTCATTTAGTATCCGGAAGCGTGAGTACGGATTTAGGCATGCTTTGTGAAGCCCATCCGGATGTGTAAGCTGGATTGGTGATGTTCTGGGGTTCCCGGAGAAGACTCCGTGGAAGTTGTATATTATCTATTTGTAGGGAATAAGTACCATAGCCACAAAAAGGGGTGTGTGCAATATTATTGTGTCGCTTTTAGTCGACTGATGTTTAGCTTGTCGCCACTTGTCGAGACCTCAGCGTTCAGGTGTTGCAGTATCAAGAGGGAAGTGGCGTGCTTAAGCCCAAGTTTGTGCCAGCCCTAGAAGGCCTAATTTGCTTATGTTGCCGGTATACGTGCCGAAGTATGAAATTTATATTCCTGTAATTTAAAATGCATGTACTGTCGTATGTATGTTATTTATCTTTTTGTCTTAGGCGAGCGGTATTCTCGTGAACCGCTTGCCCCGTGGGGACCTAGAGATAAAGTTATCGGGAAGCCCTCGAGGGTTTGATAGCCTTTCAGAACAACGAAGTTACGTTGTTGGCGACCCAATTGGAACTGCGTAAGGTAGAGTTGTTCGGCGAGGTTACGCCATCGATAGGGCAGGTGAGTAGCATTTTGCATAGACCCAAGGGGACACATCTGGATAGGAGAGAGTTGGTTTTGAGATCCTCCTTAGATTTTTCGGTCGGCCAAGAGTGCCCTCTGAAGGTGTCTTAGCTCAGTCTTTAGCTTGGGAGGGGAAGAGTTTGTTTGTCTTCCGGGTATGCGGTGGGACCTCCACGCTGAGACCTTGGTTCTATCCCTTGTGTTTCTAGTCTTGTTCCTAGATCATTCGCTTGAGGGTAGTAGGTGCGCGGTCACCCCTCTTTTGGGACCGTAAACTCCACAGAGACCGAATTTCGGTTTCAACACAATTCTCCTAGGATGACGGCCTTTTGCGAAAAGGTGATCGTTTGTGCTTCCCGAATATGGGTAAATTATGTGAAGAATTATTGTATGGGCACACTTTATGAAGTATTCAATCCACCCAGGGAGCACAAAGATGTATAAGGACATGAAGAAATTGTTCTGGTGGCCAGGTCTGAAGAAAGATATAGCCCATTACGTGGCAAAGTGTCATACTTGCGCTTTAATAAAAGCTGAATGCCTAAAGCCTGGAGGTTTACTGAAGTCGCTACCTATTCTGGAATGGAAGTTTGACGACATTTCGATGGATTTCATGCATGGTTTGCCGAGATCGCAACGAGGGAATGATGTTGTTTGGGTGATCATTGATCGGTTGACTAAAGTGGCTCACTTCATTCCTAACAAGAGGGATGATTCAGTGGAAGTCTTGGCTAAGATTTACGTCAAATAAATAATACGACTGCACAGTGTGCCTCGTAGCATCGTAAGTGATCGAGACAGGCACTTCACTTGGAGCTTAATCCATCAATTGTTGGGGACAAAATTAAAGTTTAGTATGACCTTTCATCATCAAACAGATGGCCAGACTGAGAGGACCGATAGAATAAAGGAGGATATGCTCTGAATGTGCGCCTTGGATTTCAGGAAGAGGTGGGAAGACCATCTCTATATGGTAGAGTTCGCCTACAATAATAGCTATCAAGATAGTATAAATATGACATCTTTTGTAGCTTTGTATGGTAGGAAGTGTCGTACACCGTTAGCTTGTGCGGAAACAGGCGAGTCTAAGTTGTATAAGTGTAAGAAAGTCGAAGAGGCTAATTCGAAGATACGCTCTTTTCGAGAGCGGCTAGTGATGGCCCAAGATGGGCAGGGGAAATACTATAACGCCAAATACCGAAATATGGAGTTTGAGGTGGGCGATTGCGTATACTTAAAGATCAAGCCATTCAAAGGCGTATCCAGGATTCAGCGCTTGAAAAAAGCTGAGTCCAAGGTATCTTGGCCTGTTTGAAGTGGTGGAACGAGTTGGAGAAGTTGCCTATCGACTTTCTCTTCCGACAGAACTGGGTAGCTTGCATGATGTGTTCCACATATCAGTGCTTTGAAAAGCCGTAAAAGAGACAGCTCAAGTGATTGCAAATGATCGCGTACCAGTCAAATCTGGGCTAACGATGAAGGTTAGGCCCATTCGAATTGAGGATAGGGCGGTTAAGCAGCTGCGAAACAAGTCAATCGGGATAGTCAAGGTCAGGTTTGACAACTGTGGCCATGAGGAACTAACATGAGAGCGGAAGCAAACCATCCGTGCTGAGTTTCCCAAGTTATTTGTATAAAATGTTGTAACTTTCTTTTTTAAGAGAATGTATGTTGTAGCATATTTATTACTGCCTTTTTATCATGGTATGCAAATTTCGGGGAGAAATTTCTGAAAGGAGGGGAGGATTGTAATACCCCAAACGGAGGAGGAGGTAACAGGCTAAACGTCGAGCAGAGCTCGACAAAAACATCGAGCAGAGGTCGGTGAGTGTCGAACAGAGTTCGACGAAATGTCGAATGGAGTTCGACGAGTATGGTTTTGTTATGTGTTATGTACCCGTTCGAAGAAATCAATCACGTTCGACAAAATCAATCCCGTTCGATGAATATGGTTTCGACTAATACTGTGCTTTCGACAAATTCCTTTCGAAAGGTCTTGCGGTGCCGACTGCCTGGTCAAAGCGGTGGGTTGACTTTTCAACTCAAATCATGACTGTTGCTTTAAGATGTGAAGAGATCGTGTGGCTGCGGTGAAACCCGAGGCCATACATGTAGAGGGATTGGAATGAGGAAATCTTTATTTCCTTTTCTCTCTTGCTCTCTTCATTGCATCCCAGTTTTGGAGAAGAGAACTCACAGTTGGAGCTAGGGTTTGGGTGGATCTTGTTGAAGTTGCTGGAGAAGATCTTCTGGCTGGAATCAAAATTTGAAGCTAGATTTGCGAAGGGGAAGTGAGGCTCTAATTTCCATCCGCATATAAAATATTTGTCAGGGCTCCCAAGAGAACTCCAAGGGTAACGAGTTTCTCCCAGAGAAGTGAAGTCCTCAATATGCATACTTGCATGGATCCCCTCACCAAATGGTGAAAAAGGGTAGATTCCAACGGGTAGATCGGTTTGATCCCCATATATTCCTACATATAGATCCGGAAATGTAGAGTACGGAATAAGCATGCTGTGAGAAGTCCATCTCAATAGGTTGGTCTAGATTGGTGATGTTTTTGTGTTTGCATGCCAGAGAAGACTCTGAGGATATGTGTTTGATGTACGTGTGAAATCCAGAGTCTAGGGGTATGCAAGAGGCTGCATCATAGTATTGGAAGCATTTCTAGAAAAATACCCAGGAAAGATCACAGATTTGAGAACTGTTGATGTCGTCGGGCGATAGTTAGTGTCTCCAGGCGATAGCTCCCAGTGCGCTGAAATTTTGTGTGGCATGTCTCGATGAGACCTGGGGGTCGTTATATGTGAAGCTGTGTGCTTAAGTTGCCTGGCTTGTGGTGGGTGCCAGCCCGAAATGGTCAAAGCTGTGTGGCTTGTGATGAGTTGAGCCGTGGATTACAACTACTCTGTCATCAAGTTAAGTACCTTTGAACGACCGGGTCGTCAAGTTAAGTACCTCTGAATGGGCAGTTGGTCGTCAAGTTAAGTACCTCTGAACAACATAGTTGTCAAGTTAAGTACCTCTGAACGACAAAGTTACCGTTAAGTCATGGACCTCTGTATGGTGGTGATACAAAAGGAAGTCCGGTACACAAAAAATATGCCCTGAGTGCACGGGGCGTATGGCTGTTAGACCAACGTCTGTGGTGAATGATGCTTAAATGCACTTTGTTGTTGCCATTATATATATATATATATATATATATATATATATATATATATCTATGCCGCTGCTTATAGGGAAGGAAAATCGCCGCCCCGAGTTAGAGGTGGGATCGTTATAAACGGGTCAGCAAAATGCTGACCGTTGCTCTTTTTGCCACGTTTTGGTGGGCCTTTTGTGCAGATGCTGGAGAGCCAAGTGGGAAGTAGCGGGATGAAGCCCATATGCTGCAATTGGCTGGCCCTTGAAGGCCAAAAGGCGAACTTTTTACTATTTTCATGTGTGGCTGGCCTGCGTACCGATGTATGAAACTGCTTGTTGTATATGAAATAGTTATAATAAGGATACAACTGAAACATGTGTTATATGTATATATTTATATCATTCCTGTGGTGTAGTGGACATTCTTATGATGTATGGGTTCATAACTTAACAAGTTTCTGCTAGAATGCTCTGTGGTAGGGTGCGTTTATAATTGAACTTGTGTTTGGCAACAACTTGTAATCTCCTTACCCGTCCGTGGTATATGGCGTCGGGCCCCGGCCGAACCTTCTATCATATGATATACGACAGATGGGGACGTTACATCCGCCTCCAGCCTTTTTGCCATATCAATTATCTCTGCCAAACTCGCGTCCGCTATAAACTAAAGGGCTCGTCTTAGGGGATCTCGCAAGCCTTTGTAGAACCGTTTTGCATACCCGCGGTAATCAAAATAATAGGAGTCGGCAAATCTAGCGAAGTGCTGAAACTCCCTTTAATATTCTGTCATGTACTTGGATCCTTGCTTCAATTGAGGAATCTCTCCTCAAGCTCATCTCGAGTGGTAGAGGGAATGAAGTGTTCTAAGAAGACTTCAGAAAACTCATTCCAACTGATCTCAGTATATACTCGGCCTTCGAAAGTGAAACCAATAATTGACTTCCACCACCTCTTCGTGTGTGTTTCCAAGACTAACACAGCTAAGGTCACAACCATACTAGCTGGACATCTGATTCTGCCCATTAGTTCTTGCAACGTGTCTAGCTATTCTTTAGTACTAACATCCGGCTCCGTCCCATGGTAAAAAGAAGGGGAGAGGGCTCGAAAGGTACTCAACTAGTTAGAGCTGGGGGCTTGTTGCTGCACCGGTGCCTGTTGAGACCTAAAAGCATCCAGAATTATCGTAAGTGTCTGTCCCAACTACGGATGCTGTAACTGGGTATGGATGGAAGGGGAGGGAGTGCCCGTTACTGGCTCTACACGTGACAAGATCTACACGTAAACGTACAAACTTAAGGTCAGGTTGGCTAATCATCGGGTAATGACTGGACATACTTAGTGTGAATTACACATGGGCACACCACTGCTTCCGCTATGTCAGTTTGTCCATAAACTGACCAGTCGTGCAGGGATGTCACTATTGTTCAATGACTTCTTTAGTTCAGGATTGTTGCAAGCTAATACAATTTGTAAGACCCCCCTCCCGGAATACAAGACACGGTTGAGGGGAGTCTTATGCCCAGAACAGCCGTCTTGCGGTAGCGTCAACACTCGGGCTAATCTGTACCACAAGATGCCTATCCTACCGGCCAAACAAATATCATCCATGCCAACCCAACATAAAGAATATAAAATAAAAGTCAAATCCACACCAGTATATAAGTCCAAAAGAGTACAATAATAATAAGAAGCAACAACAGCTTCTATAATATTAGAGTACATAAAAACTTTGCCCAAAGGGCTACAACATGAGTCTCTCCAAACTTACATCCGTAATTGACGGCAGCAAAGGTAATGTTGTATCATGCCCTGTCACCCTGCCATGGCTACCCTCCTGCGCAACTGTTAGTCATAAAGACTAAGTGGCTATCACATCCACTCCCCCGGTGACTCTTAGGAATCGAGCAGAGAAAAGGAAGGGGTACAATATATATAAGCAGTAGTACAGGCATGTAAAGAATCTATATATCATGAGTAGTAATAGCAACAATGTATAACAACATTATAAACATTCTACTCCAACAGTTCTACAAAAGAAATATCCATCCATCAAAGTAAATAAGTCTACAACAGGAAGGTAACTTAACTTATAATAATGCCATACAGATTTATAAGTTAAGGATCAGCTTAACAGTAAAGTAACTCTACATATAAGAGTGTCCATATAAACTTATATGAAAAGGATCTTGTGTTTGTAAGGCAATGCAATGTTATGAATGCAATACGATGACTCACCCATGCATACACTTGCACACTACTATGTCGACACAGACTTGTAGTTCCCAATTTTCGAGCAGGTAGCTAACCTCTCAGACATCATCCGTCGTGGCCAAACAGTGATAGTGAAATGAGCTTTTCACTACTAGGCTGGTCTCCACACTACCTGGCCTAGGCCTCCGTATCCCTCAACGCAAAGAACACAACATCGGAGCTCTCTGCATACTACGGCTTAGAAGTAATCTCGGGTAGATGTTCACCAAGAACATATCCCAAACTAGCTTATCTTTGTGGAACGAAAGGTTCCTATAAGAGCATATCACCACAGGACCAAGGCCAACCATCCACTTGTCACGGGGGTTCCCCGAGAAAAAGCACCGAGGACAAAGTCCCAACGTCCAAAGTCTATCTATCAACCTCCGCTGGTATGATGACTGGAGAGCCCATACATCTTCAACACTATCCTTAACCCGGGATTATGACACCACGTGTCTACTCACACCGCATGCAATTTCACATGGCCTTGCATCAACCATCCAAGGGCTACACACTAAGTCCCTTATCATCATTACCAATCTAGTGCTCAACAACACTCAAGGGATCCATACTGAGTCCCTTATCATCATTACCAATCCAGTGCGGTCAAATACACACGCACTTACACCCTTTCACATTTCTGTGCTCCCAAGCACTTAAGGCTTCAACATCAACACAGGTGGCAAGCCACCTTGAACAACATACCAATCCCACACTGCTACCCGTATGTATATACACTCTAAGCTGTGGACTATACAAAATATCCCTTCCAATACCTGAGATCATGATTCAACACATTTCCTGGCCATGAGATTTACCTCATCCAATGTTGGGTTTCTCTATGAGGATGGCACAACGCTTGTGCACGCAGCGGAAGAATAAAACATCAAGAAAAGCCAAAAGAGATGGGATCGGGCCATGATAGTTGAATCAAGAAGTTAACATACAACAATGCAAAAATTACCTCAATGGCGTTGAGTCACAACTCAACGGAGATGCTCCAAACTTCGCCTTCTTGCTCGTGGCGAGTTCTACGTGGAATAATATCCACGTTTCTGCAGAAATCCACACGAGCGGGAGAATGCCGAGTTTTCCGTCGCACGGATAATCGGGAAGGATGATGACCGCACCTTGCTATTCCATGGACTGCTAGATCCGCGCCAGGAAGAGCAACACCAGCGACAATCGTCGGAGAGGAGGAGGTCGACGGAGCGAGCACGGCGGCGGAACCCTTCCGTCGGCGGGATTCGGGATCGGCGGAGCGAACGAACGACGGAACACTTCCGTCGGCTTCGATTCGACCAGCACGCACAGATCTTCGGTCAGAGAGAGGATCCCGAAAACCCTAAGTGTGTATTTATACCAAAGGCATAAATAGACTTAGGAATATCGTTATCCGCAGACCACCCAGAAAAATATGGTTCCAGAATCGGCGAGAATCACAAAGCAGATTCGGTGAGAATCAATCGGCGAGAATCAGTTAGGATCGGCAAGAATCAGTCGGCGAGAATCAGTTAGGATCGACGAGAATCAGTCGGCGAGAATCACAATCGGCGAGAATCACAATCGGCGAGAATCAGACTCGACGATTCACGCCGATCATGGGTCGACGATTCACGTCGATCGGCGAGAATCAGAGTACCCATTCTCGACGATTCTCGTCGATCGGCGAGAATCAGAGTACCTATCCTCGACGATTCTCGTCGACCCTCTGTCGACTATTATTACCAGTCCTTCAAGGCAACATTTGCCCAACCCGACGATCCTTTAAGGCAACACTTTGCCCATAACCCCAATCAGGTCGGTGATTGGTAACCTTTACCAACACAGTCAATCATCCAACTTCTCCACATCTCTTATGTGCGACCCTGCAGGCTCATATTGCGTTGGCAGTGAGACTACATGTTTGACCACTTCTAGATCACAATGGTAACTCAAACAGACTCCCACTTGATCTTGAAAGTATCAAACCAAAAACCTCACAAACAATGAGCGGCATCTTGCAATGCATCATTGCTCCCCAAGCAATAAGAGTTTATAACTCATAAGCCTTTATGACCAATGTATCAGCGTTGTCTTTGTCCCTTTGTCCCTTACATCCAGAAAGAACTAGAGGCATGGACCGTGTCACCCTCGTAATAGCTCAATCCAAGTTTCTTAATCCAGGGCGGACTTCCAGAGAATGGTGAGTCCAATATCACATATTGACTCAACCAAGCATGGCCATGCATTTCTCAGTCCAGTTCCATCAAGGGGCCCATGGATGCAACTCCTGTCATACAGGAGGACAAATCCCATATTTGCTCACACACAGACACCCAAATGATTCGTAACATGCCCGACAACCACCCTTATCATCAACCTTTCTCAAGGAAGACTTTAGATGGCATCAAAGCACGCTCTTCCTCACTTGATGAATGCTGTGACTTTAGGTTAAAGGACCACAACACCATTGTCAATTGAGACCTACTCGTGACACGATTGGATGACAATCCACAGAGTAGTCTCAGGTTGGGTCTGTCCAGTACAACTTGTTTACTAACAAGTACACACGTAATGACTTGATATCACAATATCATGACCTGTGAGAACCGGTCATCAGTCAACGCACGTGGTAGCCTTCATGTACCATCATCACCCTTAGCTTCTATGATGATACTCGGCCAGGGACCTTTTAAGAATGAAGCTTCAAATAGATCATAGGCTCTCACATTCAAGTCACGTACTTGATGTCCTATGGAAGCGAACATTCTAAGGGTATCTATTATGTTAATATTTAACTATCAAATAGAAAAGCTCATAATAAAAGAACTTGCCATTAATTGTAAGAGAAAAACTAGGTACATTGTCCATCATATGAATAAATAGCCAACAAAATACATGTTTACATGCAATCCACAAGATTCTCACTAGATTTGATCATTTAGGTATAGTATACCCATCGATCTAGTATGACCATCATGCTTTCTCTGCGCGAGAGGCTTTGTCAGTGGATCCGCAATATTCTCCTCAGTCGGCACTCTGCAAATGTTCACATCTCCTCGTTCGACAATCTCACGAATAAGATGAAACCGCCGAAGTATATGCTTGGAGTGCTGATGGGATCTAGGTTCCTTAGATTGTACAATTGCACCATTGTTATCACAGTAGAGAACTACGGGACCAACAATGCTAGGAACTACATCAAGCTCGCCGATGAATTTCCTAATCCATACAGCCTCCTTCGCCACATTAGCTGCGACGATATACTCGGCCTCTGTTGTAGAATCATCAACTATCTCTTGCTTGGAACTCTTCCAGCTCACAGCTCCTCCATTCAGGCAAAACACAAAACCTGACTGAGACTTGGAGTTGTCTCTATCAGTTTGGAAGCTAGCATCCGTGTAACCACTTACAACGAGCTCTTCCTCTCCACCATACACCAAGAACACATCCTTAGTCCTTCTCAAGTACTTCAGGACATTCTTGACTGCAATCTAGTGACACTCACCGGGGTCTGACTGATACCTGCTAGTCATGCTCAAAGCAAAGGAGACGTCGGGTCGAGTACATAACATCGCGTACATGATTGATCCAATTGCCGAAGCATATGGAATCAACTTCATGCAGCCCTTATCTTCACAAGACTTTGGACACTGGTCCTTAGAGAGATTCACACCATGAGACATGGGCAAAAATCCTTTCTTGGACTCAAGCATGTTGAACCGCTTCAACACCTTTTCGATGTAGGTACTCTGGGTCAAACCCAGCAACTTCTTCAATCTATCTCTATAGATCTTAATACCGAGTATGTAAGTCGCTTCACCCAAATCCTTCATTGAAAAGCAGTTCCCTAGGTTGTTCTTAACAACTTTCAGGGTAGGAATGTCATTCCCAATCAACTGTATGTCATCTACATACAATATCAGGAAGACAACAATGCTCCCACTGATTCGCTTTTAAACACAAGGCTCATCTTCATTCTTGATGAAACCAAACTCTTTGATTTTCTCATCAAAATAAAGATTCCAACTTCGAGAGGCCTGTTTCAGTCCATAGATGGACTTATTCAGCTTGCATATTTTAGTGGCTTCATCTGGGGATACAAAACCCTTGGGTTGTGTCATATACACTTCCTCAAGGAGGTTTTCATTAAGGAAAGTCGTTTTGACATCCATCTGCCAGATCTCGTAGTCATAATACGCAGCAACAGCAAGCAATATCCTTATGGACTTTACCATGGCAACAGGGGAAAAGGTCTCATCATAGTCAATACCATGAATTTGCTTGAAACCCTTAGCCACCAGTCGCCCTTTGAATGTTTGTACATTCCCATCCATGTCGGTCTTCTTCTTGAAGACCCACTTGCACCCTATGGGTCGTACCCCTTCAGGTGGTTCCACCAAGTTCCAAACTTAGTTTGCATACATGGAGTCCATTTCGGATTTCATAGCCTCAAGCCATTTGTCGGAGTCCGGTCCATTCATAGCCTCTTGGTAGGTTGCTGGTTCATCATCATGATCCATAAGCAACACATTACTTATTTGAGACACGAGAAATCCATATCTTTCAGGCTCAAACCTCGGTCTACTAGATCTACGTAGGACTTGTGTTCCTTGAGCAGGTTCTCTAGCTACAACATCTTGTAGTCCTGTCTCAGAATCCAATTCCGATTCATTCACTACATGTGGTTCTTGAACTTCTTCAAGCTCTACCTTTTCAGTCTTTCTTGATAAGAACTCTTTCTCCAAGAAGACACCAGTCCTTGCGACAAACACTTTGCCCTCAGACGGTAGGTAAAAGTAATACCCTTTCGTTTCCTTAGGATATCCCACCAGATAACATTTATCCGATTTGGGTTCCAGCTTGTCAGGCATTTGACGTCTCACGTATGCCTCACAGCCCCAAATTTTAATGAACGACATACTAGGACGCTTCCCAGTCCATAACTCATATGGTGTCTTCAGAACCATTTTCGTTGGAGCGCGATTCAATGTCATTGCAGCAGTCTCTAAAGCAAAACCCCAAAAGGAAACAGGCAAGTCTACATGACTCATCATCGAACATACCATGTCTAACAGAGTACGATTTCTCCTCTCAGACACACCATTATGTTGTGGCGTTCTAGGTGGAGTGAGCTGTGATACAATACCACACTCTTTCAGATGATCACGGAACTCATGACTCATGTATTCGCCACCTCGATCAGATCGGAGGGCTTTAACCCTTTTACCCAACTGGTTTTCTACTTCATTCTTGAACTCTTTGAACTTTTCAAAGGTCTCGGATTTGCACTTCATAAGATACACATATCCGTATCTACTGAAATCATCAGTAAATGTAACAAAGTAGAAATACCCACCTCTAGCCATGGAACTCATGGGTCTGCATACATCACTATGTACAACACCCAAGAGATCCTCAGCCCTCTCAGTATAACCAGTGAAAGGAGCCTTAGTCATCTTACCTAACAAACAAGATTCGCATCGCTCAAATGATTCATAATCAAATGAGTCCAAAAGTCCATCTCTATGGAGTTTGGATATGCGCTTCTCGTTGATATGGCCCAAACGACAATGCCATAGAAATGTAGGGTTCGAGTCATTTGTTCTTAGTCTTTTATTATTTTCTACATTACAGATCAGATGGTCCAAGTTCAAAACATAAAGACCATTAAACAATTGGGCTACAGCATAACAAACATCATTCTTAAATATAGAACAACAGTTGTTCTTAATTATAAAAGAAAATCCAATCATGTCCAAACATGAAATAGATATAATGTTTCTAGTTATGGCCGGAACAAAATAACAATTATCTAGTTCTATTACAAGCCCACTGGGCAAAGAAAGACGGTAAACCCCTACGGCTACAGCAGCAACTCTTGCTCCATTGCCGACGCGGAGGTCCACCTCCCTTTACTCAGCAATCTTCTCCTTCCCAGTTCCTGTACATTTGTACAAATGTGAGAACCACATCCGGTATCCAATACCCAAGATGAAGGAGCAGAAAGGTTTATCTCTATAACGTAGACATTTGAAGCGGAAGTCATACCTCCCTTCAATTTCTACAGACCTTCAATGTACGAAGGACAGTTCCTCCTCCAATAACCAGCCTTGCTACAGTGGTGGCATTTCCTTTCCTTCACCGTGCTTTTCTTTTTCATCAATGCAGAAGACTTGGGCTCAAGGTATGACTTAGGTGCCACCTTCGTCTTCTTAGAGCCCTTGGCCTTGCCCTTGCCCTTATGCACCATCAGTATGGGGCTGGCAGGCTTGGCCTTCTTCATATTGATTTCGGCAGTTCTCAACATGCCTAGGAGTTCGGGCAGTGTCTTGTCTATTTCATTCATGTTGTAGTTCAAGACGAACTGCTCATAACTATCCGGCAACGATTGCAGGATCAGATCTGTGGCCAACTCTTGACCAAGAGGAAAACCCAGCCTTTCAAGGTTCTCTATATACCCAATCATCTTTAGTACGTGAGTCCCTACTGAGTCTCGAACTCCCATCTTGCACTGAAACAATGCTTTTGTGACGTCGAACCTCTCTTGACGAGCCTGACCTTGAAACATTTTCTTGAGATGCTCGTCAATCTCCTTGCACCCCATGTTCTCATATTGCTTCTTAAGCTCAGAGTTCATAGTGGCAAGCATAAGGCATTCGACATCTAAAGCATCATCAGTATACTTCTTATAAGTATCCTTCTCAGCACGGGAAGAGTTCCCGGTCGGCACCTCGGGGGCTTCTTCTTCCAAGACATAGAGCTTTCGCTCTTGCCTGAGAACAATTCTCAGGTTCCTATACCAGTCCATGTAATTTGTCCCACTGAGCTTATCCTTCTCAAGGATGGCTCTCAGAGACAACGTGGAGTGTGAAACACTTGCCATGGAATTCTACAAGAATTTATGCAGAATAAAATCAGTACCAAAATTTCAAATATAATTTATTTTAATTTGGACTTCAATTAAAATACTCCCACTATTTTATTCGAAATGATAGCCCTCACTAACAATTCGGAGAGTTTATGCGAGCTACTCTCTTAGTGGACAAGATCCGTATTTCACCAACACAATGAGTCAGCTTTGACTTTCCTCTCACGATGCGGTTATTTAGGTAGTCAACACTTGCCAATTGCATCCTCATGCAATTCTTGTATGGTTGGTGAATAACTCCTTACTCGCATCCATCATATGGTGCATGCCAACCCTATGCCTCTAGGCACTCAACCTTTGAGGTCACCTAGTTAAGCTGGACCCGATGTTGACAGTGGGATATCACAATTATCCGCTCGCACCCTTACCAAGATAGATTAATGCACCTTGCTTTGGCAAGCCCACACTTCATCGATCGATGCAGGAAGAGTGTCATCCACCGGAAGGCATCCAAACACTTAATATTTGATGAAGGGATTTTAATTATAGGTTAACAATTAACCATGATCAACATTTGATCAATGTGCACATCCAAGGAAATACAATATTTCTAAAACCACATGCATCCCTTATGTGCACAACCTGACACCATCAACATTTGATAGAAGGAAGGGATAAATCTGAACATCCGGAAACTTCCAAATCCTCAGATTTACATGCATTGAACAAAGGCAAAGACAACTTAACTTAAAGCAGTAGACAAGCTCATCTCTCTATGTTGGATTCAAAATCCAAATCAAAATCGAGGGATGGTTACTGCTAAGGAGACTACAATTTCTAACAATTAGAAATTTCCACGAAATTTCAGAAGTTCTTGGCGGGGTACCAAGACTAAATCTAGACATTTAGAACACTTCTAAATTCCTAGGTTTACACGCACTGGAATAAGAAAACTTCCAATACAACAATCATGGCCGGAACCTCCCTCTGATACCAATGTTGGGTTTCTCTATGAGGATGGCACAACGCTTGTGCACGCAGCGGAAGAATAAAACATCAAGAAAACCCAAAAGAGATGGGATCGGGCCATGGTAGTTGAATCAAGAAGTTAACATACAACTATGCAAAAATTTCCTCAATGGCGTTGAGTCACAACTCAACGGAGTTGCTCCAAACTTCGTCTTCTTGCTAGTGGCGAGTTCTACGTGGAATAATATCCACGTTTCTGCAGAAATCCACACGAGCGGGAGAACGCTGAGTTTTCCGTCGCACGGATAATCGGGAAGGATGATGACCGCACCTTGCTATTCCAAGGACTGCTAGATCCGCGCCAGGAAGAGCAACACCAGCGACAATCGCTGGAGAGGAGGAGGTCGACGGAGCGAGCACGGAGGCGGAACCCTTCCGTTGGCGGGATTCGGGATCGGCGGAGCGAACGAACGGCAGAACACTTCCGTCGGCTTCGATTCGACCAGCACGCACAGATCTTCGGTCAGAGAGAGGATCCTGAAAACCCTAAGTGTGTATTTATACCAAAGGCATAAATAGACTTAGGAATATCGCTATCCGCAGACCACCCAGAAAAATAGGGTTCCAGAATCGGCGAGAATCACCAAGCAGATTCGGTGAGAATCAATCGGCGAGAATCAGTTAGGATCGGCGAGAATCAGTCGGCGAGAATCAATTAGGATCTGTGAGAATCAGTCGGCGAGAATGACAATCGGCGAGAATCACACTCGACGATTCACGCCGATCGTGGGTCGACGATTCACGTCGATCGGCGAGAATCAGAGTACCCATTCTCGACGATTCTCGTCGATCGGCGAGAATCAGAGTACCCATCCTCGACGATTCTCGTCGACCCTCGGTCGACTATTCTTACCAGTCCTTCAAGGCAACATTTGCCCAACCCGACAATCTTTTAAGGCAACACTTTGCCCATAACCCCATTCAGGTCGGTGATTGGTAACCTTTACCAACACAGTCAATCATCCAACTTCTCCACATCTCTTATGTGCGACGCTGCAGGCTCATATTGCGTTGGCAGTGAGACTACATGTTTGAACACTTCTAGATCACAATGGTAACTCCAACATCCAAATCCCTTCCTTATAACCAAGCATTTACCAACAATTATGCTTTCATATATTTATCACCACAATATAATCACTCTTCACGCTTTCACCAAGTCTGATAACATAAGTATAGATTTCAAATTTAGTTATCGGGCACCACAACCTCTTTCCAAACTTATACCATCCATCGAAATACAATCATGAGCATCCTTACCGTATTTCACACGTAACCATTTCTACAATCAAATCCTATCCAACCATTTGTTCACTAATTCCCCAAATCATTTGTTTATTAATTTCCTCCAGCCATTTGTTTATCTCGGCTACATATAACTAGGCTCATCAAAACCTCAACATCATCTAGCTACGTTTCTCCAACCTAGTACAAAAGCGGTTATACCTTAACCTGAGAACATCCTGCAGATAAGTTGTTACCGTGCCGCAAATTCGACAGGACATTCCAGTAACTACAAAGCTCCTATGAAAAGGTGTAATAATCCATTGGAAAGGTCTTTTTGAGAGCTACAATTTTCGCATTCAGCCCAAGACCTAAATCCGGCTGTATCATACTCAAAACATGGCCTCGAAGTTCATTGCGCATAGAAGATAGATTTCTCCATGCATCTTAAAGCAAAATGAACGACATTAGTTTGTCTTCTTCCTTTAGCCATTCATTCAAAACCATATACAGCACTTCCTCCTCCCGTATTCACCCTCAATAGACCATCCTTCTTCACGAAACCAGGTCCACCATCTTTACAATGAAGAGAGGAGAGGTTGAAGAAATCTAATCTCTAGGAGAAGGTCCTAGTATGGTCTCTTCCTATGAGACCTCCATCTCGAATAAGTCTAACTCTTTTGAGTCGACATCTTTCCTACATTATAACTAAAGATCTAGCACCAAGGGAGAGGGTATGAAGCTCACCACATTTTTGGCCATGGATCTTGTTATTCTTGTAACGCCCCCGATTTTTCTGTATTTATTTAATATCTCTTTGGCGTTACGTTGACGCGTTTCCGGCTTGTGCCGTTGTTAGAGTACCTCGTTAGGTGTTCTTAGTGGTCATAGCCTATTTGTAAGGTTCCCCAACTAGTCGGAGTCAGTTTTGGAGGCTCGGCTGAGCCTCTCAAGGAATGCTTATGCTTTGGCTTCGGGAGATGTTAGCAGGAGTGTTTGATCGTCGGAGGTTGTTTTCGACTTTGCAGTTGTTTTCGTAGCCTGAGTGTTTAGCTACGGTGCGAGTTTGGTCGAAATCCGAAATCATCTATTTTCGCGTCGTTTTGACGGTTGTTTGTTTGCGGGTAGTCATTTTTTTATACGCGTTTATTTATATATTTATGCTTTTGGTTTGGAGGGTGACGTTGGCGTGCCGACGTATTTATGCACGCATGCGTGCGTGCGAGGCTTTATAATACTTTATGTGTGCGTGTTTATATTGGTAGAGGCGGTATATATATATTTATAAGCGTGGAATTATGATTACTACTAGATGATTTTATACGTATACTATTATACATGTATAAGTTTATGTACATGTATGTGTACGAGTAGATGTATAGGTATAAAGTATGTATAAAGTATACATAATTAATTAAAAATTTCATTTAGTTATTAGGTTATATATATAAGGATTTGCATTAGATTAGGTCTTGTTCTTTCTCCCAAACCCGGCGGAGTGCTCATTTCAAATCGAGGGAAAGGCGGAGACCAGGAGGATCACCGACCACCGTTTCCCTGCCCAACTAAGTCCGAAATCTCTGTTTGAGGCCGGATCCGAGCTCCTCTAGGCTAGATCATCGTTCGGAGGTAAGCATCCTGTGTTTTCACCATCTCTTTTGTTTTTTGAATTGGTTGTGCGGGTTCGCCTTGTTTTTCTTTCTCCCCGTTCTTGATTGCCTAGATTTTGTCCAGGTTTTTCCTTAAATTTGTTGCTTGCGGTCGGCGGTTGGGAAGAGGGTGCTTGGCCGAAATTTTCGAAGACAAACCAAGGCAAGTGCGCCCTTCGCCCTTGTCAAAGTAATTTCAATATAGTGCCCTTGATTTTTGCTTGATTTCAAATCTACTCTCCTAGGTTTTTGCTCACCCGAAATTTTTGGTGCTAATCCTCATTTGTTTTATGTTGCGGTTTCACGGTTAGGAGTGTTAGATCGAATTTTATACCAAATTATTTATTAGTTTAAATGTTGTATTTTGGGACTTTGAGTCATGCCTGGATTCCGTTAAGGATTGTAACTTGTTCTTGTTCAAATCCCTTGTTTGCATAAATTGCGATCGGAAAGAGTTTAGCTTTAGTGTTCCTTTTGTTTGGCTTTGAACAATGCCCAAACCGAGTAAATAGCTTGTAGATTTGCTCTTTTCAATAAATTACTGTAGCTTTTGATCTTTCCCAGAGTGAGTATAGTTCGAAGGCTCATGTGTTAGCTCTTGTTCATTAATTTCGGTTAGAACTTGTCCAAATGGTTAGGAGTAATTGTTTGTTAGAATCTCGTTCATTTCATATCTAGTTTATAGAGCGTGGTTTTTCCTTGGGTGTAAACTAAGACCAACTCGTTTTATTATGAAGTTAATTGTTTATGTTTGCATCAAGTTAATCGTTTATGTTTGGTATCAAATTAACCGTGTGTGGATAGGTATCAAATTAATTATGTATGTCTTTGTATCAAATTGATTATGTATGTTTTGATATTTAATTATTGGTATACGTTTGGTTCTTGAATTACTTATATGTGCTTAATATCAAGATATTGGTCGAGGTTTAGTATCAATCTGCCTGCAGGTATTATGTGTCAAATCACTTTCATTTTTTATTGTGTGTCAAACCACTTGATTAGGCAAATTTGGATGTTTAGCCCACGGGTATATATATAAGGCTCTTAGGTGGGTTGCTCTAGATGGTTTGGGGTTCAGTGTGACTTCTTGGTGGTTCATGGAACCACCAGCAAGAGTTTTCCTGAGTCACTTAGTGCTAGAGTAGGATGTAGTTTTGAGGTGGGGCAGACCGGTACCACCACCCTTGTTTTACGTCTTGTCTTATTAAGATAATCTAGGCTGTTTGGTTCAGTTGGAATGATGCCACCACCACAGCACCTTGGAGATATTTAGGCCTGATAGACTTGGTTGGACATGTTGCCACCAGCCTAGGCCCTTGTTACTGAATTTGCCCATCTCCAGTACTAGGTGATTCTTTTCGCTCTAGCTCTATGTTAGGAATTTATTATTTTTCTAATCCTTCTAGCAAAGATTTTTGAAGCTTGGCTTCATCCGTGCACTTGGTGCACCCCTTTGTACTCACTTTTGATGAGTATTTTTTTCCCTTACTTGTTTACTCTACCTCTTTTAGCTCATGTTGCTAGCATTCACAATTTTGGGCCTGGTAAGCCTTATGTTAATTCTCTCTTTTTAAACCTATTTGTCTCATTTCCTTTTGATAATTGCTTTGCTGAGGTGTTCTCCTGTTTGAATGCCTCAGGTTCAGGTTTATAGCCGACTGTGCGGCTAGGTTTCTTCTGGAGCTGGCTAGTACTATAGCTGCTGCTGTGATTTTCTCTTCCTCACTCTTGGGAGATAGTTTCTATAGACTTGTAGTACAGATATGCCTACTCACCAGTGGGTTAGTGTCAGTTGTTGACGCCCACTGGTGGTTTCTCTTTTAGATGCTTTGTACTTTGCTTATACTGCTAGATGTCCTATTTTGTAGCTTATTCAACTTGCTCTTGGGAAGATTTATGCTAGGTTTCTAGTTACTTTTAAACCCAAAAGCACTATTATATATATCTCATGATCAGCATGCTTTATAAAACTCAACACTACTTTCCAAATGACGTAAAAGATTATTTTCATATATATGGTATAAAATAAATGTAGGGTATGCATAGTATAAGTTGTCCTCTGGGGACACTTATGCACTCTTTTAGGATGTCAAATGTGAATAAAGTATTTTCCGTTGCGTATAAGTATAGTTTTAAACTGTGGACTAGATGATCCACTGAGCCGAGGGATACGACCTTTAAAATATACCTGATTTTCCAATCATTAAACCTATGAATTTTCATAGTCTAGTTAGATGGTGTGAGCCTGAGCGTCGACAGTTATCCCCTGCTCGACGTGGCATCACGATGCGTGTTTTCTCATACTCTGATACTTCTTAAATTCGGAGAAAATGCGGGTTGTGACAGTTGGTATAAGAGAGAGGTTGCTTGACAATTTGTCGGGCAACCTTTCCTTATATGTATTAGATGTTTAGCATCATATCATACACATATCAATATGTCATCAGCACGTCTTGGCTGAAGCATGAACACTACACTCATAGCATAACATGAAGTATACAGGGCATATTATGTAGTATGGGATGCATAATATTGTTTTTATATGGATCCACCATAGGAGGCAACATGTGAGGGTTATGTAGTATGGGATGCATAACCTCACCACATGAATGAGGCTAGCACGTTTTCTTTTTCGTTGCATAGAAATGTTATGTAGTATGGGATGCATAACATTTTCATGTGTACGCCGCTCATAACATGCATTAGGGCCTTTTTAGAATGCATAGCACAATCATGCATAGCATAACATTGCATAAGCACAACGTGCCAAGCTAAAGACTTGCAGGATGACATATGTACACACATGGTTTTGAGTCAAAAAGAATATAAATACATGCATTCATGGTCTAGGCACCTGATTTAGTATGATGGTGGTGAACCATCTTAAGTTAGGCATAACATTATAATTGAAAACCCTAGAGCGAGTTGGCAGTTGAAGCAAGTACTAATGTAGGTTTGTCTGTACTTGTTTGTTTAGTCCTGGTAGTTGAACTAGGTTCTGATTATTTTTTTGTTTATTCTTTTTAGAATGGCGCCTAAGCGTATAGTGACGAGGTCGACTCCCCAATCTGAGGGCGAGTCTTCTGGAGCGTAAAGTGATGCAGTTGTGGCAAGTCTGAGGCAGAGCAATGAGGCCTTATCGGGGCAGATGGTGGATGTTCAGTCTCAGATCCAGTCCTTATTATCTGTAGTGGCAGGACTAGCCCCGAGAGCGCTTGATCCTGCTGCGGGTATAGCTGTTCCAACACCTCCTGCACCTCCTGCCTCTTTGGTGCCTCCAGTTGTGGTGCCCCCAGAGATGACCTTCATCTCTCAGTTCCAGTGACTTCGACCCCCTACCTATGATGGGAAGGCAGATTTCATGATCCTGGATGATTGGCTGATTTCCATAGAGGAGATGCTTCACTATTCTAGAGTTTCTGATGATCAGAAGGTGATGCTTACCACCTACCAGCTGAAGGGGTTGGCAAAGACTTGGTGGATGAGAGAGAAGGAGGGCATGGTAGGAGGATGCTCTTGGGTTTCCTTTAAGGATATATTGATGAGGAAGTTTCTACCTACAGTTGAGCGGGATAGATTGATGAACGATTTCTTGCATCTGAAGCAGAGGAAGCACACGGTCAGCGAGTATGAGATTGATTTCAGCAAACTCAATCGGTTTGCCCCCAGTTTGGTGAGTTCCGAGGAAGATAGAGCGAAGCGATTCCTTGGGGCCTGAGAAGTGATGTCCAGCAGTTAGCGGTTGCTTATGGAGCGGTGAGTTATGCTAGTGTGGTAGAAGCTGCTTTGAAAGTGGAGGCCATCGAAAATGCTAAGCAAAGAGGGCAGCAGGCGAGGAATGAAAATAGGAAGGCGGTTGAAGGGAAGAGCCCCCAGGTATCCGGTGCTCCTTCAAGAAAGAGGAGCAAAGAGGTCTGTAGCTTCTGTGGCCGGCCGGGCCATCCCGTGGAGAAATGTTTCAAGAGGTTGGCAGCACAGAAGGAGCAGGTTCATGCTATTCAGGGTGCTCTCAGGAAGAACGTGGTGTGTACCTTATGTAAGAAAGAGGGGCATGATGTTGCCCACTGCTGGTTGAAAGATAAGGTCTGCTATCAGTGTGGACAGAAGGGTCATACCAAGGAAAGGTGCCCGTAGCTCCAGTCTATGCTCCAACCAGTTCCTCTTCAGGCTTTGCCACCGCCTCAGTCTATTGATAAAGGCAAAGGGAAGCTGAATGTGATATCATCAGCAGAGGCTCAAACTTCGACGCAAGTCATTTCAGGTTAGACTTTCTCTCTAGTCTTTATGTTTTAGTTGCAGTTTTAGTTTTGCTATTATTTCCTTAATGCGTGCGCAATTTTTTTTATATAGGGAGTTTTAAGGTAACGAACCGCTGGGCGTGCGTTCTCTTCGACTCAGGTGCTACCCACTCATTTGTGACTAGGGCCTTTGTAGAACGGTTCCAGTTGGATCTAGATCGTGTCGGTGATGCCTTTTGCATCAAGTTCCCCTCTGGTGATTCCGTGATATCGGATCAAGGCATTTAGGATTGTCCTATTATGTTGGGGGATTTTCTGGCTAAGGCAAATTTGAAGGTGATTGACTTGGAGAATTTCGATGTTATCCTAGGCATTGATTGGTTGTCCCGATATGATGCGGTGATCCAGTGTAGGGCTAAGCGCTTGGATTTCAAGAAGGACAACAGTCAGCCTGGAAGTACTTATGGTGATCCGCGCCTGGTCTCTCCGGTGATTTCTGCAGTATGTGTTCAGAGGCTATTTAGTTCTGATTGTTTTTCTTGCTTAGTATCAGTGCTGGGGACTGTTAGCAGTTTGCCATGGTTGAATGAGATTCCTGTTGCGCGTGAGTTTTCTGATGTGTTTCCTAGCGACCTTCATGGTCTTCCTCCTATCAGATATGTCGAGTTTGTGATTGATTTGGAGACGGGTACACGTCCTATTGCTAAGGCGTCGTACCGGATGGCCCCGTGAGAGCTGGAGGAGTTTCGTACCAAGCTGGATGAGTTGTTGGAGAAGGGTTTCATAAGGCCGAGCTCGTCGCCTTGGGGTGCCCTGTTCTCTTTGTAAAGAAGAAAGATGGGTTGATGTACCTTTGCATCGACTACAGAGAGCTGAACAAGGTCACCATTAAGAACATGTATCCTTTGCCTAGGATCGATGACTTGTTCGATCAGTTGCGCGGTAGTTCGGTATTTTCTAAGATTGACCTTCGATCAGGCTATCATCAGCTCAGGATCCATGAGTCGGACATTCCACGGACTGCTTTCAGATCGAGGCATGGGCATTTCGATTTCCTGGTTATGTCGTTTGGTTTGACCAACGCGCCATCAGCATTCGTGGACATGATGAACCGGATGTTCAAGGATTTTCTGGATAAGTTTGTGGTTGTATTTATAGACGATGTTCTGATTTATTCTTGGAATGCTGCGGAGCATGATCATCACTTGTGATTGGTTTTTTATACTTTGAGAGACCATCAGTTATTCACCAAGCCGAGTAAATGTGAATTTTGGTTGCCCCAGGTTTCCTTCCTGGGTCATGTGGTGAACAAAGACGGCATTTCGGTTGACCAGGAAAAGATTTCTGTAGTGATGGATTGGCATATGCCGAGCACACCCAAGGAGATTAGGAGCTTCTTGGGGTTGGCTGGCTACTATAGAAGATTCGTGGAGGGCTTTTCTTCACTGGCAGCGCCCTTGACTAAGCTGACGCAGAAGAATACGGCCTTCATTTGGAGCGAGCAATGCGAGGAGACCTTTCTGGAGCTAAAGAGGAGATTGTGCACTGCTCCTGTTTTGACATTACCTACGGAGGGCATGGACTATGATGTGTATGTGAATGCCTCGGACGTTGGGCTCAGAGGTGTGTTGATGCAAGAAGGGAAGGTGATTGCGTATGGGTCGAGGCAATTGAAGACTCATGAAAAGAACTACCCTACGCATGATCTAGAGTTCGCAGTAGTGATCTTTGCCCTGAAGCTGTGGAGACATTTACTTTATGGTGCGCAGTGCAAGATCTTCATCGATCATAAAAGCCTAAAGTATGTCTTCACCCAGAATGAGCTGAATTTGCGCCAACGGTGTTGGTTAGAGTATTTTGCAGACTATGAATTGGAGATCCAGTATCATCCGGGCAAGACCAATGTGGTAGCTGACGCCCTGGGCCGTAAGACGGGAAAGATCTTTAACCTCTCTATTGAGCGCTTGGTGGAAGAGTTCCTCTTGATGGACATCTCGGTGGGGTGCTGTGAATTGCAGAGCAGTTTGGCCGTGGCAGAGCCTTCTTGGATTTCACTTACTAGGCTACACCAGAAGAATATCCAGATCTTTTGCACCTGTATCTCCGGACTGAAAGGGAAGAATTGCCAGACTTTTCTATTGATGATGCGGGTACTTTGAAGTACCGTGGCAGGTTTTGCGTCCCCGCTGTTTTGGACATTTGAGTCATGTTGTGTAAGGAAGCACATGGCTCGAGTGTTGCCTACCACCCGGGATCAACTAAGATGTATCACGACTTGAAGTAAATTGCCTGGTGGTATGGCATGAAGGGGGATGTAGCACAGTTTGTTTCTGAGTGTTATACCTGCAAGCGAGTTAAGGCCGATCATGGAAGTCCTGGTGGCAAGTTGACTCCATTGGAGATCCCGACTTGGAAATGGGAGAACATTTCTATGTACTTCATTACGGGCTTACCGAGGTCTCCTTGAGATTTTGACTCTATTTGGGTGATAGTGGACAGACTGACAAAGTTTGCTCACTTTGTGTTGTATAAGATTGATTATCTGATGAAAAAGATAGCGGAGCTGTATTTGAGGGAAGTCATCCGATTGCATGGAGTTCCCATTAGTATCATTTCAGACCGAGACTCCAGATTTACTTCCCTTTTCTGGAAGAGTTTGCAGGAGGGTTTGGGTACAGACTTGAGATATTCTACCCCATACCACCCGCAGACTAATGGGCAGATAGAGCGAGTCAACCAGATTGTGGAAGATATGATCCGCTGTTATATTCTGGACCACGGAGGAGCATGGGATGAGCGCTTGAGGTTGATGGAATTTGCATATAATAACAGTTATCAGGAGAGCCTGCAAATGGATCCTTTTGAAGCCTTGTATGGGAGGCACTGCAGAACACCGTTGTTTTGGACTGAGGCTAGTAAGAGGCCCTTGTTGGGTCCTGATGAGCTCGAGGAAATGGAAGTTGTTGTGAAGCTTATTTGGGAGAAGCTTCGTTTAGCTCATGAGAGATATGAGAAGAACGCCACCCGACGTAGATCCGATTTGGAATTTTCAGTGGAGGATATGGTATTCTTGAAGGTGTCCCCAATGGTTGGAGTAAAGAGGTTCGGCAAGAGTCATAAGTTGGACCCATGGTTTGTGGGCCCATTCAAGATAGTGGAGCGCATTGGCGTGGCAGCTTATAGGTTGGATTTGCCAGCAACCTTTCCAGGTGTGCATAATGTTTTCCATGTGAGCCAGTTGCGGAAGTGTGTGAGGAATAGTAGGCAAGTGTTGGATGTTGTGCCTCAGTTGGAGCCAAATCTAACTTTTGTGGAAAGGCTGGTCCGCATTCTGGATTCCCAGGAAAGATTGTTGCGGCGGAAGACCATTCCCATGGTCAAAGTCTTATGGAGGAACCAGGAGGTGGAAAGCACGACTTGGGAGTTGGAGTTGGCAATGAGGGAGGCTCACCCTCATCTCTTTCCTTGATTTTGTGCCTGGTACGCTCTGCCTTCTCCTTTATAGCTCTTGTTATGCTATTTCTGTATCTTCCTTGTTAGAAGCTTGTGCGTAAAGTTTCAGGGTAAAACTTTCTTTTAGGGGGAGTGTCTGTAACGCCCCCAGTTTTTCTGGATTTATTTAATATCCCTTTGGCGTTACGTTGACGCGTTTCCGGCTTGTTCCATGGTTAGAGTACCTCGTTAGGTGTTCTTAGTGGTCGTAGCCTGTTTGCAAGGTTCCCCAGCTAGCCGGAGTCAGTTTTGGAGGCTCGACTGAGCCTCTCAGGGAATGCTTATGCTTTGGCTTCGGGAGGTTTTAGCCCGAGTGTTTGATCGTCGTAGGTTGTTTTCGACTTCGCCGTTGTTTTCGTAGCCTGAGTATTTAGCTACGGTGCGAGTTTGGTCGAAATCCGAGATCGTCTATTTTCGCGTCGTTTCGACTGTTGCTTGTTAGCAGGGTAGTCATTTTTTTATACGTGTTTATTTATATATTTATGCTTTTGGTTTGGAGTGTGACGTTGGCGTGCCCGGGTATTTATGCACGCATGCGTATGTGCGAGGCTTTATAATAATTTATGTGTGCGTGTTTATATGGGTAGAGGCGGTATATATATATATATATATATATATATATATATATATATATTTATAAGTGTGGAATTATGTGTACTACTAGATGATTTTATACGTATACTATTATACGTGTATAAGTTTATGTACATGTATCTGTACGAGTAGATGTATAAGTATAAAGTATGTATAAAGTATACATAATTAATTAAAAAATTCATTTAGTTATTAGGTTATATATATAAGGATTTGCATTAGATTAGGTCTTGTTCTTTCCCCCAAACCCGGCGGCCTGCTCATTTCGGATCGAGCGAAAGGCGGAGACCAGGAGGATCACCGACCGCCGTTTCCCTGCCCAACTAAGTCCCAAATCTCTGTTTGAGGCCAGATCCGAGCTCCTCTAGGCTAGATCGTCGTTCGGAGGTAAGCATCCTTGGTTTTCACCATCTCTTTTGTTTTCTGAATCGGTTGTGCGGGTTCGCCTTGCTTTTCTTTCTCCCCATTCTTGATTGCCCAGATTTTGTCCAGGTTTTTCCTTAAATTTGTTGCTTGTGGCCCACGGTTGGGAAGAGGGTGCTTGGCCGAAATTTTCAAGGACAAACCAAGGCAAGTGCGCCCTTCGCCCTTGTCAAAGTAATTTCAATATAGTGCCCTTGATTTTTGCTTGATTTCAGATCTAATCTCCTAGGTTTTTGCTCACCCGAAATTTTTGGTGTTAATCCTAATTTATTTTATATTGCGGTTTCACGGTTAGGAGTGTTAGATCGAATTTTATACCAAATGATTTATTAGTTTAATGTTGTATTTTGTGACTTTGAGTCATGCCCGGATTACATTAAGGATTGTAACTTGTGCTTGTTCAAATCCCTTGTTTGCTTAAATTGCGATCGGAAAGAGTTTAGCTTTAGTGTTCCTTTTGTTTGGCTTTGAAACATGCCGAAACCGAGTATATAGCTTGTAGCTTTGCTCTTTTCAATAAATTGCTGTAGTTTTGGAACTTGCCCAGAGTTAGTATAGTTCGAAGGCTCATGTGTTAGCTCTTGTTCATTAATTTCGTTTAGAACTTGTCCAAATGGTTAGGATTAATTGTTTGTTAGAACCCGGTTCATTTCATATCTAGTTTATAGAGCGTGGTTTTTCCTTGGGTGTAAACCAAGACCAACTCGTTTTATTATGAAGTTAATTGTTTATGTTTGCATCAAGTTACTCTTTTATGTTTGGTATCAAATTAATAGTGCGTGGATAGGTATCAAATTAATTATGTATGTCTTTGTATCAAATTGATTATGTATGTTTTGATATTTAATTATTGGTATACGTTTGGTTCTTGAATTACTTGTATGTGCTTAATATCAAGCTATTGGTCGAGATTTAGTATCAAGCTGCCTGCAGGTATTATGTATCAAATCACTTTCTATTTTTATTGTGTGTCAAACCACTTGATTAGACAAATTTGGACGTTTAGCCCACTGGTATATATATAAGGCTCTTAGGTGGGTTGCTCTAGATGGTTTGGGGTTCCATGTAACTTCTTGGTGGTTCATGGAACCACCAGCAAGGGTTTTCCTGAGTCACTTAGTGCTGGAGTAGGATGTAGTTTTGAGGTGGGGCAGACCGGTACCGCCACCCTTGTTTTACTTCTTGCTTGTTAAGACATTCTGGACTGTTTGGTTGAGTTGGACTGATTCCACCACCACAGCACCTTGGAGATATTTAGGCCTGATAGACTTGGTTGGACATGTTGCCACCAGCCTAGGCCCTTGTTACTAAATTTGTCTATCTCTAGTACTAGGTGATTCTTTCCGCTCTAGCTCTATGTTAGGAATTTATTATTTCGCTAATCCTTCTTGTAGAGATTTTTGAAGCTTGGCTTCATCCGTGCACTTGGTGCACCCCTTTGTACTCACTTTTGATGAGTATTTTTTCCCTTACTTGTTTACTCTACCTCTTTTAGCTCATGTTGCTAGCATTCACAATTTTGGGCCTGGTAAGCCTTATGTTAATTCTCTCTTTTTAAACCTATTTGTCTCATTTCCTTTTGATAATTGCTTTGCTGAGGTGTTCTCTATTTTGAATGCCTCATGTTCAGGTTTATAGCCGACTGTGCGGCTAGGTTTCTTCTGGAGATGGCTAGTGCTATAGCTGCTGCTGCGATTTTCTCTTCCTCACTCTTGGGAGGTAGTTTCTATAGACTTGTAGTACAGATATGCCTACTCACCAGTGGGTTAGTGTCAGTTGTTGACGGCCACTGGTGGTTTCTCTTTTAGATGCTTTGCACTTTGCTTATACTGCTAGATGTCCTGTTTTGGAGTTTATTCAACTTGCTAGGTTGCTAGTTACTTTTAAACCCAAAAGCACTATTATATATATCTCATGATCAACATGCTTTATAAAACTCAACACTACTTTCCAAACGACGTAAAAGATTATTTTTGTACATATGGTATAAAATAAATGTAGGGTATGCATAGTATAAGTTGTCCTCTGGGGACACTTATGCACTCTTTTAGGATGTCAAATGTGAATAAAGTATTTTCTGTTGCGTATAAGTATAGTTTTAAACTGTGGACTAGATGATCCACTAAGCCGAGGGATACAGCCTTTAAAATATAACTGATTTTCCAATCATTAAACCTATGAATTTTCATAGTCTAGTTAGATGGTGTTCGCCTGAGCGTCGACAGTTATCCCCTGCTCGACGTGGCATCACGACGCGTGTTTTCTCATACTCTGATACTTCTTAAATTCGGAGAAAATGCGGGTTGTGACAATCCTTCTTAACGACATCTTCTTCCTCTTTGGTGTTGTTCTTCACAGAAAGGAAAAGCTCTTCTTCCAAAAAATCTGACTCCGGCAACTTTCCCTCTTCCGACGGTTTCGGCACAAGTAAGGGATCGACAAGAAATGTAGTGACAACTAGGGTTTTCCCGTGTTTATCCTTTTATAAGAAGAATTAGGGTAAGATTGATTTGCCACATGTCACCCTAACATTGAACCACCTATTATTACTTAAATTAAGTCTTATTGAAAAGACCGGTCCAAATGAGCCATCAGCGCCTATTGCGAAAACCCGGTTCAGCCCATACACATGGACCAGCAAAAGTCTCCGCCAAAAAACGTTTTAAGTTAAAATTATCGTATATACTCGATGAATCGTCAAAATTCATCGAGATCACTCAATGCCTCGTTGAGTCCCTAAATTTCTAAGTCTATTTCTTTATGTGCGTTGAGTATCACTCAACACCTAGTCTAGTGGCGTTGAGACCACTCAATGCACTCGAAGCCTACTATAACCAAAATAATTCTAAGTCCATTTCGTCTTATATACTCGACTAATTCGTCAGATATCTATGACGATATTCGACGAATAGTACTGGCATCAATTCACAAGTCATATTCGGTGAATTCATCTGATATCTGTGACGATATCTGACGAATTTTACTTGTCGAATCCGGAGCACCTGAGCCCGAGTAAGGTCTGTAGACTCAAAAAACACACGAGTGTACTAGCACGAAATGGGACGTTACAGCTGAAACTACAGAGGTTCCTGAAGTTGTCCTAAACAATCCTCAAGATGAAGGGGAGCAAGTCCTAGAAAGAATAATAGAAGATGTTGTTGCTGAGGGGGAGCAAGTCCAGCATCTTCCTTTTGAAAATAAGCAAGCAACTATGAAAGCCTTCAGTTTCATGGGTAGCTAAACACCTAGAGGGGGTGAATAGGTTTTTGGTCTATTTCTAATTCTTTATCCTCTTTATGTGTGTTGTGAGTGAGTTATATGTAGCTTTCAAGAAATCACATAGCACACACCAGATTTATAGTGGTTCCCTGAATTATGGGTATATCCACTGTCCCTCCTACCATTCTAATAGTGTGTTAGATAAGGCACTTCTCCAAAACTAGTCTCCAATGAGCTTACAACACAGATCCCGTAGGGCCTCTGTCTTCTCCAAGACCTACCTTAGACACAAGGCCCTACCTCAGAGCAAACTTGCTCCTACAACTCAGTGATCCCAAGACAACCTACCACTAAGAGAGAATGACTCTCCTACAGCTCTGACACAAAGCCCTACCTCAGATCAAAAGATGGATCTTACAACTCAGGCACAAAGGCCCTACCACTCAGAGAGAATGACTCTCCTACCTCAGGAAAATATTTGTACCTCAGGCACATAGGCCCTACACTCAGATCAACAAATTATCATACCTCAACCTTTATAAAATAGGCCTAAAACATAGGCCCAAAGTCCCTACAGCTCAGATCCAAGAATGGATCTTATAGAGAAGGAAGTGTTTGTTGATGATTTAACTCCGGAGAGATTTCTCTGAGTCTTTTGCTTCCTGAGCTGAGAAATTCTCAGCCCTAACTTATTCACAACAACAAAAATAAAGATCTTCAGAAAGCTGCTTCTTGTGCTGGAAGAAACTCAGAAACTCAAGTTTCTGATCTTGCTAATAAAGACAGATGATTTGATATTTCTTATTGTTCTTCAATCAGGTTACCTTGACTGCAGAAATTTGAAAACTCTGTTTCTTCTTCTTCCTCAGAAATCTCTTCTGAACTTTTTGTAGCTGGTGAACATAGCTATAGCTAACTATGTGAACTTTTAGATCTGTGGGTTTGAACTTCAAGCTTCAAGCTCAGCAACAATGGTGAGGGAGTAAAAGATGAAGTTCCACCTTATTTTGAATTGTTGAACCCTAAAAGTTCTCTCCAAAAGTTAATTTGTCTCCGTCGATCTCAAGCTATTTATCTTCTGCCGACCATTGACTCTTAGAGTAGTGGGGCCACAATAGTTGACAACTGCAACTTATCTTTATCTACAAAAGTCATATTGTAGACCTGCGGTTCCGTTTGTCGTCTACTGTAGCTTTCCCGCCACAATTTGAAACTTTGCCAACTCATGCTGATGTCAGCATCTCTAAACTTAGCCAAATTCTCAGTTTCATCCCAGGCGTTGAGTGAGTTGACTGAATAGCCTTCACTCAAAGCAAAAACACTTAGTCATATAATCTGTACTTACATGCGTTGAGTGTATTGAGTGAATAGACTTCACTCAACGCTTTTGTCCTTAGACAATCTTTCTACTATTTAGGCGTTGAGTGCGTTGATTGAATCTTCATCACTCAATGGTTCTGGACTTGGCCAGTTACTTCTGCACTGTCATGCATAGGTTGGATTGAGTGAGCCCTTATCACTCAATGCCCCTAGACTTAGCTGCTTCTTTGAATGTCCACCATCTTGCCGAGGCATTGAGTGAACTGGCTTCGCTCAATGCTTTTGTACTTAGCCAAACTTCTTGATGAGCTTGCGTTGAGTGAGTTGTCCTCACTCAATGCCTCTGGACTTAGATAGAATTTTTCGTCTATCTCTCCTTAAGCTTTGATTAATCATTGCTTTGTCAATACCTTATTCTTTGGGCATTGAGTGAGATGTCCTCACTCTATGCTTCTGGACTTGGCCAGAATTCTTGACAGATTCTTCAAATGCTGTGACTGCTTGAGCTTGACTCAATGCTTCTTTCTTCAGGCGTTGAGTGAGCTATCTTCACTCGATGCTTCTGGACATAGTCAAATTTCTTCCTTGCCAATGCTGAGGCTTTGATAGACTGTCTTATACTCGACTCTTCTTGTTATATGACATTGAGTTAATTATCTTCACTCAACACTTGTGGACTTAGCCGCAAATCTGCATTGAAAACTATTAGGCTTTGACTGTCCCTTATTTACTCAGCGGTTTTTGTCATCTGGCATTGAGTGAACTGGCTTCACTCAACGCCTGTGGACTTCGACAGATATTTGTCTCTCTCACATTCTTCCTTATGACCACCTGTCACAATCACTTAGACAACCTATCTAAACTTGTTCCAAGTAACATCCTGCATATAATGAACTTGAACAATATCAAATATAATTATGCTCTTTGTATTGATTAGGATGCCTCTTCAAATTTAGGGAATATTGATGACAATATTCCCAACAATCTCCCCATATTTGAAGAAGGAAGAACACATAGCAATACGAAGAAGCACTAACACATAAAGCATATAAGTTCAAAGCCGCTATAAGCTAGCAAATGTAGATTTCTTACACCACTTGAAAATTCAAAGTAGCTATAAGCTAGCAGATGTAGATTTCTCATACAACTTGAATTTCCGACAAAAAAATTAAATGTTTTCCATTTAAATGCATTGACTCAATATGTCAAGTCATTGCCTTCGCATACCACTTGGGCATTTGCTCAAGTAAAATGCACTTTGCTCATGTCACTAGAAGCACTTTCCTTATGTCACTTGGAGGTGAGAAAGTAAAATGCAATGGCCGAATATGCATTCATTGCACTCCTCATACTACTTGAATTTTTTTTCTAATTATATGCACAAACTCAACATGACCTCGTCATGTCAAGTATTGCCCACACCACCCCCTTTGGGGTATTGGGTATTACCCACATCTCCCCTCCCCCTATCCAAGTATTGCTTCCACATTGATACCATCTCCCCCTTTCAGGCTCCTTCAAAAAAAATAGTTATATAATGAGGGAGGTGAAAGGATCATGCTCCAAAGAATTTATTTCTTGATCCAGCCAAAATCTTGTGTTGATACCAATTGATAAATTATCATAGTGATCAAACTACTTGATTTGATATCATACCTTTTGTGTTGATACTACTGATATAACACATCACTACAACCACTTGACACTTGAGTGGTCCATTAATCCACTTGAGTTAGTTGTTATTAGTGATCCACTTGAGCTAGATGCTATCAGTGATCCATTAGAGCTAATTCCACTCCCCATACTACTTAAAACTTCTACCAAATGCAGTTGTAGTCAGGGAGGTGCTGGCTTTGTTAAAATTCAACAACTGGCATTGATACCATGTTGAATATTCTCCAGGTGGTCAAAAAGATAGCCTGATGCAAAATTAATATTCTCAGCACTATCAAGATCACACCTTGATCATGCAGAAATTTCCCTGGACCTTGGAGTGAGCTGGGGTTATCTCAACTAAAGCCAATCAAGCAAAACACACAGGCAGCACAAGAGTCTTTATTGATTCACAACAATCTTTTTCGCACAGTGATACATACATAGCGAGACATGCTTCACCAAACAACCACCCAAGGAAAAAGTAGGGACTACAAATACAAGACAAGTTAACACAAGCCGCGCAGACTCAAACATCAAGCCGTCGGTCTACTGCTATGGAGTCCGCTAAGCCTGCCAGGTCGCCAGACCGCAACCCAAGCCACGCAGACTACCCCTTATTCCAATCTAAGCTCTAGCTGCCGATCTACAAGCTGCCTAACCGCGAGGTCGCCTAGCCGCCAGACCGCACAAGCTGTGATGTTGAATAGAACAGTCCACCTGAAGCAGGCGACTTATTGAACCCCGAACCAAGTTGCCAAAGAGAAGACCGCCTGGTCGCAGTCCGCGACTTGCTGTTTACCGCCTGTTGCTTAACCGTAGAGTCCGCACTATCCCTGACTGCAATCAGAGTCAAGTCCTGGCTTTCCAGCGCTATCCGCACAACCTACACAGCACAACCCGGTCAACTCAACCAAACCAAGCAGACACCAAAAAGCAGACTGCAGCAACTTGTGCAGGCTCAAGTTACTATTCACTTACTTCGGTTGGTTTCTTAGGTTACTATTCCTGATGTGACATGAGTCCTATTTATAGGCACGATGTTGAGTGTGGTCACCACCCTAGCCGATAGGATTACCGCCACATCCCGCAGCAAGACATCTCCGCAGTCCGCGGATACATTCCAGTATGCCGCGACTATGCAAGATAGCGTCCACCATAGCTTCTCCATTGCCGGACACAATCAACAGTCCGCCTTGTCGCCAAAGGACAAACAAATACCATCAGAGCCGGACTCCGCAGCAACACTGTCCACCAATCCGCGGACACAGCTCCAGCCCGCTTATCCTGAGCCAACAGCCTCACCATAAAGGCACCTACCAGACTCAGCGGACACAAAGCTTTAGTTCACACATCCCGAGCCCACGGCCTTGCCACCAAGGCAACTGCCAGACTCAGCTGACACACCTCTTCAGTCTGCTCATTCCGAGCACCCGACTTTGCCACCAAGGCAACAGCCGGACACAGCGAACACGCCAATCTAGTCCGCACATACTGCGGATAGCTCTAGTCTGCATATCTCTGCAGACAACTCCAGTCCGCATGCCCTGAGTCCATAGCCTTGTTACTAAGACACCTACCAGACTCAGCGAACACTACCCTAGTCTGCTTACACAGCAGACACTTTCAGTCCGCATCTTTCACAGATTGCTCCAGTCCGCATATCCCGTAGATTGCTCCAGTCCGCATATCCCAAGTCCACAGCCACGCCAACAAGGTAGTTGTCGGACTCAGTGGACTCTAGCTCCAGTCCGCACGCAGTTGCGGACACAATCTCTACTCCGCTTCTCCAAAACTCACAAACAAGGCACACAACACTTCTGCCGAGCTTGGAAGCCTGAGACACAGTCCGCACTCCACTGCGCGATCTCCCCGGACTGAGCCAAACATGGACTGGGTTCAAAACCAACCAAGTCCACACCACTGGCCACAAGGGCTCGTCTGTAATTACTGGTACACACTGGATTCCGTCCGCCTCTCCCGGCGATCTCCAGCACCTGTACGCACTGACTGGTGTCTCCGCGGCTTCCACTTGTCGCTTCACCAGAGTAAGACCAAGGCTTCTGCCAAGCCGGTCTGTCGAGATCCAATTATTTAGTCCGCTTATTTCTGGACTCCGCGGATAGAGTTTCTATCTGCCTGATTACTTCCTGGGATCCAACTGCTTGTTGAGCACAAGCCAGCCTGGCTATCCTCCGCTGTTGTCCATGTAGTCCGCATGAACAGACCGCCCAAGCCACTACAGAGCAAACCGTCTGCAACATCCCTACCAACCTAGCTGTCCGCCAACCCTGTCCGCGTAGTCCGCGCAGATACGTCCAAGTGCTCCATTCACACACTTTCACTTCACAAATTTCAACACTCCCCCTTGAAGTGAGAAGTGGTGAATATCTCCAGCAGCTCCTGTAACCATGCACCTGATCCCTCCGATAGCATCTATGAAGAATTGTCCAAGACATAGTACTCGCCCCGCATATCATGGACCATGAGGGAGCCCTTTAACATCTCCCAAAAGGAGCCATGCTTCCCTCTGCCTTCTTCATCAGCATCAACCTCCACTCATGCATCAAAGGAGTATCACCAACAACCTTGGGCGTAAGAGCCAAAGCCTCATTACCACTGAGAGTACTCTCCTCTTCAGCCTTGGTGTCAACCACCTCCTTGATTCTAGTAAGGTAATCACAGCCAGAAGGTACTCGCTCGACCTGAGGGCTTTCAAGGAAACATGGGACTCAGCCTGACGTGTTCCCTTCGCTATATCGAGATGGTGACTTACTGATCCTCTTAGATCTTCGAAGAACTTGATCATGGCTAACCACCTCCACTGCTCCCGAACTAGCTCTGTTCCGGGGTAGACCCGAAACAATGCTCCCCTTGCTTCCTGAACAAGATGCCTCCTCACTGGAACCAGGAGCACCTGTAGAAATGCTCCCCCAACTACCTGAACCAGAAGTCTCTGCTCTCGAACAAGAACTACCTGGAACATCGCTCCCCCTGCTTCCTGAACCGGAAGCCTCCGCCTTTGAGCCAGAAGTACTTGGAGCATCGCTTCCCCTGCTTCCTGACCATGACGCCTTTGCCCCAGAGCTAGAACAACTTGGAGCTCCTGGTGACTCAAGCAGCTCCAACTGAACCTTAGCAGCATCCTCCTTCAGCCCACCATCTGACCTGCTCATCGTTAGCTCCACATAAGAGCTATCCCAATATGGCATCAACTCATTGAAGACAACGTCTTTTGACACGATGAGCCTCTTCGTCGTAGGATCCATACACCTCCATCTTCTCCTCTGCTCATCATACCCAACAAAGACTAGCTTTATCTTGAGAGCATCCGGAGTGTGTACATAGCAGGTAGATCCAAATACCCGTAGGTTCTTTACACTGGGCTTCACCCCGAACATCAGCTCATAAGGAGTCTTCACATATATCGGACTAAGAGGCATCCGATTGATGACATGAGCAGCACAGGCCATCCCTTCCGCCCAAAGATCCTTAGGAACGCCTTTACTCCGAAGTTAACACTTGCAAGTCTCAGTTAACCAATGGATCATCTAAGCTGCAACAACACCTTGCTGTGAAGTATGTCCACAAGAAAGCTCCTTCCGGATCCCATGCTCTCTGCAAAAGTTTGAGAACTCGGTTGAGCCAAACTCACCACTGATGCTTGTCCTTAACTTCTTGATCCGCAGGCCAAGCTGGCCTTCCACAAAGTTTCTTGAACTCCACAAACAAGCACATCATGTTCGACTTCGCCTTCATGAAGTATACCCAAGTATACCTTGAATAGTTATCAACCAATATCAGCATGTACCTGCTGCCTCTAAGACTGGCGATGATGGTCGGTCCAACCAGAGCACAATGGACAACCTCCAAAGGTGCTTTACATCTATATTGTGCCCTATCAACCATAAAGCGATAAGCTTCACCATGCTGACATCCCCCATACCCCTGACCATCGCCATAGGATGACAATCTAGGCAATCCTCTTATGAGTCTTCTTACCTCCATTGCTTTCAGCTTGTCCATCCCTACATGCCAAAGTATTTCATGCCAGATAGCTGCACTATCACTAGCCTTCATCCGATCAGCACCTGAACTTGTTGAAGTCCCAACTAAGTTCTTCTTCATACTCCCAACATGAGCTACGTTCGCCGAGAGCAAGACAACCTTGCACTCTTTCCTGAGATGACCATGCTGCTTGCATTTATAGCACCTTGGTCCTTCCTTCCTCTTCCCATCACGCCTAGGAGAAACACCCCTCTCTTGCTGATATGAAGTAGAAGGACCAAACTCCACAGCAACCTTCACCTCCTTCCTGAACAACCGATCAAGGGAAGTACAAACCTCCGCAGCTAACCGACATCCACTGATGTGGTCCAAGAGCTCTGATGAGATCACTTGCTTGAGAATAGACTTCGCTCTCGCATTTGTCTCCTTCCAAGCTCTCATCTCTTTAGCATTGCCAGCAGTAATCTCTTGTCTTTCTGCTCCACATACAACCTCCCAAAGGTCCTTGCCAAGAAGAAAGCTCTCCATACAAGACTTCCACCTATCAAAGTTCGTCTCTGTAAGGAGTTCAATTCCAAGACAACTTGCATCTTCCACTGCCATGGTTCAACCACTGGTTCCCTCTTCACAAGAGAAATAACCACTTCAGTTGATCACTGCTTATCCACTCCAATCCAGCTCTGATACCATGTTAAAATTCAACAACCTGGCATTGATACCATATTGAATATTCTACAGGTGGTCAACAAGGTAGCCTGATGCCAAATTAATATTCTCATCACTATCAAGATCACACCATGATCACGTGGAAATTTCCCTGTACCTTAGAGTGAGCAGGGGTTATCTCAACTAAAGCCAATCAACCAGAAAACACATGCAGCACAAGAGTCTTTATTGATTCACAACAATCTTCTTCGCACAGCGAGACAAACATGGCGAGACATGCTTCACCAAACAACCAACCAAGGGAAAAGCAGAGACTACAAATACAAGACAAGTTAACACAAGACACACGGACTCAAACATCAAGCCGCCAGTCTACTGCTACGCAGTCCGCTCAGTCCGCCAGGTTGCCAGACCGCAACCCAAGCCGCGCGGACTACCCCATATTCCAATGCAAGCTCTAACCGCCGATCTACAAGCAACCTAATAGCTAGGTCGCCTAGCCGCCAGACCGCACAAGCTGTGATGCCGAATAGAACAGTCTGCCTGAAGCAGGCAACTTATTGAACCCCGAACCAAGTTGCTAAAGAGAAGACCGTTTGGTCGCAGTCCGCGACCTGCTATTTACCGCCTGTTGCTTAACCGCAGAGTCCGCACTGTCCCTGACCGCAATCAGAGCCAAGTCCTGGCTTTCCAGCTCTATTCGCATAACCTACACATCACAACCCGGTCAACTCAACCAAACTGCGGGGACACCAAAAAGCAGTCCGCAGTAACTTGTGCGGGCTCAAGTTAATGTTCACTTACTTCGGTTGGTTTCTTAGGTTACTATTCCTGATGTGACATGAGTCTTATTTATAGGCACGTTGATTAGTGTGGTCACCGACCTAGCTGATACGATTACTGCTACATCCCGCAGCAAGACATCTCCGCAGTTCGCGGATACATTCCAGTCCGCTGCCACTATGCAGGATAGCGTCCAGCATAGCTTCTCCAAGACCGGACACAATTGCCAGTCCGCCTTATCGCCAAAGGCCTGGCCAAGACCACCACAGCTGGACTCCACAGTAACACTATCCGCCAATCCGCGAACACAGCTCGAGCCCGCTTATCCTGAGCCAACAGCCTCGCCATCAAGGCACCTGCCGGACTAAGCGGAAATAAAGCTTCGATCTGCACATCTCGAGCCCACGGCCTCGCCACCAGAGAAACTCACGGACTCAGTGGACACACCGCTTCAGTCCGCTCATCCTGAGCCACCGGCTTTGCCACAAAGGCAACAACCGGACACGACGGACATGCCGATCCAGTCCGTACATACTGCGGACAGCTTTAGTCTGCATATCCCTGCATACAACTCTAGTCCGCATGCCCTGAGTCCATAGCCTTGTTACCAAGACACCTACAGGACTTAGTGGACACTGCTCCAGTCTGCTTATATAACATACACTTTCAGTCCGCATCTTCCGCAGACTGCTCCAGTCCGCATATCCCGTAGACTGCTCTAGTTCGCATATCCCAAGTCTACAGCCATGCCACCAAGGTAGCTGTCGGACTCAGCGGACCCTAGCTCTAGTCCGTACGCAGTTGCAGACACAATCTCCAGTCCGCTTCTCCCAAACTCACAACCAAGGCACATAACACTTCTGCCGAGCTTGGCTACTTGAGACACAGTCAGCACTCGACTGCGCGATCTCCCCGGACTGAGACAAACATAGACTGGGTTCAGAACTAACCAAGTCCACACCACTAGCCACAAGGGGCAGTCCACACTTACTAGCAGACACTGGATTCCGTCTGCCTCTCCCGTCGACCTCTAGCACCTGTCCGCGCTGACTGCCGGTCTCCACGGCTTCCACTTGCCACTTTACCAGATTAGGACCAATGCTTCTGCCAAGCCGATCTATCGAGCTCCAGTTCTTCAGTCCACTTATTGCCGGACTCCGCAGATAGAGTTTCTATCCGCCAGGTTACTTCCTGGGATCCAACTGCCTGCTGAGCACAAGCCGGCCTGGCTAACCGCCGCTGCTGTCCGCGTAGTCTGCTCGAATAGACCGCTTAGTCTGCTATAGATCAAACCGTCTGCAACATCCCTGCCGACCTAGCTGTCCGCCAAACCTGTTCGCGTAGTCCGGGCAGATAGGTCCAAGTGCTCCATTCACCCACTTTCACTTCACAAATTTCGACAAGCTTTTCATCTTCTCCTGTAGCAGCTTTATCTTTTAAGTAGCAGCAGTGACTTCACAGCAGCAGCCATTCACTAGGGTTAATCTCCCCCTCAATCTGTGCATTGTCTAGGAAGCTAAACTTGTTCCTATAACTGATGGATTTTCACCCCCTCAACATGATCATCTTGACTTGCTCCCCCTCAACATAAGCTTTTGGTGACATTCTCTTTACTAGACACTTGAGTGCATCTAAGTCTTGATATCATTTGAAAGACTTGACAGTCTTGATACCAATTGAACGACTTATCTACCTGCAAGAAAAGTGAGTCATGCAACTGAAACAATATATGGGGCAACTGAAGCTAAGACACTTGAAGGTGTTGAACTTGACTTCATCTAGTGGCATACTAAAGATGTCAGCCACTTGCTTGTCTATAGGGACAAACTCAAGACTAATGTCTTCCTTATCCACATGCTCCTTAATAAAATGATATCTAATCTCTGTGATTAGTCCTGTTGTATGAAAGAAGATTCCTAACAATAGATATTGCACTAGTTGAATCATAGAAAATAGGGGTATTACTTATCTTGATGTTTTAGTCCTGAAGCTGATGTTGGATCCACAGCAACTGTGCATAGTAGCTGTAACATCCCACAAACTACTATACCCCTAAGAGTGGTTTTGTCATGACTAGGTCATGACAAAACCCTAAGAGCCCAAGAAAACCAAATGAACTTAGGCAAGAAGGAGAAAACCATAGTGGGCTGCAAATAGTAAATTTCAATTACCCACCATAGGGCTTGACTCTAGGGATTCAACTTCACTCCATGACCCCATCATAACAACTCTAACCATTTAAGAGGTCCATCGGGTCACCAACGACTCATTGGGGTGAACCAAAAGGGTCATGTTGACCAAAGTCTTCCCTAACCCTAAATGGTTCAAACTAGCCTATATAGGGCCAGTAACCCTTCCCTTAGCCAATGTGTTGGATCCCTAGTTAATTTGGGCTAGGTTCACTGACTTAGGATGTGACCCATCATGTATAGTCTGGGTCAAGTTTTTGTCTTAGAGTCTATGACAGTCCTCTTTCTCAACTTCAGATGGACCAGCCTTCTTCAAGACCATCAAGAACTCCAGATCTATCAGTTTTTCAGACCAAGTGAAATGAGTTCGACGTTCGTCGAACTCAGCTCGACGAAGGGAGTTCTGCGCTCGACGATCGTGAGACAATTCGCAGTGCTGAGCTCGACGAATTGTGTTCTTTGCTCGACGAACACCGGGATTTTACCTCAAGCTTATCAAGACTACTTCAGAATTTCTCTAAGTCCAGCTTCATGCTTCGGTTGACGAATTATATTCTGAGCTCGACGAACTTGGACCTCAAGTTCACAGCTTCTCAGGTCGACGAATGCTAATCTCTACTCGACGATTTATTGTACTCAGAGAATCTGTGTCGACACTTATGGTTTGAGTCGACACCAGACGATTTGTGTCGACACCAGGATTTCAGTCGACACCAGCTTATGTCGACACCAGAGGATTTGTGTCGACACCAAGATCAATCTGTCGACACCATTTTGTGTTGACACAACATTTCAGCAGATGCAGAGTATTTCGTCCAAGTCCAGAACTTTTCTCAGCTCGACGAATTTAGTTCTCTGCTCAATGAATAATGTTTGTCTGATATTGAAGATTGTCTGTTCAACGAATGAAGACTGTCAGATCGACGAACTCAGGCTCAGCTCGACGAACTCAGGCTCAGCTCGACGAACTCAAAACTTAGTTCGACGAAATCTGTTCTTCGGTCGACGATTCCAGACTAGGTCTTCTTCCGTTCCCGTCTCATTCCATGGCGCTGATTCCTGAACATTTAATGACAGTTCTTCACAGAATACTACCGTTAGAATGCGCAGTAAATCCTGGATTATTACATGCCATTTTCCCATGGAAATAGTTGGGGAAATAATTAATTGCTGCTTCCTTTCCATGCCGTCTGCCATTACTGCTCGATATTCAAAAATTCGAATGTGTTCTTATGAGACATAGACAGATATACAGAAATAGTCAGAAATACAGAGAGACAATACAACAAAACAAAAAGACAGACAGTGATTTAGAAAACACAAGAAAAAGGATTTCATTCTTGGCCCAGAGAGAAACTGATCAAGAAGAAGAAGAAGAAGAACACTACATCAATATCAAGAGTCTTCTTCATCTGATTTTACTCAGGATAACTTCAAAAACAATACATTCATATCAGTTACAAGAAGTTCCTGAAGACTTTCTCTGGACCTGGAATTCTAGGCCTTTGAAGACCTATCACCCTGAAGCAGTGCTGCAGCATTCTTCCTGATTCATTCTACATCTCAGGGGGAGCAAAGCTGCTAAACAATAATCCACAAGTCTTCTCATTTGACTTGAGAAAGAGAAGACCTCATCACCCTCTCACTCCACCTTTGTACATGGTTTTAATTCCCTTCAAAATTATTCTGGTTGCAAGTCTCCCACCAAAAGACTTGAGGGCTTGGTTTTTGGGAACCTGATCAAAACCCATTGGTGCCAGGACACCTGATCAACCCCTTCTTACAGTGGATTCCTACCAGGGTGGTAGAAGAGTGGATTACCCAGATTTGGGGAACCACTATAAAATTCTTGTGTCGTCTGGTTGCTTTCTTTTCCTTTTGTTTTCTGGCCTTGCTCTGTGAATGTGTTATGATTAGATAATTGCTGCATCTTGGTTTATTGTATTTACTTCCCTGCACACACACACCAAAAATACAACAGCAGTTGTAAAAGTTTTATAATCACCATATACTCTGTTCACCCCCCCTCTAGAGTATATCAGATCTAGCTGCACTTTCAATTGGTATCAGAGGGAGGTTGGTTAATAATACCACATCTTCCAGGTTGGTTAAATTACCATACCTGATTGGTTGTACAGGCTAACACCTGAACCCAAAGATCCCTTAGTTAGATCTATTTGTTTTTATTCTGTTATTGGACTTATCCTTCTCACAGACATGGCCCAAAACAAGGATTATACAAGCATCAGACCTCCAGTGTGCAATCTTAATAAGTTTGTCATCTGGAATGCAAGAATTAGATTATATATGAACTCCATTGATGAGGATATTTTTTCTGTCATTTCAACAGGTGTTCCTCCAGCTCCTACAACTTTTCCCAGCACATCAACTAATCTGAGTGCAGTACCACCTCCAGACAATACTGAAGCCTATAAAAAAGCCAAGATGGCTGATGCAAAGGCTATGAATATTCTTTCCCAAACAATGTCAGATGACATATTTCAGAAGGTGGCTGAGTGCACCCCAGCCAAGGCCATTTGGGACTCTCTCAATCAAATGGTAGCGGGCTCAGCTGATGAAAGAAAGGATAGGAGATCCAGTCTCATTTCTCTTTGTGAGAATTTTAAAAAGGATGAGACAGAATCTGTGGCTGAGATGTACAATAGATTAAGTTCAATCATCAGTGAACTCAAGACTCTTGACAAGGACATCACCTTAACTGAGGTGAATGACAAGATACTGATGTGTTTCCCAAGTTCATGGGACTCCAGAATCTGGCCAATCAAAGAAGCCAGAAGCCTCAATGAGATCTCAACAGAATCTCTGTTAGGCAAGCTGAAGTCATATGAGCAGCTTGTCAAATCAAGAGAGGAAGCAGAACAAAAGGCAACTACCCCAGTTAGGAAGGAGCATAGCTTGGCCCTCAAAGCTTCTGAAGACAATGAAACATCTACATCCAATGAGGAGTTAATGAGTCTTTTTGCCAAAAGATTCTACAAAATGGCAAGAAAGGAATTTAGAAGAAAATCATCCAGGCAGGATGATTGTAAGACCCCCCTCCCCCTTACCAAGGAGGGCAACCGGATCTTATGCCCAGAACCGCCGTCTTACGGTGGCATTAACTCACGGTTTAGTCGACACCGCAACACGCCGATTCTGCCGGCTAGTATGATCATAAACCTGTAGGCCAATATGAGAAGAAAGAAGTAAACTGTATATAAAAACCATCAGTCCACAAGTCACAGTACAATCATGTAAAAGAAATGAATAGTACAACAGTCCACAATAGAGTACAAATGAAAGAGTAAAAAGGGCTTATGCCCAGTGCATCAAATCTCTCTCTCACAAAATTATAAATGCGGAAGCTACACTAGAACATCAAGACTCGTCCCACCTGAGGACGCACAGTAGTGGTAGTAGCCTGCTGAAGTGGTATCTGCTCCTCATGTCCTGCCTCCTCGTCGTGCTGGTGCTCCATCTCCACGGGCTCCTAAAAATAGTTGGTCACCGACCATTAGTCAAAAAGACTAAGTCGTTTCCTCCGCACCTCACCCCGCAGCTCCTAGGCACCGAGCGGGAGGACGAAGCGAAGGACAACAAGGGGTAGCAAAATGGAAGCAGGTGACAATATCTATCTAGAGTGGTACTAAGTAATGAAATTCTACTCTAGCAATGCTAAGTACAGTACAAGTAGTAAGTAAGAGCGGTGCAGTAAAGGAAAGTAAAGAAACAGCAGTATGAACAAGTAAATAAGCTAAGCTACCACTAAGCTATCACCACAAACGTACCCTAACTTATATAAAAGCCCATACAAATATATAAGTTAGGATTTCCAGGAAATTTAACTTATCATATAAAAGAGCCCATACTAATTTATATGATAAGGATCTATGAAGCGTATGACCTAATATGAATGAATGATATGATGCAATTTTATGCGCAGGCAAGTGCAACTCACACACAACGACTCTGTGATCACAGACCTTTAGTTCCCACTTTTTGAGAGCTAGCATCACTCTCGGGTACCACCGCTGTGGCTACGGCAGCAGCGGAGCGGGCGTCTCCGCTTCTAGACCGGTATGCACACTACCAAGCCTTAGACCCCTCTCATACGCCTTTGTACACGTCCAAGGTGTACTCTAGAGTCTCGCGTATGTACTTTGCTGACAAACCTGTCAGTCTTGTTGGGTCGGATGTGTGTTATCGGGGGTCGTCCTCCAGACCGCAGTGTAAAACAACCCACTGGCCCCTCTAACTCCCACAACCGCCTGGTGCACCGTACTGCCATCGGTGTGACGAACGGCCAGTACCGCATGCCCCGCCACGATATTTATGCACATGCAAGTAATTCATACCGAGCCTTCCGCTCGCAGGACCAAAACCCGTCCTGAATCCCACAAACCCAAACCCGGGTGAGAACGCACATTAGTGCCTTTATGCCAACTCCCTCAAACCCCAAACGGGTGAGAACGCACATCAGTGCCTTTATACCAACTCCCTCCAACCCTAGACGGGTGAGAATATATCATAAATCTCTCCAACCCCCACACGGGCGAGAAGGTACAACAATGTCCTAACCTATTAAGCTACTCTTGTCTACGGTTTATTATACTTAGAGATTTAAGGTTAATCCCAGGACTGCCCCCGGTATTCCCTGTGAAGGGCTCTCAAGGGGCACTAGGAACTGTGTTGGGATTACGCCCAGCGTTCCCTTTCGCAAGGATATTTATTTTAGTTGATGGCTACCCATGTATCTCCCCAGCTCTCCTTATTGCTTTAGTACAACCCTAGTGACTTAAGGTATTACCGGGAAAACCGACGGTCTTCCGCCGATCCCCACTCCAGTTGCTAGCTAAGACTTGCACTTTAATCCCTCACTAAGACAACTCTACCCACCAGGGTTACTCATGTTGCACTCTCTCTTATTTCTGTCGATAATCAATCCCCTGGTAATCCCCTAAGGCAGGACCTATTTGTGTTATATGCAGACCATGACCTATGATTACCCTAGAAATGCGATCTTCCAAAACTTAAGGCATCTTGCCTCTAAATATTTATCCTAAGGTGTTATGGACTAAGGGAACTACCCTAAGAATTCTCGTAATTTTCCTTGGCAAATAGTCCTTTAATTAATTCTTTTAATTTAAATGTTAGGTCACTTTACACATGAAGTAGTTTGATTAAGTATCCACTGACCTAAGGAATTTTTCCTGAGATGTATATTGACAAAATATTGCTGTCTACAGAATTTCATAATTTTCCTTAAGCTATTTATTATCATTTTCAATTTAATATCAATTCCACACAAATTCCATTTTCCAAATGATGTATAGGCATTATGTACTCAAAAATTCCAGAAAAATTACAAAGCTTTTAGGACACTAATTTATGACTATTGGCAGAGAATCATCAACATTCATTGTAAGATGGCCTATAGGATTCCATTATAAGATATTTACCAAAATGCCATTGTACTAACTTAACACAAATAATGCATCCATTAAATTCTGAGAAATTTATTCAAGACTAATAATAACATTTTATAGCAATAGAATAAATTCCAAATTTTTCAGAAGTATATATCCATCATTTCAAGAATTTACAAGATAAGGGTAAAATGGGGAATTTAGGGTATCTACTCCAAAAGTTCTTCAAAACAGAGAAATCATATTTTTCCTAAGTCCAATGTGATCTCATCTATGCCTTGGCAAAATTGTTTGAGTTTGTACTTGAATAAACCCTATTTTCCAATTTTATTTTCCAAAATAGCTATATTTAAAATAAATTCCAATAAATAGAATTTGATTCCAAAAATTCCATTATTAATTTGAGGGATGAAATTTACCCTAATGAACCACTATAAATAATTTCATGACCCTTTCATGTCACCATTGGGCTAAATACACCAATTTACATTTTTGCTATTTGCACACCAAGGCTTAACATAGGCTAGCACATGCAAGTGGATTCTCCAACATGCAGTGAACCCAAGGTGCTGAAAATTTTATCATGCACCAGGGATGACCCCACTGACCTACCACCAAAGTTTGTGGCCATGGGGAGGAGTAGAACTCCATATATGTCATTTATTTATATTTTGATATTTTAGCAAATACTATAGAAAACTATTCTCTAAAAATTCCTAAATTTTGGCAGGAGATACGTATGCCCTAATCATGCATGTGCCCAAAATATGGGGCCATGGTGATCAATAGTTTGACCTAGGCATCCAATTTAATTTCTGCCCTACACTAGGACCAGTCCTAGGAGAAAGGTCCTACATGACTGTACACTACACCACAATGTAAGTTTAGGGTGGCATATTAAAGGTAAGACCCTAGGCTACATTTTTCATTAAGGGTATAAGGTCTGGAAATGCATCTAAGAGGCCTATATTTAACATGCAAGGTGACTGAAAAGTGTGACAGAAATCATACTATTCATCAAATATTAAATTAAAACATTTAAATCCTCTGCACGAATCTTAAAGCTACTTGAACGACATCCGTTCATCTCATACCTCCAGCTGACGGCTGAGATCGAGCCGACCTGGAGCGACTTTGCCGGCGGTTTCTGGCCAGCTGAGCCACCACCACCGCCGGCGGATATCGCCACCACCTTCGTTAAGGTGGGGGCTAGCGTTTCCCGGCGGTGGGGCCGCCGGAGTTGGCTCCTCCGGCGAACCCGAGCAAGAAAAGAAATGCTCGATTTTCACCATTTCCTCTCATGGCATCGGGCTCGATTGAGCCCGATATCTCCCTAGATCGATCTAGAAAGTTAGTACGGGAAGAGGTGAGGTGAAACGCACCTGAATCGAAGCTTGGCTGCGGGTCAGGCGGCGGTTTGCCGTGGTGGTGGTGCACCGGCGAGCTCCACCCCGAAAGCTCAAATCTCCACCGTTTTCCATGCTTAAGCAGTCGAATTCCACTCCTCTCGGCCTTCTGAAGCTAATGGTGAGCTCTGTTTGGACTGAGGTGGACTATAAGTGGAGTTAACTCCAATGTTAGCTCGGTTTTGAGCTTTGGAGGTTTCACCCAGCTGCCATGTGGCTCACAGCCCTGGTATTCTGCTGGAAATGAATAGGGGAGGTCGGCCACCTGGTTTTGGGCAGCCTAAGTCAGCTGATGGGGTGGCCATGTGGCGACCATTTCCTTCATTCATCTTTCTCTCTCCTCTTCTCCTAAAAATTCCAATTTTACCCCCTTGCATGTATTCTCTCTCCTGATTTAGAGGGGTAGGACTGGTCTTGTTCACTTGGGCTGACTATGGGCCAATTTTGGTGGGCTTGGTCCAAGGGGAAATGACTTGGCCTTCATTTCACTCTTTAGGTCAATTTGTTGACCAAATTGACTTGTAGGGTTGACTGGTCAACCATGGTGGGTGGACTGACCCCACTTGGTGGAAATGGGTCTAGTGGCACCACCCAACTTGGTTTGGGTCAAGGGGGTGCCCCGCTTAGGTTAATTTGGCCTATGAGTGTGGGTTTGACCAAATTAAGCCCAAGGTTGACTTTGGTCAATTGGGGTCAAAATGTTGACCCAGTGACATACCCTAGGGTCCACTTATATTGTTTTTAGGGTTAGGGCAATGTGGTGGGGTCATGGTGTGGCTAGGGTCCCCACTTAGGCTAGTTTGACCTAGTTTGACTATGGTCTTATAGTGGGCCCCACATGGCCACCACCCACTACCTAGGGTCAAACCTAGTTGATCTCCTTAAGTCTCACCCATGCCTAACCCAATCTAAGTTGAGGGGTCTAGAAGTAACATGGGATGTTACAAATTCCAATAAACAAGAAAATAATTTCGTCCCCGAAATTTAAGTTCGGGTCTACGGGGTTCTAATTGCAAGAATCATCAAGAATTTTAAAGACATAACTTAAATGTACCTGATGCGAATAGCTCCGGGTGTTGCTCCAGCATCAGATCCCTCGGCTTCCAAGTGTGCTCCTCCCGTCCATGGTTGGACCACAGCACCTTCACAAGAGGGACCTTCTTCTTCCGCAACACTCGGATGGCTGTATCGTCAATCTGGATCGGCTCCAATCTCACTGATCTGTCAGGCTCTACCGGTCTGGCTGTAGTAGTGATGTGCTGCTCCGGCCGAAGGAGAGCTCTTCGCAAGGAAGAGACATGGAAGACGTCATGTAATGCACCCAACTCCGGTGGCAGCTGCAGTCGGTAAGCCAAGGGGCCGATCCGCTCCAGGATCAGGTATGGCCCCATGTATCGTGGACTGAGCTTCTTGTGCCTCCGCACCCGAGAAACACCGTGTACTGGACGTATCTTCAAGAATACCCTGTCTCCAACCTGGAACTCCACCTTCCGGTGCCGAGTATCATAATACTTTGCCTGCCTGCTCTGGGCCTCCAGTAGCCGATCCCTGATCAATCGAATCTGAGCCTCAGTGTCCTCTATATAATCAGATCCCAGAGCCCTGGTATCCACATCCTGAACCCATGACAGCGGTGTCCGGCATCTCCTCCCATAAAGCGCCTCGTATGGAGCCATCCTGCTGCTAGCCTGGTGGCTGTTATTATACGAGAACTCAATCAATGGTAGCAGCCTCTCCCAAGGCCTCCCCGTATCCAATATGCATAACCTGAGCAGGTCCTCCATGGTCCGGATGGTCCGCTCGGTCTGTCCGTCGGTCTGCGGGTGGAAGGCGGTACTAAAAGTAAGCCGAGATCCCAAGTAAGCATGCACGGCCCTCCACTCGCTCGAAGTGAACCGACGACCATCACGGTCCAAAACAATAGTCTTGGGGATACCATGATATCTGACGTAGTGCTCCACAAATAGTCTCACCAGAACTGCAACTGGGGCATCCTTCCGAACTGGAATAAACCGCGCTACCTTTGTCAATCTATCCACTATAACCCATATAGAATCATGCCCAGAGTGGGAGCGAGGCAATCCGTGTACAAAATCCATAGCAATGTCCTCGAACTTCCACTCTGGAACTGGCAGTGGCTGTAGTAAACCTCCCGGGCTCTTGCATTCTGCCTTCACACGCTGGCAGGTCTCGCAATGGGTCACAAAATCCGTGATCTCCCTCTTCATCCCGGGCCAATACATAGATCTCCGCAAATCTGCCCACATCTTGATGATGCCGGGGTGCACTGAATATCTCGAGCAATGTGCCTCTCGGAGTATGTCCTCCCGGATACTGCCTCCTGCTGGTATGTAGATGCGCCCCCGGAACCGAAGAAGATCATCCTGTAACGTGTAGTCCTCGACCTTGCCCCTCTCTAGGGCACTGAAAATCGGCTGTAACGCAGCATCCAACCTCTGATGTGCTCGGATGCGCTCCTGTATATCATCTCCGCTGATCACTGAGCTCAAATACTCTCTATAAACAACTGGCTCAGTCTCGGACACCATGGTAATGTGCATGTCCTCCATCATCTGTAGCAGCTCTATAGACATCAATCGGGGCTCCGGTCCAGAAGTGCCGGCCCTCCTGCTCAAAGCATCCGCAACCGTGTTCGCTTTCCCCGGGTGATAGTGGATCTTGTAATCATAATCACAGAGGAACTCCAGCCACCTCCTCTGTCTCAGGTTTAGGTCCTTCTGCGTATCGATATACATGAGATTCTTGTGATCTGAAAAGATGTCACAATGAATCCCGTATAAATAATGCCTCCATATCTTTAGGGCGAAAACCACAGCCCCGAGCTCTAGATCATGTACTGGATAGTTATGCTCATGCTTCTTCAACTGTCTCAAAGCATAAGCAATAACGTGTCCATGCTGCATCAGGACTGCACCCATCCCCTGATAAGAGGCGTCCGTGTAGATCTGGAATCCTTCGCTCCCTGATGGAAGCGCAAGAATGGGGGATGAGATGAGTCGGTCCTTCAGCTCCTGAAAAGCCGTCTCACACCGCTCTGACCAAACAAAATCTGCATCCTTCTTCATCAAGGACGTGAGGGGGAGTGCTATCCTCGAGAACCCCTCCACGAACTTGCGGTAATAGCCTGCTAGTCCCAAGAAACTGCGGATGTCAGATGCGGTCTTCGGCCGTGGCCAATCCCTCACCGTCTCAATCTTGGCCGGGTCCACTGCTAACCCAGCCCCACTGATCGTGTGCCCCAGGAATGCCACCTCCTGCAACCAGAACTGGCACTTTGAAAATTTTGCGTACATCTGGGTCTCCCTCAGCCTCTGCAAGACTTGTGCCAAGTGCTCCGTATGCTCCTCCTGAGTCCGAGAATAAATAAGGATGTCGTCGATGAATACAATCACGAAGCGGTCTAAGAAAGGCTCGAAAATACGGTTCATTAGACTCATGAATGCAGCAGGAGCATTCGTGAGCCCAAAAGGCATCACCGTGAATTCGTATAATCCATAGCGCGAACTGAAAGCCGTCTTCGGTATGTCCTCTTCCCTGATACGAAGCTGATAGTACCCGGATCGCAAATCTAACTTGGAGAACCAGAATGCTCCCTGTAGCTGGTCAAATAACTCATCTATCCGAGGCAGAGGATAGGTGTTGCGGACCGTCAACCGGTTCAGCTCCCGGTAATCTACACATAATCGCAGTGATCCGTCCTTCTTCTTCACAAAGAGAACTGGCGCTCCCCATGGCGATGAACTAGGCCGCACAAATCCTGACTCGACTAGCTCCTGTAGTTGAGTTCTGAACTCTGCTAACTCCCTGGGAGCCATCCTGTATGGTGCCCGGGACACCGGCTTCGCTCCCGGTACTAGCTGAATCCTGAAATCCAAATCTCTAGCAGGCGGTAGCCCGGGCAATTTCTCCGGGAATACGTCGGCGAAATCCCGAACCACCGGAATATCTGAGATAGTCGCCTCTGTTCCCACCATCTCGAAGCAGACAATATAGACTTCTTCACCCTACTCATGGGCCTTCACAGCCTGTATAGAAGATAATAGTAGGTGGCAGATAGGCTGGATACCTTCAACGATAACATGAGAGTCGCCATGTCTTAGCGTGATCCTCCTGGACGGGCAATCTATCTGGGCATGGTTCCGATGCAACCAGGCCATGCCCAAGATCAAATCAAAGTCCTGCAGCTTCAGAATGGTCGCCGGCGCCTCAAATGCCTTGCCGCCAATCTCGGCCTCCATATCACAATGTGCAGTGGTCCGCAGCTCCGATCCATCGGGTAGACGTACCCTCATCTCTAGTCCAGGGAACCTCTCCACGCCTTCGAGTCCGTCGATGAAGGCCTCGGATACGAACGAGTGTGAAGCACCCGTGTCGAAAAGAGTATGAGCGGGCTTGCCGCTGATCATAACTATGCCTGAGGTTTGTTTATGTGAAAGTTAATTTGTTATCCTATAGTTCCAGGTACTAAATATATATCATTGGAAATCCAAGAAAATTCATAATTAACTTCAAGTACATGTGATAACCTCCTCGGGATTCCTCGGCTCTGTGAGGTCCAAGGCGTATATCTGCTCCTGCTCGCATCTCCTGCCGTGATATCCCCGACCTCGGCCTCGTCCTCGGCCTCGTCCTCGGCCCTGCTGTACTGGGGCCACTGGAGGTGGAGGAGGAGGAGGGGGATGGAATCGGTGCGGGCACTCCGACCTGATGTGCCCAGGCTGGCGGCATCCGTAACAAACCACTTGTCGGTGGCCTCGGTCATCCTGTCTCCTCGGATCATGCATCTGTAGAGGTGGGGGAGCCAATGCTGGAGGAGGCCCCTGCTCCTGCCTGAAATTAGGACGACGACGTCCCCCACCCCTCCTGTACCCGATGGTCCTGCCTCTCTGAGAGCCCCTACTGCTCTCACCTGATGTCGATCCATCAAATGGTCTCTTCCCTCCGGCTCGCACCATCACCTGGTCAGCCTCCAGCTTCTTCGCCATCTCGATGATCTGCCTGGATGTGCCATGAGAAATGAATAGCAAAGCCTGCCTCAAATCATCCCTGAGGCCCCGGTAGAACCTCTTCGCATACCTCCTATCGTCGGTGTCCTGAATCCCCGCGAACCTGGCCAAGTGGGAGAACTCTCTCTGGTACTCTATCACTGATCTGGTCCCCTGCTTGAGGTTCAAAAACCTCTCCTCCAAAGCATCTCTGTCCGTAGCAGAGACGAAGTGCTCCAGAAACACATCGCCAAACTCTTCCCAAGATATCTCTGACAGCTCAAAGTCCGCATAAGTAGACTCTCGGACTGACTTCCACCATCTCTTCACGTGGGCCTCTAGCACAGAGGTGGCTAGAGGTACTGCCTGGCCGACTGGGCAGCTGATGCCCGCTAAGATCTCGTGTATGGCCTCCAGCCATTCTTCCGTCTTCACCGCATCCTCTGTCCCGCGGTACGTCGGTGGGGACAGGCTCTTGAATGCACTCAGCCAGCTCGACCCCGGATTTGCCTGTGGAGCCGGGACTTGCTGGGCTCTAAAGGCATCCAAAATCGCCGTCAGGGTCTGCCCCATCTCCGTATGTAGGAATGGAGTGGCAGCTGGAGGGGGAGGAGCCACATTTTGCGGCGCTGCGACCTGTGAAGGTTGCATAAAGGTAAGGTTAGAGCAAAATTGGCCTAACACATTGTACTTTGTGGACTATTTATGTGACTTTACACATGGGCACACCACTGCTTCCGCTGCATAGTTTGTCCGCAAACTAATGCTCGGGCGGGGTGGTCCCATGTTGTGGACTTCTTTCTCATATGATCGTTGTTCGAGTGATACCAGTTTGTAAGACCCCCCTCCCCCTTACCAAGGAGGGCAACCGGATCTTATGCCCAGAACCGCCGTCTTACGGTGGCACTAACTCACGGGTTAGTCGACACCGCAACACGCCGATTCTGCCGGCTAGTACGATCATAAACCTGTAGGCCAATATGAGAAGAAAGAAGTAAACTGTATATAAAAATCATCAGTCCACAAGTCACAGTACAATCATGTAAAAGAAATGAATAGTACAACAGTCCACAATAGAGTACAAATGAAAGAGTAAAAAGGGCTTATGCCCAGTACATCAAATCTCTCTCTCACAAAATCATAAATGCGGAAGCTACACTAGAACATCAAGACTCGTCCCACTTGAGGACGCATAGTAGTGGTAGTAGCCTGCTGAAGCGGTATCTGCTCCTCATGTCCTGTCTCCTCGTCGTGCTGGTGCTCCATCTCCACGGGCTCCTAAAAATAGTTGGTCACCGACCATTAGTCAAAAAGACTAAGTCGTTTCCTCCGCACCTCGCCCCGCAGCTCCTAGACACCGAGCGGGAGGACGAAGCGGAGGACAACAAGGGGTAGCAAAATGGAAGCAGGTGACAATATCTATCTAGAGTGGTACTAAGTAATGAAATTCTTCTCTAGCAATGCTAAGTACAGTACAAGTAGTAAGTAAGAGCGGCGTAGTAAAGGAAAGTAAAGAAATAGCAGTATGAACAAGTAAATTAGCTAAGCTACCACTAAGCTATCACCACAAACGTACCCTAACTTATATAAATGCCCATACAAATATATAAGTTAGGATTTCCAGGAAATTTAACTTATCATATAAAAGAGCCCCTACTAATTTATATGATAAGGATCTATGAAGCGTATGACCTAATATGAATGAATGATATGATGCAATTTTATGCGCAGGCAAGTGCAACTCACACACAACGACTCTGTGATCACAGACCTTTAGTTCCCACTTTTTGAGAGCTAGCATCACTCTCGGGTACCACCGCTGTGGCTACGACAGCAGCGGAGTGGGCGTCTCCGCTTCTAGACCGGTATGCACACTACCAAGCCTTAGACCCCTCTCATACGCCTCTGTACACGTCCAAGGTGTACTCTAGAGTCTCGCGTACGTACTTTGCTGACAAACCCGTCAGTCTTGTTGGGTCGGATGTGTGTTATCGGGGGTCGTCCTCCAGACCGCAGTGTAAAACAACCCACTGGCCCCTCTAACTCCCACAACCGCCTGGTGCACCGTACTGCCATCGGTGTGACGAACGGCCAGTACCGCATGCCCCGCCACGATATTTATGCACATGCAAGTAATTCATACCAAGCCTTCCGCTCGCAGGACCAAAACCCGTCTTGAATCCCTCAAACCCAAACCCGGGTGAGAACGCACATTAGTGCCTTTATGCCAACTCCCTCAAACCCCAAACGGGTGAGAACGCACATCAGTGCCTTTATACCAACTCCCTCCAACCCTAGACGGGTGAGCATATATCATAAATCTCTCCAACCCCCACACGGGCGAGAAGGTACAACAATGTCCTAACCTATTAAGCTACTCTTGTCTACGGTTTATTATACTTAGAGATTTAAGGTTAATCCCAGGACTGCCCCCGGTATTCCCTATGAAGGGCTCTCAAGGGGCACTAGGAACTGTGTTGGGATTACGCCCAGCGTTCCCTTTCGCAAGGATATTTATTTTAGTTGATGGCTACTCATGTATCTCCCCAGCTCTCCTTATTGCTTTAGTACAACCCTAGTGACTTAAGGTATTACCGGGAAAACCGACGGTCTTCCGCCGATCCCCACTCCAGTTGCTAGCTAAGACTTGCACTTTAATCCCTCACTAAGACAACTCTACCCACCAGGGTTACTCATGTTGCACTCTCTCTTATTTCTGCCGATAATCAATCCCCTGGTAATCCCCTAAGGCAGGACCTATTTGTGTTATATGCAGACCATGACCTATGATTACCCTAGAAATGCGATCTTCCGAAACTTAAGGCATCTTGCCTCTAAATATTTATCCTAAGGTGTTATGGACTAAGGGAACTACCCTAAGAATTCTCGTAATTTTCCTTGGTCAAATAGTCCTTTAATTAATTCTTTTAATTTAAATGTTAGGTCACTTTACACATGAAGTAGTTTGATTAAGTATCCACTGACCTAGGGAATTGTTCCTGAGATGTATATTGACAAAATATTGCTGTCTACAGAATTTCATAATTTTCCTTAAGTTATTTATTATCATTTTCAATTTAATATCAATTCCACACAAATTCCATTTTCCAAATGATGTATAGTCATTATGTACTCAAAAATTCCAGAAAAATTACAAAGCTTTTAGGACACTAATTTATGACTATTGGCAGAGAATCATCAACATTCATTGTAAGATGGCCTATAGGATTCCATTATAAGATATTTACCAAAATGCCATTGTACTAACTTAACACAAATAATGCATCCATTAAATTCTGAGAAATTTATGCAAGACTAATAATAACATTTTATAGCAATAGAATAAATTCCAAATTTTTCAGAAGTATATATCCATCATTTCAAGAATTTACAAGATAAGGGTAAAATGGGGAATTTAGGGTATCTACTCCAAAAGTTCTTCAAAACAGAGAAATCATATTTTTCCTAAGTCCAATGTGATCTCATCTATGCCTTGGCAAAATTGTTTGAGTTTGTACTTGAAGAAACCCTATTTTCCAATTTTATTTTCCAAAATAGCTATATTTAAAATAAATTCCAATAAATAGAATTTAATTCCAAAAATTCCATTATTAATTTGAGGGATGAAATTTACCCTAATGAACCACTATAAATAATTTCATGACCCTTGCATGTCACCATTGGGCTAAATACACCAATTTGCATTTTTGCTATTTGCACACCAAGGCTTAACATAGGCTAGCACATGCAAGTGGATTCTCCAACATGCAGTGAACCCAAGGTGCTGAAAATTTTATCATGCACCAGGGATGACCCCACTGACCTACCACCAAAGTTTGGGGCCATGGAAAGGAGTAGAACTCCATATATGTCATTTATTTATATTTTGATATTTTAGCAAATACTATAGAAAAATATTCTCTAAAAATTCCTAAATTTTTGCAGGAGATAAGTATGCCCTAATCATGCATGTGCCCAAAATTTGGGGCCATGGTGATCAATAGTTTGACCTAGGCATCCAATTTAATTTCTGCCCTACACTAGGACCAGTCCTAGGCGAAAGGTCCTACAGGACTGTACACTACACCAAAATGTAAGTTTAGGGTGGCATATTAAAGGTTAGACCCTAGGATACATTTTTCATTAAGGGTATAAGGTCTGGAAATGCCTCTAAGAGGCTTATATTTAACATGCAAGGTGACTGAAAAAGTGTGACAGAAATCATACTATTCATCAAATATTAAATTAAAACATTTAAATCCTCTGCACGAATCTTAAAGCTACTTGAACGACATCCGTTCATCTCCTACCTCCAGCCGACGGCTGAGATCGAGCCGACCTAGAGTGACTTTGCCGGCGGTTTCCGGCCAGCTGAGCCACCACCACCGCCGGCGGATATCGCCACCACCTTCGTTCAGGTGGGGGCTAGCGTTTCCCGGCGGTGGGGCCGCCGGAGTTGGCTCCTCCGGCGAACCCGAGAAAGAAAAGAAATGCTCGATTTTCACCATTTCCTCTCATGGCATCGGGCTCGATTGAGCCCGATATCTCCCTAGATCGATCTAGAAAGTTAGTACGGGAAGAGGTGAGGTGAAACGCACCTGAATCGAAGCTTGGCTGCGGGTCAGGCGGCGGTTTGCCATGGTGGTGGTGCGCCGGCGAGCTCCACCCCGAAAGCTCAAATCTCCACCGTTTTCCATGCTTAAGCAGTCGAATTCCACTCCTCTCGGCCTTCTGAAGCTAATGGTGAGCTCTGTTTGGACTGAGGTGGGCTATAAGTGGAGTTAACTCCAATGTTAGCTCGGTTTTGAGCTTTGGAGGTTTCACCCAGCTGCCATGTGGCTCACAGCCCTGGTATTCTGCTGGAAATGAATAGGGGAGGTCGGCCACCTAGTTTTGGGCAGCCTAAGTCAGCTGATGGGGTGGCCATGTGGCCACCATTTCCTTCATTCCTCTTTCTCTCTCCTCTTCTCCTAAAAATTCCAATTTTACCCCCCCTTGCATGTATTCTCTCTCCTGATTTAGAGGGGTAGGACTGGTTTTGTTCACTTGGGCTGACTATGGGCCAATTTTGGTGGGCTTGGTCCAAGGGGAAATGACTTGGCCTTCATTTCACTCTTTAGGTCAATTTGTTGACCAAATTGACTTTTAGGGTTGACTGGTCAACCATGGTGGGTGGACTGACCCCACTTGGTGGAAATGGGTCTAGTGGCACCACCCAACTTGGTTTGGGTCAAGGGGGTGCCCCACTTAGGTTAATTTGGCCTATGAGTGTGGGTTTGACCAAATTAAGACCAAGGTTGACTTTGGTCAATTGGGGTCAAAATGTTGACCCAGTGACATACCCTAGGGTCCACTTAGATTGTTTTTAGGGTTAGGGCAATGTGGTGGGGTCATGGTGTGGCTAGGGTCCCCACTTAGGCTAGTTTGACCTAGTTTGACTATGGTCTTATAGTGGGCCCCACATGGCCACCACCCACTACCTAGGGTCAAACCTAGTTGATCTCCTTAAGTCTCACCCATGCCTAACCCAATCTAAGTTGAGGGGTCTAGAAGTAACATGGGATGTTACAATGATAAGCCCAAATATGACAAGACACCAACTAAGGAGGTTGTGTGTTTTGGATGCAGAAAGCCTGGGCACTATATTTCAGAATGCCTAGAGAATCAGAAAAAGGACAAGGGCAGGGACAAGGATTTCAGAAGAAAACAAAGCAGGAGACCCTCCTCCAACAAGTATAAAAGGAAAGACAAGTGATTTATTGCTGAGTCCTGGAGTGACACAGAAGAGGAAACATCCTCCTCCAGCTCCAGTGAAGAAGAGGAAGAAGCCAGATCCAAGGAGGTGCGCCTAATGGCAATAGATGCCTCCAGAAGCAACTGTGGATCAGAAGAGGATTCTGAAGATGAAGGTGCCTCAGACTCAGAGGCTGATCAGGTGATTTCTAGTTTTGATTTCAATTCTGACTTATTTAAAGTAGAATTTAAAACTATGTGCATGGATCTAATAAACTCAGAGAAAGAAATAAAAACCTTGAGGACTAGACTAGAAAACCTTGAATCTGTCAGCACAGAAAATAGAAAACTAACTGACCAATTGACACTAGCTAATGAACAGATAATCAAGTTAAAATCTGAATTATGTGAGGCAAAACAACTTAAGCAATCTCTCAATGAGAGAAGCCTCAAGCTGATGGATATCACAAGCATAGTAAATGCCAGATTAAATGGCAGGCTGGGCTTGGGTGCTTCATCAGGTTTACCCCCCATAATAAAGAAGAATATACTTTCTACTCCCATAAAGTTTATCACTGCTAAGGGTAAAGAGAAACTAACTGAAAAACCCAGGTCAGAAAACAAGTCAAATCCCCTAGACAATAGAAACAGAAAACAGAAGAAAGCTGTAAAAAACCAAGTTCAGCAGAATTCATCGAACTTAGATCGATGAAATCCTGCAAGATCGTCGAACCCCGATCGACGAACGCTGAACGCAAACTTCAGAAATAATTATTCGTCCTACTGCGATCGACGAACTGTGTATGGTTCGTCGAGCAGAGGTCGACGAACGTGGGAGCAGAAAATCACCATGGTCATTCTTTGAGTGGAGGTTGACGATCTCATCCTCATTCGTCGGACTCTGGTCGACGAACTTACAATAATTCGTCGATCTCAGAACGACCAAATATAAATAATTTCTCCTATAGAAATTTTAAAACAGCTAACAAGACATTTAATCCAGTAGCTGATTGGATAATCCCACCTAGGAGATATCACCCTCTAGGATATAAGTCTCAACCTGCCTTATCAGTCATCTCTAGTTTTACTTTTCAGCCAAACCAAGGACCCAAGGTAACCTGGGTCAAGAAAAATTTAGCTTTATTTTTTGATGCAGGTACATGTGAAGAGCTGTCCAAGGCTAAGTCAGATCTGGTACCTGGACAGTGGCTGCTCCAAGCACATGACTGGCAGCAAAGCAAATCTCTCCAGCTATAAGTCCAAGCTAGGACCAAAGGTGATATTTGAAGACTCAAAGAGTGGTCAGTCAGAAGGGTATGGAAGAGTAAGCATTAGAGCAGTGACCTTCAAAAAGGTAACATATGTAAGAGGACTTAAACATAACCTTATATCTATAAGTCAATTATGTGATGAAGGTTATTAGGTACATTTCAACTCTACCTCTCGCTCTATTATAAATGATAAAAACCAAACTGTTTTAATTCGACTTAGACAAAGAAACATATATTTAGTAGATTTCATTTCTGCCATAATTGATATTTGCTTACTCAATATCACTAGTAACCAAAATGAGTTATGACACAAAAGGCTAGGACATGTAAACCTTAAGAACATATCTAGGTTATCTAAAGACAACCTTGTTAGAGGTTTACCTTCTGGTCCCTACAATAAGGAAAGCCTATGCAGGGTTTGTCAACTAGGCAAACAAACTAAAACTAGTTTCAAATCTATTAATAAAAGTGATTCACCTAGGATATTGTATCTGCTTCATGTGGATCTTTTTGGACCCATTGTAGTACAAAGCTTAGGAGGGAAGTCTTACACCTTAGTCATTGTTGATGATTTCTCCAGATTCAGTTGGGTAGCCTTCCTGAGAGCTAAGTCAGATACATTCAAAGTTCTTACAGATTTTCTCAGGACTATACAGATTGAGTTCTCTACTCATGTTACATTGATCAGAAGTGATCATGGCACAGAGTTTGAGTCTCTTCTTATGCATGAGTTCTGTGAGAAGGAAGGTATCAGGCAGTGCTTCTCAGCTCATAGAACTCCCCAACAAAATGGGGTTGCTGAAAGGAAAAATAGGACACTCATTGAAGCTGCAGGTACATTATTAGCAGATGCTTACTTGCCTCTATCCTTTTGGGCAGAAGCTGTAAACACAGCTAACTATGTCCTGAACAGATGTCTTATACATAAACTAAAACATAAGACCCCCTATGAATTACTTAAAGAAAAGAAACCTAAAATCACTTACTTTAAAGTTTTTGGTTGCATATGTTACATCCACACTAATAACAAAAGATACATTAGAAAATTTGAGGCTAAGGCTGAAGAAGGGATTTTTCTAGGATATTCCCAAGTAAGCAAGGCCTATAGGGTTTTCAACAAATCATCCCTTAAAATTGAAGAATCTGTCCATGTGTCTTTTGATGAAGTTAACATGTCTTATAAGGAGAAAGACATTTCTACCAATAGTCTTTTGCAGGTTTCACCAATGTGTGAGTCTGTGGATGGACTAAACCTTACCCAAGAGGTTCCAACTCATCCCACTCCACAGGCTACTAAAGATAGTGAAGAAGAAGTCCAAGAGGAAGTAACTGAACTTCCATCAACAGCCAGTACCATTCCTCAAGAGGAATTATTTACATAAGCTGTTGCTCAACCAACTCCACAAACTGATCATGTCACACTTAGAGATCACCCCAGATCTCAAGTGATTGAAGACATTTCAGTTGGTGTACAGACAAGACATCAGCTCAATCAAGACTTGATGCATGTCTGTTTTCTCTCTCAAATTGAACCTCTCACCATCCATGAAGCTGAGCAAGATCCCCACTGGATTCTTGCAATGCAAGAGGAACTAAATCAATTTGAGAGATGTAGAGTTTGGGATTTGGTTCCAAGACCCCATAACTACCCAGTTATTGGAACCAAATGGGTCTATAGGAACAAATTGGATGCACAAGGGAACATAGTAAGGAACAAGGCTAGACTGGTTGCCAAGGCTATAGACAAGAGGAAGGAATAGACTATGACCAAACCTTTGCCCCTGTTGCAAGGTTGGAGGCCATTAGAATATTCCTAGCCTATGCAGCATACAAAAAGTTCAAAGTATTCCATATGGATGTTAAGAGTGCCTTTCTGAATGGTGTACTTCAAGAAGAGGTTTATGTAGAACAACCTCTAGGTTTTATCTCTCTAACTCAACCCTCTTATGTTTACAAATTACATACAGCTCTCTATGGTTTAAAGAAAGCTCCAAGAGCTTGGTATGAGACCCTAGCTAGCTTTTTTTAGAGCATCAATTTACAAGAGGAACCACAGATAAAACCCTTTTCACGAGACATCATAAGGACCAAATCTTATTGGTACAAATATATATGGATGACATAATTTTTGGGTCTACTGATCCCAAATTGTGCAGAGGTTTGCTGACCTCATGCATTCCAAATTTGAGATGAGTAGCATGGGTGAGCTTTCCTACTTCCTTGGTCTCCAAGTGAAGCAGCTCCCTGATGGTATCTCCCTCTCCCAATCTAAGTATGCTAAAGAGCTTATTAAAAAGTTTGGGATGGGTGATGCCTCAGGAATGAAAACACCTATGGCTACCAATGCTGTTGTGGATTCTGATGCAGCAGGTAAACCTGTAGATCAGAAACATTATAGGGCAATTGCTGGATCCCTATTATACTTAACAGCTAGCAGGCCTGACATAATGTTTGCCACATGCCTTTGTGCTAGATTCCAAGTGAATCCTAAAGAATCTCATCTTATTTTTCTAAAAAGGATTTTGAGATATATAAAGAGTTATCCTAGTTTAGGACTCTGGTATCCTGTAGAGTCAGAATTTGAGTTAACTGGATACTCAGATGCTGACTATGCTGGATGTAGAGTGGACAGGAAAAGTACCTCTGGAACTTGCTAGTTCCTGGGTATGAGACTTGTCTCTTGATTTTGCAAAAAGCAGACATCTGTGTCTACATCAACTGCTGAGGCAGAGTATATGGCTGCTGGCAGCTGCTGTTCACAGTTGCTATGGATACAAAACCAACTCCTAGATTATGGTATCAACTTAAATAATTCAACCTTATTTTATGATAATACAAGTGCTATTGCTATAGCTCAGAATCCAGTTCATCATTCTAGGACTAAACATATTGAAATAAGACATCATTTCATTAGAGATAATGTGGACAAAAAGAAAATTAACTTGATCCACATTCCTACTGATCTACAGAGAGCAGATATCTTCACCAAGCCTTTGGATGAGAAAACCCATCTGTTCTTTATAAATCAACTGGGAATGATTGATGGAGAAGAGTTAAATTAATTTCTGTCTGCATTAGACGAATTTTCCAGAGTTCGTCGAACGGAGATCGACGAATTAGGGAAGGTTTGAGAGATTCTCGTCGAACGGAGAACGACGAATTCTCTGTGTGGAAACAATTTTCGTCGACCGGAGATCGACGAACCTTGCTTCAGAAACCATTTCGTCGAACGGAGTTCGCCGAACGATTTTCAATTCTTCTAAATGAGTTCGACGAACTACTCACCTCTAACTTATTTCGTCGATCTCAGTTCGAAGATCTGTCTCTTTTCGTGGAACAGAGCTTGTCGATTCATATTCTGAAAATCTTATATCTAGGTTTTCTTCGACCTTCGTCCCGCGCTTTCAGTTCCTTTGCTCTTGATCGCCGTTTTCTCTGTGATTTTCTTTGCAGGTCATCAATGGCGATTCCTACAGGAGCACTTGCGGCGATGAAGTTTGATGCAGCATTCTCCATGGACTTTGAGTCCTTCCGACATTCAGATCCAATTTTTCTTTATATCCTTGAATTACTTGAAGAATTACATCTCAAGGATTTCATGACACGCAGCATGAAGCTACACTCAACCGAGATAAGAGAATGGGTGTACACTACCACAGTTTCTGAAGACGGAAATCTGACAGGACATATTGGAAACACTGCCGTTTCCCTGTCTCCAGCAGTACTCTATGAAATTTTTGGACTGATCAATGGTGAAGATAACTTGGAAATGGACGCTGAGGAATATGTTGATATGTTGAAAGTCATGGGTTTCTCCGGCAACAACCCTAATAAGCTTCTAAAGAAGCAACTGTCAGCCGCCTATCAATTTTTGGCCGACATTGTAGGGAAAACTCTGATGGGCAAGCACTCGTCACATGACTATATCACTCGCCATCAATTCCTGATTATGTGCGCAGTGCTCAACAAGCGTCAGGTCGATTGGGGCATGGTCTTCTTTGACCTAATCAAGAAGAAAACAAGCAAGAAGGAAGTTTGCTACGACAGAATCCTGGGGATTTTCCTCCAGGAAAAGGTCAGTGAATGTTTGGTCTCCCCGACCACATTCATCAATGCCAGCAAGCGCCTCACCTGCGCCTTGTTTGGCCGCTGGGAGAGGACAATCACCAAACCCTCCAAGGGTTCCTCCTCCTCCATCAATGCTTCTAAGAGCACCAGGACCGTCAAGGTCACTCCCCACCCTACGACTGAAGAGGCCATTCCACCTACCAAATCTCTTCCCACTCCTCCTGCACCTCAATTGACTCCACCTCAACATCAATCTCCACCGCCTGATCTTGCACATATCCCTACACCTCCAGTTTCCCCGACTGAAACACATATTCCCTCACCTCCTCAATCCCCTCTTCCCCCACACCTATCCACTATTCCATCCTACACCATACCCACTGAACCACAACATGCTCTCCCTCCATTATCCCCTCCACATATACTTCCTTCCTCCTCTGCTTTTATTCCCTCCACCATTCCCTCCATCATCTCTCTTCTGACTCCTCTTATTCAATCCCTCATCACAGAGGACATTACACCTATGGTGAATTCCATTCATTCTTTATCTGCACAAATCACAGCCCTTTCTGCTGCCCCCTCTTCATTCAGGGGCCTGGCTCCAGGTTCTCCTGAACCCAGGCAGGGGGAGATGCTCCATGATGAAGCTGGTGCAGCAGCTGCAGAGGTTAATACAGTTGATAATGCAGATACAGTTGATACAGATACAGTTTTTGATAATACAGATACAGTTGATTCAGTGTTTGATAATGCAGTTGCAGTTATAGATACAACAATTGATTTTATTCAATTCATGAACACTGACAGTAGCTTTGATGAGTCAGTAGATACAATAACAACTGCTGGTGATTTCCTTATAAATCCCACAGTTAATTTATCTGAGATATTCATCTCTTTGATCCTGTATATATGAAGCTTCCTTCAGTAGAGATTGCTAGGCCACATTTGGCTATTCCTTCAGTAGAGGTTGCTAAGCCATATTTGGCTATTGTCCAGTATACCTCTCCAGCTAGTCCAGCAGTTGCCAAGCAACTTTGTGACACCTTTGCTGCTCCTACTGCTGTTCCAATTCCTGTGTCTATTCCAGAAATCTGCCCTGTCCCAGATTTTGTCATGGATGATTCTCCCATGCCTGATCTGGATGAGCTCATTCTGGCAGACATTGAAGAAGAGAACAAGGCAGCAGCTGCAAGCTCTGTCTCTACTGCTATTGAACCCTCACCCTCTGAACCTTCTATCCTCCCTCAAGAAAAACCTCTTGTCATTCCTGATGCCACTCTGAGGAAGTTGAATGCTCTGTATGATAACCCTCAGAGTTCAGATTCTGATGATGATGATGATGATGATGAATCAGATGAGGAGGCTGCTAAAAAGAAAAAGAAGTTGCTCTCTAAGAAAAGGAAGGCTCCTCCTCCTCCTGCTCCCAAGCCTAATCCCACTGCAGACACTCCATACTATATTCTGCACAATGTTGCTCCTTACAAAGGGATGCCTGCATGGATGTGGCTATCAAAGAACCAGCAAAAAGAGAGGAAGAGGAGTAGGAGATACTCTCCTCCCCCAGTTCATAGATACAGAAAGGATCCTCCTCCTCCTCCTCCTCCAGTAGGAGGTGCCTCTGGCTCTGGCTCTCAGAGATCTGCTCCTATTCAAACTTATCAGAGACAAACAGGGAGATCTTCTGGTGGTAGTCAGCCAAGGCCACCATCTTCAGGCAGTCAACACCCTCAACAACAGCAGCAGCAGCAGCACCAGGGATCTAAGGAACATGAAGCTGAAAGGCCCTATTCTCCTCCTGAAGATCCAGAAACAGCCAACACAGCCAGAATGGCAAGGTTCCAAGAGATCATTGGCTTATCTCTAATCAACAAAGCTAAAGCTAAAGGCAAGGACACAATAGGCTTAACTACTATGTCTCAGTACAGGAGAGATGAGCTAAAGAGATTTGGGAAAGCAAACAAGCAACTCAATGTTGATGAGTACATGCATCTTCAACCAGAAGCAGTTGTCCCCAGAGCCACTTTACTGAACATCATAGGGGCAGCTGACATGACTATGACCAAGGCTCAAGCTTTAGATCCCAATAGGGAAATTATTTTCAAGAAGCCAGGAGATAAAGCACCAGAAGACAAGCCAAAACAGAAGAAGACAGAGAAGTAATTTTGTGGTTATTTTATTTCTACTTCTATTTCAGATTGTTTCTTGCATTAAAACAAAGCCTGTATGTATATATATATATATATATATCTGATGCATGTGTTGTAAATTCTCTGCCAGATATATTTCTTAATTTTGCTTTGTTTTTCTGTTTGTTCTTTGCTTGGAGTCTCTGTTAGTGACCTCACCCAAATAGGGGGAGATTGTTGGATCCCTAGTTGATTTGGGCTAGGTTCACTGACTTAGGATGTGACCCATCTTGTATAGTCTGGGTCAAGTTTTTGTCTTAGAGTCTAGGACAGTCCTCTTTCTCAACTTCAGATGGACCAGCCTTCTTCAAGTCCTTCAGGAACTTCAGATCTATCAGTTTTTCAGACCAAGTGAAATGAGTTCGACGTTCGTCGAACTCAGCTCGACGAAGGGAGTTCTGCGCTTGACGATCGTGAGACAATTTACAGTGCTGAGCTCGACGAACTGTGTTCTTTGCTCGACGAACACTGGGATTTTAACTCAAGCTTATCAGGACTACTTCAGAATTTCTCTAAGTCCAGCTTCATGCTTCGGTCGACGAATTATATTCTGAGCTCGACGAACTTGGACCTCAAGTTCACAGCTTCTCAGGTCGACGAATGCTAATCTCTACTCGACGATTTATTGTACTCAGAGAATCTGTGTCGACACTTAGGGTTTGAGTCGACACCAGACGATTTGTGTCGACACAAGGATTTCAGTCGACACCAGCTTATGCCGACACCAGAGGATTTGTGTCGACACCAAGATCAATCTGTCGACACCATTTTGTGTTGACACAGCATTTCAGCAGATGTAGAGTATTTCGTCCAAGTCCAGAATTTTTCTCAGCTCGACGAATTTAGTTCTCTGCTCAACGAATAATGTTTTTCTGATATTGAAGATTGTCTGTTCAACGAATGAAGACTGTCAGCTCGACGAACTCAGGCTCAGCTCGACGAACTCAAGCTCAGTTCGACAAACTCAAAACTCAGTTCGACGAATTCTGTTCTTCGGTCGACGATTCCAGACTAGGTCTTCTTCCATTCCCGTCTCATTCCATGGCGCTGATTCCTGAACATTTAATGACAGTTCTTCACAGAATACTACCGTTAGAATGCGCAGTTAATCCTGGATTATTACATGTCATTTTCCCATGGAAACAGTTGGGGAAATAATTAATTGCTACTTCCTTTCCAGGCCGTCTGCCATTACTGCTCGATATTCAAAAATTCGAATGTGTTCTTATGAGACATAGACAGATATATAGAAATAGTCAGTAATACAGAGAGACAATACAACAAAACAAAAAGACAGACAGTGATTCAGAAAACACAAGAAAAAGGTTTCATTCTTGGCCCAGAAAGAAACTGATCAAGAAGAAGAAGAAGAAGAACACTACATCAATATCAAGAGTCTTCTTCATCTGCTTTTACTCAGGATAACTTCAAAAACAATACATTCATATCAGTTATAAGAAGTTCCTGAAGACTTTCTCTGGACCTGAAATTCTAGGCCTTTGAAGACCTATCACCCTGAAGCAGTGCTCCAGCATTCTTCCTGATTCATTCTACATCTCAGGGGGAGCAAAGCTGCTAAACAACAATCCACAAGTCTTCTCATTTGACTTGAGAAAGAGAAGACCTCATCACCCGCTCACTCCACCTCTGTACAGGGTTTTAATTCCCTTCAAAATTATTCTGGTTGCAAGTCTCCCACCAAAAGACTTGAGGGCTTGGTTTTTGGGAACTTGATCAAAACCCATTGGTGCCAGGACACCTGATCAACCCCTTCCTGTAGTGGATTCCTACCAGGGTGGTAGAAGAGTGGACTACCCAGATTTGGGGAACCACTATAAAATTCTTGTGTCGTCTGGTTGCTTTTTTTCCTTTTGTTTTCTGGCCTTGCTCTGTGAATGTGCTGTGATTAGATAATTGCTGCATCTTGGTTTATTGTATTTGCTTCCCTGCACACACACACCTAAAATACAACAGCAGTTGTAAAAGTTTTATAATCACCATATACTCTATTCACCGCCCTCTAGAGTATATCAGATCTAGCTGCACTTTCACAATGTGACCACACCTACACCTTCCTAATCCCTAAGGAAGGCCAATGGGTCACTAAGGACCCATTGGGGGCAACTAATGAGGTCAAGTTGACCAAAGTCAACCCTAACCCCAAAATGATCAAATTTCCCTAAGGGTCAAGTGGCCTCCAAGGTGCCAAGCCAACCCTACCCAACCCTTCCTAGGCCTTACGGGAGGCCCATTGGGGTCAACTCAAAAAGGCAATTTGACCAAAGTCAACATAACCTGAGATTAGGTCAAAATAGCTCAAGTTGGCCTAACCTAGACCAATCCATTTGGGCTAAGCCCAATTGAGGTGGTCCACTAGCCTCATGAGGTTCAGAATTACCTAAAATTCAACTCAATTTCTAGAGGTGACGAATAGGAGAGAGAAAACTCCATCCCCCTATAATGGAGGAGAGAGAAAGTGAGAAAGAGACGCCATTCATGGCCAAGGGAGGACAAGAGCCTCTCCACTCAATTCCCATGGATGGATTCATCTCCTCTGGCCAGTTAGGAGCAGACCAGAGGGTTTTTCCGGCCATGGCAATGACTAAGGGAGGAGAATTTTAGTTGGCCAAAAACCTTCTTCATGGCCATTAATGGTTCAATCAAGTCATGGCCTCTCATCTCCCCATCTGAACATTTTAAAAGCTACACCAGGTCCAGAGTAATCGTTTCCACCTTTCCTTTGAAGGGGCAGATCACTTTGTCTATATAGTTGCAGAGCACCGAGCGGTGCCACCACCAGCCATGACGACACGACGATCAGCTCGACTCCAGCCACCTCAGAAGGTCATATCCCTCTACTCTTTCTTTATGGATAGATCTCTATCCATTGGCCGCACGGTTTGGGATCAATTGACCCCAAATCTGCAAAGATGTAAACTCCAATTTTGGAGCTTAAAATTCCATGCCTAAAATCCGATTCCGGCCACCTCCGGCCGGCCAACCACTGCCTATTGCTGGCCACCACCTCAACGAAGGTGGTGGTGGAATTGGCCTGCCGGGGAGGTGCTCAGGTGGCCGGGAAATCACCTCCCAAAACTGCCCAGGACTGGCAGCTATGAGCCGTCGGTTTCATGGGGACGATGAATAGATCCCGTCCATTCTTGCACCAAGATTCGTGCACGATCATTTATTTATAATTACATTTAATTCAATTCTGTAACATAAAAAATGTTGTGAATGTTTTTATATAATAAAAATACTTAGAGGCCTATTTTGGAAAAATGTTTAATATTAAATTGTAGCCCTTGATGTCTAGTTTATTTTAAAATTTATTTCAACCCATTTTGGTCAGTGTTCTGACCACAACACTCAAAATGGTGCAGTATATACCTTGGGCCAACCAAGGATTAAAGTGAGTGCCCCCATTAATCCATCAATCCAAATGACCTGAAATTTGCACTGGGGGTCACTATTATCTATACTTATAACGTATCCAAAAATGAAAATTTTTGGAGAAATGTTTTCTATATTTTTTGTAAAAATTTAATAAAATAGTTATGAATTAATTAAGGGGTCTATGGACCTCAAAACCAACCAAAATCTTGGTGGTTTTCCAATAGTGTAATGATATGACCGTGTTAAAAATTTCAGACCATTTGGGTTAATTGGAATAGGTTTTGTTGTGACCAAAATTTTGGTCCCCTAAGAGTAAATTAGGGCAAATGTATTCTTGATGGGTTGAGTGGCCAATCCTCACGCAAAAGGGATGAAACTTGGGCCACTGCCTCAAAGTCATAGAAAACACCCCATCAAGAGAGATTGAGTGGTTTGGGTTGGAGATGCCCTAAGACCCTAGTGTAGGCCCTAGAGTTGAGGTTTGGGGCCTAGAGAAGGACATGTGACAGTATGTCCTTGAATGGCCTTGGAACTTGGATGGTGAGTTCCTTGGGTGAAAATTTAGCTCTGGAGAATAGCTTTAGGAATTTTAGGATCTTACACCTTCTTTAAAATAATTATGGATGATTTATGGCACTTGGGTCTGATAATTATTTACATGCACAAATAGATTTTGATGCTCATGAAACTTAGGCAGTAAAATTGATTTAGTGATATTGATCCTAAGAAATTTTATTGTGAATTTTGGATTAATAATTGTAGTACTTCTCATTCACAGACCCTAAGTTTGATTCAATCACAATATAATTATTTTGGGATTATATGCTCACTGGAAAATTATGACACTTGGTTAGGGAATATTTTGGGATATAACTTGTGATTTTTTACACAATTATTGGAGTACTTCATTCACAAACCCTATGTATGATTCAATCACAAGATAATAATTTAGGGATTATATGCTCAGTAGAAAATTATGAATCTTGGTGAGGAAACATTTTGGATATAACCTTGCTCTGTGAATTTTTACACAGTTATTTGAAGTTTGTTCATACAAGTTATTTCACAAGTGCCTTTTGTAGAAGATTTTTAGATGAATTAATTATGTGATGAAATTAGCTTGGAAAATAATAATTAGTGGTCAGTAGTCCTTTGTTTATGTAGGTCATCTGGTAATTTTTCTATAATTGTTGGATGAATATTTCTATTTCTTCCTGTTTTTCCTTATTAATGTGGCTATTAAGTCAATAATTATTTGGTGCTGAAAACCTTTTTGGAAACTTTTAAATTTCAATATTTATTGTAATTTTGATGACGTGCACCTGACATAATTTTTCTAAGGCCTTACCTAGAGAGAAAAGTGTACTTAATGTTCAAATGCATTGTTGGCCTTATTTTGCCGAAAATTAATTAAATAACAATTAAGTTAGGAAAAATATTATATTCTGGATTTATTTCAAAAAAATCATTATAGACCCCCATTAATAATCTTAGGTCAATCAGATGAATATTTGAAGGTGCCACCACTCATACTCATCATATAGGTTAGTCGGTCTGCACCTAGTAGAAACTGTAAAAGTAGAGTAATATGTGAAACGGCTATGAGAAAGGGTAGTTAGTGTGCCTGGTCTGGATGAGAATGATTAGGGTCTCCAATAGAAGGTAGTATTTGTGAGCTCGGTTGTGCATGGGCATAGTTGTGCCCAGGACCGACGATATATCATCTTTCCCAGGAAGATGTCTAAATACATATAAGGTTAGTTCAAGAGTAATGTTAAGAGGGTTTGAGCATGGGTAGTCACCAATAATAATAAGTAACTTGCGAAAGGGAGCTTTGGGCTTCAACCCATCGTAGTTCCTAATTCCCCCGAAAGCCCTTCACAGGGAATGCCCTGGGCAGTCCAAGGTTAACCTTAAACCGTAAGACTAAATGAATTCAAGAGTAATTAGTAATATAATAGGACTTCACTTTCACTCACCCCGATGTTTCAGGAGGTTATCTTGGTTAGGTTATCCAAGCAGTAGACTCGGTGGTTGTGGCAAGGGGTAGGTTAGCCCGGCGAGCCGATGGCTCGAAAGGTAATTGTAACAGACAGGTTAGTCTAGGGAGTCGATGGCTCGGGAATTCATGGTTGTATGTGCATAAAGGTAGTGGGTCTTCGTTATTTCATGGTCGTTCACACCAACGTCGATATGATGACTCGGCGGGTGTGGTTTACACTTAGACAAGGAAAAGACAAGCGATTGGCCATCATAGTACGCGGAGAATCTGCTGTGTCCTTCTGAGGCGTATGGGAGGGCTAGGCTTGGTAGTGTGAATTCCCGTCTAGAAGTGGGGCAGTCTGACCCACTATCTCCATTTGCCGCGATAGAGCCTCCTGAGAGTGATGTTATCTTACAAAATGTGGGAAGTAAAGGTCTGTGAGCATAGAGTCGTGTGCGTGTGTTGCACTTGCATGCATCATGACATAACATATCAGTACACTCATACTTGCATATAACCTGACACCCCATCTTATAAATTGGTATGAGAGTTTTTATACGATCGGAGCATTACAAAAGACCCCTTAACTTATAAGTTTGTATGTGCATTCATATAAGTTAAGTTTACTTATTCCTGAGTTTACTTTTCATATACTCACTGTTCTACTCTACTAGTTTACATTACTGCTTCCTTATTATAGAACTGCTAGATTGATTTTCCTTTTATAGCTCTATAGATGTTACAATAGACCTGCTAGATAGTTCCACTATCACATGCTTTGTTACTACTCTCCACCATCATAGCTTTCCTATCATTCCTCTCGCACGGTGCCTCAGAGCCACTGGGGAGGGGTGGGGGAAATTAGGCTTAGTCTTTTGACTAAAGATCGGTTGACCAAATATTTCAGGGGTTTTGGATGGGAGACAAGGAGTAGTAGCAGGAGATACAGCACCAGCAGAGCATGGTGCACATGAAGGTGGTCCAGTCTAGTATGGGAGCACCTGTCTCTGGCTCCGTGAGTGTTTGCTATACATAGCTTTCACGAGAGAGTTATAGTGATGTTTTGATATACCTGGCATAAGCCTAATTATATTCCAATTATACTAATTTATTTTAGTACTTTTATTATCATGTGGACATTCCCGTGATTTCTATTACATATATTACATGTGATTTGTGGACTTGACTTATTAGTCTTTCATTTGTACTTCAACTTCTTGATGATCTTCATTGCTGGCAGAATCAGTGTTTTGTAGTGGCGACCTTCCCGAGTGTCGGTGTCACCGTAAAGCGGTGGTTCTGGGCTTAAGACCCGGTAGCGTAGCAAAAAAATGGGTCTTACAGTAGCTACCTACTGAGATATACAATGGCTAAGCTATTGAGATTGCAACATAGGTCTGCTTCTAGCTGCTCCAAGACATTAGTCTTCATCCTAAGAACTGACAAGTACCTGATGAGCTCTTCCTGTCCTCTTTGCAGCTTGTAAAATCTGCATCTGAATAACCTATCAGTTCAAAATCCCTTTTTCTAGGGTACCAGAGACCAAGATCTGGTGTGCCCTTAAGATACCTCAAAATCCTCTTAGTAGTAGAGTAGTGTGATTCTTTAGGGCTAGCCTGATACCTATCACAAACACATGTAGCATACATGATGTCAGGCCTACTAGCAATAAGATATAGAAGGGAGCAAATTATTCATCTATATAAAGTTTCATCAACAGGTTTCCCTGCCTCATCTTTGTCCATATGCATACTTGACCCCATATGAGTTTTTGTGGTGGAGGCATTCTCCATTCCAAACTTTTTATTCAACTCCATAGTGAACTTAGATTTTGAAATAGACAATCCATATTCAGTCTGCCTTACTCATAGGCCCAAGAAGTACTTAAGCTCACCCATACTGCACATCTCAAACTTTCCTTGCATACGTTTGGCAAACTTACCGTAAAGGGGTTCAGCAGTAGACCCAAAAATTATGTCATCTACATAAATTTGGACTAGGATGATCTTGCCCTTAGATTCCCTTAGGAATAGGGTCTTGTCTATCTTCCCCCTTGAGAATTTGTTCTCAATGAGGAAGCTAAACAATATCTCATACCATGCTCTAGGGGCTTGCTTTAACCCATATAGAGCTTTCCTAAGTATATAAACAAAGTCATGAGAGTTAGAATCAACAAAACCTGAAGGCCATTCAACATAGACTTATTCCTTTAAGTCACCATTTAGAAAGACTGACTTCACATCCATCTAGTAGACTTTAAATCCTTTGTATGTAGCATATGCAAGGAAGAGTTAGATGGCTTCCAATCTTGCTACAAAGGCAAAGATTTGATCAAAGTCAATACCTTCTTCTTGTTTGTACCCCTTAGCTACCAACCTAGCCTAGTTCTTGATTATAATGTCATTTTCATCAAGTTTATTTATGTAAATCCACTTGACTCTAATGATATTATGTCCTTATAGTCTGGGAACCAGCTTCCAGACCTTACATCTCTTAAACTAGTTCAATTCCTCCTGCGTTGCTACAATCCATAAATGATCTATGTTGGTTTCTTCAAATCTCTTGGGCCCAACTTGTGGCAGGAAGCTTGAATACAAAGTTAAATTAAGGCTCTTCCTTCTTATCACCACTCCTTGGTTTGCATCACCAATAATCTGGTTTCTTGGATGATCTCTTAGATTCCTGCCAGCTGGGGGCAATCTTCCTTCAACATCAGCTTCAGTGGCTGCATCTTGCTGATGTTCATCCACTTCAAGTGTGCTTTGTACCTCTTCTGGAATATCCACTGCATCTTAGATTAATGGAGCAACATTCTTGAGGGTTAGCTTATCCATCATCAGCTCTGTATGTGCAGGTCTAGAAGAGGAGCTTGGATCTCACTATTAATCATAGTTGACTCATCAAATACTATATATAGGCTCTTTTACAACTTGACTTTTCAAGTTGTAGATCTTATAGGATTTACTATGATTGTTGTACCCAACAAAAATCCCGTCATAGGACTTGGCATCAAACTTAGTCACATATGACTTTCCATTATATAGCACACAACACTTGCTACCAAAGATGCTGAGATATGTCAGGCTTGGTTTTCTGCCCTTCAAGATCTCATAGGGAGTCTTCTTTTGGATCTTGGTGATAGAGGTTCTATTGAGGACATGATATGCAGTATTTACTACCTCAGCCCAAAAATATTATGGGAGAGATGTATCACTTAGCAAGGTCTTACCAGCCTCTATTAAAGTTCTATTCTTCCTCTCAACAATCCCATTTTGCTGGGGTGTTTTTGGAGAAGAAAATTCTGGTTGAATCCCTTAGTCTTCACAAAAGCTTGTTATTCATTCAGACTGAAATTCAGTCCCACGGTCACTTCTGATTTTGAACACAGTACTGTATTGCTCATTCTGAATTTGCTTGACAAATGACTTGAAGATATTAGGGGTTTCAGACTTTTTCTTAAGAAAGAAACCCCAAGCAAACCTAGAATAGTCATCAACCACCACAAGGGTGTAAACTTTCCTACCTGGACTATGTCCTGGCATAGGACAAAATAAGTCCATATACATGAGGTATAAACACTTCACAGAGTCTTTGGTCCCAATGCTTTTGAAGGAATCTTTGGTCTGCTTGCCCTTTTGGCATGCTGAGCAAATGCCTTCCATAATGCATTTCATCTTGGGACCATTCCTAACTAGCTCTTCATTAAAGTGCTTGCCAATGGTCTTATAGTTCAAATGAGCTAGCCTCTTGTGCCATTGTACACAGTATGAGACTTTCTTATTTACAGCTAGACATATAGGAGAGTCTTTATTAAGACATATAAAGTTTAAGCAATAAACATTTCCACTCCTAGTGCCTGTCAAGATGACCTCTTGGTCACTTGACCTCTTAATCTGACACTCATCCTTGTGGAATGCAATGATATAGCAAAGATCACAGAGTTCACTTATGCTATCAGGTTGTGTTGCAACCCTTCAACAAAAGCCACTTTTGAGATGGTGACTGTGCCATTAGTAATCTTACCATAACCTCTTGTCACTCCTCTATCTGAACCACCAAAGATAACTTTGGGTCCATCCTTCACTGGAGTGTACTCCTTTAGATTGCTTCTTATTCCAGTCATGTGCCTAGAACAACCACTATCTAAGTATCATATAGGGGTATGGGCACTTGGACTAACCTACAAGAGATAACTTATCTTACCTTAGGACCCCAATAATTATTGGGTCCTAGGTTCTGATTATCCTGAAAAGAAAAATGTCTTCTGGTTGAATTTCTGACAGGAGGACTAACATTTTCTCTGGGCACACTTGAATTATGCCAGCAATCTTGGGTAAAATGCCCAACTTTCCGAAAGCACCAACACTTATTAATGTTATTTCATTATTTTTGAGCAGATCTGGCAGTTTGGTTAACTGTTGAATGAACAGAAGGAAGAGGGGCATCAATCCTCTTCAAGTTCCTTTTAGCAAGAATTTGAATGAAGGTGAGTCTTTCAGCATACTTTCTTGGCTTACTCTGAATGCTATTTATAGCAGTATTCTTTGCAGAGGATGTGCTATTTATAGAATCAGGGATATCCATATCTAACTTACTGATAGACTTACCCTTGGTCTAAGTCTATGCTGGAAGGTCTTGAGTGAAGGCCACTATCTTATTCTTGAGAGTGGGGGATGGGGTACCAAATACGAATGGTCCATGATGGGCCATTTGAATTTCCTCATTGGGAGCCTTAAAGGAACTCATTCCCCTATTATATATTCCACCATAGTTACGAACATCTTTGTTCACACTAGTGTATCTACCATTCATCCAGTGACAAAAGATGCTCTCTTGGTCCTGCTAGTTTGAAGGTGATAGAACTTTCTTAAAGGGACTGGGAGGCCTATATGCCAGAGGCTAAGCTGGAGCTTTGCCTATCCCTTTGGAATAGGGAACTCTTATGCTTCCCTTGAATCCCAACCCGTTCTTACCCTTATGAGAGGAGAAGGAGTCTATCAAGGGCAATATAGTACTTGGATTAAAGTAAATAGCCACTATCCTTTTCTCCCTCTAGAGTTTCTCTTCAAGATCTCTAATGAGACTATTCTTGAAATTAATGGTCCCAATATTGTTGTATGTCATGTTTTTCAGTTGGCTAACTTCCTTAGCCTTCTGATCTAGCAAGGATGTTGTATCAGCCAGCTGGGAAGCAGCTAGCTATAGGGAGGTGATCTCCATAGCTTTCTTCTTGGCCAAGTTCTTGCATCTTTTGAAGGCTTCTAGAAGGGCATCATACTTATCAATCAGTTTATTGATATCTTCCTCCGATTCTAAGAACCCTTCACCACTGGATGAAGATGCACTAGAATTGGGACTTTTCTCATATTCTGATTCAGATGATGAGTTAGATAGAGAGTGTACCTTTGCTGGAACAGGCTGATCCTGGCAGGATTCTTCATGTGATATTGCCATCAGCCCACATCAACTATAGGCATCTTCATCCCCATCCTCCTCCTCTGAGTCACTATCTGAATGTGGTAGAGGGGACCAGTTACCTATCCTGGCATCAGGATAGTCTTCTGGTTCATCAGCAGTAACAGCCAGTAGCCCAATAAAGGCTTCTTCTTCTTTATCAGACTCTGAGGAAGATGAGTCAAACTGACTCCACGTCTTCTTATTCTTAGAAATGAACGTCTTTTCCTTCTTTCCCTTGTGATGGTGGACCATTTTCTCATGATTCTCCTTACTCTTTACTGGGCAGACATCAATTACATGCCCAGGTTTGCTGCAGCAATAACAAACAACTTTAGAGAAAAAATGTTTACCAGGTTTGGAATCATACCTGTCTCCCTTGGAGTGTTTCTTCTTGTGATGAGAGGAGGAGGAAGGTTTGCTCCTCCGCTACTTCTTTTTCATCAACTTCTAAAACTGCCTTGAGAAGGCAGCAAAGTCTTCATCAGACATGTTGTAGTCTGATGAGCTTGGCCCCGTGCTATCTGAATCCACAGGCCTCCTTGGAGGAGAGGCAATCCTCTCCTTGCTTCTCTTAGTGTTGTCTTCTCTGAAGGCCAAAGAATTTTCCTTGGACTGGGATTGCTTGTTGGTATCCTCCTCTTTCATGGCAGCTAGTTGCATCTCATAAGAGAGCAGATTTACAAATAGTGTATGAGGTGGAGTATCAGTTAGCTTTGCCACGTCTCTGATGGCACAGATCTTGGTGTCCCAGTCTCTAGGTAGACACCTTCAGAACTTGTCATTAAGCTTATAATGGCTGAAGACTCTCCCATAGGTCCTCAGCTCATTCACAATTCTGAAAAATCTTTCATAGCATCCAGCTATGCTCTCTTTTTGGGACTGCCTGAAAGTCTCATACTCTTGGTTAAGCATGAACTTCCTTTCATCTCTGACCTCCTTTGTGCCCTCCATGTAGACCACCATGGTGTCCCACATCTCCTTGGAGGTCTGGCAGGGAACCAAGTTCTGAAATATTGAGTTATCTATGACAGTAACAATGATGTTATGTTCCCTCTTATATATGCTGCTAAGATGACTTCATCCTTGTTCATCTCTAAATATGTCTTTGGTGTCTGGAATATTGCATCCAAAACTGAGACTTTCATAGGGATGAAATATCCCTCCTTGACTGTGATAAAGATCCTTGGGTCAGATGCTTACATGAAGAGCATAACCCTCTCCTTTCAGATTCCAAAGATCTCCTTCCTACAGAGTGAATGCTTTATGGAACCCAACTCCTTATCATTCTCTCTTGAACCCATAAGTATAGTAATTGTAGCTACCCTTGGAGATCACTCAGACTGTTTAGTCCTTGAACAACCTCTATTTAATACAACTTGAAATTCTTTAGTTTCAAGGGTAGCTAAACACATAGAGGGGGGTGAATAGGTTTTTGGTCTCTTTCTAAATCTTTATCCTCTTTATGTGTGTTGTGAGTTAGTTATATGTTAGCTTTCAAGAAATCACACAACACACACTAGATTTATAGTCGTTCCCCATATTTTGGGTACATCCGCTGTCCCTCCCACCTTTCTAATAGTGTGTTAGATAAGGAAATTCTCCAAAACTCAGCTCTAAAGAGCTTACAACATAGATCCTTCAGGATCTCTCAGTCTTCTCCAAGAACTACCTCAGGCACAATTCCCTACCTCAGAGCAAGCTTGCTACTACAACTCAGTTATCCCCAGATCACCTACCACTCAGAGAGAATGACTCTCCTACAGCTCAAGCACAAAGCCCTACCTCAAATCTAAAGTTGGATCCTACAACTCAGGTACAAAGGCCCTACCACTTAGACAGAATGACTTTCCTACCTTAGGCAAACAACCCTATCTTAGACACACAGGCCCTGCACTCAGATCAACAAATGTTCCTACCTCAGCCTTTATAAAATAGGCCAATAACTTAGGCCCAAAGTCCCTACAGCTGAGATACAAGAATGGATCGTACAGAGAAGAAAGTGTTTGTTGATTATTTAACTCCAGTGGGATTTCTCTGAGTCTACTTCTTCTTGAGCTGAGAAAGTCTCAGACCTAACTTCTTCACAGCAATAAGAATAAAGATCTTAGGAAAGCTACTTCTTGTGTTGGAAGAAACACAGAAACTCAAGTTCTTGATCTTGCTAATGAAGACAGATGATTTGATAGTTCTTGTTGTTCTTCAATCAACTAACCTTGACTGCAGAAATTATAAAACTCTGCTTATTCTTCTTCCTCAGAAATCCCTTCTGAACTTGCTGTAGCTGGTGAATATAGCTATAGCTAACTGTGTGAACTTTTAGATCTATGGGTTTGAACTTCAAGCTTCAAGCTCAGCAATAATGGCGAGGGAGAAGATGATGAAGTTCCGCATCTTTTTGAAATGTAGAACCCTAAAATTTCTGGCCAAAAGTTAATCCGTCTCCTTCAATCTCAAGACTTTTATCTTCCACCATCCAACAGCTCTTAGAGTAGTGGGCACCACAATAGTTGACTGCTGCAACTTATCTTTATCTGCAAAAGTTATATTGTTGACCTGCAGTACCGTTTGTCGTCTACTGTAGCTTCCCCACAATAATTTGAAACTTTGCTAACTCATGCTGATGTCAACATCTGTGGGCTTAGCCAAATTCTCAGTTTCATCCCAGGTGTTGAGTGCATTGAGTGAATAGCCTTCACTTAGTGCAAAAACCCTTAGTCAGATAATTTGCACCTTCAGGCATTCAGTAGGCTGAGTGAATAGCCTTCACTCAACGCTTTTTTCCTTAGATAATCTTTCTTCTATTTAGGCATTAAGTGCGTTGAGTGAATCTTCATCACTCAACGCTTCTGAACTTGGCCAGTTACCTCTGCACTACCAGGCATTGAGTGGTTGAGTGAGCCTTCATCACTCAATGCCACTGGGCTTAGCTACTTCTCTGAATGCCTGCCATCTTACAGAGGCGTTGAGTGAACTGGCTACACTCAATGCTTTTGTACTTAGCCAATCTTCTTGATGAGCTTGTGTTGAGTGAGCTGTCCTCCCTCATTGCCTCTGTACTTAGACAGATTCTTCTATCTATCTCTCCTTAATCTTTGACTCATCATTGCTCTGTTGATGCCATCTTCTTTCAGTGTTGAGTGAGTTGTCCTCACTCAATACTTCTGGACATAGCCAGAATTCTTGACAGATTCTTCAAATGTTGTGACTGCTTGAGCTTGACTCAATGCTTCTTTCTTAAGGCATCGAGTGAGCTATCTTCACTCGATGGTTCTTGACTTAGTCAAATTTATTCCTTGCCAATGCTAAGGCTTTGACAAACTATCCTGTACTCTACGCCTCTTGTTATAGGGCATTAAGTGAACTGTCTTCACTCAATGCATGTGGAATTAGTCGCAAATCTGCATTGCAAACTGTTGGCCTTTAACTGTCCCTTCCTTACTCAGCACTTTTTGGCATCTGGCATTGAGTGAACTAGCTTCACACCATGCCTGTGGTGTTAAATAAATATTTGTCTCTCCAGTATTCTTCCTTGTGACCACCTGTCATAATCACTTAGACAACCTGTCTAAACTTGTTCAAAGGAACATCCTACATATAATGAACTTGAACAACATCAAATACAAATATGCTCTTAGTATTGATTGTGATGTCTCTTCAAATTTAGGGAACATTGAGGGAAATATTCCCAACAAGCTACAACAATGGAAGAAGATACTCAAATCAATACTGCTGATCAGGATGTCCTAAGGACAAGGCTGAAGCTGAGGGGGAGATTCACATTGAACTACCTTCTCATGATATTGTGCATGAGATTGTCTCCTCGACATCTGACAAGGACAATCCTGCTGCCAATATCCATGCAGAAGAACACTATTCAGAATATATGATGCCTGATTCAGAAGAAAGGATTACTACTCGAGATTGGGATGATGTAGTATGTGTCCAAGGCACATCTGCCCAGGCTGACCAAATGTCGTACTCCCTTATAGCACAAATTAAGGGTTTGTTAGATGATCAGAGAAGATAATTGGAACACTATATTGATGACTCCATGAAGGGAGTGAGACAAGATCTTTCAATTGAAATTAAGTCCATCAGGTTTGAGGTCAACTTGTTGAAAGAAAACACTGTGGCATTCTTTATGAGAGCTGCACCTGCTGTAACATTCACTGAAAGTATGCATCAGCAGATCAAACAAACTCAAAATGACATTATCGAGAACCAGAACATCACATCTAGTAATATGGAGATGGTCCACAATGCCGAGAAGAAACCGATGAATGAATACATGATCATAACTAAAAGGAGAATGGATGCATGCACACAAATCCTTAAGGGGCTATAGGAATATGAATATTTTGTATTTTGCACAGTCTGTTTTTGAACATTTTCTTAAATAAAAATCTTATTTTTGTGTGTTTAAATCTTTTGGATTTCACTTACATGTTATTCATTTCATATTCTGAAATGTTTATATTCTTAATTAAGTTACTTTATATCATTGACTAAGGTTCTGAGTTTTTCAAATAGGGTGAGATTATTGGGTCCATTGATCACAATGTCCCAGATTTGAAGAAGGCCCACATTCATTGGTATACACATGAATATATTTAATGCATGCCATTAGTTCAATGTATGTAGTTTGTTCTCAGTTAAACAGATTTGACAGGTTGTCAAAGTCACAAAGACAGATGTACTCATGACATGATGTTGGCAAAGCAGAAATCTAGTTACGTCCAAAAGAGTTGAGTGAAGACAGTTTACTCAACGCCAAGAGGCTAAAAGCGTCGACTGATACTCAGGTAGAAAAAGCTTCAATATTGCCAAGCAGAAATCTTGTTAACTCTATAAGCGTTGAGTGAAGGCAGTTCACTCAACGCCAAGAAGAAAAAGCATCGACAGGACAACATGCAGTAAATGCTGCAGGGCTGCTATCAATGAAATCTGTCTAAGTCTAGAAGCGTTGAGTGAAGACAGTTCACTCAATGCCTCCTTAATAGATAATCCTACTAAGTACATAATCATTGAGTGAAGACAGATCACTCAATGCCTCATCAAGAAAATAGGTAAAGTCAGAAAGCATTGAGTGAAGAAGCCTCACTCAACGCCTTCTAGTAGAGTAAATCAACTAAGTCTAGATGCGTCGAGTAATGAAGGTTCACTCGACGCCAAAGCTGTTCGTCCAGAATTGTCTCCATTCGTTAAGTGATAAAGGATCACTCAATACACTTAACGCCACCAGTCAAATTTCAGTTAAGTACTAGTGTGTTGAGTGACAAGGCTTCACTCGATGCACAAGCAGAATTTCTGGAATTTTGGCTAAGTCACTGGAGTTGAGTCATGCTGACATCAACTGAAATTCAAACAACACGGGATCGTCTTGCTACAGGAAAAAAGGTACTTCTCTCCTATTGTACAGTAATTAATGCAAAAGTGATGGTGCAGCTAACTACTCTAGTGGTCCATACTGCTCAAAGAGCCATTGGACGACAGAATACAACGTGCAGAGTTTCGAGAAAGAAAAAGCCAACTTTTTGAAGAGAGATTTTTGAATCAACTCATCTTATTCCTAAAACGAAGAAGTGCTCTGCAATTAGTTCACCTAGAGATAGTCTGATAACTTCAAACAAGGGTTGCTGATTAAAGACAAACAAAGAACAGAAAACTCATTGATCTTCTTCAGGAAGTTCATGAACTTTTATTTCTGAGTTCTTCCTAGCTCAAGCTAAAACATCCTGAAGATCTGTTACCTTAGTGCAGAGAAGAATATAGGGCTGAGCAATCTCAGCCCAGAGAGAAGACACAAATAACATTTTCTCTGTAGTTATTCCTTCATTAACAACATACTCCTTCTATAGGATCTTAACTGATATGAGTTGTCAGCTTGATCTATAAAGGATGAGTGTAGGATCCTTCTGTGGATCTGAGGTAGGGCATGTAACATCCCTCAAACAACTACACCCCTAAGATGGTTTTGTCATGACTAGGTCATGACAAAACTCTGGGAAGCTCAAGACGACTGAGTGAACTTAAGAATGAAGATGAGATCACCATGGTCTGCAAATAACACTTTCTAATTACCTAACCCAGGGTGTTGTAACACCCTATTACTAATTTTGGTCAGGATCACTATGTCTCTAGGAACAAATGCTTGACCTCCTGTATAGCTCAATAGGTCAATTAGAATTGAGTCTAAGGGTTAGAAGTCTAGGTTTGGAAGCTGTCCTGAAGACCAAGTTTTTCTGTTTGGAGACTAAGTCATATCGTCAAGCTCAGCACGACGATTCGTCGAACTCCGATCTACGATCATCTAGCTCAACTTCGACAGATCGTCGAACTCCATTCGACGATCGCTGAGCTCAACTTCACCATATCGTCGAACTCCATTCGACGATCGGTGAGCTCAGTTCGACGATCTTGACTCAGCTTTGGATCTTTATCTCTGAGCTCAGTTCGACGATCTTTGAGCTCAGATCGACGATATTTTGCTGCTGTATATTTCCAGATCGCTGAGCTCAGTTCGACGATAGCAGAGCTCAGTTCGACGTTTTCAGATAACTTCAAGGATGTTTCTAGATTCAAATTCAAATCAGTTAAGGAGTTATTATACAATTAATTCAGAGATTTCCTAGCCGTTCTCATTCATTTCTGGACCAAGTTTCAAGGAATATTTCCATGGACTTTCCTCCAGAAGAGATTATGCAATTAAGGATGAGGGCGAGAAGTCCCAAATTGAGGGGGAGCAAGTAATACTTGATGAAGAACCTGCAAGGCAAGAACCTGAGAAGCCTAAGGAAGTTGAGGAGCTAACAAAGGAGAGGGTAGATATAGCCAGCACATCAGCTTCAGAAGATGAGGAAGCTGCAAGTGCTAAGAAAAGAAAGTTTCAAGTATTCAAGAGAAGGAGCCAGACTTACAAAAAGGCTCTACAAACTATTGCTCCACAGCCTATATCTCAACCAGCACCATCTATAGATTATAGTTCTCTCATGGTTGCTATGCAAATAAAACTTGATGTGCACAGGAAAGCCATTGAAACCTATGTGGATGAGGGGCACAAGTCTCTACAATTTGATCTGGCCCAGGATATAAAGTCTATAAGATTTGAAATGAATCTTAATAAAAAGGAGATGACTGACTGCTTCCACAAGGGAGGGAATGCAGTAATCTATTTAGCAACTCATCAAGAGAAAATAAAAGCTCAAGTAGATGACATTGCACTGAAGCAAGGGTATGTTCTTGAGAATCAGATCATGATGAATGATAATTTGACAGAATCTCACAATGCCATTATCACTGAGATGAAGAACATAGCTGCTGGCCTAACTACTTCTAATGCTACTGCTAAGGCAGAGTTTGATAAGGCATTGCAAAAGAGTTTATCTGATGTTACTTCTGCAATTCAAGACTCCCAGAAGCTGATTACAGAAAAGCTCCAAAGGTTAAAACCTTTCTTTAAAGATGGAGTCAACTATTTGGATGCTCAAGTAAGATTTCAAAAGGATGATCTATGGGATCACATAGAAAGAGAAGTCATAAAGGGGGAGAGGGTGTTAGTCAAAGCCAGCTCTGATCATGCTAAATGGATTTCTAATTCTATCAGAGCTACTCTTGGATATCCTCCTTTATGTGATGATGACAATGTAGCAGAATCTGGGATACATCCTGCATATCTAGGAGGGGAGCAACCTGAAGTGGCTCAAGTCATCTACCCTCCTCCAGATTTTGATATGGTTCAAGCTGATATACAATAAATGTATAGTCCACCTGGGGGACAGCAAAATGTCATCATAGAGAAGGTTGTTCAGCCAGTATCTGAGGCTATGCAAGCAGCTCTGCAGAAAGAAGAAGAAGCCAGACTGTCTAAAAAAAGGTTCAGGGAGCAAGCTGAACAAAGACCTGACTTTGAGCAGTGGAGCCCCACTTCAAGAAATATTATTTTGACTGCATGGAAAGCTGCAAAAGATAATATACAAGACAGAAACAAGTGGTTTTCTGAATTGGAATGGAGAAAGCATGAGACAAGGCAAGAAGCCATAGTCCAATATAGAAGAAAGGCCAAGATGGGAAAGCTACCTCCTACTGCCCAGAAGCCTAGCAAGTACTTTCCCAAGCCATACCATTACTTTGAGAGGCAAAAGATTAAAGCTGAAGAGCTAAAGAAGGAGCTGAAAGGGAAAAAGCCTGCTGAAACTGAAGATGCTGAAGCTTCTGTGCAAGCCAAGATACAGTCTGGAAAAGGGATAGTGATCAAAGATGCTAATCAAAAATAGCATAGAAATTTTCTTAAGTTTACTATGTAATCTTTTGATTGTTAAACACTTTGTAAACTTTTGGAAAATGAATATAACAAGATATTAGAACAATGTGTTATATGCTAAATCTATTTCATAATTGTTCTGTGATGATATCTGTGTATGCATGTTTGTTTAATACATGTTATGTTTCTTTCCTGATTATATAATCCTGCTTTACATCATATTATGATTTTATTATATATGGTGTATATCATTGACTAAGAGTTATGACTTCTCCAAATAGGGGGAGATTGTTGGGTACATTGGTTCTAATGTACCTGATTTGAAGAAGCCTCACCCTACTCAATGATATACATCAAAATGTATTTGATGAATGTTGAGTTTACTTGTGCAGGTTAAGTATTTACAGGAAAGAAGAAAAAGTTTCTAAGTCCATGTGTCGACACCCAGGAGAAAAGTGTCGACACTTAAGAAGACTTATGTCGACACCCAGGCAAGCATTGTCGACACTTGGAGTCATTGTGTCGACACCAGGGATGCAGAGTCGACACCAGACAGAAAGTGTCGACACAAGGAGCTGTGCCGACACTCAATGAAGAAAAGTGCAGTGAAGCAGTGTGAACACTTAGTAGTTGTGTCGACACCCAGAGAAACTGTGTCTACATCAGAAAGTGTCGACACTTGGAGGCTGTGTCGACACTCAGCAAAAGTCAGCAGAGACTAAGTATAAGTGTCGACACCCAGAACAATGTGTCGACACACAGCAGAAGACTCAACACTTAAAGAAAGTGTCGACACAAGAAAGAATGTGTCGGCACTCAGCAGAAGACTCAACACTTGAAGAAAGTGTCGACACAAGGAGCTGTGTCGACACTTAGCAAAGTTCAACAATATTCTAAGTACAAGTGTTGACACAAAGGAGAAGTGTCGACACTCAGCCAGAATCTCAACAGAAGAAGAATGTGTCGACATAAGGAGCAGTGTCGACACTCAGCAAGTATCAACACAGAAGGCATGTGTCAACACCAAGAAGATGTGTCGACACTGGACAAGTTCAACACAAAGATGTGTCGACACAAAAGGTGTTGTGTCGACACTTACAAGAACTCAACAAAGTACTGAAGAACAAAGACTTGTGTCGACACACATTATCAGTGTCGACACATGAAGAAGAAGCAGTGTCGAGATATAAAATCTACAACACAAGGAGTTGTGTCGACACCTTGTAGGCTAGTGTCGACACTTAGTCAACTTGTGTCGACACTTGGTCTATAAGTGTCGACACTTAAAGACAGAAAGTCTCGACACTTTCAGACAGTTACAGAATTTTCAAGAACTGACTGGATGACTTGACAGCTGCCATTACAGCCGGTCTACTACACCTATCAGAGTTGTCAGAAATCAGTTATGAACCGGACCAGCCGGTTACCATGAAGAAGGCCTATAAATAGGCTTATACTGTCTACAGAAACAGATGATTGAACACAAGTTCAAGTGATCATTAACAAGAAGAAGATCTAGCTATTCCTTGAAGAATCTAGTGAAGATCGAAGTAGTTGGAGAGAGAGAGCTTCATCCAAGAAGACAGCCGTTGGAACCAGGCTGAGAAGAAGGATTCAGATTTTGTTCTGAATCTTAAGTAGCAGAGATCAAGGATCAACTGCAGAGGAGATCAATCTTATTGTGTTCTACATTCAAGAAGCTTTGAACAAAGCCAAGTCAGTTTGATCTCAACTGAGTTCTTCCAAGAACTCATCAAGAAACTCACAACTCTTCTCTCTTTTCTCTGAGTTGTAGAGTTACATTTTTGTATTCATATTATCTTGTAGGATCCTTGGGGATCTGAGTTTTGTAAGCCTGTAATTATAAAGGCTGAGTGTAGGGCCTGAGTGCCTGAGTGTAGGAGATTTGAATCTCTGAGTGAAGGCCTGTTATGGCTGAGTGTAGGCCTTGGTGGCTGAGTGTAGGCTTTGTGAAGAAGCTGAGTGTAGGCTTTGTGAAGAAGCTGAGTTGTAGGGCCTTGGGCCTGAGCTGTAGGAACCTGTTTTGGGGTTCTGAGTGTAAGATCTGAGGATCTGAGATGTGGAGGAGTTTGGCCGAATCTAGGACACTACTAGATAGGCGAAGGGGGAAAGTGGATGTACCCAACCTTGGGGAACCACTATAAATCTGAGTGTCTACTGTGTGCTTGTGGAATTCTGTGATTGCTGATTGTGTGCTGTGATAAAGTAGATATAATTCTGTGTTATAATCTGAATTCTTCCTAAAAAGTTAAAAAGATTTAAGTCACCTATTCACCCCCCCCCCCTCTAGGTGATTAGGTACAATATCTTTCAGAAAGCTTACCGTCAAAATGAAGATCTAAGCGAGAGCATTCCAGATCTACCCTCGGAACGAAAATCCGACCGCTAGAACTCCGGGAATCGGCGGTGGAAGGCAAGGGCAGCCCGTCGGTTTTCCTCTCTTGTACAGGGACGGCAGTTATGCTAATACCGAAAAGACAATGAATAGTCTTTATTCTAATTTAAGACTATTTATAGACATCGGCTAAGTCCCAAATACATTCTATTCTTAGCCAACCCAAAAGCTGCCAGCCACCTTTTCACCATAACTGCTACTTTCTAAAAATATATATATATAATATATAATATCACATTATTATTTATAAAATACAAAACGACGCGAAACCCGAACATCCTCGAAATTTGACAAAAGTTACATCGTAGCTAAGTACCCACGCTACGAACGCAATGGCGAAATCAAAATGAACTTTCGACGAACAAAACTCGGGTTATCACCACCCGAAGCCAAAACACAATCATCCCTCGAGAGGCCTCACCGGTCACCAAAACAGACCCGGCTTGCTAGGGAATCTTGCCAAATAGGCTACCAACAACCACAAAAGGAACCTAAAGAGCTAAGACCACGCTCTAACAAACGACACAAGCCGAAAACGCGTCAAAGTAATGCCAAACAAGAATTAAATAATCGCAGAATAATCGGGGCTTTTACAGTCACTCCCCCTACAAGAAAGTTTCGTCCCGAAACTTTATATACACTACTTCTACTTATAAAAGGAAAGTAATAAACAGGAGTTACAAGGAAGGAAACATATCGATCAAATCAGGGAAATAAGTGAGGGTGAGCCTCCCTCATAGCTGACTCTAGATCCCAAGTCGCACTCTCCAAATACTGATTCTTCCATAGGAATTTGACCATCGTGATGGACTTTCTCCGCAGCACCCGATCTTGAGTATCCAGAATGCGGACCGGCACTTCAACATAGGAAAGATTTGGCTCCAATTGGGGCATAGAATTTAAAACTTGCGCACTGCTTTGAACACACTTCCGTAGTTGGCGTACATGAAACACATTGTGAACACCAGGGAAGTTTGCTGGCAAATCCAGCCTATAAGATGACACGCCAATCCGTTCAACAATATTAAACGGGCCCATATACCTCGGATCCAATTTCCGGTTCTTACCAAACCTCTTAACACCAACCATCGGGGAAACCTTAAGAAACACAAGGTCCCCTACAGAAAACTCCAAGTCAGACCTACGCCGGTTGGCGTTCTTCTCATATCTCTCCTGAGTTATACGAAGATTTTCTCAAATAAGCTTCACTGCGACTTCCATTTCCTCGAGCGCATCCGGATCCAACACAAGCCTCTCACCGACCTCGGTCCAAAATAAGGGAGTTCTGCAATGCATCCCATACAAAGCTTCAAACGGAGCCATTTGCAAGCTCTCTTGGTAACTGTTATTGTATGCAAACTCCATAAGCCACAAACGCTCATCCCACACTCCACCATGGTCCAAGATGTAGCACCTGATCATATCCTCAACTATCTGGTTCACTCGCTCAGTCTAACCATTGGTCTGCGAGTGGTAAGCTGTAGAATACCTCAAATCTGTACCCAAAACCTTTTGCAGACTCCTCCAGAAGCGAGATGTAAAACGGGAGCCTCGATCCAAAATGATGCTAACTGGCACAACGGGCAATCTGATGACCTCGTTCATGTACATCTCTACTATCTTCTTCATTGGGTAATCTATCTTATAAGGTACGAAGTGCGCACACTTCGCCAATCGGTCCACGATCACCGAAACTGAATCAAATCCCCTTGGAGATCTCGGTAAGCCCTTAATTAAGTCCATAGAAATACTCTCCCACTTCCAAGTTGGGATCTCCAACGGAGTCAACTTGCCACCAGGCCTTCCATGATCGGCCTTCACACGCTTGTAAGTGTGGCACTCAGCAAAAAATCGGGCTATATCACCATTCATCCCATACCACCAGACAATCTTCTTCAATTCATGATACATCTTTGTAGATCCTGGATGGTAGGCAACACTGGATCCATGAGCCTCTCTGTATATCATAACCCTGATGTCTCCAACAGCGGGGATCCAAACCTGCCGTGGTACTTCAAAGTGCCGGCATCATCGATAGAAAATTCCGGCAACTCCCCTCTCTCAGTCCTGAGGTATAAGTGCAGAAGATCCGGATCATCCTTCTGGTGCCACCTAGTAAGTGAAATCCAAGATGACTCTGCCACTGCCAAACTGCTTTGCATGTCACAGCATCCCACGGAGATATCCATCAAGAGGAACTCTTCCACTAAACAATCGGCGGAGAGATTAAAGATCTTCCCTGTCCTCCGGCTCAGGGCGTCGGCCACCACATTAGCCTTGCCCGAATGATACTATATCTCCACATCATAATCGGCCACATACTTTAGCCACCGCCGTTGGCGCAGATTCAACTCCTTCTGTGTGAACACGTACTTTAGACTTTTATGATCTGTGAAGATCTTGCGCTGAGCACCATAAAGTAGATGCCTCCACAGCTTTAGCGCATAAATCATCGCTGCAAACTCAAGGTCATGCGTAGGGTAATTTCTCTCATGAGTCTTTAATTGCCTTGACCCATACGCAATCACTTTTCGAGCCTGCATCAACACGCAACCCAGACCAACATGCGAAGCATCCACGTACACATCATAGTCCGCACCCTCAGTAGGTAGGGTCAGAATGGGAGCAGTGCACAAACTATTCTTTAGTTCCAGGAAGGCTTCTTCGCACTTCTCGCTCCAAACAAAGGCCGTGTTCTTCTGAGTCAACCTGGTCAAAGGTGCAGCCAGGGTGGAGAAACCCTCCACGAACCTCCTGTAGTAGCCGGCCAACCCTAGGAAGCTTCTAATCTCCTTGGGCGTGCCCGACCTGCTCCAATCCATCACTGCTGTGATCTTTTTCGGGTCGACCGAGATCCCATCCTTATTCACCATGTGGCCTAGAAACGAGACCTGAGGCAACCAAAATTCGCACTTGCTCTGCTTGGCGAATAACTTGTGGTCCCTCAACTCTGATAGAACCAAGCGCAGATGCTGCTCATCATCCTCAGTACTGTGAGAGTAGATCAATACATCATCGATGAATACCACAACGAACTTTTCTAGAAAATCCTTGAACACCAGGTTCATCATATCCATGAAAGTTGATGGTGTGTTGGTCAAACCAAATGACATCACTAGAAACTCGAAGTGTCCATGCCTCGATCTAAACACAGTCCGTGGAATATCTGCCTCACGGATCCTGAGCTGATGATAGCTAGAACGAAGATCGATCTTGGAAAACAACGTGCTACCACGCAACTGATCAAATAAGTCATTGATCCTCGGCAGAGGGTACCTGTTCTTAATGGTTACTTTGTTCAGCTCCCTATAATCGATGCACAGCCTCATCGACCCATCCTTCTTCTTCACAAATAGATCAGGAGCACCCCAAGGCGACGAACTCTACCTGATAAAGCCTTTTGCCAACAACTCGTCCAACTGGACTCGCAACTCCCCCAACTCATGAGGGGCCACGCGGTATGGCGCCTTAGCAATAGCATGCGTACCCAGTTCCAAATCAATCACAAACTCAACATCCCGATCGGGGGGAAGACCAGGAAGGTCATCAGGAAAACATCAGAGAAACCACGTACAACAGAAATCTCCTCCAAGCGCGGTACACTAACAGCAGTCCCAACCGTCGAGACTAAACAAGCAAAACAATCAGAATGAAATAGCTTCTAAGCACATACCACAGAAATGACAGGAAACTCCTGGCAAGGATCAGCATACACACATCCAGGCTGACCATTGTCCTTTATGTACTCCAAGCGCCTCCCTTTGCACTGAATAACTGCTTCATACTTAGACAAGCAGTCCATGCCCAGAATAACATCGAAGTCCTCTAGATAAATCATCTTCAAGTCTAACTTCGCAAGAAAGTCCCCCAACAAAACAGGGCAATCCAGAATGCCCAAGTCTGATAACACAGATTCACCAGAAGGGAACTTGATGAGGAAGGTATCACGAACTTGATCTAGAATCAACCGATATCGCTCCACAAAATCTCTAGCCAAAAATGAGTGGGTAGCGCCGGAGTCGAACAGAACATGCGCCCAGCGGTTCTTCACCTTAAATTTCCCTATAGGAGTATATAAGGAACTAATGAACTACCAAAACAAAAACTATAACCATTCTAATAAATAAAACTTTCAGGCTAGGAAAGCAACTAACCTGAGATGACCTGAGTCGAAGTTTGAGCCTCCTCGGAAGATATCACGTTCACCTTTCCCTTGCTCTTGTCCACACGCTGAGGCGGAGGTAATTCCTGAAGTGTAACTGCTTGAATAACAGGCTAGACCTGAGGACACCTTGTCTTGATATGGCCCTTCGATCCACACTGATAGCAGACTTTATCCTTGGACCAGCACTGGGCAGCATCATGCCCGGGTCGCTTGCAAACAGAACAGGAAACATCCTTCCTAGGAGCACCTTGAATAGCATGAACATGCTTCTTCTTCTGAGCTCCCGCCTTCTTGAAACACCTCTCAATAGGGTGGCCTGGCCGGCCACAGAAGCTACACACTACCTTGCTCTTCTTTCCCGAAGCAGCACCGGGTACCTGGGGGTTCTTCTCTTCAGCAGACTTCCTCTTGTCCTTCCTTATTTGCTGGCCTCTGTTCTTTGCGGTCTCAATTGCCTCCACTTTCAGAGTAGCCTCCACTACCCCCTGCATATATCTTTGATCCATATGCACTGGCCAACTGCTGAACATCGCTCCTCAAGATAGCGAGGAACCGCTTGACTCGATCAGCTTCAATACTCACCAACCCAGGGGCAAACCGGCTCAACTTGCTGAACTCTATCTCGTACTCACTGACCGTGAGTTGCCTCTGCTTCAGGTGGAGGAAGTCATTCATTAGTCGGTCACGCTTGACTGAAGGCAAGAACTTCCTCAACAACATCTCCTTGAATAATCCCCAAGAGCGACCGGCCACCAAGCTCTCCTTTTCCCTAAGCCACCAGCTCTTAGCCAAACCCTTTAGCTGATAGGTGTCTATCATCACTCTCTGATCATCTGCAATACCAGAGTACATGAATATCTCCTCCATGGAGATCAGCCAATCATCTATGACCATGAAATCTGCCTTCCCATCATATGTAGGAGGGCTAAGTCTCTGAAACTGTGAGATAAAGGCCATATCTGCTGGCACCACCACTGGAGCTCTCAGGGGAGTAGGAGGGGGAGGAGCAGCTAACCCCCTGCAGGGTCTTGCACTCCCTGAGTCTGTCCTACCATAACTGCCACCATAGACTGGATCTGGGCCTGCATCTCCACCAACTCCCTGGCCAAGGAATCATTGCTCTGTCACAGGCTCTCGATCACTGCATCACTCTGCACTCCTGAAGACTCTCCCTCAGATAGGGGAGTCGACCTAGTTGAAGGACGTCTCGCCATCCTAAAACCATAAAAACTGAGGTCGAAACCTAGTACAACAGTTAGAACAAACTACCAGTACAGACAATACATACATAAATATGAACTTTTAACTGCTATACTTGCTCTGGGATTTTATTTTATTTTTACAAAAGTGATGCTATGCTTAACCTAGGATGGTTTACCACCATCAACTAACTCTTGTGCCTAGATCGGGAATGCATGAATTTATATTCTTTTCAGATTTAAAACCATGTGTGTACATATGCATCCTACAAATCTTTAGCTTGGCACGTTGTGCTTATGCAATGTTATGCTATGCATGATTGTGCTATGCATTCTAAAAAGGCCCTAATGCATGTTGTGAGTGGCGTACGCATGAAAATATTATGCATCCCATTCTACATAACATTCTCATGCAATGAAAAAGAAACGTGCTAGTCGCATTCATGTGGTGAGGTTATGCATCCCATACTACATAACCCTCACATATTGCCCCTATGGTGGATCCATATACAGACACATATTATGCATCTCATACTACATAATATGCCCCGTATACTTCATGTTATGCTATGAGTGTAGTGTTCGTGCTTCAGCCAAGACGTGTTGATGACATATTGGTGTGTGTATGATATGATGCTAAACATCTAATACCTACAAGGAAAGGTTGCCCGACAAATTGTCAAACAGCCTCCCTCTGATACCAACTGTCACAACCCGCATTTTCTCCTAATTTAAGAAGTATCAGAGTATGAGAAAACACGCATCGTGATGCCACGTTGTGCAGGGGATAACTATCGACACTCAGGCGAACACCATCTAACTAGACTATGAAAATTCATAAGTTTAATGATTAGAAAATCAGTTATATTTTAAAGGCCGTATCCCTTGGCTCAGTGGATCATCTAGTCCACAGTTTAAAAACTATACCTATAAGTAGCGGAAAATACTTTATTTATATTTGACATCCTATGAGAGTCATAAGTGTCCCCCGAGGTCAACTTATACTATGCAAGACTCTAGATTTATTTTATATTATAAGTAAGAAAACAATCTTTTTATGTTGCTTGGAAAGTAGTGTATGAGTTTTATAAACATGCTGATCATGAGATATACTTATAATAGTGTTTTTAGGTTTAAAAGTAATTAGCAACCTAGAATAAATCTTCCCAAGAGCAAATAGACTATCTCCAGAAAGGTAGCAGTAAAAGAAACATATCTAGTATCATAAGTAAAAACAACCAGCGGGCGTCAACAACCTGACACGAACCCACTGGCGAGTATGTATGTCTGTAAGAAAAATAGAAAACTACCTCACAAGACCAAGAAACTGATCTCTACAGTACAAGAGATCACCAGCAACAGTATAGCAAAACTAGCCGCCTACTCGGCTACTAATCAGAAACTGAGGCATTCAGAGAAGAAAAGAATACCTCAGCAAGTAAAACAAATAAGCTGCATGGAAGTGTTATATAAAAGGTGTACACAAGAGAAGAAAGTAAGACAGTAATAGACAAACACTATCCAAGACAAGACGCACTTGCACAAAGTGCAAGAAAACAACAACAACCCTGTCATAAAACCTGCAGAGTTTACAAGGAAAACATGTGCCCCAAAAAAAGAATTGTTACAATCTACAAAGGAAGAAGCATCTAACAATCCTAGATTGTGAATAATGGCAGTAGTAAAACAACATGGACCTGAGTTGGTGACCAAAAACAGTCCCCCAAACAAACAGTTCCAACTAAAATTCACTGGGTCAGCACAAGGCCACCACATACCCAGCCCGTACCTAGGATTAAAAGGTGGCGGCTACGGCTATACCCAGCTCGTACCTGGGACTAAAAGGTGGTGGCCACGGCTCGCACACAAAACATCCCACTCCTTTAGAGCGTCAAAATATCACTACCTGCCATAACCCACGATTCGGCCCTCAAAAATAAAGGAAGAAACGAATGGCCGACAAGACATCCCCACCTCGGAGGTAATCACTCGGGAAGACAAGAAAATGAAAAAAAAAATCGGTTAAGGCAAAATAAACGTCGATCTCAGCTTACAGGAAAACGCCGATCTCAGTTCGACGATTTTCGTCGAACTCAGGTCACAAGAAAATGTCGATCTCAGTTCGACGATTTTTGTCGAACTCAGATCCCAAGAAAATGTCGAGCTCAGTTCGACGATTTTCGTCGAACTCAGATCACAGGAAAACGTCGAGCTCAGTTCGACGATTTTCATAGAACTTAGATCACAGGAAAACGTCGAGCTCAGTTCGACGATTTTCGTCGAACTCAGATCACAGGAAAATGTCGACCTCAGCCCGACAATTTTCGTCGAACTCAGATCGACGATCTTCGTCAATCTCAGGCAACCGGAGATCGTCGATCTCAGTTCTACGAACAACGTCGAGCTGAGAACGATGAACGTCGTCGACCTGGCAGCATTGAGTGCACTCAATGTTGTCAACGCTTTTATACTTAGCATAAAAACCAAGCCCGACGTTGAGTGAGCTTCTCTCACTCAGCGATTTTACACTTAGGCAAAATCAGAGAAACTCAAACCTGAACTAATCAATGCCCCCAACTAGAAACGCTACAACCTAATTCTTATACCCTCCACATCTCTCCAGACCACTTCATTTAGCCCAGAAATGCTCTAATCAACTAGACTAATGAAAAGAGGGGGGTTCTGATACAGCCATTACACAGGCAAGCCTAATTTCCCCCAATTTGTGCCTAACCAAGACAGATTACTTTGTACAAAACCAATACTAAGGCCATAATACAACTATCCGGCTATAGTTACTTTGTAGAAAAGGAAAAAACATCTCCACTCTCATCTCTCTATTCCCATCCCGAGAGCAAGTCGAATTAACAGCAGGAAGTCCAAGAAAGAAGAAAAAAAATTTTACAACAAGGCCGATTCTTGAGTAAACTTGTACAGAGAGTGATCAAATAGGCTTAAGCATTTACGTGACTAAGATTAATAGACACTGAACATTAATATCCAAGCAACAAGGTGATCTATGTGCGACAAGGTATAAAAGGAACTAAAACAAGTTACTTGGCAAGGGCAGGAGCACCACTTGCCTTGATTTCCGGAAGGTCTCGAACAACTTTTCTGCTTCCCCACGGACCTGGCAGCGAACACCTAACCGAGTAAGACCGGACATTTTCGGAGAGGGAGAGGGGTGAAACGAAAATCTGGAACGCCATAGAAAGACACGAAATGGAGAAAGCTTACCGTCAAAATGAAGATCTAGGGGAGAGCAATCCAGATCTACCCTCGGAACGAAAATCCGACCGCTAGAACTCCAGGAATCGGCGATGGAAGGAAAAGGTAGCCCGCCGGTTTTCCTCTCTTATACAGGGACGGCGGTTATGCTAATAACGAAAATACAATGAATAGTCTTTATTCTAATTAAAGACTATTTATAGACAGCGGCCAAGTCCCAAATACTTTCTATTCTTAGCCAACCCAAAAGCTGTCAGCCACCTTTTGACCATAACTGCTACTTTCTAAAAACAAATATCTATATATAATATATAATATCACATTATTATAAATAAAATACAAAACGACGCGAAACCCGAACATCCTCGGAATTCGACGAAATTTGCACCGTAGCTAAGTACCCACTCTACGAACGCAACGGCTAAGTCGAAATCAACTTTCGACGAACAAAACTCGGGTTATCACCACCCGAAGACAAAATACAAGCAGCCCTCGAGAGGCCTCACCGGTCACCAAAACAGACCCGTCTTGCTAGGGAATCTTGCCAAATAGGCTACCAACAACCACACAAGGAACCTAAAGAACTAAGACCACACTCTAACAAATGGCACAAGCCGGAAATGCGTCAACGTAACGCCAAACGAGAATTAAATAATGGCAGAAAAATCGGGGGCGTTACAGAGGAGGAGGAGGTCCTCTGCTAGACCTTGGAGGTGAATGATACCTTTTCATTTTCTTCCTCCATTTCTGTTCATTTTTAGAATACCTCATCTAATGTGGTTGGTCTGGTGTAAGTGTAATCCCATGCAAAATATAATAGGGGATATCAATAGTAGATGAAGGTTTAGGAGCAACCTTTATTGGAGCTTTCTTCTTCAATTTTCTCTTCTTAGAACTTGAATCATCTGGCTCATCAGATTCTGCATCATCATCAGAATCTTCTGCAGGTTGAACATGTAGATCATCTAACTGTTTAATCAAATCCGACTGATCCTGAACTGAAACTACTGGTAGGGTATTTACAACATCTGTCTGCTGCTTATATATGTAGTACACTATCATCTTGTTCCATATCTTGAAAAAGGATGTCATCAAGGTTAGGCATGGGAGTTTCATCCCAAGTATAAGTAGGAGGCGAAGAAACTTACTCTATAAGATCCATTGAATCTTTAAAAATTAAAGATTGAGAAACTGGAGGAATGATAGAGGAAACAGTTGAAAATCTGGTCCTTAGTTGTTCCAGAACTAAAGAAGTAACTGGAGCAGTATAACATACTATAGCTTTAGAAGAATTAAGCTCAAAAACTGGAGAATAACTATTATACAGAGTATCAAAATCTGATAATAAAGAATTCAAGTTGACTTTAGGATGAATAGAGACATCACCCACAATAATAACTTCTGGAATTTCTGCTAACTCATCTGCAACTGAAACTTCAAACATTTCTGAATCGTCATGTTCACCAACCACTGTTGTTGTTGTTGTAAGCTCTGGAACTGAAAATGCAGATTGAGGAGTTTCTTCATGAGACATCTCCCCCTACCTAGATCTAGGGAGACCTGAATCTAGGCCCCCAAAAGAATGGACAGTAAAGGAAGAGAATAGCTGAGAAGATAGAATAGAGATAGAAGCATCAAGAGGAGCTATAGCTTCATCTATCATCTTTTTGAGAGTTGGTGTAATAAATTCAATAAGATTAGATGAAATGGAAGAGAAATGCAAATACATAAACTCAGGAGTAGTCTGAGTAGATTTAGATGGTGGATTTGGGGCAGAAGAAGATGGAGTGGATCTGTTTGCATAGATTTGGCACATGGTGAAAACTTGAGGTATATGTTGAAGATTGATTGCAGGAGGAATGAAATCAGGAATAGTTTCTTCTGTATAGGGTGTGAGGTGAAGATTGAGATATATTAATTTGAGATGAATGAGGTGGAGACAGAGGAAGTAGATTAAAATTAGGTAGATTAGAAAGTAAAGGGGATGAGGGTGACTGATGAATTGGTGATTGATGAATTGGTGAATGTGGATTGAAGGATGATGTTGGAATCTCTTCAGATAACGTAGTTTAAAGAGTAGAAGGTGACTGAGGAAGAGAAGCATTAACAGGTGGAGTTGATGATGGAATTTGGTCAGATAGAGAAGGTAGTGGAGAATGTTGTGGAGTTAGTAAAGGAGAATTATTGGGAGGAACAGAAACTTCTGCTGGGGATGGGAGAGTCTTTGATACAACCCTTATGCTTTCAGAAGCTTCTCTAGAGGAGGTAGCCATAGATGGCTTAGGGATTACCCTCTCCCATCTTCCAAAGAAAGTAGAAGTAAGCCTCTTAGATGTATTAATAAAAAAGGTCTGAGAGACCAAAAGCTCTAGATACTTGGTCTGTAGGAAAATTCCTAATATCCTGCCATACCCTCAAGATTTACTGGTAATCTTTTTCTTAATAGAATTAAATATGATTGATCCCCAGTTTATCCTTTTCTGATTAACCAAAGCACTTATCAAGTGAAACTTATGACAGTTTATATAGTCGTGTGCAAAGTGCTTGCCCAACAAAACTTTACCAACAATGTATACTAAAAATTTGTACTCAATAGAAAAGTTTTTCTTTAACAAGTGATTAGGGTTTCCATGGGAGTGACCCAACCTACCTAGCATTTCATTAAATTCAGAACTAGAAAAATCTATGTCATCTTCTCCGTTAACAAAACCAAAAATTTCAGTTAAAATTTTATGAGATAAAGGAACCTGGTTTCCTGAGATTGATCCTATAATAACTGGGTTATCTTGAATCTTTGTTGTATGCATCCATTCCTTGATCTCAGATATTGGGAGTTTGATCCTTGTGGACATGAAATACTGCAAATTCTGAGCTTCAAACAGATGTAAGATGTTCTGGAATATTTGGTCTGAATGGCTGAATGACTCCATGTCAATGTCGAATCCAATATCAAACTTCATTGTTGAAAGGATTGCTTGAGAAATCGCCATTGCTCTGCAGGACAGAAAAGATCAAGTGCAAAGGTAAATGAAAATGCACGGGATAGAGTTCGATGAGAAAACCTAGACATAAGTTTTCCAATGTTGAAATGACGAACTCTGTCCGACGAAAACAAAGCATTGAACCCTCTTCGATGAAATATTTCTCAAAAGAAATGCATTTCGTCGATCTCTGGTTGACAAAAGTTTTACGAAGCGAAAAACATTTCGTCGAGCTCTGGTCGATGAAAAGTATTCGAAACTTAAACTTCGAGCTCCGGTTGACGAAAGTTTCTTTAAAGAGGATTCGTCGATCTCCGTACGACGAACGCATCATGAAGAGTTCACACTTCGTCGATCTCCATTCGACGAAAGGTGTGCAATTCGTCAAGCTCAGAACAAAAATCAAATTAATGACTCTCCATTAATCATGTCTAACTGATTTAAGGAGAAAAGATGTTTCTTTTCATCTAAGTGTTTATTGAAAATATCTGCCCTTTGTAAATCAGTAGAAATTGAGACAAGATTAATTTTATTTTTGTCTACATTATCTCTAAGAAAATGATGTCTTATTTCTATATGCTTAGTCCTACTATGCAGAACTGGATTTTGTGCAATAGAAATTGTATTGGTATTATCACAGAATATGGTTGAATTATTTAAGTTGTATCCAAAATCTAGAAGCTGATTTTGAATCCACAAAATCTGTGAACAACAACTCCAGTTGCAATGTATTCAGCATCAGCAGTTGAAGTAGAAACAAAAGTTTGCTTCTTACAAAACCATAACACATGCCTATCACCAAGAAACTGACAAGTTCATGATGTACTTTTCCTATCAACTATACATGCAGCATAGTCAGCATCTGAGAATTCAATTAATTAGAATTCTGACTCTATTGGATACTAGAGTCCTAGATTTGGGCAACCCTTTATATATCTTAAAATCCTATTTGCTAAAATTAGATGAGATTCTTTAGGATTTACTTGAAACCTAGCACAAATACAGGTAACAAACATTATGTCTAGTCTACTAGCTGTTAAGTACAGTAAGGACCCAATGATAGTCCTATATAATCTCTGAACAACAGGCTTGCCATGTTCATCAGTATCAACAACAATATTTGTAGGCATAGGTATTTTCATGGCAGAGGCATCTGACATCCCAAATCTTTTGATAAGGTCTTTAACATACTTGGATTGGGATATGAAAATGCCATCAGGAGATTGCTTCACTTGTAAACCAAGGAAGTAGCATAGTTTACTCATGCTACTCATTTAAAACTTTGAATGCATTAGGTCAGAAAACCTTTTGCATAGTTTGGAATCAGTAGAGCCAAATATTATATCATTTACATATATTTGAACTAGCAAAATTTTATTTTTATGATGTCTAACAAATAATGTGTTATCTACAATGCCTCTACTAAATTTATTTTCTAAAAACGAACTAGCAAGAGTCTCATACAAATCTCTTGGAGCTTGTTTAAGACCATAAAGAGATTTGTTAAGTCTAAAAATATTAGAACAGTGAGTTAGAGAGATAGAACCTGGTGGTTGTTCAACATAAACTTCTTCTTTAAACTTTTCGCATCCATCTGATATACTGTGAATCTATTGAATGCTGTATATGCAAGAAACATCCTAATAGCCTCCAATCTTGTAACAGGAGCAAATGTCTAGTCATAGTCTATGCCTTCCTCCTGTGAATATCCTTGAGCTACCAATCTTGCTTTATTTCTTACTATGATTCCTTGAGCATCTAACTTATTCCTAAAGACCCATTTGGTTCCAATGACCAGATAGTCTTTGGGTCTTGGAACTAAGTTCCAAACAATAAATCTCTCAGATTGATTGAGTTCCTCTTGCATTGTAATGATCCAGTGGGGATCTTGTTCTGCATCTTTGATGGATTGATGTTCAATCTGAGAAATAAAACAATAATGCATCTAATCTTGATTTAATTGATGCCTTGTTTGAACACCAGTTGATATATCTCCAATCACTTGAGATCTAGGGTGATTTATAAGTGTGACAAGATCAACAGGTAGAGTTGGCTGTTCAACTGTTTGTGGTGCTAATTCCTCTGTTGGAATTTCATTTGCCACAATATTTTAAGCATAAATCTCAAGTTTTTGTTCATCACTATCATCATCAGCAATCTGTCGAGAAGGATGTAATGTATCATCTTGTGTTAGGATTAAATCATCCATTTTCTCACACAAATTTGGTACCTAAAAGATTCTATGTTAGAGATATTTCTCTCCATGTAAACATATTACTCTCATCAAAAGTAACATGTACAGATCTTTCATTTTAAAAGTAGATTTGTTATAAATCCTATAAGCCTTGCTAACATGAGAATATCCAAGAAATATTCCTTTTGCAGCTTGGGCTTCAAATTTTCTTATGTATTTCTTATTATTGTTATGAAAGTAACACTTACAACCAAAAACTTTAAAATAATTTATTTAGGTTTCTTAGATTTAAGTAATTCATAGGGAGGCGTACCCTTAAGTTTATGTATTAGACTTCTGTTAAGGACATAGTTTGTTGTGCTTACTGCCTCTACCCAAAAGGATAGGGTCAAGTGAGCATCTGCAATCTATGTTCCACCAGATTCAATTAAGGTTCTATTTTTCCTTTCTGTTACCCCATTTTGTTGAGGAGTTCTAGGAGCAAAAAAATAATGTCTGATATCTTCCTTCTCATAGAATTCTTTCATCAGAGGAGATTCAAACTCAGTGTCATGATCACTTCTGATCAATGCAATCTAAGTAGAGCACTCAATCTTGATGTTCCTAAGAAATTCTTTAAGAACTTTAAAGTTATCTGACTTCTTTCTCAGAAAGAACACCCAAGTGAATCTAGAGAAATCATCAATAATTACTAAAGTATAAGACTTTTCTCCGAAACTTTGTACTGCAATAGGTCCAAAAAGGTCAATATGTATCAAATACAAAATCCTGGGTGAATTAGTTTTAGAAATGGAGTTGAAAATATTTTTGGTTTGTTTGCCTAATTGCCAAGCCCTACAAAGTCCTTCCTTCTTGTAAGAACCAGAAGGTAGTCCTCTTACAAGGTTGTCCTTAGATAGTTTAGTAATAGGATTACATGTCCTAACCTTTTATGTCATAGATCACTAGTTTTACTAAATTGATTAAACAAACAGATTTCAGTTTTTGTAGAGTTAAAAATGACTAAGTAGATATTACCTCATCTAACTCCAGTTAAAACTATTTTATTTAAAATAGAAGTGATTGAACATAACAACTTATTAAAAGTTACCTGATAACCTTCATCACATAATTGACTTATGGAAAAAAGGTTATGCTTGAGACCTTTCACATAAGCTTACTCCCTGAAGGTAACTTATCCATCTTTGACATTCCCATATACCTTTGTCTGGCTATAGTTGGAGTCTCCAAAAATGAATTTAGGTCCAAGCTTAGCTTTGAAGTCACTTAAGTTTTCTTCTCTTCCTATCATATATTTTGAGCACCCACTATCCAGATATCACCGTTCCTCTATGGTAGGATAGTTCTTTCATGTATGAAAACAAATTAGGTGTTTTTGACCCAGGTTACCTTGGGTCCTAGTTTCTTGACATAACAATAATTTGAAATATAGGAACATACAGGTTGATCCTTATAACCAAGTGGATGATATTTCCTAGGAGGGACGATCTACTGAGTAAAGGGATTTATAAATTTTTGAGTTTGATTATAATTTTGAAAAGGGTTAAAATTTCTGCTAACAAAATTTGAGGTCGACGAATTATATTGAATTCGTCGAGCTAAGGTCAATGATTGGTAGTGAGTTCATCCAGCTCCATTCACAGAATAATAGTGTTCATTTTCTAGATTCCACGTTCGTCGATCTATGTTCGACGAATCATATTTAGTTCGTCGAGCACCAGCCGTTGAGTAGTTATACCCAAATTCTGGGTTTAGAGTTCGTCAATCATCGTTCGACGAATAATGCTGATTTCGTCGATCTTGGTTCGACAAATTTTGTTGAACATAATTTTTCTGTGAATTTCTATTTTGCTTTGATTTATTCTTTTGTGAAACTTTAGTAATTTGATCTATAATTTGTAGTACTTCTTTTCCCTTAGCTGATATGAAGTTTATAGGGGTTGATAGAATATGTTTACTTAAGCAGATGAGGCTGACTAGATGAAGCCCCCAAGCCTAGTTTGCCATTGAGCATGACATTGACTGTGCTTGTGATATCCATCTGTTTGATGCTTCTCCCATTAATGGATTCTTCAAACTTTTTAGCCTCATTTAACTTGTTTTCTAAAGAGACTATTTGTTCATTATCAATTTTTAAATTTTCTTTTAAGTTCAAGGTTTTGTGAAGAAAGATTGTCAAATTCAGTTAGTTTCTCTCTGAGAAGTTTAATTTCCTTCTCAGATTTTATTAAATCTTTACATAGTAATTTGAAATATAATTTAAACTGATCAAAAGTAAAATCAAAAGTAAATATTACCTGGTCTTCTTCAGATTATAACTCAGACTCAGAATTGCTGCATGATGCAATGATTGCCATTAAACAGATTTCTTTAGCCTTTACTTATTCTTCATCTTCACTTGAGCTAGATGAAGATTCTGAATCAGATTCACTCAAAGTCTCAGCAATAAAGCCTCTCTACTTATTTTTGTATTTACTGGCAGAGGATTTATGTGAGTGCTTCTTGTACTCTTTCTCCTTCATCTTGTCTTTCTTCTTATTCTCAGGACATTCTGGAAGGATATGTCCTGATTTCCTGCAACCATAACAAACTATTTATTTTGTGGGTGTTTTATCATACCTTGGTTTGTCATCATTTCAGGAAGATCTTCTCCTGAAGTCTTTTCTTGCCACTTTGTAGAATATCTTAGCCAAGAGACCTATAAGATCTTCATTCTCTGGAGATTTTTTCTTCTTCTTATATTGCTTGAAAAGCAATACTTTTTCTCTTTCCTTACTGGGGGTGAATACTTCTATCAGCTTCTCTGGTTTGGATGTGCTTCTCTGGTTCGGATGTGCTCCTCATAAGATTTGAGCTTGCCCAATATGGTCTCTATTGTAATCTCATTTAAACTTCTAGCATCTTTGATTGGCCAGATCCTTGAATCCCATGTACTAGGGAAACACATGACGATTTTATTATTGACTTCTGTCAATGTGATGTCCTTCTCTGAGATTTTCAGCTCATTGAAAATGAGACTGAGTCTTGTGTACATCTTAGCAACTGATTCAGATTCTCCCTTCTTGAAATTCTCATATTGAGAGATCAAGTGGGATCTTCTGTCCTTTCTCTCATCAGCAGATCCAACAACCATTGTGTTGAAGGAGTTCCAAATATCCCTAGCTAAAGAGCATTCATCAACCTTTCAGAAAATATCATCTGACATTGTTTGGGCTAAAATTTTCATAGCCTTGACATCAGTAATTTTTGCTTTCTTCTGGGATTTTGTCCATTCTGGAGGTGGTACAGCACTTGTACTTGTTGTTGCCACTGGTAGAAGTGGACCTGTCAAGATGGAGTTGTAGATATCTTCATCAATAGAGTTCATATAAAGTCTAATCCTCATCTTCCATAGTGCAAACTATTTTAGATTGCACACAGGATGTCCAGTACTTGAATATTCCTTATTTTGTGCCATGATAAATTTCTATGTAAAAATAAAATTTATCAGATCTTATGGTTCAGGTGTTATCATGTAAAACCAAAGAACCTCGCCTCTGCTACCAATTGAAAGTGAGGGATAAATCTACTTTACACTAGAGGGGGTGAATAGGGTATTTTCAAATCTTGATTTAGTTTTATAGCGGATTTTAAAACTAGTGATATATGTATAGAGAGAGAAGTAATCACAGCACATAAATAAAGAGAATAATAATCACAGACGACATACGAAAATTTATAGTGGTTCCCTAATAAATCTGGGTACATCCACTCTTCTACCACCCTGGTAGGAATCCACTACTGGTTTTTGATCAGGTGCCCTACCACCACAGGTTTTTGCTCAGGTGCCCTGCCAGCACAAGATCTATTTTTCTAAGGGAGATCTCGCAACCCTTTGAGCTTTTGATCAGGTGCCCAAAAACCAAATTAAGTCTTTTGATCAGAAGACTTAGAAACCAAAAGATAACTTTTGAAGGGAGTAAAAAACCCTATACAAAGTTTATGAAAATAAACAAAAAGTGATGATGTCTTCTCCGTCAAGGTTCTCTGAGAAGACTACTGGATGTTGAAGTAGAAAGCTCCCCCTAATTTGAGTAGAGTTTATGATCAGGAGAGGGAGTCTTTTCTTTAGGGTGTAGGCCTTCTTTTATCTGAGAGATGAAGACTTTGCACAATAAGTGACTGAAGAACTAATTCTGTAAGCTTATGAAATCTGTAAGAGTATGTGTTGATCTGCAAATCTCTAAGTCAGTATATCTAAGTTTGTAACCTTGAGGCAGCAATCTTCTGTACATATATATATAATGCTGAGTGGAATTCAAACATTTGTATTAATTGATTTTGAAATGTCTGAGGAATTCCCGAGAATGGTAACTGCCTTGGAAATCGATCAGCTTTAAACTCTGTAATAAATCCATATTTAATGTTGTCTCTAAACGACTATACTCGTTAGAATATTTTGCATTAAATATTAGAGTCATAACTGTTTATAATTAAGCCTTGAAATTATTCTGCCTTCAAAATATATAACAGCCTGAAATTTAGCCTGAAACTGTTCTGCCTTCTGTAAATAAAACTGAATAAAACACTGCAAAAAATTTGTCAAACTCAGCAAGCATTTCGTCGACCAGAGCCCGGAGTTTGTCGAACTGAATCTTCTTATTTGTCGACCTGAGCTCAGTGTTCATTGAGTTGAGCATGACTTTCGTCAAGCTGAGTTTTTGAGTAGAGATCAGAGTTCGTCGACCAAAGCTCAAAGTTTGTCGAGATAAACTCAGAGTTAAGACTTTGATTCGTCGAACTGAGATCTTTGTTCGTCGAACGCAACTCTAATATCATTGAAATGAATTCTTCTCTCGTCGATTTGCATTTTTGCTGGAATTCTTCTAAGGCAATAACCCTAGAAATAAACCTATGACCCTAGACTATACAAAATGAGTCAAACTAAACATCCTATTAGTATTCCTAGCCCAAATCAGTAATAGGGTTACAACAGCCAACTTCTTGCTTCTTTTCAAAGAATCCAGAAGGGCACCATACTTGTCAATCAATTGATTGAAATATCCCTTAGATTGTGAGTCATCTTCATCACTGGATGAAGATGTTTCAGAATCTAGAATAGTCTCATATCCAATCTTAGAAGAAGAACTAGATTGAGAATGTATCTTGTTTAGACCAGGCTGATCCTGACTGGATTCCACATCTGACATGTACATCTTCCCATAATAATTATTGGCATCCTCTTCTTCATCAGGATACTCTGAGTCACTATCTGAATGTTATATGCGGCCATGTTACCTATCCTAGCATCAGGATTGTCTTCAGCTTCATATGCAATAGCAGTAAGCAACCCAATGAAGGCTTCTTCTTCTTCTTCAGACTCTGAGGAAGATGTGTCACACATACTCCAGCTCTTTCCAGTCTTGTCAAGGAAGTTATTTTCCTTCTTGCAGATTGGAAGATTCGTGGAACCCAGCTCCTTATGGTTCTCTCCTGAACCCATAAGGACAATTCTTTTAGCTACCCTTGGAGATCAACTCAGACTATCAAGTCTTTTTTGAGCAACCACTCTCTGATACCACTTGAACATCTTTAGTTTCAAGGATATCTAACACCTAGAGGGGGGGGGGGTGAATAGGTTTTAGGACTTTTTTATACCTTTCATGTTTTAGGTGAGTTGTGAGTTAAGGTAGTTTAGGTTCCAAGACAATCACACATAGTATACAAAAATTATATACTGGTTCCCCAGATTATGTCCACTGTCCATCCCACCTTTATAACATCTTGTTAGAAAAGGCAACTTCTCCAATCTCGGCTCCTAAGTGCATACAACAGAGACCGTTTAGGATCACTCAGTATCCTCCAAGACCTACCTCAGGCACAAGGCTCTATAACTCAGAGTAAGCTTTGCTCCTCCATCTCAGTGATCCAAAGATCACCTACCTTAGACTAAGTTAACAGTCCTACACTCAGGCTTGGAGGATAGACCTATAACTCAAAGATGAATCCTCTCCTACCTCAAATATGAAATAGATCCTACCTCAGGCAAACTTCCTGACAACTCAGATCCAGCCTAGGTTCCTACCTCAGACTTGTGCATAAGTCCTACTACTCAGGAACACAGGCCCTACCTCAGATTCACATAAGGATCCTACCACTTTACTTTACAAAAGATCCTACCTAAGCCTTTATAATTTTAGGCTTATACTCAGATCCAAAGGACCTTATAGAGATAAAGGTTTGTTTATGTAGAATTGACACCTGAGAAAATTTCTCAGTATCTTACTCCTTCTGTCCTAAGAAAACTCAGTTCAGATATCTTCTTCTTCACAGCTCCAGAAAATATTCTTCAGGAAAGATCTGCTTAAACTGTGAAGTAACTACAGTTAGGGCTTGCCTTACTGCTTCTTCTTCAGATAAATTACTCTGGACTTGTTGTTGAAGATCAACAATTATCTTATTCTTCTTCTACAACTAGGGTTAGTCTTATCTGCTTTTTCTTTATCAGAGAGTTTCTCTTAACATGCTGTTGCAGGTGAAAATGGTAACAACTATCTTCTTAAACTCTTAGATCAGAAGTTTAAACTTGTTCTTCAGGCTCTGCAGCAATGGCGAGAGGAAGAAAATGAAGTTCTGCATCTTTTCAAAAATCGGTCCCCAAGAGTTGTCTTCTTCCCACTGATCAGATTGCATTTATTATCTTCCATCATACAATGGCTCTTTGAGCATCAGGACCAACAGTAGTTATTGGCTTCAACTTGATTTTGCATTAAATGCAGTACAGAAGGCTTGCGGTGCCGTTTGCCGCCTACTGTAAACTTCCCGCAATGATTTTGAATTTTACTGACGTCAGCATCTGTGTACTTATCCAAATTCAAGCAATTTAGTATAGGCGTTGAGTGGACAACCTTAACTCAATACAAAAACACTTAAACAGATTTCTGTCTCACTAGACATTGAGTGATTAGTCGTCACTCGATGAATTTGGACTTAGCCAATATTTCTGTTGAGGAAGCGTTGAGTGAGCGACCTTCACTCAACGCTTTTGTCCTTAGACAAACTTTTTGTTGATAGGCGTTGAGTGCGTTGAGTGAGCCTTTGTCACTCAACTCTTTTGTCATTGTACAAACATTCTGTTGATAGGCGTTGAATGCATTGAGTGAACCTTCATCACACAATGCATACATGACTTTCCTATCATCTTTATGAGGCGTTGATTGAACAGCCTCCACTCAACGCTTTTATACTTGGTTGATTTTTATCAGTATGAAGGCATTGAGTGAGCTGTCTTCACTCAACATTTTCTACCTTTGCCTATCTTCTTGATGAGGCGTTGAGTGAATTGCCTTCACTCAATGCTTCTGTACTTTGCCAACTTCTTTGTTTAGTTATCGTTGAGTGAACTGTACTCACTTAACGCTTTTGGACTTAGACAGATTTTCTGTCTACATCTTCTGAGGTTTTGACTGAAGCTTGTTCTGTCAACGCTTTCTGAGCTTGGCGTTAAGTGAACTATCTTCACTCAACGCTTCTGGACTTAGCCAGATTTCTTCTCAGTTTCTCTTGCTTTGACAGCATAGAGCTTTACTCGACGCTTCTTTCTTCAAGAGTTGAGTGATCTGTCCTCACTTGATGTCTCTGGACTTAGCTAGAATTCTTCTTTGCCAATGCTGAAGCTTTGACTGTCTGAGCTTTACTCGATGCCTCTTGTTATACGGCGTTAAGTGAACTGTCTTCACTTAACACCTATGGACTTAACCAAATTTCTGTCTTGTCAATAGTCAGGCTTTGACTGCCCATGCTTTACTCAGTGCTTCTTAACATCTGGCGTTGAGTGAACTTGCTTCACTCAATACATGTGGACTTAGATAAATTTCTATCTTCCCAACATTTTTCCTTATGTCAACCTATCACTATCACTTAGACAACTGATCTAATCATTGTTCTAAAGAACATCCTGCACACATTGAACTTAGAGAATGCATCAAATACATCTATGCTCTTTGTATTGATGGTCATTCCTCTTCAAATCCAGAGAACATTGAAGGGAAATATTCCCAACATTAACACTTAATCATGGTTAACAATTAACCAATGTGCAGATCCACACGAAAAAATTTACAGCATTCACAATCCAAATGCACCCCAGATGTGCACAAGAAAAATCATCAACTCATGACGAACTAGGCTAAATCTAAACATCTAGAACCCTTTTAAATCTTCAGATTTACATGAATTGGACATGTGTAACACTAACTCTACATACACAATAGACAAGCTCGTATCTCTATGTGTTATTCAAAATCTTATATACTTAGTTTCACAAACCAATAAGAGGGACGGTTACTATTAAGGAGAAAAAGGATATCACAAAAAAATCACATGTGTTCTTGGCAGGGTTCCAAGAATAGATTTGGGCATTTAGAACACTTCTAAATTTGTAGATTACACGCAATAGATTTAGCAACATCTAAAACAATAATCATTGTCGAACCTCCCTCTGATACCAATGTTGGGTTTTCTATACATCGCAGCACTTGTGCGCAGTAGAATAAGGAACAAGAAAACCACAAATGAAATAGATCCTGTGATGAACATTGATCAAGATGTAAATTATTGTAAATAAAAATTTACCTTTGTGGGAATGAGTCACTACTCAACCGCGATGCTCCAAGAAATCCGGCGGCCACTAGTGGTTGGAGTTCTGGGTGCCGAATAAAGTCCACACATCTACAGGTTATCCACATGAATGAGAAAACCCTTATACACTTGTCACACAAGATCTAGGCTGGTGGAAAGCAATTTGCGTCTTAACAGACTGTTAGATGTACTCCAGAAGAGGCAGCGACAGCGGGCGCCAAAAATGGGATGAGAGACAGTGATAGGATCGAGACTTTTGGAAAAGATTTCTGTTAGCCTTTTATCACTAGAGCTTATCAAAGTCCAGTACAGTAAAAACTATAAGACATCTTATATTTATACCCAAAGGAATAAACAACATAAATTCATCGCTATCGGCAGGCCCGTAACGCATCGAAATTTTTCTCCATGAGTTAACACTTGACTTGACGAAGCGTCGAGTGGACTCAACACACTCAACGCCTGGCAGTGCTCTCAACACATGACTCGATGAATCAACACTTGACTCGATGAAGCATCAAGTGGTATCGATGCACTTAGCGCCTAACTCTACGAATAAACTCTTGACTAGACGAAGCATCGAGTGGTCTCAACGCACTCAACGCCTAGCTGTGCCTAGTCTCAACACACTCAACGCCTACCTCGATCAATCAACACTTGACTTGACGAAGCATCGAGAGGTCTCAACACACTCAACGCCTAACTCATCGAAGTGTCGAGTGGTCTCGATGCACTCAATACCTGACTCGATGAATCAACACTTGACTCGACGAAGCATCGAGTGGTATCGACGCACTCAATTCCTAACTCGACGAATCAACACTTGACTTGACGAAGCGTCGAGTGGTCTCAACACACTCAACGTCTGCCAGGGCTTGGTCCTTCAGTCATCACATATGAGTAAGAGCAACATAATCCATTCCTCCAATTTATCAAAATGCTCTTATGTACGACCCTATAGGCTCATATTGTGTTGGCAATGAGACTATATGTTTGATCACCTCTAGATCATATTGGTAACACCAACAGACATCAGGACAAACATAACTGGGTGACCTCAAAAGTTGATTTCCTAGAGGCATAGGGTTGACATGCACCATATGATGGATGCGAATAAAGAGTTATTCACCAACCATATAAGAGTTGCATGATGATGCAATCTGGAAGCATTGCCCACCTAAATAACTATATTATGAGAGAAACTCCAAAGCTGGGCTCATGGTGTTGGTGAAATATGGATCTTGTCTACTGAGAAAGTAGCTCACATAAACTCTTCGAATTGATATTGAGGGTTATCGGTTTGATTAAAATAGTGGGAGTAATTTTAATTAAAGTCATAATTGAAATAAAAATGTATTTTGAAATGTAGTACTACGTTTGTTTTTGCATAAATTCTTGTAGAATTTCCATGGCAAGTGGATCTCATTGCACCCTGTCCTTCAGAGCAATCCTTAAGAAGGAGAAACTTAGCGGGATAAATTATTTGGACTAGTATAGAAATTTGAGAATTGTTCTTAAGTAAGAGCATAAGCTCTATGTATTGGAAGAGGATTGTTGGGAATATTGCCATCAATGTTCCCTAGATTTGAAGACTCATCCGAATCAATACCAAAAGCATAATTGGATTTGATGTTGCTCAAGTTCATCATTTGTAGGATGTTCCTTAGAACAAGTTTAGACAGGTTGTCTAAGTGATTATGATAGGTCACAAGGTATAAAGGTGGAGTGACAAAAAATCATCTAAGTTCAAAGGCGTTGAGTGAAGCTAGTTCACTCAATGCCAGATATCATGGATGGATGCAGAAAAGATAGAAAATCATCTAAGTCCACAGGCGTCGTGTGAAGCCAGTTCACTCCACTCTAGATGCCAAAAAGCGTTGAGTAAAGTTGGACAGTCAAAGCCCAATAGTTTATAAAGGAGCTTTGCGGTGAAGTCCACAGGAGTTGAGTGAAGGCAGTTCACTCAACACCATATGACAAGAGGCATCGAGTAAAGCTCATTCTGTGAAATCTTCAGCATTGGCAAGCAATAAATTTGACTAAGTACAGAAGCGTTGAGTGAGGATAGCTCACTCAATGCCCAAAGAAGAAGGCATCGATAGGACATTGTTTAGTGAAAGCTTAACAAGTGATGGAAAGAAAAATCTGCCTAAGTCCAGATGCGTTGAATGAGGACAGCTCACTAAACACAAGCTCATCAAGAAGAATAGCTAAGTATAGAAGCGTTGAGTGAAGCCAGTTCACTCAATGCTTCCTCAGAAAGATGGCAGCCATTTAGAGAAGAAGCTAAGTCCAGGAGCATTAAGTGATGAAGGCTCACTCAACACACTCAACATCTAAACAACAAAAAGATTGTCCAAGGACAAAAGCCTTGAGTGAAGGCTATTCACACAACGAACTAAATTCCAGGAAGTGTAGAATAGTTGACTAAGGGATTTTTCGCTGAGTGAAGTCCATTCACTCAACGCACTCAAAGCCTGGGATAAAACTGAGAATTTGGCTTAGTCTACAGATGCTGACGTCAGCATGAGTCAGCAAAGTTTCAAAATGTTGTGAGAAAACTACAATACATGATAATGGCACCGCTTGCCATTCATGCTGCATTTAATGCAAAAGCAAGATTGCAGTTTACTAATCCAAGTCGGCCCACGAGTCAAAGAGCCGTTGAATGACGGAAGATAAAAGGAATGAGATCGGCGGAAGCAAATTAACTTTTAAGGTTTTATCTTCTCGCAAAGAGGCCGAACTTCATCTTTTTCCACTAGCCAAAGTTGTAGAGCCTGAAGAACAAAGTTCATAGTGTAGATATAAAATTTCACACAGTTAGCTGTAGCGATCTTCACCTACTATAGCGATTTCAGAAGAGTTTTCTGAGTAAGAAGAAGAAGTAGAGCATTCTAATTTCTGCAGTCAAGGTTGGCTGAGTGTGGAATACCAAGAACTGTCAATTCATTTGTCTTCATCAGCAAGATCAGAAACTTGAGTTTATGAGTTACTTCCAGCCTAAGTAGCAGTTTCTTGAAGATCTACATTCTTGTTGCTGAGAAGAAGTTAGGGCTAGGATTTTCTCTGCTCAGGAAGTAGAAGGCTTAGAGAAATTTCTCCGGAGTCAAATCAGCAACAACAAACACTTTTTTTTCTATATTATCCATTAGATCTAAGTTGTAGGCCTATTTTATAAAGGCTGAGTGTAGGATCATTTGTTGATCGGAGGTAGGTTCCTGTGTGGATCTGAGGTAGCGCAGATTGCCTGAGGTAGGAGAGTCATTCTCTTTTAGTGGTAGGGCCTTTGTGCCCGAGATGTAGGATCCAGCCTTGGATATAAGGTAGTGTCTTTATGCCTGAGCTGTAGGAGAGTCGTCCTCTCTGAGTTGTAGGGCTAACCTCATAGCCTGAGTTGTAGGACTATTAATTTAATCTGAGGTAGGTGATCTTTGGATCACTCAGTTGCAGGAGCAGGCTTGTTCTGAGGTAGGGCTTTGTTCCCAAGTTATAGTCCTTGGAGGAGACTGAGAAATCCCGCCACATCTGTGTTGTAAGCTCTTAGGAGTCGTGTTTTGGAGAAGTGCCTTGTCTAACATAGTATTAGAAAGGTGGGAGGGAAAGTGGATGTACTCATAATCTTGGGAACTACTATAAATTTTGTGTGTGCTTTTTGTGGTGTATCTTGAAAGCAAAAAACAACTAACTCACAACACACATAAAATAAATAAAGTTATATAGAGACCATAAACCTATTCACCCCATTCTAGGTGTTTAGCTACCCTTGAAACTAAAGAATTTCAAGTGGTATCAAAGGGAGGTTACTCAAAAAGGACTTAATAATCAGAGTAGATCTCAAAGGGTAGCTAAAAGTATAGTACTTATGGGTTCATAAGAGAACCACAAGGAGCTGGGTTCCATGTAACTTACTATCTGTAGGAAGGAGAGCTTTGGAATCTGGAAGGAGATGGTCAGACTCTTCATTGATTCATCTGACTAAAGGATCTTCATTACAGTTCAAGAGGTTCCTTTCCTCCTTATGAAAGTCTCAGCTCTAGATGCAACAGTCCAGACACTAAAAAAGTATTCAGAGATGACCAAGGATGAGGTCATATTAGCTATAATGGACAAGAGGGCACATAACATAATAGTGAGTGTCAAAGATGATTCTACATGGAAGAAACTGAAGAGGTCAGAGATGATAGGTAGTCCATGCTGAACCAATAGTATGAGGCTTTCAGGCTGTCCCAGAAAGATAGCATATCTGAATGCTATGAAAGATTATTCAGAATAGTGAATGTGCTAAGGACATATAGGAGGGTCTTCAACCATTATGAGCTGAATGACAAGTTCCTAAGGTCTCCAACTAGAGACTGGGACACCAAGATCTGTGCCATCAAAGAGGTGGCAAAGTTGGCTGATACTCCACCTCATACACTGTTTGGGAAGCTGCTCTCTTATGAGATGCAGATGGCTACCTAGAAGAAGGAGGAGACCATCAACAAATCCGAGGCCAAGGAAAGGTCTTTGGACTTCAAAGCTGAGATCTCCAAGAAGAACAAGGAGAGGATTGCCTCTCCTCTAAATAGGCCTGCTAATTCAGACAGCATATGGTCAAGCTCATCTGATAGCAGCTTGATAGATGAAGACTTCGTTTCCTTCTCCAGGCAGTTTCAGAAGTTGATGAAGAGGAACAGTGGAAGAGTGGACCTTCCTACTCTCATCACAGGATGAACCACTCCAAGGGATAAAAGTATGACTTTAAAACTAGTAAACATGTTTCCTCTAAAGTTATTTGCTATTGTTGCAGCAAACCTGGGCATATAATTGCTGACTGCCCAGTGAAGAGAAGAGAAGATGGTGAGAAAAAGTTCCACCAGCACAAGGGCAAGAAGGAAAAGTCCTTCATTGCATAGAAGGAGAAGAGATACAGTAAGTCTGACTCAGCATCTTCTGAATCTAAAGAAGAAGCATACATTGGGCTATTTGCTGCTAAAGAAGATGTTGGAGAAGCTGTTGAAGAAGAAGCTGAAGACTATCCTGCTGCTAAGATAGGTATTAGGGCCCTTCTATCATATTCAGATAGTGACTTAAAGGTGGATGAAGATGAATAAGATGCCAACAGCTATTATGGGATGATGGCCAGGTATGATGAAGAATTCAACTAGGATCAGCCTGGTCTAGAAAATGTATTCTCTCTATCCAGCTCATCTCTTGACTCAAAGTATAAGACTAGTCCAAATTCTGAGGCATCATCATCCGGTGGTTGAGGATGGGTCAGAATCTGAAAAAGATGTCAATCAATTGATTGACAGGTATGGTGCCCTTTGTATGCTTTCAAGAGAAGCAAGAAGTTGGCCAAGAGGCAAGCTGAGGAGATCAATTCCCTTCAGCCATCTGCTTCCCAGCAGGCTGAGAAAGCAACCCGGCTGAATTAGAAGGCTACGGAAGTCAATCTACTGAAAAACATTTCCCTAATTCATATTGGCACCATCAGATTCAAGAATAGTCTCATTAGGGATCTTGAAGAGAAACTCCAAAGGGAGAAAATGATAATGGCTAGTTACTCTAAGCTAATTACTGTGTTGCCCTTGATAGACTCCTTCTCTCATAAGTGTAAGAAGGGGTTATGATTCAAGGGAAGCATAAGAGTTGCCTATCCCAAAGGGAAAGGCAAATCTCCATTTCAACCTCTATCATTCAAGCCTCCTAGTCCTTTTAAGAAGTTCTATTACCTTCAAATAGGTATGACCAAGAGAGCATCTATGGTCACTGGATGAATGGTAGATCCACTAGTGTGAACAAAGATGTTCACAGCTATGGTGGAAGATATAGTAAGGGAATGAGTGACTTTATGGCTCCCCATGAGGAAATTCAAATGGCCCATCAGCGACCATGTATCTTTGGTACCTCAGCCCCCACTCTCAAGAACAAGGCAGTGGCCCTCACTGAAGACCTTCCAGCAAAGACTCAGACCAAAGGTAAGTCTATCAGTAGGCCAGATCTGGCTATCCCTGATGCTATAAATAACATGTCCTCTACAAAAAAGGCTGTTGTAAATGGAATTCAGAGCAAGCTAAGAAAGTCTATTAAAAGACTCACCTTTCAGTTAGATCCTTGCTGAAAGGAACTTGAAGATGGTAGGTGCTCCTCTTCCTTCTATTCAGTCAACAGTTAACCAAACTATCAGACCTGCTAAAAAAGAAGATATAACATTCATGGGTGCTAGTGATGTGGTAAGGTGGGGAATTTTGCCCTAGATTGTGGGCACAATACAAGTGTGCCCAGAGCAAATGTTAGTCCTCCTGTTAGAAAATCTGTAGGAAGATAATTTCTATTTCAGGCTAATTAGAACCTAGGACCCAGTAATTATTGGGGTCCTGAGGCAAGATAAATTTTGTCTTGCAGGTTAGTCCAAGTGCCCATACCTCGATATGGTATTTGGACAATGGTTGTTCCAGGCACATGACTGGAATAAGGATCAATCTAAAGGAGTACACTCCAGTGAAGGATGTACCCAAAGTAATTTTTGGTGATTCAGATAGACAAGTGACAAGAGGCTAAGGTAAGATTACCATTGGCATAGTCACCATCTAAAAAGTGGCTTATGTTGAAGGGTTGCAACACAACCTGATAAACATAAGGCAACTCATTGATCTTGGTTTTGTCATTGCATTCCACAAGGATTATTGTCAAATTAAGAGGTCAAGTGACCAAGAGGTCATCTTGAGAGACACTAGGAGTGAAAATGTTTATTGCTTAAACTTTCTATATCTTAATAAAGAATCACCTATATGTATAGTTGCAAATGAGATAGTCTCATACTGTGTACAATGGCATAAGAGGCTAGCTCATTTGAACTATAAAACCATTGGCAAGCTCTTTAGTGAAGAGCTAGTTAGGAATGGTCCCAAGATGAAATGTATCAAGGAAGGCATTTGCTCAGCATGCCAAAAGGGTAAGCAGATCAAAGCTTCCTTTTAAAGCATCGGGACCAAAGACTCTGTGAGGTGTTTATACCTCATGTATATGGACTTGTTTGGTCCTATTCAAGTAAATAATCCAGGTAGGAAAGTCTACACCCTTGTGGTGGTTGATGACTATTCTATATTTGCCTGGGTTTTCTTTCATAGGAAAAAGTCTGAAACCCCTAATATCTTCAAGACATTTGTCAAGCAAATTCAGAATGAGCTAGAGAGTACTGTGGTCAAAATCAGAAGTGATCATGGAACTGAATTCCAGTCTGAATGCATGACAAGGTTCTGTGAAGAGTACGAGATTCATCAAAAAATTTCTTCTCCAAGAACACTCCAGCAAAATAGGATTACTGAGATGAATAATAGAATTCTCATAGAGGCTAGCTGGATCTTTCTAAGTGATACATCTCTCCAATAATATTTCTGGGCTGAGGCTGTTAACACTTCATGTCATGTCCTTAACAGAGCCTCTATCACTAAGAGACACAAGAAGACTTCGTATGAGATTATGAAGGGTAGAAAACCAAATCTGGCCTATCTCAAAATCTTTGGTATCAAGTGCTATGTGCTGAATAATGGAAAGTCCTATGTGACTAAGTTTGCTTCCAAGTCGTATGATGGGATTTTTGTTGGGTACAACAATCTTAGAAAGGCATATAGGATATACAACTTGGAAAGTCAAGTTATAGAAGAGTGTCTTAATGTAGTTTTTGATTAGTCAACTATGATTAACAATGAGCTGCCAAGCTCCTCTTCAAGTCTTGCAGGTACAGAGCTGATGATGGATAAGCTAACCATTAAAGATGCTGCTCCATCAGTCCAAGATGCAGTGGATATTCCAGAAGAAGGGCAAGGAATACTTGAAGTGGATGTAAATCAGCAAGATGCATCCACTGAAGCAAATGTTGAAGGATGATTGTCTCCACATGTTAGGCATCTAAGAGATAATCCAAGACACCAGATTATTGGTGATGCAAATAAAGGAGTGGTGACAAGAAGCAAGAGACTTAATACAACTTTGCATTCAAGTTTCCCGTCACAAGTTGAGACCAAGAGATTTGAAGAGGCCAAAATATATCAGTTCTGGATTGTAGCAATGTAAAAGGAAATGAACCAGTTTAAGAGATGTAAGGTCTAAAAGCTGGTTCTCAGACCAAAATGATATAATGTCATTAGAGTCAAGTGGATTTACAGGAATAAACTTGATGAAAATAGCATTATAATCAAGAACAAGTCTAGGCTGGTAGCTAAAGGGGTATAGACAAGAAGAAGGTAATGACTTTGATCAAACCTTTGCCCATGTAGGAAGATTGGAAGTCATCAAACCCTTCCTTACATATGTTGCATACAAAGGATTTAAAGTCTACCACATGGATGTGAAGTCAGCCTTCCAGAATGGTGACTTAAAGGAAGAAGTATATGTTGAACAGCCTTCGGGTTTTGTTGATTCTAACTCTTCTGACTTTGTTTATAAACTTAAGAAATCTCTATATGGTTTGGAGCAAGCCCCTAGAGCATGGTATGAGACATTATCTAGCTTCCTCATTGAGAACAAATTCTCAAGGGGGAGGATAGACAAGAACCTATTCCTAAGAGAATCTAAGGGCAAGATCAGTAACGTCCTGATTTGTGTTAGGACCCTTGTGCGCACTTTCAACTCAAGAGAGCTGACATGGGCTCAGGGTGGCTCAGGGTGCCCTGGCAGCTTGGCTTGCACCTGAGTTAGGAGGAAGCCTCGACTCGACAATGGTTGTATGGACACAATAGCATGACGATAGTAGATATCGCGCGGTGATAGTAGGCGTTGAGTGTACATGCTGAATAAACAGAGGCGTTGACAGCGTTGAGTGGACTAAACAAGTGTTGAGTGCTATCGCATAAACATTAGATGGATATCGCACGGCAATAACAGACGTTCAATGTATATGCTAAATACACCAAGACGTTGAGAGCATTGAGTGGACTCAATAAGCATTGAGTTCTATCGCGGGAAGATAACTGATGTTGCACGGTGACAGCAAGCATCTAGTGTGTATGTTGAACTGATAGTTCTTGTTTTCAAGGTAGCTAACAACCTAGAGGGGGTGAATAGGCTTTTGGTCTCTTTTCTTGTTTTCTTAAATATTTCTTTTTTAAGAGCTTTGGATTTAGGTTGTTTTTTTCTTCCAAGATGTACATAACCCGCACAAAGAAAATAACACAGAAAAGCACACAGTGATTTATAGTGGTTCCACTAACTACGGTACATCCACTTTCCCTCCCACCTTTAAAACTTATGTTAGTCAAGGCACAAACTCCTCCAAAATGCTCCTCATAGCTTACACCTCAGGCCCTCAGCCTTACACCATAAAGGTCCCTACCTCAGAGCCCTGAAGTGCTCCTACAGCTCAGTGATCCTCAAACTATCTACCTCAGCCTTATCTCTAAGGCTTACATCTAAGGTTTTTCAGCCCTATAACTTCAGGCTCATGGCCGTACTCTCAGAGTGATGTAGCACTCTTACAGCTCAGTACCCTACCATGTACCTACCTCAGTGCCCTTCTAGGCACCTACAGTTCAGCCTCCTCCAAGGCCTACAACTCAGTGACACACTTCTCACCAACAACTCAGTGACTCAACAGTCACCTACCTCAGGTACTAGGCCCTACACTCAGGCTGGGAGGATAGCCCTACCTTAGATCCACAAAGGATCCTACACTCAGAGAGCAGCACACTCCTACCTCAGGCTTTTAAGACCTACAGCTCAGCTCCACACTTGGATCCTACAGGGTAAAGGTGGGTTGGTGGTTACTCTTGACACAAGAGATGTTTCTCTGTGTTAATCTTCTTGACTAAGATAAACTCAACCCAACTATGAGTACAGGAATTTATTTCCTGAGTCTACCATAACTAAACTAAGAAGTTCTTAGTCCTAACTATTTGCACAGCAACAAGTATATATATTTACTTGAGCTGGAAGTAACTTGCAGAACAATGTTCTGTCCTTCTCTGAACTGAACCTAAAGTTCAGCCCTAACTTCTTCTTCACAGCACCAAGGATATTTCCTGCTAGTGATGTGAAGTAACTACAGCACAACTAGCTGCAAACTGAGCTAAAGGATTCTCAGCTCAACTTCTTCACAACAACAAGTATGCATGTGCTGGAAGCAACTTGTAGAACCATGTTCTACCCTTCTCTCTTTCCTGGGATGAGGTGATTCAGCCCTAACTTTGACTCCTGAGGACTAGACCCCTGATCCTTCTTTCAGATCTTTGATTCTTCAAGCTTTCTTCTCTTCACAGCAACAAGGATGAAGATCTTGCTTTGGCCTGTTCTGGAAGTTGCTTGCAGATCAGCTTCTCTGCTCCTTTCTGAATTGAGCCAACTGCTCAGCCCTATCTCCTTCTTCACAGCTCCTAAATAGAATGTTCCTTAGGATTTGTTTGATGGGTCAGTGAAGCACCTGCAGTAAGGGTCGGCCCAAGCTGCTACCCTTTTCTCATAGAATCCATCTAAGCTAACCTTTTGGTGTAGATGATGATTATACTAGCTATCTTGTTGTTAAAGATGTTTATACCAATAGTTAACTTGCTCTTCATCTTACAGACTTGAGCTTCCTGTTCTTCAGCTCCACAACAATGGCGGAGAAGAAGAACTGCCTGATTGCTTTTTCCGAAAAACTTTCTTTCTCTGTAATGTCTATCCCTTTTATTGATTATGACCCAATTGTTCTTGAGCAGTGGGGCCTACATATTTAATGGCCAGCAGTAACCTTGCTTTAACGCTAACTGCCATACAGTAGGTCTGCGGTAATATTTGTCGCGTACTATAGCCATCCCGTCAATAATTTGAAATATGTTGATTTATTGACTTGCTGACGTCAACAACTGTGGACTTAGCAAAAAATCAAGCAACATTAGTATAGGCGTTGAGCGAGGGTCATTCACTCAATGCCAAATCACTTAGATAGATTTACTGTCTCTTAGTGTTGAGTGAGTAACCTTCAATCAATGCCAACCTACTTAGAATATAAATCTAGTTGTAGGAGTTGAGTGATTCAGCTTTACTCAATGCCAACTTACTTTATTAGCTTTCTGCTACTTGGCATTGAGTTAGTGAGCATCATTCAACGCCAAACTTCCTCAGACAAAATTCTGTCTTCACTAGGCATTGACAGCATTGAGTGAGCAAACTCCACTCAACGCTTTTTGTCTTAACCAATTCTGCAGCCTTTTCTGCATGCCTGACGTTGAGAGAGTTGAGTGAGCACATCTCACTCAACGCATTTTGCCTTAGCCAAAATCTTCCTGTTTCTCTAGCATTGAGAGCGTTGAGTGTGTCTTCATCACTCAACGCTTTTTGCCTTAAAAAAGCTTTCTACATCTTAGGCGTTGAGAGCGTTGAGTGAGCATGCCTCACTCAATGCCTTTTGCCTTGGCCAAATTTCTAAACATAGTTCGACGAACTGAACTGAGTTCAACAAACGGTGAGCTTAGCTCGACGAACTCTGAACTCAGTTCGACGAATTCTGAACTGAGTTCAATTCACAGCTTTTTACTCTATGGAGTTGAGTGTGCCTTCATCACTCAACGCCAAACTACTTAGCCATATTACTACCTATAGATGTATGGCATTGAGTGAGTCAACTTCACTCAATTACTGTGGACATAGCCACATTTCCAGCTTGCCAACATTCATTCTTACCTCTGGCATTGAGTGAGCTTACTTCACCCAACGCCTGTGGACTTAGCTGCATTGTCAATAGCTCCTTGACTTCTGGTGTTAACTGAGCTTACCTTACTCAATGCATGTGGACTTTGGGGAATTCATGCCTTTCCAGCATCTTCTCTTGGTGTCCACCTTTCTGCCTTATGACCACCTATCACATCACTTAGACAATCTATCAAGACTTGTTTCATGGAATATCTTGCACAAGATGAGCTTAAACAACATCAAATGCAACTATGCTATTAGTGTTGATGGTGATGCCTCTTCAAATCCACTCTAGGGAACATTGTGGGCATTAGACCCAACAATCTCACCCTATTTGAAGAAGGCAGAACACACAGCAATACTAAGAGGCATTACCATAATAGGAAGAATAATTTCATGCAGCTGTAGATTATAATCTGCTACACCTGCTAGCTTATGCTATATTAATTCAATATGCTCCATTTAATTGTATTAACTCAATAGGTTGAGTCAATGCATTCTCATACTACTTGAGCAATTGCTCAAGTAATATGCACTCTCCTTTATACCACTTAATATTTAAATGGAGCACCACTATAAGCACTTACGTCAAAATATGCACTGACACAATCATGGCTCAACATGTAGTTAGTCTTTGCATTTCTCATAATACTAGTATCTTTTCCAGTATTATGAACCAACTCAACATGACCTAGTCATGTCAATCAATTTCTTCTATATCTCACCCTTGTATATTTCCACCCATCTCCCCATGTCTATCTTCCTCAATTGGTATATCTATTGAGGGAGGAGAAAGGATCATGGGAGAGATTATCTCTTGATCCTAGTTAGAGTCCTATGTTGATAACACTGAGGATCATATACTAGTGATCAAACTTCTAGATTAGGAGTCATACCTTTTGTGTTGATACATAGAAACAACATAATACTTCATCACTTGAACTTGCTGCACACATAGTTCCACTTGCTGATGTTGTATCTACAGAATCAGCATCCACTTTTGGTGATATCATTGATAAACCACATTATTGCAGTACCTTGACTCTTGAGTGAACCTTGGATCCACTTGAGCTGGCTGCTAGATGTTCCTCTTCTCATAATCTCCCCCTTAGTCTGTGCATTGTCCTTAAGACATACTGATCAGCAGTTGTCACAGTTGATCTACTGCAGTAGCTGCCTGCACCCCCCCCCCCCCCTCAACTGAGGCATCCTTTGTCTGATTATTGGTAGACATTCTGGTCTATGCAAGTCTGGATACCATATGATGGTCTTTATAGTCTTGATGTCACATAAAGGACTTATCTACCTACAAGAGAAGTAAATCCTACAACATAAACTAGATTTTGGAGCTGCCGAAGCTATCCTAAGTTCCACATACCCAACTCAACCAAGAGGGTGTTGAACTTGACTTCATCTAGTGGTATGATAAACATGACAGCCGCTTGTCAGTCAGGACAAACTCAGCATTGAGTTCTTCCTTATGCTCCCAAGCTTATTGATACTTAATCTACATATGCATAGTCCTGCTATGATAGACATGATTCCTAGAAACTTAGATTACACTAATAGAATATCAATATAAAATGGTTCTACTTATCTGGAGGTTATGGTTCTGGAGCTGTGGCTGGATTCTCATAAGTTAATCACAGCAGCTCCCTTGTACCATGATCACTTTTTGCTGAGCCAGGTCTTTTCCTTTCCTTTATCATCAGACTTGCCTCTAACATCAGCTTTCTATTCAAGCCACAATGACCTTTTTTACATTGGCAACTCAAACTTCCTTCTCCTCCTAGATTATTGCCTTCATCCTTGATCATGGCCAGTTACCACTCCCATAGTGATTGAACCACTTGTATCCTTCTTCTTGGCTTCATCTTTCTGATCATGAGATTTTTTTATTCTTTTCTCCCCCTAGCTGATTGCAAATGATACTAATGGTGCAGCTGTCAGCTTTCTCTTCTCATGAGGCTGAATTTTCTCCTACTGCTACTGGACTTATATACCATTTGAGCCTTAAATGATCTTTCCTTGAACCATCCTTTCATGTTGATACCAAGTCTTTCTTTATACTGTTATTTCAAAAGTAATGTGATGAATTGTATCAACAATAGCTGGAGCAATCCATTTGTTCTAGTAAACTGATTGGCTTGCCATCTTCCAGCAGGTGCCATCACCTGGGTAGTTTCCTTCTCAACCTCTACAATGTACATGGGGACAAGCTGATCCTCAGTAGTAATGCTGATCTATTCTATGATGGGGGAACTTTAGCTAAGATTCAAGCTTGTCCAGCAACCTTGACTGAACATGCTCCCCATCATCATTTGCACAGATCATGTCCTTATGACTGTCAGTCATCATTTCAGTTGACGATATCACTTGACAGTTTGACCCTTCTGTATAGTGAGTCTGATCAACTGAGCACAGTGTGCCTCTTCCTTGCTGCTCACAGAGGAGCTACTCCTCGTGATTTGCCTCAGTGATGATTACACCCTACTTGTTCTTCTCCTAGTTTGCTGGTGTGGTAGCAAGGCTTAGTCCAACCAAACAGTCTTGCTGGCTGGATCCTGCTAGTCTTTGCACAATACTTTTGCACTTTATCCTTCTCTAGGAATGCACACAACATCCTTACCCTTGGGGTATGAACCATAGGATAACTTCCTTATTCCAGTCCATGTTCTGGAACATCTTCTGTCTAAGTTCCACATGGGGGATGGGCACTTAGACTAACCTGCAAAATAGAATTATCTTACCTTAGGACCGAAATAGGTATTGGGTCCTAGGTTCTAATTATTCTGAAATTTGACTTGCCTACCTGCAGTATTTCTAATAGGTAGGCTAACTCTTGCTCTAGACATTGAAGTATTGTTCCAGCAATCTAGGGCAAAATGCCCCACCTTGTCACAACACCAACACTCATGGATACTATATCTTATTTTCTGAGCAGGTCTTGCAGTGTAGTTAACTGCTGACTGAATAGAAGGAAGAGGAACAACAACTTTCTTTAGGCTCCTTTCAGCAAGGATCTGACTGAAGTGTACTCTTTTAGCAGGCTTCCTTTGTTTGCCCTGATTTGTATTTATAGTAGTCTTCTTTGCAGATGACATGTTGTTTATATCATCAGAGCTAGACAAGTTTGGCTTTCTGGTAGACTGACCCTTTGTCTGAGTCCTTGCTAGATGGGCTTGAGTGAAAGCCACTTCCTTATCCTTGTGAGTTAGGGCCGAGGCACCATATATAAAAGTTCTAGAATGGGCCATTTGTACTTCTTCATCAGGAGCCTTAAAGGCATTCATTACCCTACCCTTTCTTCTCTAATTGTAAGATACACTTATATTTTTACAAGAAGAATTCCCATTCTTACATTGACTAGACATGCAGTCCTAGTCGTACCTGTTAGAAGGGAGGATTACCTTATGAAAGTTTGATTGTAGCACAACAGGAGCTTTACCTCCCCTCTGAGATTGGATAACCTTAGAAATCCACTCAAATTCAGATTTTATCTTGATAGCATCTACCTTAGAGAAATTGTCCACTATCCTCTTCTCCCTTTCAAGTTTCTCTTCAAGAACCTTGATCATAGAGTCTATTAATTGATGGACTCAATATGGACATCTACCATGATCTTCAGAAGAGTTACTTCCCTGTCTTTCAGAGATAGCAAGGATGAGGTCTCATCTTGCTAAGAAGCAGCTAGCTAGAGGGAGGCAATTTCCTCTACTAATTTCTTAACAAGCAACTTGATTTTCTTGAAATATTTCATAAGTGCAGCATGATTCTCAATCATTTGATTGATATCATCTTCTGATAGAGGACTCTCATCATCACTTGATGCGGAAGCATCAGAGTCTGAGCAGGACTCATGACCTGAGCAATAAGAAGAACTAGACAGAGATTGCACCTGATCTGGACCAAGCTGATCCTGGCTAAATTCTCCTTCTTTTGGTGTAGCAATCAGCCCATAGCATCTGCATTCACCTTCCTCAGCTTCATCCACCTCTGAGTCACTATCTGAGTGTGACATAGGGGCCCTAATCTCTATTCTTGCATTTGTATAGACATCATCATCTACAAGAGCTACCAGCAGTCCAATGTGTTCCTTGCTCTCATTGCAGACTTGAAACTTCATTGAGCTACACTCCATATGGTTCTCTTTTGAACCCACCAATGCAAATCTTTTAGCTATCCTTCGAGGTTTACTCAGTCTATTAAGTCCTTTTTGAGTAACCTCCCTCTGATACCACTTTATAGTTCTTATTTTCAAGGTTTCTAACAACTAGAGGGGGGAGTGAATAGGTCATTGGTCTCTTTTATTTTTTTTCTTAAATATTTCCTCTTTCAGAGCATTGGATTTTGGTTGTTTTATACTTTCAAGATGTACACAACCTACACAAAGAAAACAACACAGAAAAGCACACAGTGATTTATAGTGGTTCCCCTAACTAAGGTACATCCACTTTCCCTCCCACCTTTCTAACTTATGTTAGACAAGGCACAAACTCCTAAAAAATGCTCCTCAGAGGTTACACCTCAGGCCCCCAGCCTTACACTCAGGTTCTCTTCAGAACCCTACCCCAGAACCACAAAGGTTCCTACCTCAGATCCCTCCAGTGCTCTTATAACTCTGTGGTCCTCAAACCACCTACCTCAGCCTTATCTTTAAGGCCTATAGCTCAGGCTTTTCAGCCCTACAACTTTAGGGATAAGGCCCTACTCTTAGAGTGATGCATCACTCCTACAGCTCAGTACCTTACCAGGTGCCTACCTCAGTGCCTTTCCAGCCACCAACAGCTCATCCTCTTCCAAGGTCTACAACTCAGTGGCACACTTATCACCTACAACTCAGGGACTTAATAGTCACCTACATCAGGCACTAGGCCCTACACTCATGCTTGGAGGATAGCCCTACCTTAGATCCACAAAGGATCCTACACTCAGAGAGCAGCACTCTCCTACCTCAGGCTGTTAATCCCTACAGCTCAGATCCACACTTGGATCCTACAGGGTGAAGGTGGGTTGGTGGTTACTCATGACACAAGAGATGTTTTTCTGTGTCAAGTTTCTTGACTGAGATAAACTCAACCCAAAAATGACAACAGAAATTTATATCCTTAGTATACCTTAACTAAACTAAGAAGTTCTTAGTCCTAACTACTGCCACAGCAATAAATATATATATTTACTTGAGCTGGAAGTAACTTACAGAATAATGTTCTATACTTCTCTGAACTGAACCTGAAGTTCAGCCCTAACTTCTTCTGTACAGCACCAGGGATATTTCCTGCTGGAGCTACGAAGTTACTGCAGTACAGCTAGCTGCAAACTGAGATAAAGGATTCTCAACTCAACTTCTTCACAGCAATAAGTATGCTTGTGCTGGAAGCAACTTGCAGAACCCTGTTCTGCCCTTCCCTCTTTCCTGAGCTGAGGTGATTCAGCCCTAACTTTGACTCCTGAGGACTAGGCCCCTGATCCATCTTTCAGATCTCTGCTTCTTCAAGTTTTCTTCTCTTCACAACAACAAGGATGTACATCTTGCTTTGGCATGTGCTGGAAGTATCTTACAGATCAGCTTCTCCACAAGATCAACTTGTAGATCATGCTTTGGCCTCTTCATAGCATGTGTTGAGTGTATAAGCCGAATACACCGAGGTGTTAATAGCGTTGAGTGGACTCAACAAGTGTTGAGTGCTATCGCGCGGCATTAGCTGGATATGGCGCGACAATAATAGGCATTGAGTGTATATGCTGAATACACCATGGCGTTGAGAGCGTTGAGTGGACTCAACAAGCGTTGAGTGCTACCGCGCGGCGATAATGGATATCGCGCGGCGACAACATGTGTTGAGTGTGTATGTCAAACCAGAGGAATTGAGAGCATCGAGAGCATTGAGAGGACTTAAATATCATCGAGTGCTATCTCAGGGTGATACTGGATATCATGCGGCGATAGAGTTATAGTTTTCAGCACATGAGTGGGTAGTTTAGATTGTGGATTGAGGAAGAAGTCATCCTGGAGATATCGCCCGATGATATTGATGTCGCCCGAAGATAGCTCCCGAATCAGAAAACCCTAAATCTATTTGGCCGCCCTCTTTATATAGTCATTCAAGTCTTAGCCTCCAGTTACTTCCTCCGAATTTTTTGAGAGAATGACTACAGCAGAGATTTTCTTAGAAGACAGGGAATTGAAGGAGGAGAACAAGAACTAAGGTCGATGTCATCATGCCTCCAAGGAGAGTGATGAGATCCATGGCCAGAAATGAGGTGAGCTTCATACCCTCTCTCTTGGTGATAGATCTGTAGTTATTTTCTAGGAGAGATATCGACTAAAAAGAGTTTGACTTGTGAGATGAAGATCTCCTAGGTAGAGACCATGCTAGGGCTTGTGCCCTAGAGATTTGATGTCTTTAACCTATCCTCTCTTCTTTGTGAAGATAGTCGACATGGTTTCATGAAGAGAAATGATCTATTGAGGGTGACTAAGTGAGGATGAAATTCTGCATATAGTTTTGATTAAAGGTCTAAAGGAAGAAGATGAACCGATGTCGTTCATCTTGCTTTAAGATGTGTGCAGAAATCTATTTTCAGTCCGCAGTGAACTTCATGGCCATTTTTGGGTATGTTATGGCTAGATCTGGGATTTTGACTAAACACGAAAGTCATATCCCTTGGAAAGACCTTTCCAACAGATGGTTACACGTTTTATATGAGTCTGTAGACTCGGGAATGTCCAGTCGAAGTTGTTGTGCAGTCAGACTTAAGTACATTTTCTCGGGTTAGTGTAGATCCGGGTTTTAATTTGGTACAGAGGCCATAGTAAATTAACATTGAGATTTGCTGAACTTAATTTATGGGTGTTTGTGATAAACAAAGGACTGGTGGGTTAGATCATTAAAAAAGTATATAAGGTTGAGATTTTGGTAAACTTAGTCTATATGTCATCCTGATAAACAAATGGTTTGGTGGAACACGATTGTACCAACGGTTTGAAGGAGGTTGACAAATAAATGGTTTGGTGGAATATGATTGTACCAACAGTTTGAAGGAGGTTGACAAACAAATGGTTTGGGTAAGCTAGTGAACAGATAAATTGATACGTTTGATTATATAAATGATATTCTTGTGGAAACATAATTGATTATGAATGCTTAACTGTAAGAAGGAATTGGATGAGGTTAATGCATGGCCATGTGATAGGATGATTAATGGAATGTGTATAATAGTCCACTGCCTAGAGTTGTATCTCCCTATGGGTAGCAGTGTGGAATTGGTATGTTGTATAAGGTGGCTTACCTACTGTGTAAATGATGAACCCTTGTGTGGTAGGGAAATGTGGAAGGGTTCGAAGTGCGTGTGTGTTTGCCGCACTAGAATGATGTGGGGGACTCAGAGTGGAACCCTTGCATGTTGTTGAGCATGGGATGTGAATAATAAAAAGGGACTCAGTGAGGAGACCTTGGGTGCTATTGAGCACTGGAGTGTTGATGGCAAGGCAAAGTGAAATTGCATGTGGTGTTAGTTGACACGCAGTGTCAGAATCCTGGGTTAAGGATAGTTTGGTAGGTCTATAGACTTGCCAGTCATCACACCGATGGGAGTTGATAGATAGACTTTAGGCAGTTGGGCTTGGTACTCGGTGCTCATTCCCGGGGCTCCTTCCATGCCAAGTGGATGGCTGGGCTTGGTCCTTTGGTGATACACTGTTATAGGCTCCTTCCTTGCCACGATGATATGCCAGCATAGGGATGATATCTTAGAGGTGTGAAGGGCTAGGCTTCGTAGTGTGGATGCCCTCCTAGTAGTGGAAAATCATGTTCCACTATCACCGTCTGGCCATGATGGATGATGCTTGAGAGGTTATCTACCTGCTCAAAAAGAGGGAACAACAGGTCTGTGCCGACATAACAATTGTATGTGTGTGAGCATGAGTAAGTGATCATAAGTCATTCATAACTTAACATTGCACCACATAAGATCCTTATCATATAAGTTTCTATGGGCACTCAAATATGATGAGTTACTTTACTATTTAGCTGATCCTTAACTTATATGTCTCTATGGGCATTCATATAAGTTGAGTTACTTCTGGTTGTTTATTCACACTTGTACACTGTTGTTGATAGTAGAATTGCTAGTATAAATTGATGTAGTTACTTATGATATATTGATGATTACTCTGATATAGTTTAGCACTTAGCCACTTATTTTATATTAATGCCTTTATACATATATATATATATATATATATATATATATATATATATATATATATATATATATATATATATATATATATATATTGTACCCTTTTCCTTTCTCCGCCCAATGCCTAAAAGTTATCGTGGGAGCGGATGTGATAGACACTTAGTCTTTATGACTAACGGTTGCTATGTCTTCATTTTAGGAGGAAACCCAACAGCAGGTCATGCAGGAGGGCATCCGGGCCAGGGTGACATGGCCTGAAGTGATGATACCATCGCTGCCGTCAGTGACTGATGTGAGTTTTTGAGAGACTCATTCTGTAGCCTTCTTGGCATGATGTACTCTGATATTATAGAAGCCTTGGTTGCTTCTTTTTCTTTGATGTATGTTTTTTGGACTATATACTTATGTGGATTTTGAGTTCTGCTTATATTCTTATGTTTGGTTGGCAATGATGATATTAGTTTTAGCCGGTAGGATGGGCGTCTTGTGGTACAAGTTGACCCGTCTATTTGGCGCTACAGTAAGGCGGCTGTTATATCATAAGACTCCCCTCGGCCATGTAACACCCCCTATCCGTCGCATAGCATATAGCAGTACGTCTGGTCGGGGCCCGACGCCATATACCACAGGCAGACCGGGTGGTTACTCATGGAAACCATCCAACCAATCATAACGTCCTACACAGAGCATTCTAGCGGAAGTAGTTTATATAAGTTGCAATAAAGAACCCAGCCTCAAAGCATGAATGTCCACTAATACCAAATAGGAATGTACATACACAAGTACAGGCCTTAAGGCCTTACAAAATTGTTCACTTCATATTACATGTTTTACAAACCACGGCACGCAGGCCGGTCATACATGAATAAAAGCAGTAAACACTCCAATTAGGCCTTCAAGGCCCGGCTTCGCAAATTGGGCTTTAGCCCGCTATTGACCGCTTGGTCCAGCAGCACCTGCAAGCAACAAACCACCGCACGGTGGCAAAACAAGGCAACGGTCAGCAATGCTGACCAAATTATAACGATCCCGCCCCCAACTCGGGGCGGCAATGCTCCTTCCCTGCATTTCATTAGCATAAGCGAGCAATATATATAAATATTCATTTCATCACAGACGTTGGCTCGCACGGCCACACGCCCCGTGCTCTCAGGGCACATTCTCGGTGAACCGGTCGATGTCACGTCAATTAAAGCCATAGACATTCCGGACTCACCACCGCCACTTTGACGGCCAAACCTATGAGCAATTTGTCTTCTCGGCATGGGTCACGACAATTTAAGCCATAGACCGCCGAAGACCCTCATCTATGCCAACAGCAAGTGCCACGTAACTTTAGGTCTCTTTAGCCCGAACAACATAGAAGTGGGTACGGTTCCATCTAACCAGTGCTCACGTCGCAATGACAATTTAAGTCATTTGCGCGGGTCAAACTTCTCCCGAGTCCCATTTTCATCACAAATTTCACATAACATGGTTATGTTCAAGTTGGCTCTCAGGCCTCCAAGTTGGCAAGATCACGCATCCGCCCAGTTTTCCGGGTGCACCTTTGGGTTAATCCCCAGGGCTCCCTGTTGCAATCTACCGTGTAGAAAACCCGAAAAACCACCAATAGCATGGAGTCTTCTCCGGCATTATGCAATGCAACATCACCGATCTAGACCAACATGTCCGGATAGGCTTCACACATCATGCCTATGTCCGTTCTCGCTTACGGACTCTACACAACGGGGACTTTACATATCTACCCGAAGGAACGCCTCCAACTCACCGCAAACTCGCGAGAGCGGGCTTCCTATGCAAAGAAGGAGAGCTACTCATGCTCAAGAAGAGAATCGTTACCCTTGCGTTCTTCTTTGGCGCCATGGAAAAGTAAGCGGATGAAAAGCACCGCACTAGCTTTGCCTCCGTGGATCCGGAGTCGGCACGCGATTTGGAGCTTCGAAGCTCCTCCAATGGCCGGATCTAGCTCCTTCTTCCTTCCTTGGCTCTCCTCTCTCTCTAGGCTTTAGAAAGATAACCACTCATGAAAAGTGACGGTTTATAAGGTCCAATCCCGGGTATATCCCATCAGGAACAACCCCCAACCATTGGATCACCAATTAAAGAAACGAACGGCTTTGATTCGGGACTGAAATGCCCAATCTGGACCGCACACGGCCTGGCACATGCCCGTATCCAGGGCCGTGTGGCTCATTCGCCGTCAAAATCGACGCGCCTGGAACAACACACGGGCATCGAACAAGCCCGTGTTCGACCTGACACGCCTGTGTTCCACCTGACACGGTCATGTGGCCGGCCGTGTACCCCCATCGATTTTCCCCGAAAACAACCCGAGCACTGCACGGGTTCTAGGACACGCCCGTGTCCTTGCCCGTGTCACCTCAACACGCCTGGGATCCAGGCCGTGTACACGGTCTCGACACTCGACACTTCGTCGAGCGAAGATCGTCGACCTGACGACACGGCCTTGGATGCGCCCGTGTCCTAGGCCGTGTGCCTTGTCTCAACACATCGTCGAGCAAAATCTGTCGACTCCCCGGGACGAGTGTCGGCACGGGTCGACACGCCCTGCGACACGCTCGTGTCGCAGGCCGTGTGCCATGTCTCGACACTTCGTCGAGCGCAGAGTGTCGACTTCGCGGGCTGAGTGTCGACACGGGTCGACACGCCCTGCGACACGCCCGTGTCGCAGGCCGTGTGCCCAGTCTCGACACAATGTCGAGAGCAAAATGTCGACTTCACCGGCTGAGTGTCGACACAAACCTGACACGACCTGGGATATGCTCGTGTCCCAGGCCGTGTGCCTCCTGCTAGAACCCAAATCTGGCTCAAAACGTCCCCCGTCGCTCTTTTGAGTTTCGGGTCGTTACAACTCTCCCCCTCTTAAAAGAATTTCGTCCACGAAATTATATAAAGGAAAGACATGTACAAAACCAAAATTTGTACCTGAGCGGAACAACTCCGGATACTCGTCAAGCATAGTCTGCTCTCGCTCCCAAGAGAGCTCCTCACGACCGCAATTGTCCCACCGGACCTTGACCATCTTGATCTCTTTATTGCGTAGCCGCTTGACCTCCGAGTCCTCAATCCGCACGGGCTTGACCTTTGTTGTCAGCCCACTATCCACCGGCACTTGATCAACCACGATCACTTGCGTAGGCTCTTGCACCGCCTTCCGAAGCACCGAAATATGGAATACATCATGTAAACCACTAAGCTCCATTGAAAGCTTCAACCGATAGGCTGCTTCACCAACTCGCTCTAGAACCTCAAACAGCCCAAGGTACCTCAGGCTTAGCTTTTTCAATCGCCGCACCCGCGAGACACCCTTGAATGGCTTGATCTTTAAGTACACATAGTCGCCCACAGCGAACTCCACGTTCCTGTGCTTGGCATTATAGTACTTTGCTTGTCGGTCCTGAGCGATAAGCAACCTCTCCCGAATGGTTCTCACAAATGAAGTAGCATCCTCAACTTCCAATCGCTTATACAACTTTGACTCACCCGTTTCTAACCAAGACAACGACGTGTGACATTTTCTACCATATATGGCCTCGAAGGGCGCCATTTGTATACTCGCTTGGTAGCTATTGTTGTACGCGAACTCCACCAAATAAAGGTGGTCTTCCCATTGCTTTCCAAAATCCAAGACACATATGCGGAGCATGTCTTCCATGGTTCTATTGACCCTCTCGGCCTGCCCATCCGTTTGCGGATGGAAGGCTGTGCAGAATTTCAACTTTGTCCCCAACATTTGATGCACTAGCCTCCAATCATTGGACGTGAACTGCCCATCTCGGTCACTCACGATGCTGCGGGGCACACCGTGAAGCCGTACGATGTTATCCACATAAAGTTTTGCCAACTTTTCCACCGGATCATCCTTCCTATGCGGAATGAAATGCGACACCTTCGTTAGCCGATCAACAACCACCCAAATGGCGTCGTTCCCCTTTTGCGACCTTGGTAAACCGTGCACAAAGTCCATAGAGATGTCGTCGAATTTCCACTCCGGAATAGGCAAGGACTTAAGAAATCCTCCTGTCTTTTGGCACTTCGCCTTCACCAAGACGCAAGTTTGGCACTTCGCTACGTAGAGCGCCACATCCTTCTTCAAACCCGGCCACCAAAACAGTTTCTTCACATCGCGGTACATCTTCGTGCTCCCCGGGTGAATTGAGTACTTGGTATGGTGCGCCTCGTACAACAATTCCACACGCAAATTATCCACACTTGGGATGCACAGACGACCGTCTTTCTAAAGCAATCCGTCCTCCATAACGAATTGGGAATTTGACCCATCCAGAGCCTCTACCATGAACTGCTTCATATGAACATCCATATACAAAGCCTGACGAATCCGATCAGCCAGGTCATATTGGACTTCAGTCCAATTCAGAACTGCTTCAGCACTTGATTTCCTATCCACACAAACAATCTCCAACGCCTCCAACTCCCGCACCAACCGCTCATCATGCACTGATAGCCAATTGGCTTGAGCTGGGGCTCGGCGACTCAACGCGTCCGCAACCGCATTACCTTTACCAGGCACGTAGTGGATCTTGAATGTATAGTCCCCCAGGAACTCCATCCATCTACGATGCCGTATATTCAGATCCTTCTGATCAATCAGATACTTCAGGCTCTTATGATCAGTGTAGATATCAATCTTCACACCTTACAAATAGTGTCTCCACAACTTTAAGGCAAAAATCATGGCCGCTAACTCCAAGTCATGGACCGGATAATTCCTTTCATGCACTTTTAGCTGTCTCGAGCCATAAGCTATCACACTTCCGTGTTGCAGTAGCACGCAACCCAAACCGCTGCCCAAAGCATCGTTATAAATCGCGTAGCCTTCGGTCCCACATGGCGAACTCAGCACAGGCGCCGTGGTCAACCGACACTTCAATTCCTCAAAAGCTCACGCGCACTCCGGCGTCCAAACGAACTTCTGCTCCTTCCTCGTCAAAGTAGTGAGAGGTAACGCTATTCGCGAGAAGTTCTCAACGAAGCGCCTATAATAGCCGGCAAGCCCCAAAAAGCTCCGGACTTCCGCTACCGTAGCAAGCTCAGGCCACTCCCGTATCGTAACAATCTTCGCCGGATCCACCGCAATACCCTCTCCACTCACTATATGCCCGAGGAACGCCACTGAGGATAACTAAAACTTGCATTTCGAGAACTTGGCATACAACTGATTCCTCCTTAGCGTCTCCAAAAGCAAATGAAGATGCTTGAAGTGATCTTCCTCACTTTGCGAGTACACTAAAATATCATCGATGAAGACGATCACGAAATGGTCCAAGTACTCCCTGAAAGTCCTGTTCATCAAATCCATGAAAACTGACGGCGCATTAGTCAGCCCAAATGGCATGACCGTAAACTCATAATGCCCGTATCTCATACTAAACGCTGTCTTCGGGCTCGCAGCTGATAGTACCCAGCCTTGAGATCTAACTTCGAGTACACCGTCGACCCTACCAATTGATCAAAAAGATCATCGATCCGGGGATCGGGTACTTGTTCTTCTACGTCAACTTGTTGAGCTCCCGATAATCAATACATAGCCTCAAGCTTCCGTCCTTATTCTTAACAAAGAGGACCGGCATGCTCCAAGGCGAAGAACTCGGGCGAACATACCATTGCTCCAACAACTCTTGCAGTTGCACTTTCAGCTCCGCCATTTCCTTAGGCGCTAGCCGTTAAGGAGATCGTGACACAGGCTTTGCACCTGACACTAGCTCAATCGTAAAATCTATCTCCCGCTGAGGCGGGGCTCCAGGAAGATCTGCGGGGAACACATCAGGGTATTCTGATACCACTGAAATACAATCCAGCGCGGGCTTTGGCTTCGCAACCTCCACTAGTGTAAAGAACAGTTCTGCACCGGCACGAACTGCCTTCACCACCTAAAGAGCAGATATCAACGTCTTGCTCGACACCTTTAAGCCCGTAAAAGTCGTTTCACGACTTGCTCCCGGCTTTACTTCCTTGCGACCGCAGTCAATATAGGCTTGCTGCTCCGAAAGCCATTCCATGCCAAATATAACGTCGAACTCCACCAACGGAAGTAAAGACGCATGCAGATAAAACTCCTGATTCCCAATACGAATCTTAACATCGCAGATCCTATCCGTGCACATCGAACACCCATTGGGCAACAACACATCCAACTTATCCTTCGTCATCGAAGAAGGGACTCCAATGCGTGATATAAATCCTTCGGATAAGAAGGAGTGTGAAGCTACCGTATCGAAGAGTGCTCTCGCCGGATTTTCAGAAATCAAAACAAATCCTAAACAAGCAGTGGTAAGGTAACATGTGCATAACAAGTATTTAAATAAATTGACTTGCTATAAATTAAACCGTACCTGTCACCACATTAGCCTGTTTGATGGCCTCAAGTTGGCCAAGATTATACACCCTTGGTTGGGCCGGAGCATAGTGGGACGCGATCGACTCCACCGCCTTGCCCTTCTCTTCATAGGTCGCTCCCGGCCTTCTCTCGGACTTGGGGCGTCCGCTCCAACAATCGCGGGCAAAGTGCCTCGTCTTTCCACAAGTAAAACATGCACCTGGGGTCCGACTCGTAGTCGCCCCAGAAGCACCAGAAGGAGCTGGACCCGAAGTCTTATGCTTCTTGAAGGACCTTCGATAGCCGGACTTTGAATTAGTCGGCACTTTGAATTCAGATTTCCTATCACCCAAGCTTTTCTTTGCTTGTACATTCTTCATGTCCTTCTCCAAGGACTGGGCAGTGTTGACCAAGGTTAAGAAACCCTGCGTCATCGGCCCCGAGAGTAGTAACTTTGAAAGTGCAGCTAGATCTGATATACTATAGAGGGGGGGTGAATAGAGTATATGGTGCTTTGAAACTTTTTACAACAATTGTTGTAATAAGAGTAAGCAGGGAAGCAGTTGAAAATCTAATCACAGAACTAAGTTAATGAAAAGCTAATCACAGAAGAATCAAGGCCAGAAACAAAAATAAAGATAAGCAAAACCAAAAGACACAAGGAAATATAATGGTTCCCCTAAACTTGGGTACATCCACTCTTCTACCACCCTAGGTAGGAATCCACTGCAGGATGAGTTGATCAGGTGTCCTGGGCACCAATGAGCTTTTGATAAGGTGCTCAAAAACCAAATCAGATTTTTTTGATCAGGTGTCTTGCCACCAATGAGATTTTGACAAGGTGCTCAAAAACCAAGCTCAAACGTTTGAAGGGAGTTTGAGAAACCCTTTATAGAGAGGGGGTGAGAGTGTGATGGAAGTCTTCTCTTTCTCAAACAACTGAGAAGACTATGTGGATTGTTGATGTCAAAGCTCCCCCTGAATCCTTGAGATCTTCAGGAAAAGAAGCTTTGCTGAGGGTGATAGGCCTTCAAAGATTGAACTCCAGCAATAGATGATTTCAGCAATAGCTGAAATGTTGAATGTCTGGAGTCTTGAAATATGTTGGCCTTGAACACTTGAAAACTAGAGAGATCTGAAGATTTGATCTCCTTGGATGGGTGTTCTTGAGAATTCTTTTAGACAGAAAATTTTGTTGATGTATCTCTGTAATCTGTGTGTCTCTCTCTGTATTCTATCTTTGAGATTCAAAAAATTCCTATCTTTTATTCTCTGGTACTGAACAAAACATTCTCTGAGAAGAATAGCCGTTGGTCTGCATTAATTGCATCCTTAATTGCAAAATCTCTTCTGGAGGAAAGTCCATAGAAATATTCCTTGAAACTTGGTCCAGAAATGAATGAACGGCTAGGAAATCTCTGAATTAATTGCAGAATAACTCCTTAACTGATTTGAATTTGAATCTAGAAACATCCTTGAAGTTATCTGAAAACGTCGAACTGAGCTCTGCTATCGTTGAACTGAGCTCAGCGATCTGGAAATATACAGCAGCAAAATATCGTCGATCTGAGCTCAAAGATCGTCGAACTGAGCTCAGAGATAGAAATCCAAAGCTGAGTCAAGATCGTCGAACTGAGATCACCGATCGTCAAATGGAGTTCGACGATATGATGAAGTTGAGCTCAGCGATCGTCGAATGGAGTTCGACGATCTGTCGAAGTTGAGCTAGACGATCGTCGATCGGAGTTCGACAAATCGTCGTGCTGAGCTCGACGATATTACTTAGTCTCCAAACAGAAAATCTTGGTCTTCAGGGCAGCTTCCAAACCTAGACTTCTAACCCTTAGACTCAATTCTAATTGACCTATTGAGCTATACAGGAGGTCAAGCATTGATTCCTAGAGACATAGTGATCCTGACCCAAATTAGTAATAGGGTGTTCCAACAATCTCCCCCTATTTGGGTTAGGATTACTATTTACAGACTTTGGAAAAAAATTAAATAACAATATTCAAGCAGCAAAACAGAAAAGCAACAAGCTAGACAATTGCAGAACCACAGAGATATATAACATCCAGATGATAATCAGAAATCACAGAGAATGTCACCTTACATTATCATTTCTTTTCTTTGCCCTTAACAAGTTTGATTTCTCTGTTAGGATTGAGGGCTTCCTTCTTTGATCTGGTATCATCTGCTACTCCTAAGGATGTTTGCTGTTTAAGCCTGGGAACCACAGCTTCAGGATGCAATTCCATATACCTGTCAGAATCAAAGAACTTGTTTGATGCATATCTTTCTAGCTCTTTCTTTCTTTGTTCAGACATTGTTGAGATATTAGATGAATCTTTTCCTTGCTCTCTAGCCTTTTTGATCTGATCCAGTGCAGCTAGTTCTTTTAATCTTGCAGCCCAAGCAGCTGGATTATTCTCAGGATCCTCAAAAGGTACAGGTGTCTCATATCTATTAGAGGGATTGTCTTGAGGAGGCCTGGAAGACACAGTTTCTTTCAGCTTATAGGAAAAAGGACCAGATGTTGTATCAGTTGAAATTTTTCTTTCCCTGGAATATGGGTGTTGCCTTGAGTACCCTTTGGAGTAGACTTGGAGATCTCTTTGATTTCCTCTATATCCTCCTCTCCTTGAATGAGAACCCCTGGATTGGCTTCCCCTATTATAAGATCTAGCATGAGGCTGATAGGGAGCCTGACTTCTGGCTGGGGGTTGAGCTGCAGAACTTCCACCTGCACCTGCATCAGGAGGAGGTGGTGGAGGAGGATGAGAGTGTTGGAATTGAGAGGAACCCTTTTCATATTTTCTCTTCTTTTTCATTGCCTTCAGTTGGTTCTTGGAGTACTGCATCCAGTGCTCAGTAATAGGGCAGTCATGTAGAATGTAGTATGGAATATCATTGTTGTCTTTGACTTTAGCAGGAGGTACTCTCTTCATAGCTTTGCTCCTTGCCTTCCTTTTCCTGGCAATGGTAGTAGAAGAGTCATCAGAGTCTGTTCTAAACTCATCACTTTCAAAACTCTGGTCATCATAAAGAGCATCAATTTTCTTCATCTGATCCTTCTTGAGCTGTACAGAAGAAGATGAGGCAACAGATGGTGTAGCAGCAGGTTTTGAAGTAGTAACAGCAGCAGATAGAGTAGAAGCAGTAACAACAGCAGCAACAACTATGGGCTCTGGAGAAGTGACAGCAGTAACAACAACTTCACTAACAACAATATCAACAGGAGGAATATCAACAGAAACTGCAGAAGACTCAAACTCAGGTGCCTCTGACATAAGAATTTCCTTGGAAATTGGCTCTATAGCAATAATAGAAATTTCAGCAGCAGTATCAACATTTTCAGCAGCAGTAGAGACAACAATATCAGAAGCAACAACAATGCTTTCTTCAGAAGAAGCAGCAGCATACACTGAGTTGACAAAAGAGGTGATGATGCTTGGGTCACAGCAAGAAAATGGCACAAGTGCCTTGGATAGATCCTCTAGAGGATGGACAGCAACTGGTTCTGGCAGACAGCTGAAATAAAACTGATCAAAGATTGATATCAAAGACCTGAGGTCTATTGCAAGGACTGCAGCAGGAGGAAATTATGCTTGAGGCACAGCAACAGCAGCAAGAGCAGGAGCTGAAGAAGCAGCAATAACAGCAGCAGCAGCAGACAGGCTCATAGAAACAGCAGCAACAGCAGCAGCAGGAAGACTCACTTCATAGGGCATCTCCCCCTGCCTAGATTCAGACAAGGCTGGATCAAGGCACACTTCTGTAGGGGCTGCCTAAGGGAATAGGGATGAGAGCCTGGCAGAGAGGGCTGCCACTGACAGGTGTAGTGGAGCCAAGGAGGTCTCCAACAGAAGAGAGAGCCTGGGGGCAAGCAACTCATACAACCTGTCAGCAAGGGCTGGAAGGTCTACTTGCTCAAGGGTGACTGGAGCAGAGGTAGAAGATGGAGGAGTAGCTGTTGGTGATGACAGTGGAGAGCTGGTGAAGGGGGGAAGAGATGGCTGAGATGTGGGTAAGGTGGATATGGAGGATAGAGGGATGGAGATAGATGGGGTGAATGTGGGTTGGTCAATGATTTGCTGTAGAAGGTCTTGATAGGAAGTGGAGGATGATGGTAGCTCAGGAGGAGAGGATGGAGAGTCATCCATAAAGGAATCATCAATGAGGGTGAAGGATGGATGGGAGGGTGATGAAGTGACATCTGGTGGAGGGTAGGCGAATAATGGATGGAAGTGGTCTTCTGGTGTTGGTAGAATAGGTACTGGAGATGGTGTAGATGTTGGAGAGGGGCTGGAGATGATGATGGAGGATGGAGCTGGAATGGTGTATGGTATGGGAAGGGATGGAATTGGAGGAGGAGGAGAAGAAGCAACAACAGCAGGCAGGTCATCTGCAGGGGCAGAGACCTGTGGAGAAGTGACTCTTAGAGTGCTGGAGGAGGGCCTGCTGGGCTTGCTGATTTGTCTGTCCCATTTTCCAAAGAGGGCACAAGACAGTCTCTTGGAAGCATTGATATGGATTCCAGAGGAGACCAGCAAAGCAGGGCACCTGTGCTGCAGAAACACCCCAATGATCCTTCCAAAGTTGACAAAACTTTTGTTGATTTTCTTCTTGATAAGGTCAAAGAAGACTTCTCCCCAATTCAGATTTTTTCTGTCTACAAGAGCTCCCATGAGGCAGAGCTGATACCTTGAGATTGTATCATGGGCAGAGTGCTTAGCCAGTAGCACTTTCCCAACATCATCTGCCATGAATCTGTATTCCACAGAAAGGTTCCTTTTGAAGAGCTTGCTAGGGTTGGCCTCTGAATGACCCATTCTGGCAAGCAGTTCAATATACTCATCTCCAGATAAGTCAGCAGTATCTCCACCATTTCTCAACTCAAAAACTTCTGTTAAAATTTCTTGGGTCAAGGGTACCTGAGTGCCAGATATAGACCCAACAATGGTGTTGTTATCTTGATTGTGGGCAGTATAGACCCATTCCTTTATCTCATCAGATGTCAGCTTGATCCTTGTGTTCATAATGGCAGTCAGGTTCTGGTCTTTGAATAATCCCAAAATATCTTGAAAAATCTGGTCGGTTGTGCTGAAGGATTCCATGTCAATATCGAAACCAGCATCAAACTTCATGGCGGCTAGAACAGCAACTGACACAGCCATGGGTACCTGCAAAAATTCAACAAACAAAACGACCAAGTGTAGAATTGTTTGGAGGGAAAGAAAATTCTTGCAGAGAAATCGAAAGCGCAAAGGAGAACGGCGGTGAAAAATGAATTTTATATTAGGGTTCGACGCAGAATTGGAAAGATCGTTGAACTTAGTTCGATGATCGAGGCTTCTAAAGGAATCTGAAGAGTCTTCAACATCGTCGATCTTCGTTCGACGATATTGGAGAGCATCGAGCTCCGTTCGACGATAGTTCAGGGAACAAAATCGTCGAGCGCCGTTCGACGATCGTTGACCGGAAGAGATAGTTCATACTATCTGAGAGACGCTGAACTCAGGTCGACGATTTTGGAAATTGTCGATCTCCGTTCGACGATCTTGGGGAAAATCGTCGAGCGCAGTTCAGAGATCAGAGAAACTCTAGACACTAAGAAAAATCAGGATGTTTGCCTAGTCTTGGTCAATTTTTAAGCTTTCAAAATCTTGGATATTATTTAAGACTTCCTCCATCTAACATTCCTAACTGATTTAGGAAGAAGGTGTGTTTCTTTTTATCCAAAGGCTTGGTGAAAATATCTCCCCTTTGTAAATCAGTTGGGATATATTGTAGTTCAATTTTATTCTTTTCAACATTATCCCTTAAGAAATGATGCCTAATCTCTATGTGTTTTGTCCTACTATGGAGGACTGGATTTTGAGCTATAGAAATAGCACTGGTGTTATCACAAAAGATTTTAGACTTCTCTAAGTTGTAGCCATAGTCTAGGAGTTGGTTTTGAATCCACAAGATTTGTGAACAGCAACTGCATACAGCCATATACTCAGCTTCAGCAGTTGAAGTTGACACAGATGTTTGTTTCTTACAAAACCAATAGACAAGTCTGTCACCAAGGAACTGACAAGTTCCACTGGTGCTTTTCCTGTCAATTCTGCATCGAACATAATCAGCATCAGAGAATCCAGTTAAATCAAATGCTGAATCTTTTAGATACCAGAGACCTAGATTTGGACAACTTTTAACATACCTGAGAATCCTCTTTACTAGTGTTAGGTGTGACTCTCTAGGGCTTACTTGGAACCTAGCACATATACATGTAGCAAACATTATATCTGGTTTACTAGCTGTAAGATACAGTAAAGAGCCAATCATTGCTCTATATGTTGTCTGATCAACAGGTTTCCCATGTTCATCAGCATCCAATACAATATTAGTAGGCATGGGTGTTTTCATACAAGATGCTTCAGACATGCCAAATTTCTTAACCAGTTCATTTGCATATTTGGTTTGAGAAATAAAGATGCCTTCAGCATGTTGCTTGACTTGCAATCCTAGGAAAAAGGATAGCTCACCCATGCTACTCATCTCAAATTCAGAATGCTTCAGGTTAGAAAACCTTCTGCATAATTTGGAGTCAGTAGAACCAAAAATAATATCGTCTACATAAATCTGTACTAGTAGGGTATGGGACCTATGGGTTCTAATAAAAAGAGTTTGGTCTACTCTACCCCTTATAAAACCATTTTCCAAGAGAAAGCATGCTAGGGTCTCATACCATGCTCTAGGAGCTTGCTTGAGACCATATAATGCTTTATTCAAACTAAAAACATAATCAGGATAAGTTGGAGAGATAAAACCTGGAGGTTGTCTGACATAAACTTCCTCTTTGATGTCTCCGTTTAGAAATGCACTTTTGACATCCATCTGATATACCTTGAAGCCTTTATGTGCTGCATAAGCTAAGAATATTCTGATGGCTTCCAATCTTGCAACTGGTGAAAAGGTCTGGTCGTAGTCTATTCCTTCTTCTTGAGAATATCCCTGAGCAACTAGCCTTGCCTTGTTCCTTATAATTACTCCTTGATCATCCAGTTTGTTTCTGAATACCCATTTTGTTCTAACAATGGAGTGATCCTTAGGCTTTGGGACTAGTTCCCATACTTTGTTTCTCTCAAATTGATGCAACTCCTCTTGCATTGCAATGATCCAGTGTGGATCTTGCTCTGCATCTTGAATGGACTGAGGTTCAATTTGAGATAGGAAGCAGGTGTGCAACAGGTTTTGGTTGACCTGATTTCTGGTTTGCACACCAGCTGAGATTTCTCCAATTATTTGGGAGATTGGATGGTCTCTTGATGTTACTAAATCAACAGGGGGTGTTGATTGTTCACCAACCTGTGTTGTTGTTTCTCTTGTGGTACAACAACTGGCTCTTCAAGTTGTTCTTCAATATGTTGAGCATTTTCTTCATCTTCACTGCTTTCATCCTCTTGAGTAACCTGTAACTTGTTCAAGTCTTCAACTAGAGAATGTTCCTGCAAAGGTTCTATGGTAGAAGAGATCTTCTCCTTGAAAGACATATTAGATTCATCAAATGAAATGTGAACAGATTCCTCAATTTTTAAAGATGATTTATTATAAACCCTATAACCCTTGCTGATCATGGAGTATCCCAGAAATACTCCTTCATCAGCTTTAGCTTGAAATTTTGCTAAATATTTCTTGTCATTGTTATGAATGTAGCAAATACAACCAAAGACTCTAAAATAATCAACTTTAGGTTTCTTCCCTTTGAGTAATTCATAGGGAGTCTTTCCCTTTAGTTTATGTATCAGACTTCTATTCAGCACATAGTTGGAGGTGTTCACTGCCTCTGCCCAAAAGGATAGAGGTAGATGAGCATCTGACAACAATGTAGTGGCTGATTCAATTAGGGTTCTATTTTTCCTTTCAGCTACCCCATTTTGTTGAGGAGTTCTAGGAGCTGAGAAAGTATGCCTGATCCCTTCACTCTGACAGAACTCTTGCATAAGAAGAGAATCAAACTCTATCCCATGATCACTTCTGATCAGGACAATGTGAGTATTGAACTCAATCTGTATACATTTGAGAAACTCTGTCAGACACTTAAAGTTACCAGACTTCTTCCTTAGAAAGAACACCCAAGTGAATCTAGAGAAGTCATCTACAACTACTAAAGTGTAGGATTTCCCTCCTAGGCTTTGTACTGTGATGGGTCCAAAAAGATCCATGTGTAACAGGTACAATATCCTAGGTGAATCACTCTTATTAAGTGACTTAAAGCTGTTTTTAGTTTGCTTGTCTAATTGACAAGCCCTACAGAGTCCCTTCTTGTAGGGGCCAGAAGGTAGTCCTCTAACAAGGTTGTCCTTGGATAGCCTAGCAATAGTTCTAAGGTTTAGGTGTCCTAGTCTCTTATGCCATAAAATATTTGGTCTACAGACAGAATTAAACAGGCAAATATCTACATCAGTTGAAAGAAAGTCTACTAGATAGATGTTACCTTTCCTTTTACCTGTCAACACAGTTGTGTTGTCCTCTGACTTGATTTTGCATAAGGCTTTGCTGAAGGTCACCTGGTAGCCTTCATCACACAGCTGACTGATGCTAATTAGGTTATGCTTCAGTCCTTCCACATAAGCTACCTTCTTGAAAGTTACTGATCCAATCTGGACTGCATCATATCCTTTAGTCTGTCCAAAATTTGAATCACCAAAGATAACCTTGGGTCCAAGCTTGGCTCTAAAGGATGTGAGGTTGTCCTTATTCCCTGTCATGTGCTTAGAGCACCCACTATCCAAGTACCATTGCTGGTTAGATGTTGGATAGGTCTTCACCTGCACATAAGACAATTCATTTATTTTTGACCCAGTTTACCTTGGGCCTAGGTTGATAACCTTTAAATTCTGAAATAAAGGACATCCCAGGTTGACTCTTATATCCTTCAGGATGATATCTCCTTAGAGGTATAATCCATTCAGTATAAGGGTTAAAGATTTGGGATGAAGGACCCTTAGGATTGAATTTTGATTTGCCCTTGAAACATTTTCCAGAGCTCTGACCTCTGTTCGACGATCTTGGAGCTGCGTTCGACGATCTTGGGTCAGATCGTCGAGCTCCGTTCGACGGTCGACTATGGGTGAGATCAGGTACTTGAGATCGTCGACCTGCGTTCGACGACTTTGGCTGAGATCGTCGATCTGCGTTCGACGATTTTGCCTGAGATCATCGATCTGCGTTCGGCGATCATCGATCTCTGTTTGGCGATCGTCAATCTCCGTTCGACGATTTCTGCTGGGACTTAGTTTTCTGGGGCAGATCAGAATTTTTCCTAGCAACCTCTACAACTCCCTTTCCTTTGTCAGAAATGAATTTGATTGGAGTTGTTAGAACTATGGGTTGGCTGGATGAAGCACCCAAGCCTAGTGTACTATTGAATCTGGAGTTCACTGTGCTTGTGATGTCCATCATCTTGATGCTTCTCCCATTAAGGGATTCCTCAAGTTTCTTGGCCTTAGAGAGCTCACTTTTCAGTGAAGCTATCTGTTCCCTACAGCACTCCAACTCCTGAGAGAGTTTGAGGTTTTCTGACTTTAAAGTATTGTGTTCAGATAAATGATTTCTGAGAGAGATAATTTCTTTCTCAGACTTTAGTAGGTCTAAACACAATGCTTTAAATTCAGATTTAAAATCCTCTGAATTAAAATCAAAAGAACTGATTACCTGATCTTCTTCAGGTTGAGTCTCTGAATCTGACTCTGACTCCTCTTCTTCTGAATTGTGCTGTGAGGCATTGATTACCATCATGCAGAACTCTTTTTCTTCTGCATCATCCTCATCATCACTAGAGCTGGATGATGCTTCTGACTCTTCTTCAGTCTCACTCCAGGATTCAGCAACAAACCCTTTTCTTGTATGTTTGTTTTTGCTTGATGAGGGTTTGCCATTGCCATTCCTTTTGGAGTCTTTTTCCTTTCTTCTTTCTTTCCTGTCACTTCTGTCCTTGTTTTTGTTTTCTGGACAGTCAGGAACTATGTGCACTGGTTTCCTGCAACCAAAGCAAATAATGTCTTTATTATTATTGATGGACTTGTCATACCTTGGCTTATTCTGCTCCTTGTATGATCTCCTTCTGAAGTCCTTTCTGGCCATCTTGTAAAATCTTTTGGCTAGCAGACTGAGCAGTTCATCATTGCCTGTGGCTTTATCTTCAGGCAGATCTTCAGTTGCCTTGAAGGCTATGGTCTTCTCTTTTCTTGTGGCTGGTGAGGCATCCTTCTGTTCTTCCTCTCTATTTTTGATGAGTAGCTCATAAGATTTGAGCTTACCCAATAGAGCTTCAGTAGTGATCTCATTCAGACTTCTGGCATCCTTAATTGGCCAGATTCTTGAATCCCAAGTGCTAGGGAAGCACATTAGAATCTTGTCATTGAGTTCAGTTAATGAGATCTCTTTATCCAATGTTCTAAGTTCACTTACAATTAGACTTAGCCTGTTGTACATATCTCCCACTGACTCAGTTTCTCCCTTCTTGAAATTCTCATATTGAGATATGAGGTGGGATCTCCTATCCTTTCTCTCATCAGCTGAGCATGAGACTATTTCTGAGAGTTTGTCCCAAATTTCCTTAGCTGAATTGCATTCAGCCACCTTTTGAAATATGTCATCAGACATTGTCTGGGCCAAGATGTTCATAGCCTTGGCATCAGCTACCTTCCATCTCTTGATATCAGCATCTGTTCCTGATGGAGGTGGAACAGCATTTGTACTTGTGTTATCTAGGGGTCTTGGACACACTGTCAAAACAGAGTTAAAAATATCTTCATCAATAGAATTCATGTACAGTCTGATCCTTGCTTTCCAAAGTGCAAACTTGGATAGATTGCACACTAGAGGTCTGGTGCTAGCATAATCTTTGTTTTGGGCCATGATTTGTGAAAACAAAATCTAATAATAAAATACAACAGAAAAACAGATCTAACTTGGGATTTTTGGGTTCAGGTATTTGCCTGTACAACCAATCAGGTATGGTATGTTTAATCAACCTGGCTTTGATACCAATTGAAAGTGCAGCTAGATCTGATATACTCTAGAGGGGGGTGAATAGAGTATATGGTGCTTTGAAACTTTTTACAACCATTGTTGTAATAAGAGTGAGCAGGGAAGCAGTTGAAAATTTAATCACAGAACTAAGTTAATGAAAAGCTAATCACAGAAGAATCAAGGTCAGAAACAAAAATAAAGATAAGCAAAACCAGAAGACACAAGGAAATATAGTGGTTCCCCTAAACTTGGGTACATCCACTCTTCTACCACCCTAGATAGGAATCCACTACAGGATGAGTTGATCAGGTGTCCTGGGCACCAATGAGCTTTTGATAAGGTGCTCAAAAACCAAATCAGATTTTTTGATCAGGTGTCTTGCCACCAATGAGCTTTTGACAATGTGCTCAAAAACCAAGCTCAAACTTTTGAAGAGAGTTTGAGAAACCCTTTACAGAGAGCGGGTGAGAGAGTGATGGAAGTCTTCTCTTTCTCAAACAACTGAGAAGATTATGTCGATTGTTGATGTCAAAGCTCCCCCTGAATCCTTGAGATCTTCAGGAAAAGAAGATTTGCTGAGGGTGATAGGCCTTCAAAGATTGAACTCCAGCAATAGATGATTTCAGCAATAGCTGAAGTGTTGAATGTCTGGAGTCTTGAAATATGTTGGACTTGAACACTTGAAAACTATAGAGATCTGAAGATTTGATCTCCTTGGATGGGTGTTCTTGAGAATTCTTTTAGACAGAAAATTTTGTTGATGTATCTCTGTAATCTGTGTGTCTCTCTCTGTATTCTATCTTTGAGATTCAAAAAATTCCTGTCTTTTATTCTCTGGTACTGAACAAAACATTCCCTGAGAAGAATAGTCGTTGGTCTGCATTAATTGCATCCTTAATTGCAAAATCCCTTCTGGAGGAAAGTCCATAGAAATATTCCTTGAACCTTGGTCCAGAAATGAATGAAAACGGCTAGGAAATCTCTGAATTAATTGCAGAATAACTCCTTAACTGATTTGAATTTGAATCTAGAAACATCCTTGAAGTTATCTAAAAACGTCGAACTGAGCTCTGCTATCGTTGAACTGAGCTCAGCGATCTGGAAATATACAGCAGCAAAATATCGTCGATCTGAGCTCAAAGATCGTCAAACTGAGCTCAGAGATAGAAATCCAAAGCTGAGTCAAGATCGTCGAACTGAGCTCACCGATCGTCGAATGGAGTTCGACGATATGATGAAGTTGAGCTCAGCGATCGTCGAATGGAGTTCGACGATCTGTCAAAGTTGAGCTAGACGATCGTCGATCGGAGTTCGACGAATCGTCGTGCTGAGCTCGACGATATGACTTAGTCTCCAAACAGAAAATCTTGGTCTTCAGGGCAGCTTCCAAACCTAGACTTCTAACCCTTAGACTCAATTCTAATTGACCTATTGAGCTATACAGGAGGTCAAGCATTGATTCCTAGAGACATAGTGATCCTGACCCAAATTAGTAATAGGGTGTTCCAACAAACCTAAACTCATCTCTCAACCCTTCGTATAAGCGATTAGTCTTGCGCTCCTCATCCACAATAGTGGAGCTATCATAACGACTCAGACGAGTAAACTCGTGGAGATATTCATCCACGCTCCTCTCACCCTGAACCAACTTCAGAGACTCATTCTCCAACGATATCCTCTGCGCCGAAGGGAGGTATCTAGCCAAGAACGATCTCGAGAACTCCTCTATCAAGACATCAACAAGTTGTCTACCTCTCAATAGGTGCAGCTCCAATCCTTCCCACCACATTCTCGCTTCACCGTCCAGAAGGAACGTAGCGATGGTGGTAATTTGCCACTCCTCCGTCTCCGTTGCTGTAATGACTCTCTTCACCCTGGAGAGCCAGTCTTCAGCCTGAGATGGGGTTCCCAACCCCGAGAATACCGGAGGGTTAAAGCTCATTATATGCTTAAGCTGCCTCTCGGTTGCCTTCCTTGGCACCAACGGTTCCACTACCACTTGTTCCACTCTCCTCGGCTCAACCTCTGGAAGAGGCTCCTGCTCCATCACAGGAGCGGGCTGCTGCGTTTGCCTTGCAGGCTGCGCATTTATCACGGCCAATACTGCTTCGGCCACCAATCGTATGTTCTCAGCCGATAGGGGTGTTGCAAGAGTAACATCTGGTGCACTGCTAGCCTCAGAAACTCGACGTTCCGACGGCCCAACACCACTTCTGGTCACCTATAGTGGTACAAAACCTTGTTAAGCGACCAAATAAAATTGCAAACAGCAATTATAGGAACACGCAGGTTCCTCAAACACGTGTATTTTTATTCCTAAGTGGACATTCATGGGTTCTTTTACTGTTATAACGATAATGCACACAATGTGTTCACCACCCCTTAAAAAGAATTCGCCCACGAATTCATCTTAAGCCCGTCAAAAACTAGTAGTCTGATACCAAATTGTAACACCCCCTATCGGTCGCATAGCATATAGCAGTAGGTCCGGCCGGGGCCCGACGCCATATACCATAGGCAGACCGGGTGGTTACTCATGGAAACCATCCAACCAATTATAACGTCCTACACAGAGCATTCTAGCGGAAGCAGTTTGTATAAGTTGCAATAAAGAACCCAGCACTAAAGCATGAATGTCCACTAATACCAAATAGGAATGTATATACACAAGTACATGTCTTAAGGCCTTACAAAATTGTTCACTTCATATTACATATTTTACAAACCACGGCACGCAGATCGGTCATACATGAATAAAAGCAGTAAACACTCCAATTAGGCCTTCGAGGGCCGGCTTTGCAAATTGGGCTTTAGCCCGCTATTGACCGCTTGATCCAGCAGCACCTGCAAGCAACAAACCACCGCACGGTGGCAAAACAAGGCAACGGTCAGCAATGCTGACCAAATTATAATGATACCGCCCCCAACTCGGGGCGGCAATGCTCCTTCCCTGCATTTCATTAGCATAAGCGAGCAATATATATCAATATTCATTTTATCATAGACGTTGGCTCGCACGGCCACACGCCTCGTGCTCTCAGGGCACATTCTCGGTGAACCAGTCGATGTCACGTCAATTAAAGCCATAGACATTCTGGACTCACCACCGCCACTTTGACGGCCAAACCTATGAGCAATTTGTCTTCCTGGCATGGGTCACGACAATTTAAGCCATAGACCGCCGAAGACCCTCATCTATGCCAACGGCAAGTGCCACGTAACTTTAGGTCTCTTTAGCCCGAATGACATAGAAGTGGGTACGGTTCCATCTAACCCGTGCTCACGTCGCAACGACAATTTAAGCCATTTGCGCGGGTCAAACTTCTCCCGAGTACCATTTTCGTCACAAATTTCACATAACCCGGTTATGTTAAAGTTGGCGCTCAGGCCTCCAAGTTGGCAAGATCACGCATCCGCTCAGTTTTACGGGTGCACCTTTGGGTTAATCCCCAAGGCTCCCTGTTGCAATCTACCGTGTAGAAAACCCGAAAAACCACCAATAGCATGGAGTCTTCTCCGGCATTATGCAATGCAACATCACCGATACAGATCAACATGTCCGGATAGGCTTCACACATCATGCCTATGTCCGTTCTCGCTTACGGACTCTACACAACGGGGACTTTACATATCTACCCGAAGGAACGCCTCCAACTCACCACAAACTCGCGAGAGCGGGCTTCCTATGCAAAGAAGGAGAGCTACTCATGCTCAAGAAGAGAATCGTTACCCTTGCGTTCTTCTTTGGCGCCATGGAAAAGTAAGCAGATGAAAAGCACCGCACTAGCTTTGCCTCCGTGGATCCGGAGTCGGCACGCGATTTTGAGCTTCGAAGCTCCTCCAATGGCCGGATCTAGCTCCTTCTTCCTTCCTTGGCTCTCCTCTCTCTAGGCTTTAGAAAGATAACCACTCATGAAAAGTGAGTGTTTCTAAGGCCCAATCCCGGGTATATCCCATCAGTAAAACCCCCAGCCGTTGGATCACCAATTAAAGAAACGAACGGCTTTGATTCGGGACTGAAATGCCCAATCTGGACAGCACACGGCCTGGCACACGCCCGTGTCCAGGGCCGTTTGCCTCATTCACCATCAAAATCGACGCGCCTGGAACAACACACGGGCATCGAACACGCTCGTGTTCGACCTGACACGCCCGTGTTCCACCTGACACGGCTGTGTGGCCGGCTGTGTACCCCCATCGATTTTCCTCGAAAACAACCCGAGCACTGCACGGGTTCTAGGACACGCGCGTGTCCTTTCCCGTATCACCTCAACATGCCTGGGCTCCAGGCCGTGTACACGGTCTCGACACTCGACACTTCGTCGAGCGAAGATCGTCGACCTGATGACACGGCCTTGGACACGCCCGTATCCTAGGCCGTGTGCCTTGTCTCGACACATCGTCGAGCAAAATCCATCGACTCCCCAGGACGAGTGTCGACACGGGTCGACACGCCCTGCGACACACCCGTGTCACAGGCCGTGTGCCATGTCTCAACACTTCGTCGAGCGCAAAGTGTCGACTTCGTGGGCTGACTGTCGACACGGGTCGACACGCCCTGTGACAGGCCCGTGTCGCAGGTCGTGTGCCCAGTCTCGACACAATGTCAAGAGCAAAATATCGACTTCACCGGCTGAGTGTCGACACAAACCTGACACGCCCTGGGACACGGCCGTGTACCAGGCCGTGTGCCTCCTGCTAGAACCCAAATCTGGCTCAAAACATCCCCCGTCGCTCTTTTGAGTTTCGGGGCATTACATGCCATGTCTTGTGTTCCAGGAGATGGGTCTTATAAGATCAACCAAGTCCAAATTTATGCAGATGACATAATTTTTGGGTCTACTGATGATAAACTTTGTAGGAAGTTTGCCAAACTTATGTAAGGTAAGTTTGTGATGAGCAGTATGGGTGATCTTAAATACTTCTTGGGCCTTCAAGTAAGGCAGACTGAAGATGGATTGTCCATCTTATAGTCTAAGTTCACCAGGGAGTTGATCAAATGGTTTAGTATGGAGAATGCCTCCACCATGAAAACTCTCATGGGGTCAAGTATGTATATGGACAAAGATCATGCAGGGAAACCAATTGATGAAACTTTGAATGTGGGGATAATTGGCTCCCTTTTATATCTTACTGCTAGTAGGCCAGACATCATGTATGCTACATATGTTTTAATAGGTATCAGGCTTACCCTAAAGAATCTCACTACTCTGCTGCTAAGAGGATTTTGAGGTATCTTAAGGGCACACAAGATCTTGGCCTCTGGTACCCTAGAAATAGGGATTTTGATCTAACAGGCTATTCAGATTCAGATTTTACAGGCTATAAAGAGGACAAGAAGAGCACATCAGGCACCTATCAGTTCTTGAGAGGAAGACTAGTATCTTGGAGAAGCAAGAAGCAGACAAGTGTTGAAATCTCAATAGCTGAGTTAGAGTATATCTCAGTAGGTAGCTGCTATGCTCAGTTACTATGGATCCAACATCATCTCCAGGACTATAACCTCAAGATAAGTAACACCCCTATATTATGTGATTCAACTTGTGCAATCTTTATTGCTAGGAATTCTATCCCTCATAGTAGGACTAAGCATATTGATAATATGTATCATTTTATTAGGGAGCATGTGGAGAAGGAATACATCAGTCTTGAGTTTGTCCCCATAGACAAGTAAGTGGTTGACATCTTTACTAAGCCACTAGATGAAGTCAATTTCAACACCTTCATGTTTGACTTGAGATTGTTGAACTTGGTATAGCTTCAGTTGCTCCATATATTGTTTCTTTTACAGGGCTCACTTTTCTTGCAGGTAAATAAGACTTTCAATTAATATCAAGACTTAGATGGAATCAAGTGTCCAGTAAAGAGAATGATAGCAGATGCTCCTGTTGAGGGGGAGCAAGTTAAGATGCTTCTATTGAGGAGGAGGAAATCAAACAGTTGCAGGAACAAGTTCAGCTTCCTAGACAATGCACAGACTGAGTGGGAGATCAACACCAGTGGATAGTTGCTGCTGAGAAGACAATGTTGTTGCAGGAGAAGACAAAAAGCCAGCACCTCCCTGACTACAACTGCATTCTGTAGAAGTTTTAATTGTTATGAGGAGTGGCATTAGCCCAAGTGGATCACTGATGGCAGCTAGCTCAAGTGGATCAATGGACCACTCATGTGTCTAGTGGCTACAGTGATGTGTTGTATCAGTAGTATCAATACGAGAGGTATGAAATCTAATCAAGAAGTTTGATCACTAGGATAATTTCTCAAGTGGAATAAAAATAAGAGTTTGGTTGGATCAAGAGATAAATTCTATGTTGCATGATCCTTTCACATCCCTCATTAGATAATTGTTTTTTGAAGAAGCCAAAAAGGGGAAGATGTGAGCAATACCCTAAACCCCAAAACCACAAAGGAGGAGATGTGGAAAGCAATACTTGACATGACCTGATCATGTTAAGTAAGTGCATATTATTTGAATGTTTTAAGTAATATGAGGAGTACAATGAATGCATATTGGGCCACTGCATGCATATTGGGCCCTTGCTCGTTACTTTCCCATCTCCAAGTGGTATGAGGAAAGTACTCCACTTAAGTGTTAAGTGGTATGAGGAAAGTGCATATTACATGAGTAAATGCTTAAGTGTTATGAGAACATTGAATTTCTATATTGGTAATTCTAATGGTTTGGAAGAGCTACATTTGCTAGCTTATAGCTGAGCTGCGTTGAATATTCAAGTGGTATGGAAAGTTACATCTGCTAGCTTACAGTTGTTTTGAGTTTATATGCATTATGTGAAAATGCTTCTTAGTATTGTTGTGTGTTTTGTTTTCTTCAAATAGGGGGATATTGTTAGGAATATTGCCCTCAATGTTCCCTAAATTTAAAGAGGCGTTATAATCAATTCCAAGAGCATAATTGTATTTGATGTTGTTCAAGTTCAACATATACAGGATGTTCCTTAGAACAAGTTTAGACAGGTTGTCTAAGTGATTGTGATAAGTGGTCACTAGGTAGAGAGGTGGAGAGAGAAAATCATCTAAGTCCATAGGAATTGAGTGAAGCTAGTTTACTCAATGCAAGATTTCAAGGAAGGATGCAGAAAAGACAGAAAATCATTTAAGTCCACAGGCATCGAGTGAAGCCATTTCACTCAACGCCAGATGCCAGAAAGCGTTGAGTAAAGCTGGACAGTAAAAGCCCAATAGTTTGCAAGGAGATTTACGTCTAAGTCCACAGGTGTTGAGTGAAGGCAACTCACTCAACGCCATATGACAAGAGGCGTCGAGTAAATCTCAATCTTTCAAAGCTTCAGCATTGGCAAGGAAGAAATTCGACTAAGTCCTGAAGTGCTGAGTGAGGACAGATCACTCAATTCCCAAAGAACAAGGCATCGACAGGACAGTGTTTAGTGAAAGCTTAATAAGAGATAGACAGAAAAATCTGTCTAAGTCCAGACGCATTGAGTGAGGATAGTTCACTCAATGCATGCTCATCATGAAGATTAGATAAGTACAAAAGCATTGACTTAAGCCAGTTCACTCAACGCCTTCTTATAAAGATGACAGGCATTTATAGACGCGGCTAAGTCCAGGGCCATTGAGTGATGAAGGCTCACTTAACGTACTCAATGCCTAAACATCAGAAAGATTGTCCAAGGACATAAGCGTTGAGTGAAGGCAATTCACTCAACACACTCAATTGCTGGAAGTGCAGAATAGTTGACTAATGGTTTTTGCTCTGAGTGAATGCCATTCCCTCAACGCACTCAATGCCTGGGTTGAAACTGAGAATTTGGCGAAGTCCACAGATGCTGACGTCAAAATGAGTCAAAAAAGTTTCAAATTGTTATAGGAAAGCTACAGTACCTGACAATGGCGTAACTTGCCTTTCATGTTGCATTTAATACAAAAGCAAGATTGAAGCTTGCAAATCTATATGGGCCCATGCGTCAAAGAGCCGTTGAAAGGCAGAAGATAAAATGAATGAGATCGGCAGAAGCAAATGAACTTTTATGGTCTTATCTTTTTATAAAGAGGCTGAACTTCATCTTCTTCCACTCGCCAAAGTTGCTGAGCCTGGAAAACAAAGTTCACAGTGCAGATCTAAAAGTTCACACAGTTAGATGTAGCGATCTTCAGCTGCTACAGCAAGTTCAGAAGAGTTTTCTGAGAAAGAAGAAGATGTAGAGCATTCTAATTTCTGCAGTCAAGGTTGGCAGAGTGAGGAATACCAAGAACTGTCAATTCATTTGTCTTCATTAACAATATCATAAACTTGAGTTTTTGAGTTACTTCCAGCAGAAGCAGCAGTTTCTTGAAGATCAACATTCTTGATGCTAAGATGAAGTTAGGGCTGGGATATTCTCAGCTCAAGGAGCAGAAGGCTCAGAGAAATTTCTCTGGAGTCAAATCAATAACGACAAAAACTTTCTTTTCTATAGGATCCTTTGGATCTGAGTTGTAGCCATATTTTATAAAGGCTTAGTGTAGGATTTTTTGTTTATCTGAGGTTAGATTCTGTATGGATTTGAGGTAGGGCAGTTTTCCTGAGGTAGGAGAGTCCTTCTCTCTGAGTGGTGGAGCCTTTGTCCCAGAGTTATTGGATCTAGCCTTAGATCTGAGTTAGGGCCTTTGTTCTTGAGCTGAAGGAGAGTCATCCGCTTTGAGTTGTAGGGCTAATCTCCTAGCCTGAGTTGTAGGACTATTAATTTAGTCTGAGGTATGTGATCTTTAGATAACTCAGTTGTAGGGGCAAGCTTGCTCTGAGGTATGGCTTTGTGCCCGAGTTGTAGGTCTTGGAGGAGACTAAGAGATCCTGCAGGATCTGTGTTGTAAGCTCTTAGGAGCTGAGTTTTGGAGAAGTGTCTTGTCTAACACAATATCAGAAAGGTGGGAGGGAAAGTCGACGTACCCATAATCTGGGGAACCACTATAAATTCTGTGTGATCTTTTTGTGGTGTGTTTTGAAAGCAGAAAACAACTAACTCACAATACACATAAAAAAGATAAAGTTATAAAGAGACCAAAAACCTATTCACCCCCTCTCTAGGTATTTAGCTACACTTGAAACTAAAGACTTTCAAGGATTCCCCTGAAGAGCCAATCGGGAATGTGTCCCGAGCTGATAAAGATGCTTATAAAAAGTATCAAGACAACTCCTTGGATGTAGAATGCCTTATACTCGCTCCCATGAACTCCTAGCTTTAGAAGTAACATGAGAATATTAGTTGTAAGGAGATTGACGAGCACCTTAAGAAAATGTTTTAAGTGCAAGCTCACCAAGAGAGGTTTGACGTCACCAAGGAGTTGTTTCAATGTAATATGGGAGCTTGAGACCTAGTAGGGACTCACGTACTCAAGATGATTGGGTATATAGAGAATCTTGAAAGACTAGTGTTGTGTACACTAATACCAAGGGCCCTGATTTTAAAAAGTCAAACAGGTCAATGATATACACACAGTTTTATTTGATGTGTGTGTAAGTTCATGCATGCAGGGTAGTCCTTCAAACATTGATTGGACAGGTGGACACCTAGTTGTGGGATGGATGGGCAGAAAAATGCCCAAGTCTACAGGGGTTGAGTGAAGACTGTTCACTTAATGTCATAACAAAAAAGAAGCTGAATACAACAGTATCTATCAAAGCCTAAATAATGGAAGACAGAAAAGTGGTTATGTCCACAGGAGTTGAGTGAAGTCAGCTCAGTCAACGCCAGCTAGAAAATTCGTCGAGTAAAGCTGCCTTAGTCAGAGCCATAGAGATTCTGGCAAAGGAAAAGATTCTAAGTCCAGCAGCGTTGAGTGAAGCCAACACACTCAACGTCGTGGCGCTTCGGTCAAAGCCAAAGAATACAGAAAAATCTAACTCCAAAAGCATTGTGTGAGGATAGCTCACTCAATGCTAGATGAGCTAAAGAGTTGAGACAAGCTGGGATAGTCAAAGCCTCGGAAGAAAGACAGAAAAATTTTTCAAAGTACAAAATCATTGAGTGAAGCCAGTTCACTTAACGCCAGTGGAAGAAATCTTTGATTCAAGCTATTGTTGTCAAAGCTTAATGAGAAATTGGATTTTGACTAAGTCCAAAAGTGTTGAGTGAAGCCAGTTCACTCAACGCCTAGTCAAATGTTAAGGCAGAAGGAAGATGACACTGAGAGAAGTCAACACACTCAATGCCTTCATGTATAAGAAAAGTTTCTATTTACAAAAGAGTTAAGTGAAGCAAGCTCACTCAACGCCTCAGTTATTGGCAGAGTTCAGAAGAAGCTAAGGCAAATAGAGTTGAGTGAAGGCTAACCACTCAATTCTCTCAATGCCTAAGTTGCAGAAAGTGCAAAATAATAAGCCAAGTTTAAAAGCATTGAGTGAAGACCATTCACTCAACGCCACTCAATGCCTAAGGAAGCATCAAGGTGACTAAGTCCAGAATTGTTGAGTGAAATCCTTTCACTCAACACCACTCAACGCTTGAGTTGATTCTAAGATATGATATAAGTCTAGAGCGGCTGACGTCAACAAAAGTCAACAAAGTCAACATTTCAAATTCTTTTTGGGAATGATGCAATATGCCCTGAATGGCTCCGATGACCAGCGTTTGTCGTTTTCTACAGATGGAAGGTAGGAACTAATCCTTTTTAGGTTGTGCCCACAGTGCAAAGAGTCGTTGATCTGCTGAATATGAAAGCGAAAGATTGGCTAAAACAAAGGAAGAAATTAGGGTTTTCTGATTTCACATTGCGCTGAACATCTTCTTCTTCCTCTCCATTACTGCTGAGCCTAAAGGTCTTGTTCAGTTCAGTCAACCTGAAAGCAAAAAGACATAGCTGCTGTGATTTTCATCTGCGACAGCAAGGTCAGGACTGATTCCTGAAATAGAAGAGGCAGAAATTTCTGCAATTTACTTCCTGCACAAGCAGCCCTGTTTCGAAGATCGTTTTAACATGTTGCTGTGAAGAAGATTTGGTTGAAATCTGCTCATCCTAGGAAGACAGACACAGAGATTTCTCCCTGGTGTCAAACAGTTCATAACCATTTCTATTTTTTGTAGGATTCAGTCTTGGATCTGAGAGTAGGATTCTGAATAGAATCTGAGTTGTAAGCCTGTATTATAAAGGCAGAGGTAGGGTCATTCGTTAATCTGAGTGTAAGGCTGTCCTTCTTGCCTGAGTTGTAGGGCTTTTGAGACTAATGTTAGTGATTGTTGAATCACTGAGTTGTAGGTCCTTGGGCCTGAGTTATAGGTCTTGAAGGAGACTGAGTTGTCCTGCGGGATCACGTTATAAGCTCTTAAGGAGCCGAATATTGGGGAAGAGCCTTCTCTAAAACAATAATAGAAAGGCAGAGAGGGACAGTGGGCATACCCATAAACTGGGGAACCACTATAAAATTACTATGTCTTATGGTTGATAGTCTTGAAAGCGTAACTAACTAATAACCAAGCACAACAAAATAAGGTATAGGTCTAGATAATTTTAAAAGAGACCTAAAACTTATTCACCCCCCACTTAGGTGCTTGACAAGGTTCTGTAAAGAGCAAGGGATTCTGTAAGACCCCCTTTTTTTCTTTTTAAAACACCGGGGTCTTAGGCCCAGAACTGCCGCTTTATGGTGACACCTTTGCACTCGGGAAGGTCATCACTACAAAACATCGATCATGCCGGCCAAATCGATCACAACTGTAGCAAAATAGTAATCATATCCACATAAATCACATATATATGTAAATAATATCCACGAAGGAGTATCCACAGATACACAGAAATATAAGATCTTGGACTCATGCCCGATACATCATGTCCTCACTACAAATCTCTAAACATGGAAGAAAATACTATAACTAATAGTGGTCAGGACTCACAGTCCCTGTCATCTGAACTCTGGTGCTATACTGCCCCATCTCCAAGCGTGCTGACCTCCAGGGCTGCTCCTCCATGCTGGGCTCCGTGGTCCCCTAAAATGATGTGATTCAAAAACCGGTAGTCTAAAATACTAAGTCCTATCATCCCCCACCCCATCCCCCATGGCCCCTAGGCACCGAGCGGAGAGGAAGAAAGGGGAGGACTTGAAGGTGGAGAGTAACCAAGAAACAGATGGCAGCGGACCTATACTAGCAATTTTTATAGTACATGTGTCAGTAAAGTAAAGTATGAAAAATAACCTTAACTTATACAGAACATATAAGCAAGGGATCTTTTACAGGGCTCCCATCGTATAAAAAGACTCATACCAATTTATATGTTGGCGTGTCAGTTAATAACAGCAATATATATATAAGAATTTAACCTTAAATTTATAAACTTGCCCACACAAGCTTATAGACCAAGGGGTCGTTTTGCAGGGCCTATTGTATAAGCGTCTCATACCTCTTATACAATAGGTGACAGGGGTTTTATGTTATGATTATGCTATGACATGCAAGTGGGTTATGATGGATCATGTAAGTGCAACTCACCCACCCGACTCTATGCACACAGACCTTTAGTTCCCCCTTTCTGGAGCCTCACCTCCCAGGATACCTCCGTAGTGGCAGACGGAAGCGGTGTGTTGGGACTCGCCCACCTCTAAACCAGTAAAGCACAACCGATCAGACCTATCGTACGCCTCAACACTGGTGCACAAAGCGGACTCCTGCGTACTCTTGCCGGCTGGCACACCGGACTTTTGTTGGCGAAGTGCTAGCCACACTTGCTGAGTCAACGTATTGGCGTCGGTGCATCGACACTCCAATACCGAAGACCCACCACCTTTATTTTATGCACATGCAACCATATGTATTAGCACCGAGCCAAACCTCCCCGGACCATCCCGTCTGTCACAAACATCAACCGATCCAAAGCTAGACGGGCCATCCTGCCCCTCACAAATAACAACCGAGTCAAACCAACTTCCCGAGACACCGGGGTGTGTGAAAGTGAACCCCTAATTATTCTAGTTGCTCTTTAAGATTTATCACTCCTACCATTTACGTTAGCCCAGGACTGCCCAAAGTATACCCCGTGAAGGGCTCTCGAAGGCACTAGGAACTACGATGGGATTACGCCCAAAGCTCCCTTTCGCAAGGCACTTACTATTGTTGGTTGCTACCGATTTCCCGACCCTTAATTAATTTTACGGAACCTAGCCCGAGTGCATTAAACACTTCCTCCCTACGGGGAAGACGATCTTTCGTCGATACTGGGCACCGCCTAACTCTAGCCAATCCATCCCTCTACTCATCTTACCACCAATAATGAACTTATTTTTATCCATCCAAACCAACATACCACTAATCCCAAGACATGCATCAAATTATACTCCAAAATAATTTCTGCAATTTTTACTATATGCAGACCACTTAAGCTATATGACCCGTAAAATGGAAGGTACAACAAATAGTCATTCAGTACTCATATAATAATTAGGGCGTTGATATTTGCAGGCCTATAATCGATATTTGCAGCCCTTGGATATTTGCAGCCCAATGATAGATATTTGCAGGCCCGTCAGATATTTGCAGCCCTTTTTAAAAAGTTTATATTTGATTTTCTTTTATCTTTTTTCTCCGTTAATTGCTAAAACTAACAAACCCTAAATTACACATATTACATTCGAACAAAAACATAAATTTTATCATTCTAACAAAAATAAAATGACAAAAACTATATTTTCTTCATTCAGCTCCGCTATAGCAATGAACACATATCGTTCAACCGGAATACATCTTCCCCAAAATAAACACTAGCCTGCACACAATTAAAAAATGATTTTATTTTAGTATTCTAAAACGAAATTGCTATCATAAAAAATTTTTTGAAGTTGCGAAGATCTTACAAAATAGATATATGAATTTTTCTGATACCCCTGATAAAATAAGCGTGAATGTAGTGGATAGCCAACCTACAAACAAATTTGAGTATATAAATTAAAACAAGGGCGCCCTAAAACAATTATGTATAAAATAAATCACACATGAACAAATGCATACCTTTCACATATTCTGAATACGTGTTATGTAAGGAATTTCCCATTCTTCCGCTATGTCTTTACGGTACCTCGACCATACCGGAAATAATGTTGGTAGCGGACAATCTTCATGGATTTTCAAAAGAACAAAATGATTGCCATTAACAAAACCAATATTGATGACCATTCTAAAAGGTGGCGGCGCTGAATGCAATGGAAGAAATGTGAATGATTGTTCTCTTGAGTAATGAACAAATTGGACGTTGTAACATGATGCCACAACTAGACCCATATCTGGCATGGACATCCATTTATCCACTGGGGCAGGAGTAATATAAAAATCTAGTGAGCTAGTAACTCCAATCTCCTTGACACACCCATTATCATGTTGTCCAACTCTTTGTGTTCACATAATTCTTGGCATAAATCCCGGCGCACTTGAATCCAATTTTCCTTCATGTTCATAGCAATACTTACCGCTCTATATCTGCAGTGACCATCGCCCATCACATCGGTGATATCAATAATATGTGCTGACATGAATGGTGGCATTTGTGATTTGATATGCTCAAGCAAAGTATTTCTTGTGTGGATAACCTTTCTTGCAGCTTTCTTCAAATTCATCTTCAAAGGTTTATTTATGTGTTGGTGATCAAGCATCAAGACATGCTCAAAATATGAAGGCTCTCTTTTTGTTGACTTATAATCATCCACCATTCTCTTCAAACTCCCCTTTGGACGCCCCCGTAGTTTTTTCGGAATTTTTGGTTCTTGTGTTTGACTTAATGGAGGATTGATTATTTCACGAAGCTTTCTCTTTATTTCTTTTTTTTGAAGATCACTACTTGTCTTAAACCTGTTTAAGAGACCTTCAATATCATCACCAATATCATTTCCATCCGTGCATTCAACTTGGACTGAAGGACTATGTTTGTTCTCGAGCAAAGTCAACTGTCTCCAATGCCTGTGTATCATCCAAAGTGGCAATGGTTTGGAACCACTGACAAACGACAATAACTCGTGTGCGCATGGTAAACCAAATGTAAATCTAAGTTTATGCGTGCATTTATCTGTTTCAAAATGACTTGCTTTGCTTGAAATCTCCTCTTTTTTAATAAGCTCTAACGCAAAAACTGAAATATTACCAACAAGCTCAGTGTACAACAAACTTTTAAACCATGTGCTCATATGAATCTTGCTCTGCCCAAACATCTTCTTAATCTCTGTATGTTGTAACACAAGTAACTGATCAAAAGCTTTCCATACGGTCGTGAGATTACCAGTAGAAACTTCTAAGAATTTTTTCAACTTGCTATGCCTACTTTCAACACGGTTGGTAGACGTATTACCCAAGTGCAAATATTTATCAATCCATGCTGAGACGAAATATTCTTTGTACGGGTCGAGCCATGTTGTGGTAACATATGAAATAACAGAAGGGTGCATAACTCCATAATCAGCTATCAACTGATTATATTGCATGTTGAACACATTCTCAGTTATAGATTCTACAATATGTTGCCAAACACCCAAAAAAATGTCACACTCCTTTCCGTTTTTAAAAAATTTTTTGCAATGCGCCAAAATATTTCTGCTAATATGAACTCGACATAATAGATTTTTGGCTTGAGGAAATATACACTTGATTTGTTGGGTATTGTATCCACAATATACCTGATTTGAAGAAGCCCCTGGACAAGCTAAGGTCAATAGACTATGTATTTGATAAAATCTTTCTAGTTGTGCTTGCAGTTTTTCCACGCTAAGTGCACACCAATGTCAGGGTGCAGTAGGTCAATATACACGGGTCTGCACGACGTAATCCCTCGTTGAGCAGATCAGTGTGTTAGCCTACATGTATTCTCTCTATTGGAGTGCACTTATTTTCAAGCACAGGGCTGTAAATATGCAAGAGAAGACAAGGAGCAAGGATGGGTCAAGGAGCAGCTCTTGAGTGGAATGACGAAAATTCGTCTAAGTGAAAGTCGACGAGAATCACCAAGTGATTCTCGCCGATTCGGCGAGAATCACTAGTGATTCTCGCCGAATCATCGAGAATCATTAGTGATTCTCGCCGACTCCTTCCGGCTACCTTAAAATGGTGCCAAGTGAGATTCGGCGATAATCACTAATGATTCTCGCCGAACCCATCGCTGGGTAGGTCTTGAATACCAAGTGAAAATCGTTGAGAATCAACAAGGGAATTGTCGAGAATCACTCGGTGACTCTCGACGAATCGTCGAGAATCGTTAACTGATTCTCGCCGATTCGTCGAGAATCACCAATGATTCTCGACGAATTTTACTTGGCGTTTTCTCGGGATGCTCCTGAACCGGATTCTGCAGCTGTCAATTTTCTGGACCGGGATTTAGGGATTTCTATTGTGGGTCCCACAAACGGTCATATTGGAGTTATCTACAGTATATATATTCGGGTATTTTGAACAGTAAAGAGCAGACAAAAAAGAAGTCAAGCTAAAGAAAACCCTAAGATCGCGAGATCACTCCGCCGTCGCCGCCGCTCGCGTCAAGTGGTTGCCGCTGTTGATCGTGTTTCTTCCCGATCTCCGGCAACAGAAGCTTAGCAAAGCTTGAGTCTCACGCGTCTATCCAGAGATCCCTTGTCTCTCGATTTGTTGATCGGGAAAAACTTCCCATCTGAATCGATCGAGACGACCGATCCTCGTGTGACCGTTGGTAGACCTAGCTTGCTTTGCTACGAAGATTGGATCTCTATTTTCAGCAGCCGCTCATCATCATAGCCGCCGATCCTGAAGCTAGCCGCCGCTCGTGTTGCCGCCACCGGTTCCGGGGAGATCCTCTCCAAGAGAGACCAAGGTTGTAGACTCTTCGTTGACTTCACGAACACGTCGTCGAACGAAGAGGAACACCGTAGTCTCCAAACGAAGTTTGTATCTCGTGTACATTCTATATTTACTTTTGTTGTAAAGGAACTTTTGTTCCGTATTGTAAGGGTTGGGTGCAACCCGTTTTGTGGGAGTGTTGACTCTCACGTGTGGAAGGGTTCCTTCCGATAGTGCAGGGATTGGATTTCAATCCTGTTGGAGAAGAGACCGAGTCGTCCCTTGTTGGGAGATAGGTCGAAGGGGGAAAGTGGATGTACCCAGGTCGGGAAACCACTATAAATTGCCTGTGTATTCTGTGTGCTGTGCTTTTTATTTTTATTGTGCAGGTACATTCGTAAATTCCGCAAAAGCGCTACACGTCACCTATTCCCCCCCCCCCCATAGGTGCACATAGTTGACACTAGGTGGACTTTCAAGTGGTATCAAAGCGAGGTTACTCATCAAAAAGGTTAACACCTTGAGTAGAATCCTGCCACCAGTGTCAGAAGCATGGATATGGATTATGAGATACCGCCACTCAAACTCCCCGCATGCACAAAGGATTATTATCTCATCTGGAGAATGAGAGTGTCATTCCACCTTGATGCAATCGATCCTCGAGCATCCTTCATCCTGGAAGAGGGTCCGTTCATTCCCATGAAGACCTCCGACTCTGGGATCCAAGTGCCCATGTGCATTGCTGAGATGTCAGAGACAGAACTGTCCCTATTTAACTTGGACGAGAGGATTCATCAAATTATCTTGGATATCTGGTCTGGAGCTTCTCGCTCTAGATTAGCAAAATGTAGGACGGCTAAATCCATGTGGGTGATGATATCAGAGTGGATGGGGGAGTCAGAGAAAGCTGGAATATGCTGTCAACCTGAGGAGGAAGCCTATGTGGGGGTCCTCACCTCTGAAGATGAAGGCAAGCATCACTCGGACAGCATCAGAGCTCCAGTGTCCGTGTCAGAGACTGACGAGGCCAGTGAGGAAAGCAGCTCTGATGAGGATGACGCAATGGTCACTGGCTCGAATGACAATAACACTGAAGAGCCGGTAACTTCCTCATCCTGCCCCATCTCTTCTGAACTTTCTGAAGACAGGAACTGCTTTCCTCCAGAAGATTCTGATTCTCTGAAGAGAGCCCTTCAGTCAAGCAACCTACTTGCTGAGGAGCAAGCTCAAGAGATTGCTCGACTGAAGATCTTGTTGGTTCTCCAATTGGCGTCCAACAAGGTTAAGGATTCTAAGATCTCAGCTCTAGAGAGTAGTCTAGAGAATGAGAGAAGAATAGTATCAAACTTTTCCAAGGTTGATGCTATAAAGAGAAAGCAAGAAAACAGGTGGATCTCCCGGATTATCAATTCGTGGAGAAATGGGGAAACGGTATTCCGACCTTCCACTCCAAGCAGGAATGCAACTCATCATGCCTTTAGGTATGACCACAGGAACAGTCGTGGTCACTGCAAGGGTGATTTGTCCCCATGTGGAGACACCCGTAGTGCAAGGGCCGTCCTGGCCACCCATGAGAGAATACCTATGGCTCATTCTGAGCCCTTTGTATTCACTGCCACTGCCCCAACTCGGTGCGAATCTGCATGTCCCAGCTCACAGAAGACTTCTCACCACCTGAGGACACAGGATAGGGAGGTTAGAAGTCATGGTGTAAGTCTTCATGCGGCCTCAGGAAGGGGGTTGCCTGAAAGGAAGGCACCACCTCTCCGGCCACATGCCGCTTGCAACGTGCATTCCTTCCACCCTTCCTCATGTCACGGTGAAAGAGGAAACTTTGTGAGGAGTTCATGCCCTATCCCCTTTAGACCTAGGACCGTGACTACCTCAGTCACTAGATCAGGTCGGAAACGGCGATACAACATTCACCCATGTTGGTGCTGCGGCAAAGTGGGACACTTTTCCATCGACTGTTGGCACAACCCCTCTGTGTCAACGGCAAGGGCTTATCCACACTCACGGAATAGAGGTAGTCTTCCTGACAGGTTTTCTTAAGGAAGGCAGTTGCGTGCTTATGCTAACAGGAACCTAGGACCCAATATGATTTGGGTTCCTAAGGTAAGGTAATTCTTTCTTGCAGGGTAGTCTAGGTTCCCATGAATATGATGGGAACTAGACAGTAGGTGGCTCAAGACTAAATTGGAACAAGCGTCTGCAATAACAGATGTGATATCTATTTGAGCATACTCACATTGAGCCCCTGATATGTTCTACCTGTGGGACTAAAACGATGACTCTCAAAATCCCAGCAATTCTTCCAGTAGTATTCTTGAAGATGCAGGTGCTCGACTTGAACAGCTAAGTCTGGATGAGACCGCTAAAGATGACGCTCCTAAGTATGTCAAAGCTTCCACCTCCACGTCATCTGAAAATGTTGAAGATCAAAATGGAACAAATATCTTAGAAGAAGGAGAAGCCCAAGAAGTAGTCAAAGCTCCAGACGCCAGACTTCTTGAGCTCCGGCACGTGAGGGATCATCCTAGAGATTAGATCATCGGAGATCCTCGTGTCGGTGTCAGAACTCGAAGAGGTACTATTAACGAAGTATTGCATCTTAGCGTTCTGTCATAGGTAGAGCCAAAGAAGTTCGACGAGGCGAACAAGGATGCGGCATGGATTCTGGCCATGCAAGATGAACTACATCAATTCAAACGTTACAACGTTTGGACGCTTGTTCCCAGACCATACAAGCAAAATGTGATTGACACCAAGTGGATCTTCAGAAATAAGCTGGATGAACATGGTGTCATCATAAAGAACAAGGCAAGGCTGGTGGCTCAAGGTTACAGACAGGAGGAGGGGATTGACTTCGACCAGACCTTCGCACCAGTAGCAAGGCTCGAAGCAATCAGATTGTTCCTGGCGTATGCTTCACACAAAGGATTCACAGTCTATCAAATGGATGTGAAATCAGCATTCTTGAACGGAGACCTGAAAGAGGAAGTATACGTCGCTCAACCCCCAGGGATGACAGGAAAAGCACTTCCGGGACGTGTCAATTCCTCGGAAGAAGGCTTATCTCATGGAACAGCAAGAAGCAGAACTGTGTGGCTACCTCCACAGCAGAATCTGAGTACATCTCAGTAGGCAGCTGTTGCGCACAACTCCTATGGATCAGAAACCAGTTAGCCGACTACGACCTTCAGTTCAAGGAAGTTCCAATGTACTGCGACTCCTCCAGTGCAATTGCCATTGCCAACAATCCTGTCTCGCACAGCAGAACGAAGCATATTGAAGTGCGCTACCACTTCATTCGGGAGCACGTGGAGAACAAGGACATCTCTCTCTGTTATGTCCCCACGGACAAGCAGATTGATGATATATTCACAAAGCCCTTAGACGAGGCCAAGTTCAATCTTTTCAAGACTGAATTGGGAATGCTCAACTATGAGGACTGAAGACTACAGAAGCTCCAGGCTCGTGCACGATCTGAGGGGGAGCAAGGAAATCAAGTGTGAGCACAGACCCAAGAACTGAGGGGGAGCAAGGGGTCAAATGCTACCGACCCTGATTTGTAGAAGCCGAAAAGGGGGAGATTACCCCAAGGCTAAGGTGGCTCCAAGCTTAAGTATTGGTAAGGGATAACTCACTCAACTCAATTTTAAGTTTCTGGTTTTCATTCCCATTTGCTCTATTCACCTTAGCTTGTAGGGTTTAGGCTTCTTCAAATAGGGGGAGATTGTTGGGTATTGTATCCACAATGTACCTGATTTGAAGAAGCCCCTGGACAAGCTAAGGTCAATAGACTATGTATTTGATAAAATCTTTCTAGTTGTGCTTGCAGTTTTTCCACGCTAAGTGCACACCAATGTCAGGGTGCAGTAGGTCAATATACACGGGTCTGCACGACGTAATCCCTCGTTGAGCAGATCAGTGTGTTGGCCTACGTGTATTCTCTCTATTGGAGTGCACTTATTTTCAAGCACAGGGCTGTAAATATGCAAGAGAAGACAAGGAGCAAGGATGGGTCAAGGAGCAGCTCTTGAGTGGAATGACGAAAATTCGTCTAAGTGAAAGTCGACGAGAATCACCAAGTGATTCTCGCCGATTCGGCGAGAATCGTCGAGAATCTTGTGATTCTCGCCGACTCCTTCCGGCTACCTTAAAATGGTGCCAAGTGAGATTCGGCGAGAATCACTAATGATTCTCGCCGAACCCATCGCTGGGTAGGTCTTGAATACCAAGTGAAAATCGTTGAGAATCAACAAGGGAATCGTCGAGAATCACTCGGTGACTCTCGACGAATCGTCGAGAATCGTTAAACTCGCCGATTCTCGCCGATTCATCGAGAATCACCAATGATTCTCGACGAATTTTACTTGGCGTTTTCTCGGGATGCTCCTGAACCGGATTCTACAGCTGTCAATTTTCTGGACCGGGATTTAGGGATTTCTATTGTGGGTCCCACAAACGGTCATATTGGAGTTATCTACAGTATATATATTCGGGTATTTTGAACAGTAAAGAGCAGACAAAAAAGAAGCTGAGCTAAAGAAAACCCTAAGATCGCGAGATCACTCCGCCGTCGCCGCCGCTCGCGTCAAGTGGTTGCCGCTGTTGATCGTGTTTCTTCCCGATCTTCGGCAACAGAAGCTTAGCAAAGCTTGAGTCTCACGCGTCTATCCAGAGATCCCTTGTCTCTCGATTTGTTGATCGGGAAAAACTTCCCATCCGAATCGATCGAGACGACCGATCCTCGTGTGACCGTTGGTAGACCTAGCTTGCTTTGCTACGAAGATTGGATCTCTATTTTCAGCAGCCGCTCATCATCATAGCCGCCAATCCCGAAGCTAGCCGCCGCTCGTGTTTCCGCCGCCGGTTCCGGGGAGATCCTCTCCAAGAGAGACCAAGGTTGTAGACTCTTCGTTGACTTCACGAACACGTCGTCGAACGAAGAGGAACACCGTAGTCTCCAAACGAAGTTTGTATCTCGTGTACATTCTATATTTACTTTTGTTGTAAAGGACCTTTTGTTCCGTATTGTAAGGGTTGGGTGCAACCCGTTTTGTGGGAGTGTTGACTCTCACGTGTGGAAGGGTTCCTTCCGATAGTGCAGGGATTGGATTTCAATCCTGTTGGAGAAGAGACCGAGTCGTCCCTTGTTGGGAGATAGGTCGAAGGGGAAAGTGGATGTACCCAGGTCGGGGAACCACTATAAATTGCCTGTGTATTCTATGTGCTGTGCTTTTTATTTTTATTGTGCATGTACATTCGTAAATTCTGCAAAAGCGCTACACGTCACCTATTCCCCCCCCCCCATAGGTGCACATAGTTGACACTAGGTGGACTTTCATGATTGCATTCATTAAAGCAACTTCCCGATCAGTGACAAAACAATTTGGCAAGTTACTTTCTTCAAAAATACTCTTAAAGCATTCCAATGCCCATTGATAGCTACATTCATTTTCGCTTGACATGAAAGCAAAAGCTGAGAAAAATGACTGATTTGTTGATGTTAAACCCAGAATACAAAGTAAAGGTAATCGATATCGGTTGGTCTTATAAGTGTAATCAATCATGAATGTATTTGAGAAGATATTAGTCAACTTAACTGAAGTCGGATGTGCAAAGAATAAACATTCCAACTGATTAGTAGAAACAGTCACGACATTAAAACTAATATATCCATAATCGACAATGCACTTATATAAAAATTGTATTGGAGTCCCACCCTCTAATTCGGCTCTGAGAATCTTTGCTTTTTGGTTATAAATTGTCCTCAATGTTGTACTATTGTCTGGATTTCTTTTCTTTAGCGTCGTTACTATTTTTCGGGGTTTCACAGATGCATTACACATATCCTCAACTATTTTTTGCTCGCACCTGGTTAACCTTCCTGCATAAGGGTGTGCTTCTAAATGAACCATCTCATGATTATGAATCTCGTATTCAACTGTAATTTTCCATTCATTTTCTTCTTCTCTCCGTCCTCGAAGTGAAAATTTACAACCACATCTCTTTGAGCTAGATTTTCGTAGATTTTGCTTTACAAATTTTTTTGGATTTTGACTTGCTCGCACAACTCCATATCTATCGCATCCAAGAGTAACTCTAGGTTTTGCTCTTTTTTCGAGTTTGTCAGCCCTTAGAATGATAATAACAAATCCCAATCCTCTACCAACATGTCTAGCCCATGCAATCAATTCTTCCTTAGTAGAAAACTTATATTTATTACAAAATGTTCTCCCACATCAACATGTGCTTGTTGAGTAACATCTCCATAAGTCAACAATTTTACCACTCCATTGTACATTTCACTCTAAAATTGATGAACCAACACAAAAAATCAATGCTAACTATTAAAAAAAAGAAAAATCACAAGCTAAAAATTATGAACGGTATTACCTCAAAAGTGGGAGAGATTCTTGGAGATGAAGGATCCGACATCTTCAATTAATTTTGGAGGTTGACAGAGAATCCCACGATTTGAATGCATAAAAGACCCTAAAAACCAAAAGACCCATTAGTTCTTCTAATCAAAAAGTGCATTTGGAACATAGAATTTGATAAGGAGCATCTAATGCATGAGTTAAACACCACCACCCCATCTTAGACGAGCCACCAACCCTAGACCCACAACAAAAGTAAGCATATTTCTCCGAGCGGAGCATATATAAATTGAGATTCTCTGTTAAAGCACAGTTCAGATGTTTTTACCCGATTTGGGTGTATCTTTTGTTTATATATAACGCTGGCTATAATATGATAGCTGCCTTGAAAGTCATACTAATCACATATTTAACAAGATGCAGTTCATGGTATTTGTTTTCTGGTGTTGCCTTGAAAGTCTTGGTGATGACTAGTGATAGAATTTCGTGATTGCTGAACAATTTTGCTCAGTAATTTGTATTTGTACAACTTATAGTAGTATTTCTTTGGTAAGTTATTTTAAAAGAAAGAATAACAAGGTTCTTCAAGTTAGCTTTTTATTTTTGTTATTTGGACTGTCAATTGACTGAAAGTTACAGTTCAAATAACTCCTGGTTTGTTACCCTTGTAAACAAGCTTGCATCTTGGTGTTTTTTCTGCAGGAAAATCGTGTACACACACTGAAGAATGAAGTAGAACATTGCATAAAAATGACAAAATTAATTGAATACAACTTGGAAGATGTAGATGCTACTATCTTAGCTGTTCGTGTTGCTCTTGCGAATGAAATGGCTTGGGATGATCTAGAACGCATGGTGAAGGAAGAGAAGAAATCTGGAAATCCTATTGCTGCTCTCATTGATAAACTCTATCTTGAAAGAAATGGCATCAAAGAGGCTCAACGGAAACATTACCGAGCGGTGAGGGGGAAATCGAAGCTTTGCTATCCAGGCGGCGAGGAGGTAAAATGCACAGTCGCACCGCACACTTCTCCAGGAGGCGGAGTCGGCAGCAAGGTGGCTTCAGAATGGGCGGCGTGGCGTTGGCGAGTAGTTCGCACGGCGGCGGATGTCGGCCCGGAGGTGCAAAGGTCGGCGATGATTTCTCCGAGCGGAGCGGCGGACGATGGTATCGGGTTAGGGTTCGCGTTCGCGATGACGAGGGGGGCGGCAATTAGAGGGTTTATTAGGGAATAGAAATTGATTTTCATTTTAAAAGATGGGGCTGCAACTATCCATAACAGGCCTGCAAATATCACCGCCCAATAATTATTGGAGGGCCATTATGAGCTTTGAGGACTAAATCTATAATTTCACAATTTTCCCATTTATCTGATAATTTATATAATTAATTTAGTAGCCAAAAAACCCATGTTTGAACATGAAGTACCAATTTCGTATAAGATAATATTCCACCAAATTTTTGTTAAATACAATATGAATATATAACTCAAAATCCAAAGCCTCAAAATTTTTTAGTAAGGTTTAACCCCTTACCTTTAATTTCAAATATATCCCATAATAATTCATTTTAAGAGAATTTGCAGCATTAATAATTCCAAAAATTCAGAGAAAACTCATGGATGATTTTAAGGGTATATAAGTGTTCTAGAATCAAGTTTCACAATTTATAGTTGAATAATAAGTCTATATTTGATTTTCTCATAATATTCCAAGTTAAGGTGTTAATGAACGAAGTATAGCCATTATCCATCTAAAAATTGCAAATAAAATCACATATGAGCATACTGAACTAGGAACACGAATTCTCAAGTTTCATAATTTGTCAACAAGTATTAAGCTCTGTAAGAATTATTTAGCAAGTTCCCAAATATTTGAGGTTGTGAAGTAGGTACCCTAATTATGTATCCACAAATTCCATTAAAATTCCCACATGATTAGTATGGTCTAAAACTCCCTCTGCCAAATTTTTATGATTGTTTTAAGAGTCTTGCTAACCTATTCTAGCTCCACAATATTTGTACCCTAGGATCGGGTTAGGGTTTTGTGGGCCCTTCCCTTCCCAAAATCCCTTATTATTTTTACCAGAGGGTTTCATCTATCATAGAACCCTCCCTACAAAATTCCAAGATCATTCAAGGTGTTTTGACCTCATACCCTTCACAAGGCACAAAAGCCCTTCCTTAGGGTATGGCCTTAGATCTTAGGGCAAACCAATTCCAATCTATCACATATTTAATGATAAGGTGAAAGAAGTCATGCCAAGCCCGTGGCCCCAATCCCAACCTCTGTTGAGGTGATTTGGCCACTCAAAACCCAATATACCCCTTTTGACCAAAATGCCCCTTTTAGGGCAAAGCTATGGTTTGCATGATTTCTATTTAAACCACCTCCAAATGTGATGAGATTTTAACTAGAGTTATATATTGACCCTGAGCACCTCTCACCAAAATTTGGGTGACTTTGGAGGTCATTTGCCCCTTAAATTAATTAACCCTAGATAAATTAAATATTTTCCAAAACTATATAAAAATTGTCCCCACAAATTCCCATCTTTAGGCAGAACCTAGATATGGTCCAGGGGAACTCCCTGCCGAAATTGCAATTAATGTGGACCAAGGATGAAGTGTGGGAGCTCAGTTTAATGTCTTCCTAGCCCTAGGTGTAGGTCCCACCAAAATGGGTGCCCTGGTCAAACCAGGCATCCAAATTGGTTCAAATCAATTTTATGTAATGTAGACTCTCCGGGATACACTTTTCATGTTGATGACTTTTTATGAAATAGCCTCTATTTATTTTTAAAAATTAAGAACATTAAATACATAAAGGTGTGACATAATTTAAAATTTAGAATTATATTTCCTATAGTTTAAAATCATTTCCCGCACGAATCTTGGCGCAATATGGATGGCATCCCTTCTTCTCCTTCCTCCAGCAGACGGATCCGATTGATCCCGCCTGGAGCATCTTTCAGCAGCTGCCGCCGGCGATCCGTCCACCTCCCCGGCCAGCCACCGCCACCACCACCTCCGTTGAGGTGGTGGCCTTCGCCAGGCGGCGGCTTGGCCGCCGGAAGGCCGTTTTCCGGCGATCCCGACAGTTGGATTTTTGCGGAAAATTCCAGAAATTTTGAACTTGGATCGGGCTCAATTGAGCCCGAACCTTGGACCTAAGCGTTTCTATGATCTAACCATGAGACAAGGAGAGGAGGAGGACCTTGTTGTGCGGCTATAGCCTTGCCGATCGCCGGGAAACCATTTTGGTGGTGGTGGTCGGATTTTTGCAACAGCACTATGAAATTGCTTGGCTCCTTCAGGTAAATGGTGGGACTGACTCCTTGGAGTCCAGTGAAGGTTTTAAGATGAAGAGAAGGGCTGTTAGGTGGCTGTAGGGAGTTTTGCCATTATTGGCCTTAGTCAACAATGGCGGTCATGGTAGGTAGGGGGGAAGCTTGCTCCAGCCAGTCAAGGAGTAGCTGGTTGGATTGGGGATGCATTCCTGGTCTTAAAGCAATGAATGAGAGGTTGGGGAAGGGGAAGGAGGAGCCCAAAGTCTTCCTCCATTATCTCTTTCACTTTCTCTCTCTTCCCTTAGGTGGATTTTTCTCACTCCTTCATACCAAATTGAATTGACTCCTACCTAACCCTATGGCAGCCCACATGTTTATTTCATCCACCAAAACATGGTTAGCCCAAGTGAATTGGGCTTGAGCTTGAGTTAGCCCATTTGGGCTAACTTGACCTAAACTTTGACCATGGTTGACCTTTGTCAATTTGGTCTTTGAGGTTGTCCCTAATGGATCCTTGGAGACCCATTGGACTCCCCTAAGGTCTAGGTGGGGTTTTCTTGGCCCTTTGGAGGTCACTTGACCCTTAAGCAGGGTACCTTGATTACTTTAGGGCAAGAGTTGACTTTGGTCAACTTAGCCTTTTTGATTGGTCCCAATGGGTCCTTGGTGACCCATTGTCCTCTCACTAGGGTTATGAAGGTATGTGTGGGGTCCGCTTGGCTAAGGGAATTTCAATTGGCCCTTGTGTAGGTCAGTTTGACCCAATGTAGGTTAGGTTGACCCATTTAGGGTTAGAGTTGACTTTGGTCAACTTAACCGTTTGGGCTGCCCTCCTTGGGTCCTTAGTGACCCATTGATCCCACTTTAGGTCTAGAAAGTCCTTGGTAGGATTAGTTGGGCTTACCAGGGCACACTGACCTTAGTTAGGGCACCTTGCCCAATTTAGGTCTATAGTGGTTTTAGGTCAACTTAAGCACCATGGGTTGACTTCAATGGACCCTTAGGGCTCTAATGGACCCTATAATGGGTTGATGAGATCATGGTGGGGTCTTGGAGTCTTGGTGAATCTCCATGATCATCTTAAACAAGAGTTTAGAAATTTACTATGTGCAGACCATAGTGGTCTTACCCACATTCTTAGATTTTCTTGGTCTTCTTGGGCTTCCTAGGGTTTTGTCATAACCTAGTCATGGCCAAAACCACTCTTAGGGGTCTAGTTGGAAATGGGATGTTACAAATCCGAATTAACAAAACAAAGATTTCGTCCCCGAAATCAAGGTTAAGCCTACGGGAATTTCTATCGAAGAAAAGGAAACTTGTAACATCCCATAAGAAGTGAAAGATTACATCTCGACGCCATATTTTCTAAGTGGGGTTTAATAGGGAAGCCTAAATCTATGACCAGTTCGCCCAATTGGCAAAGCCAAAACCCCAATAAACAAAAGATTAGTCTCTACTCTTCCTAGAGCAACCCTACTAGTTTAAATCCTAGAGCAGCCCTACTAGTTTAAAATAGGAAAGTAAATTGAACATCTTGAGAGGTTGTGAGGCATACCTGACTGAACAGCGCTGGATACTTTTGTCGCATTAGGTCCTGCGGTTCCCAGGTATGCTCCTTCTGGTCGTGGTTTCTCCACAGAACCTTGACTAATGGAACCTCCTTGCGACGCAAGATCCGTACTCCTCTGTCATCGATCAGAACTGGCTCCAAGTGAACTGACCGGTCTGAAGCTACTAGTCCATCTAGGTCGAAATCTGCTGCTCCTGGAATAGTAGAGCCCTCCTAAGTGAAGATATATGGAACACGTCGTGTAAACCTGCCAGTTCCGGTGGCAACTCCAGCCTGAAAGCTAGGGGTCCGATCCACTCTAGGATCCTGTAAGGGCCCATATAACCTAGGGCTGAGCTTCTTTTTTCGACCACGTACTCGTGGAACTCCGTGCATGGGCTGGATCTTCAAGAAAACCTGGTCTCCCACCTGAAACTCTACCTGACGGTGCCGGGCGTCGTAATACTTAGCTTGTCGGCTCTGCGCTTCCAGCATTCTCTCCCGTATCAGTCTCACTTGAGCTTCGGTGTCTTCGACAAAATCCGATCCCAATGCCTTCGGATCCTCATCCTGAATCCATGAAAGTGGAGTCCTACATCTCCTTCCGTATAAGGCTTCATAAGGATCCATCCCTATGCTGGACCGGTAGCTGTTGTTATAGGAGAACTCGACCAGTGGTAAAAGCTTCTCCCAAGGTTCGTTTCGATCCAGAATGCATAGCCTTAGGAGGTCCTCCAATGTCCGGTTGGTGTGCACTGTCTGCCCATCCGTCTCGGGATAAAATGCTGTGCTGAAGGTCAGACGCGTGCCTAAGTAAGCCTGCACGGATCTCCACTCCCTAGAAGTGAACCGACCATCCCGATCTGACAAGATCGTCCTGGGCACCCTGTGGTAACAAATGAACTGCTCTACGAATCTCCGCACTAGTACCCCAACCGGGTCATCCTTTCTGATCAGAATGAATCTGGCCACCTTCGTCAGCCGATCGGCGATGACCCAAATTGAATCATTTCCCGTCCGTGATCGGGGAAGGCCATGAATGAAGTCCATCGCAATGTCCTCAAATTTCCACTCCGGCACCGGAAGTGGCTGTAGCAATCCCGCGGGGTTTCTGCACTCCGCCTTCACTAGCTGGCAAGCCTCACAATGTGTCATGAAGTATGTAATGTCCTTCTTCATCCCCGGCCAGAACATCATCTTTTTCAAGTATGCTGTCATCTTGGTGATCCCCGGGTGTATAGAATATCTGCTACAATGTGCTTCTGCCATGATATCCTCCCGAATCTGACCTCCTGCGGGTATGTATACCCTGCCCCTGAAACATAGCAATCCATCTCTCAGTGAGTAATCTCCCGTCGAACCCTCCTTCAGGGCTTGGAATATCGGCTCTGCCCATGCATCTGTCTTCTGTCCGCCCCGGCTGCGGTCCTGAATATCATCTATGGCAACCATCGATGTTAGATACTCCATGTACAGCTCTGGATCATTCTCAGATATTAGGATATCTGCATATCTCTGAAAGACCGGACTAGCTCCGTGGACATCAGTTGTGGTCCCTTCCCTGAGGTATCTCCTCTTTGGCTTAGAGCATCTGCCACCACGAGCTAACCTCGATCGACAAGTAGCAGTCCACAACCCCTGGGTCACCCCCGCATGGGTTTAGTTTGAGGACAAACTAAGCAGCGAAAGCAGTGGTGTGCCCATGTGGGGGATCACATGTAAATCGTCCACTTTTAATTAGGTTAGAGTCGATTACTTACTGTTGACTTTTATTACGCATCCCCTAGCACAGCCTACACCACAAGGCGGAGTCCAGCAGACTTCGGACGTTGCACCACCTCCCATGGTACCCACTCCATTCCTACATTCAGAGATGGGACAGACTCTGACAGCCATCCTGGACACGTTTAGGGCACAACAGGTTCCGGCTCCGCAGCCAAACCCGGGGGCCAACTGGTTGAGCATTTTTCGAGGACTTTCTCCCCCATCCTACTTGGGGACTGAGACGGCCATACGGACAGAGGAATGGTTGGATATTATGTACAAGATGCTGACCGGGATACGGTGCCCTTGGGAGGAGAGGGTGCCCTTGGTGATCTCCTGCCTGGAGTCGCATGCAAAGAGATGGTGGAAGACCTCTCTAGACATGACATTTGTGGACAGGGAAGTAGCAGATATTTCTTGGGGGGGAGTTCAGGGGCGCGCTGTTGGAACACTTTGTTCCACAGTCGGCCAGGGACGAGCTGGAGGATAGGTTTTTGCAGTTGAGACAGGGGAACAAGACGGTGGTGGAGTACCACCGAGAGTTCAACCATGTGGCCCGGTTTGGGGACTCTTATCAGTTAGATGAGGCAGGATATACCAAAAGGTTCTACAAGGGACTGAGAGAGGATCTGAGGGAGACCCTACTGTTTGTATCTGACGGGCCCATAACCCATAGGTCGGAGGATCGAAACCTTCCTCTAATACCACTTGTAAGACCCCTTTTTTTTCTTTTTAAAACACCGAGGTCTTAGGCCCAGAACCGCCGCTTTGCGGTGACACCTTTGCACTCGGGAAGGTCATCACTACAAAACACCTATCCTGTCGGCCAAATCGATAACAACTGTAGCAAAATAGTAATCATGTCCACAGAAATCACATATATATGTAAATAATCTCCACGAAGGGAGTGTCCACAGATACACAAAAATATAAGATCTTGGGCTCATGCCCGGTACATCATGTCCTCACTATAAATCTCTCAATGAGGAAGAAAATACTATAACTAATAGTGGTCAGGACTCACAGTCCCTGTCATCTGAACTCCGGTGCTAGACTGCCCCATCTCCAAGTGTGCCGACCTACGGGGCTGCTCCTCCATGCTGGGCTCCACGGTCCCCTAAAATGATGTGGTTCGAAAACCGTTAGTCTAAAAGACTAAGTCCTATCATCCCCCACCCCATCCCCCATGGCCCCTAGGCACCGAGTGGAGAGGAAGAAAGGGGAGGACTTGAAGGTGGAGAGTAATCAAGAAACAGATGGCAGCGGACCTATACTAGCAATTTTTATAGTACATGTGGTAGTAAAGTAAAGTATGAAAAATAACCTTAACTTATACGGAACATATAAGCAAGGGATCTTTTACAGGGCTCCCATCGTATAAAAAGTCTCATACCAATTTATACGTTGGGGTGTCGGTTAATAACAACAATATATATATAAGAATTTAACCTTAAATTTATAAACTTGCCCACACAAGCTTATAGACCAATGGGTCATTTTGCAGGGCCTATTGTATAAGCATCCCATACCACTTATACAATAGGTGACAGGGGTTTTATGCTGTGATTATGCTATGACATGCAAGTGGGTTATGATGCGATCATGCAGTGCAACTCACTCACCCGACTCTGTGCACACAGACCTTTAGTTCCCCCTTTCGGAAGCGTCATATCCCAGGATACCTCCGTAGTGGCAGACGGAAGCGGTGGGTTGGGCCTCGCCTACCTCTAAACCAGTAAAACACTACCGGTCAGGCCTATCGTACGCCTCAACGCTGGTGCACAAAGCGGACTCCTGCGTACTCGTGTCGGCTGGCGCACCAGACTTCTGTTGGCGAAGTGCTAGCCACACTTGCCGAGTCAACGTATTGGCATCGGTGCATCGACACTCCAATACCGAAGACCCACCATCTTTATTTTATGCACATGTAACCTTATGTATCAGCACCGAGCCAAAGCTCCCCGGACCACCCCGTCCGTCACAAACATCAACCGAGCCAAAGCTCGCTGGGCCATCCTTCCCCTCACAAATAACAACCGAGTCAAACCAACTTCTCGAGACACCGGGGTGTGTGAAAGTGAACCCCTAATTATTCTAGTTGCTCTTTAAGATTTATCACTCCTAACATTTACGTTAGCCCAGGACTGCCCAAGGTATACCCCTGAAGGGCTCTCGAAGGCACTAGGAACTACGATAGGATTACGCTCAAAGCTCCCTTTCGCAAGCCACTTACTATTGTTGGTTGCTACCCGATTTCCCGACCCTTAATTAATTTTACTGAACCTAGCCCTAGTGCATTAAACACTTCCTCCCTAGGTGGAAGACGATCTTTCGTCGATCCTGGGCACCGCCTAACTCTAGCCAATCCATCCCTCTACTCATCCTACTACCAATAATGAACTTATTTTTATAAATCCAAACCAACATACCACTAATCCCAAGACATGCTTCAAATTATACTCCAACATAATTTCTACAATTTTTACTATATGCAGACCACTTAAGCTATATGACCCGTAAAATGGAAGGTACAACAAATAGTCATTCAGTACTCCTATAATAATTATTGGAGGGCCATTATGAGCTTTGTGGACTAAATCTAGAATTTCACAATTTTCTCATTTATCTGATAATTTATATAATTAATTTAGTAGCCAAAAATCCCATGTTTGAACATGAAGTACCAATTTTAGATACAATAATATTCCACCAAATTGTTTTTAAATACAATATGAATATATAACTCAAAATTCAAAGCCTCAAAAGTTTCCAGTAAGGTTTAGCCGCTTAATTTTAATTTCAAATAATCTCATAATAATTCATTTTAAGAGAATTTACAGCATTAATAATTCCAAAAATTCAGAGAAAATTCATTGATGATTTTAAGGGCATATAAGTGTTCTAGAATCAAGTTTCACAATTTATCATTGAATAATAAGTCTATATTTGATTTTCTCATAATATTCCAAGTTAAGGGGTTAATGAACGAAGTATAGCCATTATCCATCTACAAATTCCAAATAAAATCTCATATGAGCATACAGAACTAGGAACAAGAATTCTCAAGTTTCATAATTTTTCAACAAGTGTTAAGCTATGTAAGAATTATTAAGCAAGTTCACAAATAGTTGAGGTTGTTGAATTTTGTGAAGTGGAAGTGGTTACAGGTCAGGCCGTGCGGCCTGTGGCGGACAGCCTTGGCGGACTGGGCGGACTGGGCGGACTGAGGTTTGCGGCCTGGTGAAAAGTCTGGTGGAAGCCGGCTGTGTTCTGAGCAGGTTGTTGCATGGAGTCCGCGGTTTGGTGCGGCCTGGTATCTGCGGATAGAGAGGCTTGCGAACTGGTGCTTTGCTCAGTGGTCGCGGGTGCAAGCTTGTGCTGAAAGGCGGGTTGGCTCTTGTCCGCGGGAAGCTTGCGGACTGATGTGTCCGCGGTATTGGCTGTTGCGAACTAAGCTTAGAGCTTGGCTGAGGCCTTGTCGAGCTCTGGTGGCACAGCAGGGAGTTGCTGTGGAGATCGTTGTGGCGGCCTGGTTTTGGAGTCCGGGTTTGATCGCTGTGATAGGGCAGGAGTGCGAGGTGCTCGCGGACTGTGGCGGTCTGCACTGTGGTGTTTTGGCGGACAGGAGTTTTGCGTCCGCCAAGCTCGCACTAGCCCCTTATGGTTTTGGGCTTGGTCACACTTGGTGCCAAGTTCAGTGTGTCCGCCGTATCCGCCGAGTCCACTGTGACCGGGCGGTCAGTCTTTAGCTGCCTTTGGTCGTGGACTTGTGGCGGATTGAGGTGTGTGTCTTGCGGACTGCCTCGGGTTGGTGCGGACAGCCATTGAAGGGGGTTTGCTGTCCTGATGCGGTTGAAGCTTTGCGGGCTGATGCCTTGTCCGCTTAGCTTAGGCGGACTGGAGAGGGTTCGTCAACGGTTGCCTTGCTCCTGGCAGTTTTTCCTTGGTGTCCGGCTAAGTCCTCGCGGACTCAGCGGACGGTGGTTTGTATTCGCACGGGCTGGGGCGGTGTCGCTATCTCTTGGGCGGTGACCACACTCCTCACCCGGCCTATAAATAGGACCCCCTGGCACATCTACAGTAACTTGAGTGAACAGTAAGTTGGGGTGTGCGAAGTGCTGCGGTCTGTGTTTGCCAGTCCGCACGGATTGTTTCAGGCTGACGGTTTGATGTGTGCAGGTCGCGCGGATAACTTCAAGGAGCCAGGAGTTTGGCTGTGACTTCGGTCAAGTGCTTGGAAGTGTGCGGTCTCTGCGGACTCAGCAGTAGGTCGCTCTGCGGTTTGTCAGTTCTATTTCAACTTTGCCAGCTTTAATAACCTGTCCGCCGGCTTCGGGCGGGTAGGGGTGTTCCTCAGTTCAAGTTCAGCAGAAGGCGAATAACGGTGTGTCCGCGCGGCCTCGCGGCTTCGGCGGACTCCGTGGTATTCGGCGGATTGCAGTATAGTTCGGGCGGCTTCGGCGACCTCGGCGGCCTCGCGGTCTCGGCGGACTCGAGTTCTGTCCGCCCGGCTTGTTTTTGGTGCTTCTGTTTTTCAGCTGTTATACTAGCGAAATCATGTCTCGCTATGTATGCCTCGCATTGTAAAGAAGTGAATGAAAAATAGACCTGCTTGTGCTTCCATTGTTTGTTGTGATTTACCTTTGTTCCTCTAGTCCTTGGTTTCCGCTGGTTCAACGTGCGAACTGGGTAGTTCCGAAGATATTAATTTGGCGTTTGGGCTATCTTGCTGACCACGTTGAGAAAATTTAACAGGAGGTCGCTCATGCCAGATAGCCGCACTATCATTGGCCCTCATTCTATCAACATAAGCACTGGTGGAGGCTGCTCAAGGCCTGGAAGAGGAGCTTGCTGTTTCACCAGCAGCTCCTGTTGCTTCGAACTCCGAGGCTGAGCCTTCTGGCTCAGGAAGCAGGGGGAGCACTGCTCAATGCTTGCCCCAGGTAGGAGTGGAGCCCGAAGAAGCAATGGAAGCCGTGAGCAAGGAGTCGTGTCTTCGGAGATCGAAGAGGGTGGTTAAGCCACCGGCTCGGTACTGTGATGGGAATGTAGTGAGCTTTGTCTCCTGCTTCTTTGCAGGTCCTCTGGATGAGCGAGAGCCTGCAAACTTCAACGGGGCCACTGGAGTGAAGGAGTGGGATGATGCCATGAAGGAAGAGATTGATGCTCTGAAGAAGAATGAAACCTGGGACCTTGTGCCCAAGGTTGATGGCGTTACTCCGGTTACTTGCAAGTGGGTGTATAAGTTGAAGAAGAAGGCTGATGGGAGCATTGATCGGTTCAAGGCTCGCCTGGTCGCTAGAGGATTCTCACAGCAGTATGGAGAAGACTATGAGGAGACATTCAGTCCAGTTGCGAAGATGACTTCTATAAGAGTGGTGATCGCCTTGGCTGCTAGCAAGGGATGGAGGTTGTGGCAACTCGATGTGAAGAATGTCTTTCTTTACGGAGAGATTGACAAGGACATCTTCATGGATCAGCCGCTTGGTTTTGTCTCTGAGAAGCATCCGGACTATGTCTGCAAACTCAGGAAGGCTCTCTATGGGTTGAAGCAAGCTCCTCGAGCGTGGTATGGGAAGATTGCAGAGTACTTGCAATTCTGTGGATACCTGGCTTCCAACTCGGATTCAAGCTTGTTCGTCAAGAAGAAGGGAGAGCTAAGAGTCTTGGTCCTGCTGTATGTGGATGATATGATCATCACAGGGAACTCGGAGGAGGAAGTAGCAAGGCTCAGGGGAGAGCTTGCTATACGCTTCGAGATGAAAGACTTGGGAGAGTTGCATCACTTTATTGGTCTGGAAGTGGAGAGGAAGGAGTGCGGGGTTCTCATTAGCCAGAAAGGGTATGCTGATCGCATTGTGAAGCGGTTTGGCATGGGCGAAGGGAAGAAGTGCTCTACTCTACTGGAATCTGGGCTGAAGCTTCGACGGGATGAGGGAAGGGTTCTTCATGATCCCTTGGTGTTCAGGGCTCTTGTTGGGAGCTTGATTTACCTGACGATTACAAGGCCGGATATCGCTTATGCTGTTGGCCGAGTAAGTCGGTATATGGCTGAACCAAGGCAATCTCATCTAGTGGCGGCGAAGGGAATTCTGAAGTATGTCAAGGCTTCTTCTGACATGGGACTCCTCTATAGTAGGGACGCGGAGGTTGCGTTGCTCGGGTACACGGATGCTGACTATGGCGGTGATTCGGATGATCGAAGGTCTACTTCAGGTTATGTGTTCACTTGCGGTTCAGCTAGCATCTCGTGGTGTAGCAAGAAGCAGGACTCAGTGTCGGTTTCAACCACGGAGGCGGAGTATAAGGCTTCGGCCTTGGCTGCTCGGGAAGCCGTTTGGTTGAGGAGGCTTATAGAGGATGTTCATGAAGAAGTGCAAGGGCCTACTTTACTCCGGGGTGACAATGAGAGTGCTCTCAAACTGGTAAACAATCCAGTGTGTCACGCCAGGACCAAACATATAGAGATTGATCACAACTTCATCAGGTAGAAGGTTTTGGAGGGGTCTCTGCTAGTCGGGCATGTTCGGAGTGAAGATAATCTTGCTGACATCTTCACGAAGCCACTGTCGAAGGGGCCCTTTGAACGCTTGCGCAGCTTGCTGGGCTTGGTCACCACTTCTCACTTCAAGGGGGAGTGTTGAATTTTGTGAAGTGGAAGTGGGTGACAGGTCAGGCCGCGCGGCCTGTGGCGGACAGCCTTGGCGTACTGGGCGGACTGAGGTTTGCGGCCTGGTGAAAAGTCTGGTGGAAGCCGGCTGTGTTCTGAGCGGGTTGTTGCATGGAGTCCGCGGTTTGGTGCGGCCTGGTATCTGCGGATAGAGAGGCTTGCGGACTGGTGCTTTGCTCAGTGGTCGCGGGTGCAAGCTTGTGCTGAAAGGCGGGTTGGCTCTTGTCCGCGGGAAGCTTGCGGACTGATGTGTCCGCGGTATTGGCTGTTGCGGACTAAGCTTAGAGCTTGGCTGAGGCCTTGTCGAGCTCTGGTGGCACAGCAGGGAGTTGCTGTGGAGATCGTTGTGGCGGCCTGGTTTTGGAGTCCGGGTTTGATCGCTGTGATAGGGCAGGAGTGTGAGGTGCTCGCGGACTGTGGCGGTCTGCGCTGTGGTGTTTTGGCGGATAGGAGTTTTGCGTCCGCCAAGCTCGCATTAGCCCCTTATGGTTTTGGGCTTGGTCACACTTGGTGCCAAGTTCAGTGTGTCCGCCGTATCCGCCGAGTCCGCTGTGACCGGGCGGTCAGTCTTTAGCTGCCTTTGGTCGTGGACTTGTGGCAGATTGAGGTGTGTGTCTTGCGGACTGCCTCGGGTTGGTGCGGACAGCCATTGAAGGGGGTTTGCTGTCCTGATGCGGTTGAAGCTTTGCGGGCTGATGTCTTGTCCGCTTAGCTTAGGCGGACTGGAGAGGGTTCGTCAACGGTTGCCTTGCTCCTGGCGGTTTTTCCTTGGTGTCCGGCTAAGTCCTCGCGGACTCAGCGGACGGTGGTTTGTATTCGCGCGGGCTGGGGCGGTGTCGCTATCTCTTGGGCGGTGACCACACTCCTCACCCGGCCTATAAATAGGACCCCCTGGCACATCTACAGTAACTTGAGTGAACAGTAAGTTGGGGTATGCGAAGTGCTGCGGTCTGTGTTTGCCAGTCCGCACGGATTGTTTCAGGCTGACGGTTTGCTGTGTGCAGGTCGCACGGATAACTTCAAGGAGCCAGGAGTTTGGCTGTGACTTCAGTCAAGTGCTTGGAAGTGTGTGGTCTTTGCGGACTCAGCAGGAGGTCGCTCTGCGGCTTGTCAGTTCTGTTTCAACTTTGCCAGCTTCAATAACCTGTCCGCCGGCTTCGGGCGGGTAGGGGTGTTCCTCAGTTCAAGTTCAGCAGAAGGCGAATAACGGTGTGTCCGCGCGGCCTCGCGGCTTCGGCAGACTCCGTGGTATTCGGCGGATTGCAGTATAGTTCGGGCGGCTTCGGCGACCTCGGCGGCCTCGCGGTCTCGGCGGACTCGAGTTCTGTCCGCCCGGCTTGTTTTTGGTGCTTCTGTTTTTCAGCTGTTATACTAGCGAAATCATGTCTCGCTATGTATGCCTCGCATTGTAAAGAAGTGAATGAAAAATAGACCTGCTTGTGCTTCCATTGTTTGTTGTGATTTACCTTTGTTCCTCTAGTCCTTGGTTTCCGCTGGTTCAACGTGCGAACTGGGTAGTTCCGAAGATATTAATTTGGCGTTTGGGCTATCTTGCTGACCACGTTGAGAAAATTTAACAGAGGTTGTGAAGTAGGTACCCTAATTATGTATCCAAAAATTCCATTAAAATTCACACATGATTAGTATGGTCTAAAACTCCCTCTGCCAAATTTTTATGATTGTTTTAAAAGTCTTGCTAACCTATTCTTGCTCCATAATATTTGTACCCTAGGCTAGGGTTAGGGTTTTGTGGGCCCTACCCTTTCCAAAATCCCTTATTATTTTTACCAGAGGGTTTCATCTATCCTAGAACCCTCCCTACAAAATTCCAAGATCATTCAAGGTGTTTTGACCTCATACCCTTCACAAGGCACAAAAGCCCTTCCTTAGGGTATGACCTTAGATCTTAGGGCATACCAATTCCAATCTATCCCATATTTAATGATAAGGTGAAAGAAGCCATGCTAAGCCAGTGGCCCCAATCCCAACCTCTGTTGAGGTGATTTGGCCACTCAAAACCCAAAATACCCCTTTTGACCAAAATGCCCCTTTTATGGCAAAGCTAGGGTTTGCATGATTTCTATTTAAACCACCTCCAAATGTGATTAAATTTCAACCAGAGATATATATTGACCCTAAGCACCCCTCACCAAAATTTGGGTGTGTTTGGAGGTCATTTGGCCCTTAAATTAATTAACCCTATATAAATTAAATATTTTCCAAAACTATAGAAATAATGTCACCACAAATTCCCATCTTTGGGCAGCACCTAGATATGGTTTAGGGGAACTCCCTGCCAAAATTGCAATTAATGTGGACCAAGGATGAAGTGTGGGAACTCAGTTTAATGTCTGACTAGCCCTAGGTGTAGGTCCCACCAAAATGGGTACCCTGGTCAAACCAGGCATCCAAATTGGTTCAAATCAATTTTGTTGTAAAGTAGACTCTCTGAGATACACTGTTCATGTTGGTGACTTTTTATGAAATAGCATCCATATATTTTTAAAAATTAAGAACATTAAATACATAAAGGTGTGACATAATTTAAAATTCAGAATTATATTTCCTATAGTTTTAAATCATTTTCCGCACGAATCTTGGTGCAATATGGATGCCATCCCTTCATCTCCTTCCTCCAGCCGACGGCTCCGATTGATCCCGCCTGGAGCATCTTCCAGTAGCTTTCACCGGCTATCTGGCCACCTCCTCGGCCGGCCACCGCCACCACCACCTCCATTGAGGTGGTGGCCGTCGCCAGGCGGTGGCTTGGCCGCTAGTAGGCCATTTTCCGGCGGTCCCGACAGTTGGATTTTTGTGGAAAATTCCAGAAATTTTGAACTTGGATTGGTCTCAATTGAGTCTGAACCTTGGACCTAAGCATTTCTATGATCTAACCATGAGACAATGAGAAGAGGAGGACCTTGATGGGCGGCTGTAGCCTTGCCGATCGCCGGGAAACCATTTTGGTGGTGGTGGTGGTCGGATTTCTGCAACAGCACTATGAAACTGCTTGGCACCTTCAGGTAAATGGTGGGACTAACTCCTTGGAGTCCAGTGAAGGTTTTAAGATGAAGAGAAGGGGTGTTAGGTGGATGTAGGGAGATTTGCCATTATTGGTCTTAGTCAACAATGGCGGCCATGGTAGGTAGGGTGGAAAGCTGGATCCAGCTAGTCAAGGAGTAGCTGGTTGGATTGGGGATGCATTCCTGGTCTTAAAGCAATGAATGAGAGGTTGGGGAAGGGGAAGGAGGAGCCCAAAGTCTTCCTCCATTATCTCTTTCACTTTCTCTCTCTTCCCTTAGGTGGATTTTTCTCTCTCCTTCATACCAAGCTGAATTGACTCCTACCTAACCCTATAGCAGCCCACATGTTTATTTCATCCACCAAAACATGGTTAGCCCAAGTGAATTGGGCTTGAGCTTGAGTTATCTCATTTGGGCTAACTTGACCTAAACCTTGACCATGGTTGACCTTGGTCAATTTGGTCTTTGAGGTTGGCCCTAATGGGTCCTTGGTGACCCATTGGCCTCACTAAGGTCTAGGTGGGGTTGTCTTGGCCCTTTGGAGGTCACTTGACCCTTAAGCAGGGTACCTTGATTACTTTAGGGCTAGAGTTGACTTTGGTCAACTTAGCCTTTTTGATTGGTCCCAATGGGTCCTTGGTGACCCATTGACCTCTCACTAGGGTTATGAAGGTATGTGTGGGGTCCACTTGGCTAAGAGAATTTCAATTGGCCCTTGTGTAGGTAATTTTGAGCCAATGTAGGTTAGGTTGACCCATTTAGGGTTAGAGTTGACTTTGGTCAACTTAACCCTTTGGGCTGCCCTCCTTGGGTCCTTAGTGACCCATTGATCCCACTTTAGGTCTAGAAAGTCCTTGGTAGGGTTAGTTGGGCTTACCAGGGCACACTGACCTTAGTTAGGGAACCTTGCCCAATTTAGGTCTATAGTGGTTCTAGGTCAACTTGGGCACCATGGGTTGACTTCAATGGACCCTTAGGGCTCTAATGGACCCTACAATGGGTTGATGAGACCATGGTGGGGTCTTGGAGTCTTATTGAAGCCCCATGATCATCTTAAACAAGAGTTCAGAAATTTACTATGTGGAGACCATAGTGGTCTTACCCACATTATTAGGTTCTCTTGGTCTTCTTGGGCTTCCTAGGGTTTTGTCATGCCCTAGTCATGGCCAAAACCACTCTTAGGGGTCTAGTTGGAAATGGGATATTACAGATTCCCCTTGAATTCTCCTCTCCTAGAATACCCCAACAAAATGAGATTGTTGAGTGGAAAAATAAAACTCTCATAGAGGCTGGTAGGACCTTGTTAAGTGACACATCTCTCCCAGTATGTTTTTGGGTTGAGGCAGTAAACACTACATGTCATGTCCTTAACAGAGCTTCCATCACCAAAAGCCACAATAAAACTCCCTATGAAATCATGAATGGAAGAAAACCCAATTTATCCTACTTTAGGATTTTTGGTAGCAAGTGCTATGTGCTGAACAATAGAAAGTCCTATTTCACTAAGTTTGCTGCCAAGTCCTATGCATGGATATTTATTGGGTACAAAAACTATAGTAGGGAATATACAATCTATTACTTGACAAGTCATGTTGTAGAAGAGTTAGTTCATGTTGTCTTTGATGAATCAAACATGATTAACTGTGAGCTGCCTAGCTCCTCTTTTAGTTCTGCATGTATAGAGAAGGTGATGGACAAGCTTGCCATCAAGGAAGTTGATTCAGCAGTCCAGGATAAGGATGAGAATATGTGTTGTCCATAGGATTCAAAAGACATAGTAGTGGTGGATAAAGTTCAACCAGATGGAGCCACTAATGCTCAAGAAGGAGAAGTCAGGTTGCCTCCAGCTATAAGGCATCTGAGGGATCACCCAGTACACAGATCATTGGTGATGCAAGCCAAATAGTGATGATAAGGAGCAAAAGTCTAAATACAGTCTTATACTCGAGATTTTTGTCACAAGTAGAGCCTTGGAAGTTCGAAGAGGCAATTAAAGACCAATTCTAGATTGGAGCAATGCAGGAAGAATTGAACCAGTTCAAGGGATGTAAAGTCCGGATGCTGGTTATCAGACCAAAGAGACATAATGTCATAGGAACTAAATGGATCTACAAGAACAAGTTAGATGAGAATGACATTATTATAAAGAATAAGGCTAGACTTGTGGCTAAAGGATACATGCAAGAAGAAGGGATTAATTTTGATCAGACATTTACCCCAGTAGATAGATTGGAAGCCGTAAGACTCATCCTTGAATTTGCTTCCTACCAAGGATTTAAAGCCTACCAAATGGATGTGAAGTCATCCTTACTGAATGGGGACTTAAAAGAGGAAGTCTATGTAGAACAACCATCAGGTTTTATTGACTCTAACTCTCCAGATTTTGTTTATAGACTTAGGAAAGGTCTATATGGGTTGAAATAAGCCCCTAGAGCATGGTATGAGACTTTATCTAGTTTCCTCATTGAGAACAAATTCTCAAGGGGGAAAATAGACAAGAACCTATTCCTATGGGAATCTAAGGGAAAGATCATCCTAGTCCAGATATATATTGATGACATTATCTTTGGATCTACAGATGATAACCTTTGCTGGAAGTTTGTTAAACTTATGCAAGGGAAGTTTGAGATGAGCAGTATAAGTAAGCTCAAGTTTTTCTTGGGACTATAAGTTAGACAGACTGATGATGGCATGTCCATATCCCAGTCAAAGTTCACCAGAGAGTTGATTAAAAAATATGGTATGGAGAGTGCCTCCACCACGAAAACTCCCATAGGGTCCAGTATGCTTATAGGCAAAGATGAAGCAGAGAAACCTGTTGATGAGACTTTGTATAGTGGGATAATTGGCTCCCTTCTATATCTCACAGCTAGTAGGCCTAACATCATGTATGCTACATATGTCTGTGCTAGGTATCATACCTGCCCTAAAGAATCTCACTACACTGCTGCAAAGAGGATCTGAGATATCTTAAGGACACACCAGATCTTGGCATATGATACCCTAGAAATAGGGATTTTGAACAAATAGGTTATTCAGATGCAGATTTTGCAGGCTGCAAAGTGGACAAGAAAAGCACTTCAAGGTCTTGTCAATTCTTATGTGGGAGACTAGTATCTTGGAGCAGCAAGAAGCAAACATGTGTTGTAATATCAACAGTAGAGTCAGAGTACATTTCAACAGGTAGTTATTGTGTTCAGTTGATGTGGATCCAGCATCAGCTCCAGGATTACAACCTCTAGATAAGTAGAACTCCTTTTTATTGTGATTCTACTAGTGTTATTTCTATTGATAGGAATCCTGTCTCACACAGCAGGACAAAGAACATAGAAATTAGGTATCATTTTATTATGGAGCTTGTGGAAAAGGACGTGATCAGTCTAGAGTTTATCCCCACGAGCAAGCAAGTGGCTGATATCTTTACTAAACCACTACATGAGGCAAATTTCAACACCTTCAAGTTTGAGCAGGGTATGTTGAACTTAGCATATCTTCAGTTACTCCCTAGGATATTTTTGTTGTATAATTTGTTCTTCTTGTATGTGGTGAAGACCTTTTATGGTAATGGAGTCAAAAGTATCTATCAAGAACATGATGATAGAGAATGCTCCTACTGAGGGGGAGCAATGCCAATGGCTGCAGGAACAAGTCCAGCAACTGCAGGAGTATTTCTGGACTCCTAAAGAGAGGAAGCTAGCAGCTGCATCAGCAAGTCATCTGCAATCAGCTAGGGGGAGAATATAAAAGCATTCAAGCACCTCCCTGACTATCTGATGAAGTCAAAAAGGGGGGAGAAAGGATTGAGGATTGATCAAGTTCAAGAAAGAAGTATCAAGCTCAAATATGGCAGAAAGATTGGGGGATAAAGTTATAGAGAGAAGAGATTGATTAAGTAGCATCAGAGGTTGATCACGTAATTAAGTGCATCAAAGGAAATGAAGGTAACAAAGGCCTTCAAGTGGTATCACATACCTTCAGCAATCGAGGGGGAGTAGGTAACCTTCATCTAATTTAATTGACAATAATATGTTATTACTACCTATATCGTGTGTATGTCATTGACTAAGTAATTTGATCAATGGTTTTGACATCTTCAAATAGGGGAAGATTGTTGAGTCCATTGATCCCAATGGCCCTGATTTGAAGAAGTCAAACATGTCAATGATATACACATAGTTTTATTTGATATGTGTGTAAGTTCATGCATACAGGGTAGTCCTTCTCACATTGATTGGATAGGTGGACACATGGTTGTGGGCTGGATGGGCAGAAAAATGCCTAAGTCCACAGGCATTAAGTGCAGACTGTTTACTCAATGTCATAGCACAAAAGGAGAGGAATACAGTAGCACCTGTCAAAGCCTCAACAATGGTAGACAGAAAGTGGCTAACTCCACATGCGTTGAATGAAGTCAGCTCACTCTACGCCATGTAGCAAATTCATCGAATATAGCTACCTCAGTTAGAGACATAGAGATTTTGGCAAAATAAAAGATTCTAAGTCCAGAAGCATTAAGTGAAGCCAACTCACTCAACGCCATGACGCTTCTGTCGAATCTAAAGAAGATAGAGAGAAAAATCTATCCAAGTCCAGAAGTATTGAGTGAGGACAACTCACTCAATGCCAGATGAGATAAAGCGTTGAGACAAGCTGGGACAGTCAAAGCCTTGGAAGAAAGATAGGAAAATTTGTCAAAGTACAAAAGCATTGAGTGAAGCCAGTTCACTCAACTCCAGTAGAATAAAGCTTTGAGTCATGCTGCTGCAGTTAAGGCTTAAGGAGAAATCGGATTTTGACTAAGACCAAAAGAGTTGAGTGAAGGCAGTTCACCCAACGCATAGTAAAATGTTAAGGCAGAAGGAAGATGACACTAAGAGATGTCAACACACTTAACTCCTTCATGTACAAGAAAAGATTCTAAGTACAAATGCATTGAGTGAAGACAGTTCACTCAATGCCTCAGCTGTTGGCAGATTTCAGAAGAAGCTAATTCAAATGGCATTGAGTGAAGGCCAACCACTCAACGCTCTCAACGCCTAAGTTGTAGAAAGTGCAAAATAATATGCCAAGTTTAAAAGCATTGAGTGAATACCATTCAATCAATGCCTAAGGAAGCAGCAAGGTGACTAAGTCCAAAATCGTTGAGTGAAGTCCTTTCACTGAACGCCACTCAATTCCTAAGTTGATTCTGAGAAATTTTTTAAGTCCAGAATGGCTGACGTTAGCAAAAGTCAATAAAGTCAACGCATTCTGTCATCAGTGAGATGATGACGTTTGCATTGAGAGCAGAGGAGAAGATGAAGGAGACACTCCAATCTGGGTAGTTGGGACCGATGAGTTTGGAAGCGGTGTCATGGTTGCTTGAAGGAGTGGGAGGAGTAGGAGGAGGAGAGGCAACGGGAGTGGTGGTGGTAGAGATATCAGTGATTGCCATAGAAGAGAGCAGCGAGAAAAACAAGTCGCGGCTAGAAGGAGAGGTCGCGGCGACAAAGATCAGGTCGTGGCTAGAAAAGTGGGGCGCGACGACTAAGCACAAGTAGCTTTAAGAAGAACAGGTCACGACAACTTAAGAACTAGTCGCGGCAACGTAGGAAGAGGAGCAGTTAGAAAAGGAGGGTGCGGCGACTAGGCACAGGTCACAACAAGAAGAACAGGTCGCAGCGACTTAATAACAAGTCGCGGCGAGAATAAGGAGGAATCAAATAGGTCGCACACACAAAGGGAAACGACAAGGAGCAAAAGAGACCGCACGAACAGGGTGAAAGCTGGTGGAAGAAACAAGTCGTGAAGATAGGTCGCGAGAAGAAGAAACAAGTCGTGAAGACAGGTCGCGAGAAGAAAAAACAAGCCGCGTGGACAGAGAGGGCTCACAGAATCAGGAGGAAAAGATCAAGTCCTCTGATACCATGTGCAAACAAAAAACAAATAGGCCGAAAATTTGGAATAACAAAATTTTATTATCCAAAAAGTTGTTTATTACAAAGGTATAGCCTCCCTTTTATAGAATGGAGGATATGAGAGAGATTACAAATAAGCAATGTAGGACTAAATAATTACAAGTATATGCGGCTTTACAAATAAACAAACCGAACAAGTCACGCGGTTATACAAGCCAGCTAATCGCTAGACCACCTCCAGAAGGAGAACAAGCTGCCACAGAGAACAAGCCGGCACAGGAGACCGCTAGACCGTCGGTCTCTAAGTCGCCTAAGATAAACCGTCGGACCGCCCGGACTCCGAACAGCAACAGACCTCCTGACCTTCATACTGCAACACATTTCAAATTCTTTGCGGGAATGATGCAGTATGCCCTAAATGGCGCCAGCGGCCAACGTTTGTCATTTTCTGCAGATGGAAGGTGGGAACTTGTCAATTTCAAGTTGTGACCATAGTGCAAAGAACTGTTGAACTGTTGAATATAAAATGGAAATATTGGCTGAAACAATGCAAGAAATTAGGGTATTCTAATTTTGCATTGCGGCTAAACATCATCTTCTTCCTCGCCATTACTGCCGAGCCTGAAGGACTTGTTCAGTTCAGTCAACCTGAAAGAAAAAAGAGATAGCTGTAATGATTTTCATCTTCGATAACAAGGTCAGGATTGATTCCGGAAATAGAAGATGCAGAGATTTCTGCAAGTTACTTCATACACAAGCAGCCCTGTTCTGAAGATCTTTTCAGCCTATTGTTATGAAGAAGATAAGGCTGAAATTTGTTCAGCCCAGGAAGACAGACACATAAATTACTCTTTGGTGTCAAACAGTTCATCAAGATTTTTATTTTTTGTAGGATCTAGTCTTGGATTTGAGAGTAGGAATCTGAGTAGAATCTGATTTGTAAGCCTCTATTATAAAGGCTGAGGTAGGGTCATTCATTGATCTGAGTGTAGGGTTGTCTTTCCAGCCTGATTTGTAGGGCTTTTGAGCCTGAGGTGGCTGATTGTTGAATCACTGAGTTATAGGGCCTTGGGCTTAAGTTGTCTGTCTTGAAGGAGACTAAGTGGTCCTGTGGGATCATGTTGTAAGCTCTTAAGGAGCCGAGTATTAGGTAAGAGCCTTATCTAACACACTATTAGAAAGGCGGAGAGGGATAGTGGACGTACCCATAAACTGGGGAACAACTATAAAATTACTTTCTCTTCTGGTTGATAGTCTTGAAAGCTTAACTAACTAATCACCAAGCATAACAAAATAATGTATAGGTCTAGATAATTTTAAAATAGGCCTAAAACCTATTCACCCCCCCTCTAGGTGTTAGCTGACCTAGAAAATAATGCCTTTCAACTAGGTTTTCCTCTAGGCCAAGAGTTAGCTACAGACCTGATCCTATTATCATTACTAGACCGTTACGAGCAGTTTGTCTTGAACTACAATATGAATGAAATTAACAAGACATTGCCCGAGCTCCTAGGCATGTTAAGAACTACTGAGATCAAAATAAAGAAGGCCAAGCCTGCTAGCCCCATACTGATGGTGCATAAAGGCAAGGGCAAGGCCAAGGGCTTCAAGAAGACTAATGTTGAACCTAAGTCATCTCTTGAGACTAATTCTTTAGTACTGAAGAAGAAAGGCTTGTTAATGGATGGGAAATGCCACCACTGTGGCAAGGCTGGTCATTGGAGGTGGAACTATCTTTCTAATATTGAGGGTCTGCAGAAAATGAAGGGAGGCATGACTTCTGCTTCAAATTTTTTATGTTATAGATATAAATCTTTGTACTCATTCATCTTGGATATTATATACCGGATGCGGTTCTCACATTTATATAAATGTACATGAACTGGGAAGGAGAAAAATACTGAGTAAACGGGAGGTGGACGTGCGTGTTCACAATGGAGCAAGAGTTGTCGATGTCATCGTAGGAGTTTACATTCTATCTTTTCCCAATGGGCATGTATTGGAACTAGATAATTGTTTTTATGTTCCTGCGATAACTTGAAACATCATTTCTATTTCATGTTTGGACATGATTAGATTTTCTTTTATTATTAAGAACAATTATTGTTCTATATTTAAGAATGATGTTTGTTATGATGTAGCTCAAATGTTTAATGGTTTGTATGTTTTGAACTTAGACCATCTGATCAATAATATAGAAAATGATAAAAGACAAAATGAATGACTCAAATCCTACCAACCTTTGGCTTTGTCGTTTGGGCTATATAAATGAGAAACAAATATCCAAGCTCCATTAAGATGGTGAAATTCTTTGTTTTCAAGGGTAGTTAGACACCTAGAGGGGGGTTGGGGGTGTGAATATGTTTTTATGTCTTTTGTAACTATCTTTTTTACTTTGGGGTGTTGTGACTTAGTTTTAGGTTAGCTTTCAAGAATACATAACAACACACAATTCTTTATAGTGGTTCCCAAAGATATAGGCACATCCATTGTCCCTCCCACCATTGTAAAAGTGTGTTAGACAAGGCCAACTTCTCCAAATCAGCCCCAAGGGCTTACATCACAAATCCCTCAGGATCTCCCAGACTCCTCCAAGTCCTACCTTGGGCCCAAGTCCCTACCACTCAAAGCAGATGATGCTCCTACAACTCAGTGATCCACTGATCACCTACCTTAGACTTTAGTCAAAGTCCTACAACTTAGGCTAGGAGTATAGCCCTACACTTAGATCCATAGGAGGATCCTAAGATTAGTGAATGAACTCACCTACAGCACAGGCACATATGCCCTATAAGACCCTCTTTTTTTTCTTAACCAAGAGAGTCTTATGCCCAGAACTGTCGGTTTGCAGTGACACCAACACGCCGGGGAAGGTCGTCACTACAAAATGTCGATCTTGCCAGCCTTAACGATCACCAAAGAAAGAGAAGTAAACAGATAAGTCCAAGTCCACATATCATATATAATATGAAAAAGATATCACAGCAATGTCCGCATGATAAAGAAGTACTGAAGCCGAAAGGCAAATAGAAATATAAACGGGCTTAAGCCCGGTACACTAAGTCCTCACTACAACACTCTCACAACTCTCAACATCTTAGTGGAAGCACACTAAAATCCATCCTCGACCTGTGGCCATGTAGTAGTGGTAGTGCGCAACAACTACTCCTCATGTACTGCCTCCTTATCCTTATGGTACTGATGCTCCTACTGCTCGGTCCCCTAAAATGATGTGGTCCACAGACTGTTAGTCAAAAGACTAAGCCATTATCATACTCGCCTCACCCTCGCGACTCTTAGACACCATGCGGGGAGGATGAATGTGGAGGACAACAAAGCAGAGTGGAACAAGCAGGTGATAACTACCCTATCAGGTGTATGTATAAAAGAACTATAATAAGAAAGCAGTAATGTAAACAAGTAAAGTAGAACAGTAAGACCGTGTAAAGTAAACTAAGGAATAAGTAAAAGTACAAGAAGGTAAACTAAGTAAGTAACCATGACCTATATGATTGTCATACAAACCTATAGACCAAGAGGTCGATTTGCAAGGCCTATTGTATAAAGAGTCTCATATCAATTTATATAATAGGTGTCAAGGGTTATATGCAATGAATATGCTATGACATGCAAGTATGCTATTGTATAAACATGCAAGTGCAACTCACACAACCGACTCTGTGCACACAGACATTTAGTTCCCCCTTTCTGGAGACTAACCTCCCAGGATACCTCCATAGTTGCAAATGGAAGCGGTGGGTTGGGCCTCGCCCACCTCTAAACCGGTATCAGTACTAACAGTCAGACCTATCGTATGCCTCAATGCGGGTGCACTAAGCAGAGCTCCTGCATACTCTTTCTTGCTGACGCACCGGATATTATTTGGCTAAGTGCAAAACCACACTTGTCGAGTCAACGTATTGGTGTCGGTGCGACGACCCTCCAATACCGAAGACCCACCACCTTATATTTTATGCACATGCAACATTAATGTATTTTCCCACCATGCCAAAGCTCTCGGGACTATCCCATCCATCACAAATATCTATCGAGCCAAAGCTACCCAGACTAACCCGTCAGATACAAATATCTACCGAGCCATCGGCTCGCCGGGTTAACCTGCCCATCACCGAACCACAGAGCCTACCGCTCGTGAAACCTAACCTAACTCCCACAACACCGGGGAGTGTGAGTGTAAGTGCAATCCTATAGTAATTCTAATTACTCTTGTAATCCATTTTGTCTTACGACTTACGTTAACTTTGGACTGTCCAAGGCATTTCCTGTGAAGGGCTCTCGAGGGCACTAGGAACTACGATGGGTTGAAACCAAAAGCTCCCTTTCGCAAGATACTTATTATTATTGGTATCTACACATAAAAAACCCCATTTAAGGTTATACTTAATCTAACCCTAGTGCATTTCACTCTTTTCTCTCTCCATAGGAAGGACGATGTTTCATTGATCCCAAGCACCATTTAACAACAGTCAAATATATACTTCCACATCATGACTCCTAAAGAAGCTTTCTTTTTCACCTTATCACATCAGTATACAATCAACCCAACTCACTATGTCCATTCCACATTTTATCACAATTTTTGCAATTTTACTAAATGCAGACCAACCTAAGATATATGATGTACATGTTAGGAGGTACTCCATATTTTCATCCAAAGGTCCCAAGATATTTATTGGGGGTTTATCCTGACATAATGATCCTAAATTTAGAAACATGTAGTTTTACTAATTAATTTGGCATTTATTGAATTTTTCTAAATGTTAGGCCATGTGTAATTTTGAACATGAAGTACAAGATTTCCTTAAGTAATGGACAGCCAAAAATTATGAACACTATATAATTCCAACGTAATAGAGAATCCTAAGTTTCAGAAACTTTCATAAAAGTATCAGCACCTAAATAATTAATTCATTATAAATACAATAAATAGAATTAAAGAGAGGAGTATTTCAAAATGTAATCCAAAAATTACACAAAACTTACCAAGGCTTTAATATGATCATAAATCATCACTGACAAAGTTTCATAATATTTTAAGTTAGTTTAACCATGATTTCATCAAAATCACCCATAAGGGCAACATAAAGGTTATAACTACAAGTATGATCTAATACCTTCCAAACAACCTAAAATAAATTCCAGAGACTTATACTGTTATAAAAACTCTTCTACCAAAATTTCATAAGGAACCAATGTTATATGACCCTTCAATAGTTTCATAAAAGGTATAGGCCTAAATTATCCCTAATTGGTTTAAGTTGTGTGTCTAAGTCTAAATATCACTAAATTGCTTCCTAGGGCTATTTACCATCCTAGGATTACATGGACTAAATCCCAAGTCCATACAAGGATATATCACTCCATATCCTTCACAAACCCCCAAAGTTCAACCATAGGGTTTGAACTAGGGCCCTAGGGCAAATCCACCCTAATCCACCCCAAACTCCATGTGCGGGTGTTTAAACTAACCTTGGGGCTCTGGCCAAAATCTCAACCCCTTTGGGTGACAATTGGCCCCTCCATGCCCCAAGCTCACTCTTGTCCTAATTAATCCTTAAAGGGCCACACTTTGGTCTCACCAAAACCTATTTAAATCAAACCCAATTGGGCTGAGATTTTTATCAAAGTTATAAATTGACCCTTAGAGACAGCCACAAAACTTTTTGTGGGTTTAGAATCATTAGACCCATTAAATAATTCATATATTATTTATTAAATTTCAACAAAAACTTCGGGAATTTTTTTTCCAAATATTCCTATTTGTGGATATGTTATAGGTATAGGCAAGAGTGACCCCCAGCCTATATTTTGAGTCATTTGGATGGCTTGATTGATGGGGGTGCTCAAAACAATCTCTCGTCAAGCCTATAGGTCATGGTTACTTAATTAGTTTACCTTCTTGTACTTTTACTTATTCCTTAGTTTACTTTACATGGTCTTACTGTTCTACTTTACTTGTTTGGTGAGTTCTTTGCTGAGCTGGAAGGAATCTCTTGGTGGGACCCACCTTCACACTATAAATATACAATCGGGCCTTTAGAAAAATCCCGCCTTTTTTGAGCTTTTTCTGTGAGCCGTAGCCGAACAATGCCTGTGTTCGAGGAGAGGCGAACTCGCCTTGTGGCCGCGAGGGAAAAGACTAGGGAGGAGCCTCTCGAGGCCACTCCATGGCTGGCGCGTTGATCGCTCGGCCCCCTTTTCAGGCCGGTAAAAGGGAAAATGGTCAGGCGGTCTCCGACCTACGGCCTCTCGGGCTCCATCTGGGCGGCAAGTGTACCGGTCCCACAAGTAATATAAAATGGACGAATATGCCCAAGAATCTATGTCTCAAGGAACACAATAAGGTGGAGTTTATTTTGAGGATGACTTGAGATTGAAGTCCTTAGGTCGGCATTAAGAAAGGGTGTTTTGATTGTTGCGAAAAAAGAAAGTAAAACACGAATAAACTACTCCTATGCAACACCATTATGCTATGCTTTGTCAGGCGGGATGGAAGACTACACGGCCGCTATGCACCGAATCGCTGGTCGGATAGATGAGTAGGCTTGCGGATAAGGTGGTGAGAATGGCAGAATTAGGGTCAAGATCACCTCTTCGCTACGCACGCCTCTAGCAATTGCTAGTGATGCAAAAGCGGATGTGGTGGCGGATGGAAAAAAGGTGCACCTCAAGCAAATAATGAAAATATAAAATAACATAGACATGATTGTATAAAAACGTTTTACAAACTAAACACACTTCATCAAATACATGGGATTAAACTACACTATCAACAACAAGAGGAAAAGAGTGTGCGAGATCGAACAAATCCGAAGTCCTGCTAAGGATTCACGAAGGATTTGCCGGGTTGTCAATCCGCGTCCAAGCTCGGTCTTCAGCTGCGTCCGGGGTAGAGGAGGCTGTCACTCACTCCCAATGGACCTGTCTTTTTTGTGTCACGATCCGGTGGAGGATGGCACAAACTTCTCCTAGCTTGATGGATAAAGCTTGGTCAAAACTCTTATTGAAGCTCAAGGATGAAGGAGGAGGCCGGGAGGGAGCTTCGGCTTGAAAATTTCATTGAAAGCTTGCTCGGAGCACCTCCGTAATGTGGAAGATGAAGAGAAATGGTGGAACCCTTCCTCGGAGGTGGAAAACGGCGGGGGAGAAATTTTGTCCCCTCATGGAGGAAAATCTGAGCTTTAAATAGAACCAGGTCAGAAAAATAGGCACACACGGTTTGGCGCATGACCATGCGCTAACCGTGCGTTATTAACATGCAGGCCAAGCTTGCGGATGATGAAGCGTTGACCCGTGCGTTTTACTTCTCGCACGGGCGCTTTCGCCCGTGCGTGAAGGAAATCGCACGGGTAGCGACAGAGAGCTGGAAAATAAGATAAGCAGGTGGAACCGTACGTTTTAATCGCGCACGGGCGCTTCCGCCCGTGCATGAACAAATCGCACGATTAACCACAGAATGCAACAAACAAGAAAACTACAGGAAACCGTGTGTTTCATTCGTGTATTGTTCCGAAGAAACCGTGCGTCAATCATGTGTAAAGATCGTCTAGCTCAGCTCGACGAAATTTGTCGAGCTCCACTTGACGTTTCTTCTGCACAAACAAAGCACACGATCGTAAAGAACCGTGTGCTAAGAAAATGCATGACCGTGCATTTTCCTCAAACCTGCATTCCAGCCTTGGGGAAAACGCACCACCTGCATACAAACAAATAAAAGCAAACAAAGCAGAAATGAAACAAAAGAAACTGGAAAGAGCCCCTGTAGAGCTCCATGTGCTAACCCCCAACAACAGAATGCGCAATTGCATACCACAAGGGCCAAAAAAATGCACGTAGCGTTAAAAACTGTATAATTGAAATATCAACGATAACATACTAAAAGTGAAGTGCAAGTGCGTGAAAACTTGCCCAGATGAGTCCGAAAAACACTATATAAAGCGGACTCATCACACCACCAGACTTAAATATTTGCTCTTCCCAAGCAAATCATCACTAAGCGTAGTTTAAGAAAGCTAGTTGACTAAGCAATTGCATAAAAAAGAGTACCATGCGAAGTCATATCCTCATGCACAAAAAGCAATAGTAGAAAACTCTTCTATGCATGCATAATAATTTCTAATTCTTGTAAACGTAAAGAAAATATTACAAATACTCCACAAGTGAATCACGGTGAATCATTCGGTTGCACGTAGAATGAAAGCAGGCAGACAATGAGGTGAGCATTGCTAAAGATCAGGTCTCAGGAAAATCTCCAAAGGAATCCACCAATGTCAGTGACCATATGCTCGCCCGTTAACACTCTCTCCACGACACTAGTTTAACTTAAGCATGAATCCGTAGGACTTGGAGTACAATATAGGCTTAGGCGAAGGCGGGGTATACAAGGATAAACATGACGGACACGCGCACCCAAAATGAGATCGCCCAAAAACACTCACAGCTGTACTCAACGGACAAACACGTGCGGTGCACCACCAGACTTGGACTTTTGACAGTGCATGGACGCCCATAACGAACACAATATAACAAAATTTCCAACTCTACAACAATATATTTTTTTCTTTTATTCCACATTGGGAATTTTCAATTCATTTTCTATTATATATTTTTTCTTTTCCTTTCCTTTTTATCCAAATAACCAAAACAAGCTGAAAAAACGGCAACACCACAAGCTGCACAAACACCCACAAAACTGCCACACACAACAGATACAAACTATAACAAAACAAACTAACCGAGCGACCACATTCAGTTGTACGAGTAGGAAAGGATATATGGTTTTGGTTGCGAGGCGTATGGATGTTAAAGGAAGGGACAGGCTCAACGGGGATAGCAACAGATAGATGTCGGGAATGGTACAAGGCTCAAACTAGACAAAGTGATGGCCTACATCACGCACACACTTGAATAACCATGTACCCATGCTTTGAGAGTAGCTAGGGGCAAGTTATTAGCCACCGAGAAAGACAACCCTTCCTCCCGACTCGAGCAATACAAGGTTATTGAACTTCCACACACAATCATACACCACCGTTTGATTCATAACCGGATTCACAACTAGAGTACCGTAAACAAAATCTACGCTAATAGAAAAATTGAAACTATAAGCATATAAAGAATTTTAATCTACACAGACTCTAAGTGATCATGAGTGCACACCTAGGAACACTCTTGTAGTCAACATTTTACTCCATCATGCAATCCTAAACCAACACAGCATTATTTATTCTACGCACTAGTGATAAATAATCTTGGCGGGTGCAAGTGCTTAAGTACACGTTCTCAAGTGGGTGTTGTGGAGTGCAAAGCAAATACAAATGATATAACAATAAAAGCTTCTAGTATATGAGTGGAATGTGCACGTGAGCGGATAATAACTCGATTCTCTCCCCCACCAGACTTAATCTATGCAACCTAACACAAGATTCGTAATACAAATAATTAAATATAAGTCGGGGGAGAGGTTACCCCATGCTCAGCAAATGATCATACCAGAAGACGCGTGAACACATAGAAGCAGTTCCGCCATACGAATAATCACAACCCCGCCAATACGATTTGCCATGAATACCTACTAGGGTGAGCTTCGCAAAAACAAAAGAAAAATAGACAAAATACAAAGAAATACTAAAACTAAAATAGACATGAAAAATAAAAATGCAGTAAATGGAAGATAACTACTGGGGTTATTATCCACCCAGCACGACTTATTCTACTACAAAAAGGTTCTAGCTAATGGGCGAATGAAAAGAAAAGTGCACAAGTAACTGTTCCATTATCCATTTCGGTAACGGGTACCGATACGGCGATAAAACAGTTACCCATCTACCAAAATAATAATACTTGCCCAACAAAGGTAGAGGAAATAAGAAGTAAGAAGAGGAGGAGCACTGGTCCTCGCTCTTCTCACCACAAAATAAATCCTTGTCTAGCAAGGCGTCGTCAACCACAGATCCGCAGGAGGCGATGGCGATGGCATGAGCACAAGGCTCCTTGTCATCGCAACATACCCGTGGATACTCAACCTGTGCAGGCTCAGATAGAGAAAGGGGATCAAGAAATAAAGGAGATGAAAAACTAAAATAATCAGAAATAGGGGGAGTGCTCTCAGTCTCACTCCCAGCAGGATCCAAGTATAGATCACAGTCGGTGTCATATGAGTCGTATTGGGGTGAATCAGAAAACTTGAGGTCCGCGGTGGTAAGAGGGGCCGCCTTGTCCAAAAGGGAGGTGCAAACCTCCGCATCATAAAGATGATACTCCTCATCCCACCGGAGTGCGTCATAGTGTTTCTAAGATTCACATTCTCCGTCGGATATAGTAAAATCCTCATCCCACTTCGGCGCAATCTCAGGCACCGAATCACCAACAAATACGGCCTCATCAGCCGACTCACTAAAAATTGGGATAGCTAATTCGTGCAAAGAAAGCGGAGGAACAACAACATCAGAGAAAACATGTGCGGGCTCCTCCGGTGGTGAATCCAAAAGTGGGGAAGAAAGCATAGGGAGAGGCGACACCGCAATGTCGTCGCACCGATTAGCAGAAAGTCTGATGGGTATATCGACAGTAGTCCCCCATAAATAAGGTGGTACTGTGAATATATCATCATAATCAGAAGGGGCAGCCAATTGAGAGGTGGATGGAATGAGTCGGATACCCGATTCATCATCCTCCTCCAACTGGCGTTGAAAGTCGACGCAATCTTTCAACACGTGCTTGGTGCTACGAAAACACAAACACCGTTTTCCATTACTCCTCGGTCCCGGTGGGACCATAGAGGAATAAGAAAAAGTGAAGGCGTAGAAGAGAAGTGACCATAAGACTGGGGTATGGTGTATGAAGTACCATAAGAGGACGGTGCTCCATACACTGTTCCACGAGAATTATGCTCACCATCTTCAGTGGGGCACTCATCACTACCATGCCTATAATCCCAGCACCATCTGCAATAGATATTCATATAAGAAAACATGGTGTAACAAAAAAGAATTCACCAACAGAGATATTCTAAGCAAAAATTAACTACACACCAGCAGATAAAAGAAAAGGAAAGCCTGCTGCTGAAAATTTAAAACTAGAAAAGGAACAAAGGAAAATAGGCAACCAATTCTAAACACTAAAGCAAAGAAGAATCATGCAATGTACAAATGGAAAATGGCTTCTATCTCTTGTCTCCCTCTCCAAAAACTCACACGATTGTGTTCCCCGGCAACGGCGCCAAAAAATTGATGCGTAATGGCAAGTGTATTGGTCGCACAAGTAATATAAAATGAGCGAATATCCCCAAGTATTGATCTCTCAAGGAACACAATAAGGTGGATTTAATTTTGAGGACTTGAGATTGAATTCCTTAGGTCGGCGTTAACAAAGGGTGTTTTGATTATTGCGGAAAAAGAAAGTAAAACACTAATAAACTACTCCTATGCAACGCCGTTATGCGATGCTTCGCCAGACGGGATGGAAGACTACACGGGCCACTATGCACCGAATCGCTGGGAGGATGGACGAGTAGGCTTGCAGATGAGGTGGTGAGAACGGCTGAATGACGGTCGAGAGCACCTCTTCGTTACGCGTGCCTCTAGCAAATGCTAGTGCGGCAAAATCAGATGTAGTGGAGGATGGAATCAAAGGCGCACATCAAGCAAATAACGAAAACATAAAATCACATAGACATGATTGTATACAAACATTTTAAAAACTAAACACACTTCATCAAATACAAGAGATTAAACTACACTATCAAAAACAAGAGGAAAAGAGTGTGCGAGATCGACCGAATCCGAAGTTTTGTTGAGGTTTTACGAAAGGATTCGCCGGGTTGTGAATCCGCGTCCAAGCTCGGTCTTCAGCTGCGTCCGTGGTATAGGAGGCTGTCAGTCACTCTCAATGGACCCGTCTTTTTCGTGTCACAATCCGGTGGATGATGGCACAAACTTCTCCTAGCTTGATGGAGAAAGCTAGGTCAAAACTCTTCTTGAAGCTCAAGGATGAAGGAGGAGGCCGAGAGGGAGCTCCTGCTTAAATATGGCGTTGAAAGCTTGCACAGAGCACCTCCCTAAGGTGGAAGATGAAGGGAAATGGCGGAACCCTTCCTCAGAGGCGGAAAACGGTGGGGGAAAAAATTTGTCCCCTCATGGAGGAAAATCTGCGCTTTAAATAGAAGCAGGTAGGAAAAATAAGCATGCACGGTTTGGTGCACGACCGTGCGCTAACCGTGCGTTATTAACTTGCAGGCCAAGCTTGCATATGATAAAGCATTGACCCGTGCGTTTTACTTCTCGCGCGGGCGCTTCTGCTCGTGCATGAAGGAAATCGCACGGGTAGAGATAGAGAGCAGGAAAATAAGATAAGCAGCTGGAACCATGCATTTTACTCGGGCACGGGTGCTTCCGCCCGTGCGTGAACAAAACGCACGATTTACAAAAGAATGCAACAAATAAGAAAACTACAAGAAAACTGTGTGTTTCCTTCGCGCAAGGTTCAGAAGAAACAGTGTGTCAACTGTGGGTAAAGATCGTCGAGCTCAGCTCGACGAAATTCATCGAGCTCCACTTGACGTTTCTTCTGCACAAACAAAACGCACGATCGCAAAGAACCGTGTGCTAAGAAAACATACGACCGTGCGTTTTCCTCAAACCTGCATTCCAGCCTTGGGGAAAATGCACCACCTGCATACTGATGAGTCCTATTTATATAGTGTTTTTCAGACTCATCTGCGATTGTTTTCTCACTCGTGCACTGCATTTAAACCGGTTATCGGTTATATTTGCATCGTTCGGTCATTTACCATATTGTGCACTATTTTGGCCCAAGGTTGTGCAATTGCGCATTTTGTTGTTGGGGGTAAGCACAAGGTGCTCCCCACTGGCACTTTACAGATGTTTTTCATTGCATTTTTGTGACACTGGAGGGCTCTCTTTAGTTATATTGGTTTGTATTCAGGTGGTGCGTTTTCCCCAAGTCTGGAATGCAGGTTTGAGAAAAATGCACGGTCGTGCGTTTTCTTAGCACACAGTCCTTTGTGATCATGCATTTTGTTTGTGCAGGAGAAATGTCGAGCTAAGCTCGATGAACTGAGCTCGATGATCTTAACGCACGGTTAACGCACGGTTTCTTCGGTACTGTGCGCGAAGGAAACACACGGTTTTCCTGTAGCTTCTTGTTTTTGCATTTTGTGGTTAATTGTGTGATTTGTTCACGCAGTGGCGGAAACGCCCGTGCGCGAGTAAAACGCACGGTTCCACCTACTTTTCTTGTTTTCCTGCATTCTTTCGCTACCCGTGCGATTTCCTTCACGCACGGGCGGAATCGCGCGTGCGCGAAGAAAAACGCACGGTTCAACGCTTCATCTTCTGCAAGCTTGGCTTGCAAGTTAATAACGTACGGTTAGTACACGATCGTGCGCAGAACCGTGCGTGACAAATTTTCTGAACTTTTTCTATTTAAGCGCAGATTTCCTGCCATTTTAGAAGATCTGTATTCCGGCCACTCCAGCCGCATTTTAGGGCAAAGCTCTGCCTTTCCACCTCCATCCTCCATCTTCCACCAAGGAGAGAAGCTCTGGCCATCCTCGCGAAGCCTACATCTTGCCGGTGCTTGCTCTCGGTCTTCTCCATCATATCATGAGCTCCATTTCATGGTTTGACGCCACAGCCAACAAGCAAAATGGAAGCTTGCAACTTTCTTCTGGATCGTGACACGAAGAAGACGGGTTCATTGGGAGTTAGTGACAGCCTCCTTTACCCCGGATGTAGTTGAGGACCGAGCTTCGATGCGGATTGACAACCCGGTGATTCCTTTCGCGACCCCTCGACGAGCATTTAGATTCGGTTGATCTCTTGACTTGTTCTTATTTTCTTGCTTAATATTGGTGTTTAAATCTATTTATATTGATGATGTGCACTTTAGTTATAAACTTTATATGATTCATGTCTGTGTGATCTTGTATTGTTTTACGCTTTAGTTGCTTGAGTTGCGCCCGTATTTCCATCCGCCACCACATCCGGATTTGCCACTCTAGCAATTGTTAGAGGCGTGCATAGCGAAGAGGTGCTCTCTGTCACAACCCGCATTTTCTCCAAAATTTTGGAAGTATCAGAGTGGAAGAAAACGCGCGTTGTGATGCCACGTCGGGCAGGGGATAACTGTCGGTGCTCAGGCAACCACCAACTACTAAGACTATAAAAAAAATCAAATGCTTTAATGATGAGAAAATCAATTATATTTTAGAGGCCGTATCCCTCGGCTTCGTGGATCAACTAGTCCACCCTTCAAAATTATACTTATACGTAGCGGAAAATATTTTATTCACTTTTTAACATCCTAAGAGAATGCATAAGCGTCCCCAAGGGACACCTAAGACTATGCAAGACCCTAGATTTAACTTATATGATATATATAGAAAATGACCTTTTACGTGGTTTTAAAAGTAGAGATTAAGCTTTTTGAAGAGAAAACATGATATCTATGTTTTAGATATAATAATTGTTTTCTTTTATAGGTTTTAAAGTAACTAGCAACCTAACATAAATCATCCCAGGAGCAAGTTTAATAAACTCCAAAATAGGAAAACTAGCAGTATAAGCAAAGTACAAAGCATCTAAAAGAGAAACCACCAGTGGGCATCAACAACTGACACAAACCCACTGGTGAGTAGGCATATCTGTACTACAAGTCTAAAGAAACTACCTCCCAGGAGTGAGATAAAGAAAAACTCAGCAGTAGCTATAGCACTAGCAAGCTTCAGAAGAAACCTAGCCGTACAGTCGGCTATAAACCTGAACCTGAGGCATTCAAAGAAAAGAACACCTCAGCAAAGCAATTTATCAATAGGAGAATGAAACAATAGTATAAAGAAGAAGTGAAACAGGTAAGAATAAAGTAAACAAGTGAAGGAAAAATACTCGCCATGAGTGAGTAAAAAGGGGTGCACCAAGTGCACGGGTGAAGTCAAGCCTCACAAATCTCTGCAAGAAGGATTAGCAAAATAAATAAATCCTAGCATAAAGCTAGAGCAGAAAGAGTCACCTAATACTGGAGATGGACAAAATCAACATCAAGGGCCTAGGCTGGTGGCAACGGTCCGACCAAGTCTATCAGGCCTAAATATCTCAAGGTGTTGTGGTGGTGGCATCAGTCCAACTCAACCAAACAGCTCATATTGTCTTAATAAGACAAGAAGTAAAATAAGGGTGGCGGCATCGGTCCGACCCACCTCAAAATCACATCGTACTCCAGCACTAAGTGACTCGGGAAAAAAAACCCCTTACTGGTAGTTCCATGAACCACTAAGAAGTCACCACAACCCTATTCCAACTAGAGCACCCCACCTAAGAACCCTAAGTACCAACCGACAGGCTAAACGTCGAGTTGCCCAAATTAGTGATTTGACATAAATAAGTTGAAAACATAGCGATACTATAATTATGCAAGTAGTTCGACACTCAGCTAAACATGTACCATTAGTTGGTCACCGAAAAAAAATAGGTTATCCACCGAAACATGCATAATTAATTTGACACCCAACCCTAAACAATGATTTTTTTCCGGCGCCCAATATATTTACCATTAGGTTGCATGGTTTGAGTCTAAACTATACAAGCAATGAAGTGAACAGGACATAGTTACGCCTAAAGAAACAATGAGAAAAACAACCCAACAATCCCTAATGAAAATTTTGTAGAGAACCAGCCACCCCAAAACGAATAACTCAAATGGTAAATAACCATATCTAACATTCCTAATCATACAAACCACAACATAATACCAATGGGGTTAGCCCCAGGGTTTCTAGGTGATCAAACCTTAGGAGAAACAAAATCTGAATTTAAGAAATACAAAGGTACAAAAAAGAATTGAGATAGTATTGGCAAGAGCGGAGGGCGCACTTGCCTTGATATTTAGTAGAACCTTGGCCAACGATGCACCTCTTAACAAACCGGCCGCAAGCAATATCTTTACGAAAAAAAAATCTGGACAAAACTGGGCTAGCAAGAGCCGGCCAGCGCAATCTCTTCCAAACCTCCGGTCACCAAAACAAACGGGAAGCACCTCTTTCCCCCAAAACCACAACCTTAAGTGAAATACTTTCACCACAAAAATATCTGGACATAGAAAGAAAAATGAAATCCCTAGCATGCTTGAAATCTAGACCCTAACATACTAGAAATTTGGGCACAAAATCAAAACAACAAAAGGGGCTCTTACCTTGAGAAAGACAGGACGAATTCGGTCAGCCCTAAGCTCCTACACCGCCGGCCTTAAGCAACCTAGATCACGAAACTTCCTGGACAACCCAACCGGGAAGAACAACACCATAAAAACCAAGAAAAAACTGCAAACCTAAACTACCTATCGGGCAAAAGGTATGGTGAAATCCCAAAATAGTTACCTCGGAACGAAGGTCTAGCCTAGAGGAGTTCGGATCCGGCCTCAAACCGCGATTTCGAGCGGATCTGGGCGGTGAACGGGTGGTCGGAGAAGCGCCAGGACTTCCGCCTCTATTCTTCCGCTCGGGTTCTGCAGGCAGCCGTCGAGTTCGGGGGGGGGGGGGGGGAAAGAACTCCTAACCTAATGAAAACTCTAATATATAATATATATATATATATATATATATATATATATATATATATATATATATATATATATATATATATATATATATATATATATATATATATATATATATATTCATATCCTAATTAACAAAACCCTAACCTAACTTAGTTGGCTTAAGAATAAAAGCAGCCCCTAATCGATCCTATTAACTAAACACCAAGTAGTCCACGATATATATCATCTCATATAAATTAACACCTATTTGTACATTAATACTTTCACTTACACATACACATATATATATACATACCAACACACATCTATATATATATACATACTAACACATAAACATAGACACGCACACGTAAATTATTAGAACCTTGCACGTCTAAATCACGCGCTATGCCCTAAATGCGTAAACATGTAAATACGCTCACATAAATGACGACTGGCTAACTAGCAACCGTCGAAATGATGCGAAAATTAACGCTCTCGGATTCCGAACAAATCTGCACCGTAGCTAAACACTCAGGCTACGAAAACATCGGCGAAGTCGGACACAACCTCCGACGACCACACACTCGGGCTAACCTCACCCGAAGCCAAAGCACAAGGATTCCCTAAGAGGCTCAGCCGGGCCTCCAAAACAGACGTCAGCTAGCTGGGGAAACCATACAACAGGTTATAACCTCTAAGAACACCTAACGAGGTACTCTAACAACGGCACGAGCCGGAAATGCGCCAACGTAACGCCAAACGAGGATTTAAATAATTGCTGAAAAAAAATCGGGGCGTTACAGTCACTCCCCCTAAAGGAAAGTTTCATCCCGAAACTTTACGTACACTACTTCTACTATAGAAGGAAAGTAACAAAATAAAAGTTACTAGGAAGAAAACATACCCAACAAATTAGGAGAACAGGCGAGGGTAAGCCTCCCTCATAGCCGACACTAGCTCCCAAGTCGCGCTTTCCAAACCTTGATTATTCCAAAGAACCTTCACAATCGGGATAGACTTTGACCGCAGCACCCGATCCTGAGTATCCAAGATGCGGACCGGCACCTCAACATATGAGAGGTTAGGCTCCAACTGGGGCACGACATCCAAGACTTTCTCACTGCTCCGCACACACTTCCGCAGCTGGCTCACATGAAAGACATTATGCACGCCTGCGAAGTTGGCTGGTAGATCCAACCTATATGCTACCACACCAATACGCTCCAAAATTCTGAATGGGCCCACATACCTCGGATCCAGCTTATGGTTCTTGTCGAACCTCTTCACTCCAACCATCGGAGACACCTTAAAGAAGACTAAATCCTCCGCCGAAAATTCCAAATCGGACCTACGCCGGTTGGCGTTCTTCTCATATCTCTCCTGAGCTAACCGATGCTTTTCCCGAATGAGCTTCACAGCAACCTCCATTTCCTCGAGAGCATCAGGACCCAACAAAGGCCTCTCACCAACCTTAGTCCAGAACAACGGGGTTCTACAGTGCCTCCCATACAATGCCTCGAAGGGAGCCATTTGCAAACTCTCTTGGTAACTGTTATTGTAGGCAAACTCCATGAGCCGCAAATGCTCATCCCATGCCCCACCGTGGTCTAAAATGTAGCACCTGATCATATCCTCCACAATCCGGTTCATACGCTCGGTCTGCCCATTTGTCTGAGGGTGGTAAGCGGTAGAATATCTCAAGTCTGTACCCAAACCCTCCTGCAAACGCTTCCAGAAACGGGAAGTAAATCTGGAGTCTCGGTCTGAAATGATACTCACGGGAACTCCATGCAATCGGATGACTTCGCTCAAATACAACTCTGCTATCTTCTTCATCGGGTAGTCGATCTTATAAGGTACAAAGTGCGCACACTTCGTCAATCGGTCCACGATCACCCAAACTGAGTCAAATCCCCTTGGAGATCTTGGTAAGCCCGTGATGAAGTCCATAGAGATACTTTCCCACTTCCAAGTCGGGATATCCAAAGGAGTCAGCTTGCCACCAGGCCTCCCATGGTCGGCCTTCACCCGCTTGCAAGTGTAACATTCAGAAACATACCGAGCTATATCCCCCTTCATACCATACCACCAGGCGATCTGCTTCAAGTCATGATACATCTTTGTGGATCCTGGATGGTAGGCAACACTGGATCCATGAGCCTCTTTGCATACCATACTCCTGATGTATCCATCCGCAGGGATGCAAAACCTGTCGCCGTACTTCAAAGTACCCGAATCATCGATAGAGAAATCCGGCAACTCCCCTCTCCCAGCCCTGAGGTACAGGTGTAACAAATCCGGATCATCCTTCTGGTGCAACCTGGTGAGCGAACTCCAAGATGGCTCTGCCACTGCCAAACTACTTTGCAAATCACAGCATCCCACGGAGATGTCCATCGACAAAAACTCTCCCACAAACGGTCTGCCGAGAGGTTGAAGATCTTCCTTGTCTTGCAGCTCAGGGCGTCGGCCACCACATTGGCCTTGCCTGGATGGTACTGGATCTCCACGTCATAATCGGCCACAAACTCTAGCCACCGCCGCTGGAACAGATTCAGCTCCTTCTGTGTAAACACGTACTTCAGGCTCTTATGATCTGTGAAAATCTTGCACTGAGCCCCATAGAGTAGATGCCTCCACAGCTTCAACGCAAAAATCACCGCCGCAAACTCGAGGTCATGCGTAGGGTAATTCCGCTCATGAGTCTTCAACTGTCGCGACCCATATGAAATCACCTTCCCCTCTTGCATCAACATGCCTCCAAGCCCAACATGCGAGGCATCCACATATACGTCATAGTCCTTTCCCTCCGTAGGCAATGTCAAAACAGGAGCAGTGCACAATCTCCTCTTTAGCTCCAGAAAGGCCTCCTTGCACTGCTCGCTCTAGATGAACGCTGCATGCTTCTGCATCAGCTTAGTTAAGGGCGCTGCCAAGGTATAAAAGCCCTCAACAAACCTTTTATAATAGCTGGCCAACCCCAAGAAGCTCCTAATCTCCTTGGGTGTGCTCGGCCTATGCCAATCCATCACTGCAGAAATCTTCACCGGGTCCACTGAAATGCCATCCTTGTTCACCACATGGCCCAGGAAGGAAACCTGAGGCAACCAGAATTCACATTTACTCAGCTTGGCGTACAACTTATGATCTATCAAGGCAGATAACACCAACTGCAAGTGCTGATCATGCTCTGCAGCATTCCGTGAATAAATCAGAACGTCGTCTATGAATATGACCACAAACTTGTCCAGGAAATCTTTGAAAACCCGGTTCATCATGTCCATGAATGTTGATGGCACGTTGGTCAACCCAAAAGACATAACTAGGAATTCGAAATGTCCATGCCTCGATCGGAAAGCCGTCCGTGGAATGTCCGACTCCCGGATCCTGAGCTGATGATATCCTGATTGAAGGTCAATCTTGGAGAACACAGAGCTACCACGCAACTGATCGAATAAGTCGTCGATTCTGGGCAGGGGATACCTGTTCTTGATGGTGACTTTGTTCAACTCCCTATAGTCGATGCAAAGGCGCATCGAACCATCTTTCTTCTTCACAAAGAGAACGGGTGCACCCCAGGGCGACGAGCTCTGCCTTATGAAACCCTTCTCCAATAACTCATCCAGCTGGGTACGCAGCTCCTCCAGCTCTCGCGGGGCCATCCGGTACGGCGCCTTAGCAATAGGATGCGTACCCGGCTCCAAATCAATCACGAACTTGACATCTCTGACATGGGGAAGACCGGGAAGGTCGCTAGGAAACACATCAGAAAACTCACGGACAACATGAATCTCGTCCAACCGCGGCAAACTGCTAACAGTCCCCAGCACTGAGACTAAGCAAGCAAAACAATCAGAACTGAATAATCTCCGAACACATACCGCAGAAATCGCCGGAGAGGCCTGGCGCGGATCGCCATAAATACTCCCAGGCTGACCGTTGTCCTTCTTGAAATCCAAGCGCTTACCCCTGCACTGGATCACTGCATCGTATCTGGACAACCAATCCATACCCAATATGACGTCGAAATCTTCCAAGTCTATAACCTTCAGATCTACTTTGGCTGGGAAATCCCCCAACATAATAGGACAATCCAGAATGCCCTGATCTGATATCACGGAATCACCCGAGGGTAATTTGACTCAAAAGGCATCACCGACACGATCAAGAACCAGCTGGCACCGCTCTACAATGGCCCTAGCCACAAATGAGTGGGTAGCACCTGAGTCAAAGAGAACGCGCGCCTAGCGATTCTTTACCTTAAAACTCCATATATAAATATAAATGGGAAAATTGCACAATCAATAAAGAAAACAAAAGCCAAACTAATCTGCAATGGAAGTAAAAGACTAGCGAGAAGGTTTACCTGAAATGACTTGTGTCGAAGTTTGAGCCTCCGCTGAAGATATCACATTCAGCTTCCCTTTGCCTCTATCCATAGACTGAGGCGGTGGCAACGCCTGAATAGGAACTGGTCGGTGCACAAACTGGAGCTGCGGGCATTGTGCCTTGGTATGACCTTTCTGTCCGCACTGATAGCAGACCTTGTCCTTCAACCAGCAATGGGCAACATCATGCTCCTCTTTCTTGCACAGAGTACACACCACATTCTGCCTGGGAGCACCCTGTATAGCATGCACATGCTCCTTCTGTGCCGCCGCCCTCTTGAAACATCTCTCAGCAGGATGGCCCGACCGGCCACAAACACTACAGACCTCCTTGCTCCTCTTCCACGAAGGAGCACCGGGAACTTGGGGGCCCTTTTCTTCAACAGCCTTCCTCTTCTCATTCCTCGCCTATTGTCCTCTCTACTTCGCGTTTTCAATCGCCTCTACCTTCAAAGCGGCCTCCACCGCCCCAGCATAACTCACCGCTCCATGAGCCACTGCTAGCTGTTGTACATCGCTCCGCAGGCCACCAAGGAAACGCTTCGCTATATCCTCCTCTGAGCTCACCAAACTAGGGGCAAAGTGACTGAGTTTGCTAAACTCAATCTCATACTCGCTGACTGAGAGCTGCCTCTGCTTTAGATGCAAGAAGTCGTTCATCAGCCTGTCTCGCTCCACTGACGGTAGAAATTTCCGCATCAAGATCTCCTTGAAGGAAGCCCAAGTGCTTCCTCCTACCATTCCCTCCTTCTCATCATCCACCAGCTCTTCGCTAACCCCTTCAGCTGATAGGCGGCAAACATCACCTTATGATCCTCAGACACTCTAGAGTAATGAAACATTTCTTCTATGGAAATCAACCAGTCATCCAATATCATGAAGTCCGCCTTACCATCGTAGGTAGGGGGTCGCAGTCGCTGGAACTGAGTGATGAAAGCCATCTCCGGGGGCACCACCACTGGAGGCACCAAAGGGGCTGGGGGTACAGGAGGTGCGGGAACAGCTATACCCGCAGTAGGATCCTGCGCTCTCGGGGCTATTCCTGCCACCACAGATATTCGGGACTGGATCTGAGACTGAACGTCCACCATTTGCCTCGATAGAGCCTCATTGATCTACCTCAGACTTTCCATAACTGCATCGCTTTGAGCACCAGAAGAATCACCCTCAGATTGGGTAGTCGATCTCGCCACCCTACGCTTAGGCGCCATACTAAAAAGAACAAACAAGCAATCATCAGAATCTAGTTCAACTACTAGGACAAAACAAACAGGTACAGACAAGCCTACATAAGTACTTGCTTTCACTGCCAACTTGCTCTGGGGTTTTTATATATATATATTTTGTTTTTTTTTACAGAGGAAACAATGTCATGCTTAACCTAAGATGGTTCACCACCATCACACTAACTCATGTGCCTATATCGAGAATGCATGAATTTATATTCTTTTTGACTCAAACCATGTATGTACATATGTCATCCTGCAAGTCTTTAGCTTGGCACGTTGTGCTTATGCAATGTTATGCTATGCATGATTGTGCTATGCATTCTAAAAAGGCCCTAGTGCATGTTATGAGAGGCGTACACATGAAAATGTTATGCATCTCATACTACATAACATTCCCATGCAACGAAAAAAAAACGTGCTAGTCGCATTCATGTGGTGAGGTTATGCATCCCATACTACATAACCCTCACATGTTGCCTCCTATGGTGGATCCATATACAAACACATATTATGCATCACATACTACATAATATGCTCTGTATACTTCATGTTTTGCTATGAGTGTAGTGTTCATGCTTCATCCAAGACGTGCTGATCCATATCGGTGTGTGTATGACATGATGCTAAACTTCTAATACCTACAAGGAAAGGTTGCCCGACAAATTGTCAAGCAACCTCCCTCTGATACCAGCTGTCACAACCCGCATTTTCTCCAAAATTTTGGAAGTATCATAGTGGAAGAAAATGCGCGTTGTGATGCCACGTCGGGCAGGGGATAACTGCTGACGCTCAGGCAACCACCAACTACTAAGACTATAAAAACAAAATCAAAAGCTTTAATGATGAGAAAATCAATTATATTTTAGAGGCCGTATCCCTCGGCTTCGTGGATCAACTAGTCCACCCTTCAAAATTATACTTATACGTGGCGGAAAATACTTTATTCACTTTTTAACATCCTAAGAGAATGCATAAGCGTCCCCAGGGGACACCTAAGACTATGCAAGACCCTAGATTTAACTTATATGGTATATATAGAAAATGACCTTTTACGTGGTTTTGAAAGTAGAGATTAAGCTTTTTGAAGAGAAAACATGATGTCTATGTTTTAGATATAGTAATTATTTTCTTTTATAGGTTTTAAAGTAACTAGCAACCTAACATAAATCATCCCAGGAGCAAGTTTAATAAACTCCAAAACAGGAAAACTAGCAGTATAAGCAAAGTACAAAGCATCTAAAAGAGAAACCACCAGTGGGCGTCAACAACTGACACGAACCCACTGGTGAGTAGGCATATCTGTACTATAAGTCTAAAGAAACTACCACCCAGGAGTGACGTAAAGAAAAACTCAGCAACAGCTTTAGCACTAGCAAGCTTCAGAAGAAACCTAGCCACACAGTCGGCTATAAACCTGAACCTAAGACATTCAAAGAAAAGAACACCTCAGCAAAGCAATTTATCAATAGGAGAATGAAACAATAGTATAAAGAAGAAGTGAAACAGGTAAGAATAAAGTAAACAAGTGAAGGAAAAATACTCGCCATGAATGAGTAAAAAGGGGTGCACCAAGTGCACGGGTGAAGTCAAGCCTCACAAATCTCTGCAAGAAGGATTAGCAAAATAAATAAATCCTAGCATAAAGCTAGAGCAGAAAGAGTCACCTAATACTGGAGATGGACAAAATCAACATCAAGGGCCTAGGCTGGTGGCAACGGTCCGACCAAGTCTATCAGGCCTAAATATCTCAAGGTGCTGTGGTGGTGGCATCAGTCCAACTCAACCAAACAGCTCACATTGTCTTAATAAGACAAGAAGTAAAACAAGGGTGGCGGCATAGGTCCGACCCACCTCAAAATCACATCCTACTCCAGCACTAAGTGACTCGGGAAAAAAACCCCTTACTGGTAGTTCCATGAACCACCAAGAAGTCACCACAACCCTATTCCAACTAGAGCACCCCACCTAAGAACCCTAAGTACCAACCGATGGGCTAAACGTCGAGTTGCCCAAATTAGTGATTTGACATAAATAAGTTGAAAACAGAGCGATACTATAATTATGCAAGTAGTTCGACACTCAGCTAAACATGTACCATTAGTTGGTCACAGAAAAAAAATAGGTTAGCCACCGAAACATGCATAATTAATTTGACACTCAACCCTAAACAATGATTTTTTTTCGGCGCCCAATATATTTACCATTAGGTTGCGTGGTTTGAGTCTAAACTATACAAGCAATGAAGTGAACAAGACATAGTTACGCCTAAAGAAACAATGAGAAAAACAACCCAACAAGCCCTAATGAAAATTTTGTAGAGAACCGGCCACCCCAAAACGAATAACTCAAATGGTAAATAACCCTATCTAACATTCCTAATCATACAAACCACAACATAATACCAATGGGGTTAGCCCCAGGGTTTCCAGGTGATCAAACCTTAGGAGAAACAAAATCTGAATTTAAGCAATACAAAGGTACAAAAAAGAATTGAGATAGTATTGGCAAGAGCGGAGGGCGCACTTGCCTTGATATTTAGTAGAACCTTGGCCAATGATGCACCTCTTAACAAACCGGCCGCAAGTAATATCTTTACGAAAAAAAATCTGGACAAAACTGGGGTAGCAAGAGCAGGCCAGCGCAATCTCTTCCAAACCTCCGGTCACCAAAACAAACGGGCAGCACCTCTTTCCTCCAAAACAACAACCTCAAGTGAAATACTTTCACCACAAAAATATCTGGACATAGAAAGAAAAATAAAATCCCTAGCATGCTTGAAATCTAGACCCTAACATACTAGAAATTTGGGCACAAAATCAAAACAACAAAAGGGGCTCTTACCTTGAGAAAGACGGGATGAATTCGATCAGCCCTAAGCTCCTACACCGCCGGCCTTGAGCAACCTAGATCACGAAACTTCCTGGACAACCCAACCGGGAAGAACAACACCATAAAAACCAAGAAAAAACTGCAAACCTAAACTACCGATCGGGCAAAAGGGATGGTGAAATCCCAAAATAGTTACCTCGGAACGAAGGTCTAGCCTAGAGGAGTTCGGATCCGGCCTCAAACCGCGATTTCGAGCGGATCTGGGCGGTGAACGGGCGGTCGGAGCAGTGTCGGGACTTCCGCCTCTATTCTTCCGCTCGGGTTCTGCAGGCAGCCGTCGGGTTTTGGGGGGGGAGAACTCCTAACCTAATGGAAACTCTAATATATAATATATATATATATATATATATATATATATATATATATATATATATATATATATATATATATATATATATTCATATCCTAATTAACAAAACCCTAACCTATCTTAGTTGGCTTAAGCATAAAAGCAGTCCCTAATCGATCCTATTAACTAAACACCAAGTAGTCCACTATATATATCATCTCATATAAATTAACACCTATATGTACATTAATACTTTCACTTACACACACACACACATATATATATATATACATACCAACACACATCTATATATATATATACATACTAACACATAAACATAGACACGCACACGTAAATTATTAGAACCTCGCACGTCTAAATCACGCGCTATGCCCTAAATGCGTAAACATGTAAATACGCTCACATAAATGACGACTCGCTAACTAGCAACTGTCGAAATGACGCGAAAATTAACGCTCTCGGATTCCGAACAAATCTGCACCGTAGCTAAACACTCAGGCTACGAAAACATCGGCGAAGTCGGACACAACCTCCGACGACCACACACTCGGGCTAACCTCACCCGAAGCCAAAGCACAAGGATTCCCTAAGAGGCTTAGCCGGGCCTCCAAAACAGACGTCGGCTAGCTGGGGAAACCATACAACAGGCTATAACCTATAAGAACACCTAACAAGGTACTCTAACAACGGCACGAGCCGGAAATGCGCCAACGTAATGCCAAACGAGGATTTAAATAATTGCCAAAAAAACAATCGGGGCGTTACACTCTCGACCCTCATTCCGCCACTCTAACCACCTCATCCACAAGCATACTCGTCCATCCGCATAGCGGCCCGTGTAGTCTTCCATCCCGCCTAACGAAGCATCGCATAGCGGCGTTGCTTAGGAGTAGTTGTTAGCGTTTTATTTTCTGTTTCCGCAACCATCAAAAATCCCCTTTGTTAACTCCGCTCTAAGGACTTCAATCTCAAGTCCTCCTCGAAATTAACTCCACCTTACTGTGTTCCTTGAAGAGATCGATACTTGGGGAAATTCACCCATTTTATATTACTTGTGCGACCGGTACACTTGTCGTCCAACGCATCAAGTTTTTGGCTCCATTGCCGGGGAACACAGTCGTGTGAGTTTGGATAGGGTGATAAGAGATAGAAGCCCTTTTCCCATTTGTACATTGCATATTTCTTCTTTTCTTTAATTTTTAGAATTTGTTGCTTATTTTTCTTTATTCCTTTTCTAGTTTTAATTTTTCTGTTGCAGGCTTTCTTTTCTTTTATCTGCTGGTGTGTAGTTAATTTTTGCTTAGATTATTTCTGTTTGTGAATTCTTCCTTGTTGCACCATGTATTCTTATATGAATATCTGTTGTAGATGGTGCGGGGAATATAGGCATAGTAGTGATGAGTGCCCCACTGAAGATAGTGAGCATACTTCTTGTGGTTCAGTGTATGGAGCACCATCCTCTTATGGTACATCATACACCATACCACAGTCTTATGGTCACTTTTCTTCTATGCCTTCACCTTCTTCTTATTACTCTTCGGTCCCATCAGGACCAATGAGTAATGGAAATTTGTGTTTGTGTTGTCGTAGCACTGACCACGTGTTGAAAGATTACATAGAATTTCAGCGCCAGTTAGAGGAGGAGGATGGACCGGATATCCGAATCGTTCTATCCACCTCTCAATTGGCTTCCCCTTCTGAATCTGGTGATAAATTCACAGTACCACCTTGTCTATGGGAGACTGCTGCGGATATACTCATCAGACATTCTGCTGATCAGTGTGACGACATTGTGGTGTCGTCTCTACCTATGCATTCTTCCCCTCTTTTGGATTCACCACGGGAGGAACCCGCAAATATTTTCTCTGATGTTGGTTTTCCTCTGCTTTCTTTGCATGAATTATCTATCCCCATTTTTAGTGAGTCGGTTGATGATGTTATGTCTGATAGTGATTCAGAGCCTGAGGTTGTGCCAATGTAGGACGAGGATGTTATTCTCTCCCATGGATAGTGTGACACCTTGGAACATGAGGACGCACCGAGGTTGGATGATGAGGAGATCCTTTCTCATGAGGAAGTTTTCACTTCCTTGTTGGATGAGGAGGTTCAAACCATCACCGAGGATCTCGAGCTTTCGAATTACCCTTGCTATGACTCATATGACACGGACGGTGAGCTATGTTTGGATCCTGTTGGGACTGAGACCGGGACCACTCCCCCTATTTCTGATTTTTTAAGTTTTTCTTCTCCTTTATTTCTTGATCACCTTTCTGCATCTGAGCCTGTGCGGGTTGAGTCTTCGCAGCTGCTTCAGGAGGACTTGGATCTTTCAGCTCAAGTCATGGATGATATCATCCTCTTTCACAAGGAGGTTGATTCCTCCTCTGCTATGGAAGCTCCATTTATTGTTCTCTCCTTCGGTCGTCTCCATGTAGACGATACTCTGTTGGGCAAGGATTTTTTGTGTGATAAGATGAGCGAGGACCAGCGCTCCTTCTCTTCTTATTTCTTATTTCATCTACCTGTGTTGGGCAGGTATTCTTATTTAGATAGAGGGGTAACTGTTTTATCTCCGTATAGGTACCCGTTACCGCAACGGATAATGGAACAGTTACCTGTGCACTTTTTTTCATAGGCCCATTAGCTAGAACCTTTTCCTTAGCCGAATAAGTCGTGCTGGGATGACAATAACCCCAGTACTTATCTTTCATTTTCTGCATTTTTATTTGTCATGTCTATTTTAGTTTTATTATTTCTTTGTATTTTGTATATTTTTCTTTTGTTTTTGCGAAGCTCACCCCTATAGGTATTCATGGCAAACTCGTATTGGCGGGGTTGTGATTCTTCGTTTGGCGGAACTGCTTCTGAGCTTTCTCACGTCTTTTGGTATGCTCGCTGGCTGAGCATTGGGTAACCTCTTCCCTTATCTCTATTTGATTTTAATTTCAATATCATATGATGTGTAGTTTAGTTTAAGTCTGGGGGAGAGTCAGTATGTGTTACCTTTTGCACGCGCACATTTCATGTGCATACTAGAAGCTTTTATTATTTTATTTTGATTAGTTCATCGCATCGCACATCACTGCACCCACATAAGCATGTGCTTAGCTGTTAGCGTGCTGCGAGTTAAACTCATTTCTTTTGTATGATTTGGGAAAATTTGTGCTGGCATAGGATTGTGAGACGGAGTAAAATGTTGACCTTGTTGTGCTCCTAGTCAAGTGCTCTCGTCTCGTGTAGAAATTGGTGTAGATTTAATTTTTCTATATGCTTATAATTTTATATTTTTCTAATTGTGTAAATACTTTTTATTCGACTCAAAAATTGGTGAATCCGGTGTGAATTCGACGGTAGCTTAGGGATGTGTGTAGATAGTCGTGAGATTCGTTTTGCTCGAGTCGGGAGGAAGGATAGTCTTTCTCGTTGGCTAAGAACTTACCCCAAGCTATTCTTGTGCATGGGTATAGGTTAGTCATGCATGAGTGTGATGTAGGCCATCATTTTAGCCCGGTTGAGCTTTGTACCATTCATAACATCTTATCTTCGCTAGTCTCGTTATGCCTACCCTTCTTTTGATTCAGCTCCACCATTATTTCACCAAAGCCTCAAAGCCGATCCTAGTCGCACTCCCAAGTCGAGATGTAGTGTTTTACATTTTCATTTGGGGTGTTGATGTGGTGAGATTACTTGTGAATTTGTGGATGTGCTCAAAAGTTTTCATTTGCTGAGTTTGTTAAAGTAAAAAAAAGATTCAAAAAAATATATAAAAAGTAATTGTGAAAAAGAAAAGAAAAAGTATAATTGAAAATTTTATTCGAGATGAGATCATTTTTCGAGTAGGTGGTGCACACACTCATATGTTAAAAATTAAGTCTGGTGGTGTGGTGCACCCGCATGTATTTTGGTTAGCGGATAGATTCATTTTATGTTAGCTTATTTGGGTTTGGTGCGGAGCCATTCTTATTTTATCTTTGTTTACCTCACCGAAACTCAAGGCTTATCTCTTCACCTAAAGTCATACTGATTCGTATGTTTAAATATCACTCGAGTCGGGACATACCCATGCATCCTCCTTCCGCGACCCCTCGACGAGCCTTCGGATTCGGTTGATCTCTTGACTTGTTCTTGTTTGCTTGTTGAATATTGGTGTTTAAATCTATTTATATTGATGGTGTGCACTTTAGTTGTAAATTTTATGTGATTCATGTTTATGTGATCTTTTATTGTTTTACGCTTTAGTTGCTTGAGTTGCGCCCGCATTTACATCCGCCACCACATCTGGATTTGCTGCTCTAGCAATTGCTAGAGGCGTGCGTAGTGAAGAGGTGCTCTCGACCCTCATTCCTCCGTTCTAACCACCTCATCTGCAAGCCTACTCGTCCATCCGACTAGCGATTCGGTGCATAGCGGCCTGTGTAGTCTTCAATCCCGCCTGGCAAAGCATCGCATAGCGGCGTTGCATAGGAGTAGTTGTTAGCATTTTATTTTCTTTTTTCACAACCATCAAAAATCCCATTAGTTAACTCTGCCATAAGGACTTCAATCTCAAGTCCTCCTCGAAATTAACTCCACCATACTGTGTTCCTTGAAGAGATCTATACTTGGGAAAATTCAACCATTTTATATTACTTGTGTGACCGGTACACTTATCGTCCAACGCATCACATACAAATAAATAAAAGCAAACAGGACCCTCCAACAAAGCAGAAAAGCAACAAAATAAACTGGAAAGAGCCCCTAGGGAGCACCATGTGCTTACCCCCAACAACAGAATGCGCAATTGCACACCAAAAGGGCCAAAATAATGCACTTAGCGAGAAAAACTGTATAAATGAAATATCAACGATAACATACTAAAAGTGAAGTGCAAGTGCGTGAAAACTAGCCCAGATGAGTCTGAAAAACACTATATAAATCGGACTAATCACGCACCTCCCTCCTGATTCGTCGCTTTTCTTCTGACTTCTCTTTCCGCAGGTGCCACCTTATGAGGATGGAGGCGGTGGAGGGGAAGGGGAACATTCCCTCCCGCTGTCAACCGAGCGGGTCACCACCCCCTCGGGCCTGGGGCACCCCCTCCAGAGAATTTCCGGTCGCCAATTCCCCATGGGTTGGGAAAATCCGTCGTGGTTCTTGAGGGAGGACTCTTCTAGGGCCAGTCGGGCTCTTCTCAGCCAGTAGCTGGTGCGGGCGACATACCAACTCCGGTGAGCTCATACTCGAGCCTGTGTTACCGCCCGCTCTTTCTAACCAACCCCTTTGCAGGTTATAACTTTTTTTCCTCCTCCGATGCCGAGATGAGCGTGGGATATTCGCCTCCCCTGATACAGATCACATTTTCGAGTATCTGGGCGATCCGGCGGACGCGACGGGGATGAAGAAATAGGTGACGTGGCTGTTCCAGAAGCACACGCTACTACTACAGGCGGTCTTCAACAGGATTTACAAGGACAAGGCTGAAATGGAGGATCGTCTTGCAGTCCTGGAGGGAGCAAGGTGCCCAGTTGATGGGGATGGCGCTACTTCTCCCGAGGTGCACATAACGCGGGCTGAGGAGCGGCTCAGGCAATCCATGGAGCAAGTTAGCCTGGCCCAATAGGAGTTGGTGGCGGTTTGCAAGTATCACTATCCTCGCATGCCCCCTGCTATGGGACTCGAGGGCGGGGCGGGTGGAAATGGATATGGTACTGATCCTCCTGCACCCTCCCCGCGGTTGGTCGTCGGGCCAGGACACACCCGCACTGTAAACTGATTCTCCTAGGCGCATTATCCATCTTGACACGTTTTTAATGTCTGTAATAACTTGAGACTCTCTTGCCCTCCAATGGGCTCGACGCTTGTCGCGTGATATTTTTATTGTATTTGCCATTATTTTTCTGGTTGAATGTGGATGAAGCGCTCTTGCCTGCCTGCCGCTTCCTTAAGCGGGTGCGAGCTCAATGAATCAGCACGCCCAACCCGCTTATTTGATCTCGGCGGGATTGGGCCGGGAGCTCGCCGATCACGAACCAGCACGACTCGCCTATTATTTCAGGCGAGTGCGGGTCGTAGCTCGCCCGCCTTTCATGCGGGCATGGGTTGGCGCAACCCGCTGTCGAATGGTATCTGTGGCGCGACTGTGAGCCGGGAAGTTGAACCGTCAGGACTCATTTTGCTATCCGCACTTTTCCCACCGGCGGAAGAATTTCCCGCCCTTTTTCTTTCTATAAATAGGCCCTGCCAGCCCTACTCACCCACCACATTTAAGATTTCCCTTTCTCTCTTTCTTCCTGCGACCCTCGACTCACCCACTTCCTACGAGAACTTCCACACCCCACTTAGCAAGCTCTATGTGAGATGGGTGGTGACATTGCCGACGTGGATGGGTGGGGTAAGTGCGCTTGGACCTTTTACGAGCACGACTTTCCCCTCGCTGCCATCTTTGAAGGCGAATTCTTTGACGCCATAGGCGACTACGTTCCGCCAGGTTTCGTGCCGAGGTGACCTGGAGAGGGGGAAAGCTAAATGACCTCTCGGGAGGGGAGCTCACCATCCCCTTAGCGCACTTCAAGGCAGGCCTTCGGCTTCCACTATGGTCGGAGGTTCGCGAGATATTGAAATACTTCGGGGTCATCCCAGGCCAGATGACTACGAATTCCATAGCAGTCATGGTCAAATTCGCCTACTTCCTGCGGGAAGAGTGGGTTGAGTTCAGCCTCGCGGTCTTCCGCAAGTTGTTCTCTTTCCGTGTGAACAAGGATGAGACCGCCTATTTCTCCAGCGGCCACGTCAAGGTTCTGGAGACCGTCAATAAGAGCCATAATTGGCTCAATAAATTCATGTTCGTTAAGGGGGACTTTGGCAACGTCCCCTTCTTGCTGGTACAACTCAGCGAGGCGAGCTACCGCCCCCTAGCCTGGGGAGCCATGAAGCGGAGCTGTGCGGGTTCTTCGCCGGGAAGAACTTTGAGGTTGCCTTCCTGTGTCGGAATCCGGACAACCTCGCCCTTGTACCGCTTGGGGGACGTAAGCTACTCGTGTTTCTCCTTTCTGCTTCGATAATAGTTTTTGCTTTAACTTTCCTCTTGCAGGCGAGCAGGACATACCCCTGCATCCTCCTTACGAGAGCGCGTGGCTCGCTTCCTGCGAGTTTGCCCGCACCAAAGCCGCAGCCACCGCACACCGCGAGACCCCGACATCTGCCGCCAAGAAGCGACCCAGCCGCGAACAACCTCCACTGCCGCCGCCCAAAAAGGTGAAGGCCACGGGCAATGCGCCAATCGTGGCCCAAAGAAAAGACAAGGCCCCGATGGCCCAGCCGACGAAGAAACCCACCCCCGCGACAGCCTTGGCTAGAGGCGCCTGTAGTGAGGCGGCTGGCACCTCCGGGCTACAAGAATAGATGTTGTCTGTCGTGAAGCCGGCGCTGAGAGGGCACCGCAACTTCTCCAACGACAAGAAGTGCCTCGATGAGCTCGCCGTCCCCCTCCTGCTATGGGACAAGTAGTCAAACCGGGCGTTTATCTCCACCCTGTTGCCGAGTTGGCTGGAGCAAGAAACCATCAGTGGGGAGGCCTATAGCTTCTTATTTGCACTCTACTCGCGGCAGCACGCCGCCATCTTTGACGAGGAGGACAGGTCGTGCTGATCCACGAGAGTGCGCAGGCTCAGCTCCGCAGCCTAGAGCTGGCCCACATGGTCAGTCGGCGATGCACCCAATTGGAGAAGAACGCCCCCTCACTCAAGAGGCTGGTGGACGAGATGGAGGGGGCTCGCTGCCTCGCTCAGGAGGAGGCAGAGCGTCAGAGAGAGAGGGCGGACGCCGCCGATAATGCTGTCGTCATCTTGGAGAAAGAAAAATGAAGTGCTACATGCGCTGGTGCGAGACCTGGAAGTCGCAGCAGCTCAAACGCCGTGTAACGCCCCGAAACTCAAAGGAGCAAAGGGGGACGTTTTGGGCCAGTTTTGGTTTCTGGCTGAAGGCACACGGCCTGGGACACGGGCGTGTCCCAGGGCGTGTCAAGCGTGTGTCGGCACTTTGCCGCGAAGTCGTCGAGTTATACTCGACGATTCGTCGAGAGCGGGCACACGGCCTGCGACACGGGCGTGTCGCAGGGCGTGTCGACCCGTGTCGACACTTAGCCGTGAAATCGTCGAGTTATTCTCGACGATTCGTCGAGAATGGGCACACGGCCCGCGACACGGGCGTGTCGCCGGGCGTGTCGACCCGTGTCGATGACCGTCCCGGGAAAGTCGTCGAGATTCACTCGACGATCGTCGAGACAAGGCACACGGCCTAGGACACGGGCGTGTCCAAGGCCGTATCATCCAGTCGTCGTTCTCCCCTCGACGAAATGTCCCGTGTACACGGCCTGGGGTCCAGGCGTGTCAATGTGACACGGGTAAGGACACGGGCGTGTCCTAGGACCCGTGCAGTGCTCGGGTTGAAAACGGGGGAAAAATCATGGTGTACACGGCCGGCTACACGGCCGTGTTAGCTGGAACACGGGCGTGTCAGCTCGAACACGGGCGTGTTCGATACCCGTGTGAGGGTCCAGGTGATTCGATTTTGACGGTGAATGCGGCACACGACCCTGGACACGGGCGTGTGCCAGGCCGTGTTCGGTCCAGATTGGGCATTTCAGCCCCAAATCAAAGCCGTTCGTTTTCTTAGGTTGAGATCCGACGGCTGGGGATGGTTCCTGAGAGGATATACCCGGGTTTGACTTAGAAAATCCATCACTTTTCTTCACTTATCCTCTTTCTAAACCCTTGGAGAAAGAAGAGCTAAGGCAAGAGGAAGAAGAGCTAGATCCGCCATTGGAGGAGCTTCGGAGCTCCGAATCGCAAGCCGACTCCGGATCCACGGAGGCAACGCAAGTGCGGTGATTTCTATCCGATTACTTTTCGATGGCGCCAAAGAGGAACTCAAGGGTAACGATCCTCATCTTGAGCATGAATCGCTCCTTTTCTTAGCATAGGAAGCCCGCTCTCGCGAGTTTGCGGAGAGTTGGAGGCGTTCCTTCAGGTAGATATGTAAAGTCCCCGTTGTTTAGAGTCCGTATGCGAGAACGGACGTAGGCATTTTGGTTGAAGCCTACCCGGACATGTTAGTCCGGATCGGTGATGTTGCATTGCATAATGCCGGAGAAGACTCCGTGCTATTGGGTGTTTTCGGGTTTTCTACGCGGTAGATTGCAGCAGGGAGCCTTGGGGACTAACCCAAAGGTGCACCCGGAAAACTGGGCGGATACGAGATCTTGCCAACTTGGTGGCCTGAGAGCCAACTTGAACATAACGGGGTTATGTGACTTGCGGTAGAATGGGACTCCGTGAAAGTTTGACCCGCGCAAATGGCTTAAATTATCGTTGCGAAGTGAGCACGGGTTAGATGGAGCCGTACCCGCTTTATGTCGTCCGGTTACAGCGACCTAAGGTTACGTGGAACTCGCCGTTGGCATAGATGTGAGTCTTCGGCGGTCAATGGCTTAAATTGACGTGACCAATGCCTGGAAGACGAATTGCTCATAGGAATGGTCGTCTAAGTGGCGGTGGTGAGTCCGGAATGTTAATGGCTTTAATTGACGTGACATCGACCGGTTCACCGAGAATGTGCCCTGAGTGCACGGGGCGTGTGGCCGTACGAGCCAACGTCTGTGATGAAATGGCTATGTTTATATGCATTGCTCGCTTATGCTAATGAAATGCAGGGAAGGAGCATCGCCGCCCCGAGTTGGGGGCGGGATCGTTATAATTTGGTCAGCATTGCTGACCGTTGCCTTGTTTGCCACCGTGCGGTGGTGTGTTGCTTGCAGGTGCAGCTGGACCAAGCGGTCAGTAGCGGGCTAAAGCCCTTTTTGCGAAGCTGGCCCTCGAAGGCTCAAGTGGAAATGTTTTTTGTTTTATTCATGTATGACCGGCCTGCGTGTCGAGGTTTGTAAATCATGTATTAAACAAGTGGAACACTCTGTAAGGCCTTAAGGCCGATTTTTGGGTATTTTGTATACATTCCTAATTTTGTTATAGTGGACATTCGTGCTTTAATGCTGGGTTCTTGTTTACAACTTATTTAAACTGCTTCCGCTAGAATGCTCTGTGTAGGACGTTGAGATTGGTTGGATGGTTTCCATACGTAACCACCCGGTCTGTCTGTGGTATATGGCGTCGGGCCCCGGCTGGACCTACTGCTATATACTATGCGACGGATAGGGGGCGTTACACGCCGCCCTCCAGCAGCAGCTGCCAACTTGTGCATTATACCGTGTACGAGATGGAGGAAATGATGCAGAAGAATACTGCTTGCGCGGCAAAGTATACCATCCAGACTCTACAACGGGCCGATCTTATCAAGAGCGAGGGCGCGGGCCTTTCTGAGAGTGACGTTGTACCAGTGTTATTCTTGTCGGTACATAAGCCGGGAGACAAGAGCCTCTCTAGGGCTTGTTGCCCGAGAGCTCGCCTCGCCGAATTCTCGTGCCTCGTCTCTTATGTGTGCTTCTTTTGTTACAATATAAACGGGGGTTGAGTCCCGATCATATATTTTTGTTCATCAACGAACTGTTCTCTACTCGCCTGTCATATATATATATAGATATATATATATATATATATATATATATATATACGAGAGACTGGCACGGGCCTCCGGCCCGATGGCCATGCGCCATAGTACCTGATCGGCAACAGCGGGCTCCGCCCGCCCCACCACCCCCCGGCAGGCTCTGCCCCCCCTCTGACGGGCTCCTACCCGATGGCGACGTGCCACAGTACCTTGCCTGCGAAGGCGGGCTTCGCCCGCCCCCCGACGGGCGGTCGGCAAAGGAGGTCTTCGCTCGCCCCCCGGGAGGCCGGCGACGGCGGGCTCCCCCCCCCCCCCCCCCCCCGTGGCGGGCTTCGCCCGCGCCACGTTAGCAATCTAATGAAACAATTAATTAATGAAACAATTAATAATGAAACAATTAAAAAATAAGTAAATATTATAATTGCTTCGCTTACGCCACGACAGCAACCTAATGAAACAATTAATTAATGAAACAATTAATAATGAAAAAAAAAACAAAGTAAATATTGCCAAGGGTCAAAATGACATCAAATCGAAATTGATCAACATGAAAGTTATGGATCTCAGCGAGACGAACAACTTTCATGTTGATCATGTTTTGATTTAAATCCGTCTTGGCCCTCGATTTGGCCCCGAAATCTGGTGCGGCGAGATCGCTAGTGTAGCAGTCACGCCGCCCCAGATTTCGGGCCAATCGGCCAATCGGGGGTAAAACGGCTTCAAATCAAAACGTGATCAGCATTAAAGTTGTTCGTCTCGCCGAGGTGAACAACTTTCATTTTGATCCCTTTTCGATTTGGAGCCGTCTTGGCCTGTCGATTTGGGCCCCGAAATATGGGGCGGCGAGATCGCAAGTGTAGCAGTCACGCCGCCCCAGATTTCGGGGCCCAAATAGAGGGGTAAGACGGCTTTAAATTGAAAGGTGATCAACATGACAGTTGTTCGTCTTGGCGGTACGAACAACTTTCATGTTGATCGCTTTTCGATTTGAAGCCGTCTTGCCCCTCGATTTTGGCCCCGAAATCTGGGGCGGCGTGACTGCTACAGTAGCGCTCTCGCCGCCCAGATTTCGGGGCCCAAATCGAGGGCCAAGATGGCTCCAAATAGAAACGTGATCACCATAAACGTTGTTTGTCTTGCCGAGACGAACAACTTTCATGTTGATCACCTTTTGATTTGGAGCCGTCTTGATCCCCAAAATGCCCTGCCCGTACACCCGCACGCAAGCTTGCCCGCACTGTTTTTAAAAACAGGCGTGTGCACTGTTTTAGTCCCACATTGCCAAACAAATGGTAATTTATGGGTATAAATATATGTTTCCGTGAGTAGTATTTGAAATCAGCAAGATGGGGCCTTGCCGGTTGGCGGGCTTGCGGCTGGCGGCCTGGCCGTTTTTTCCTTGAAGTTGCGGGCTTGTTTGCGGGCCAGGCGGCTTACGGGCTGCTTTGATTGCCTGGGCTTTTAGCAAGTGGGCTTGGTAAGCCGGCTTACGGGCTTGCTTTGATTGCCATGAAACATAGATTTTTTTCAAAGTTAAAGGGATAAATTGGTAATTTCATACCCTAAGGTAAGAGCCTATGAAATTTATAGGTTTAGGTCACATCCTAGTCCTAGGTTTAGGGTACCTACAAAAATATGAAGAGCTGGAGTTGATTTGTTAAGTTAGATCGGACGGCAGCTGATTTATCATGTCAAAGATCGACGGCGATTAGAATTTTGAACTCATGCTCATACTATTTCTATTATAGTAGTAAAGATATATATATATATATATGTGTATGTGTGTGTGTGTGTGTTACTGTGGCTTGTAATTATTCTGTGTAATGTTGATTTTCTTCTTTTTCATACTTGCGGCTTGTTCTGAATCTCCCGCTTGTAGTTCCTCATTCCATGTCTTGTTAGTGAGATCACGCGCCCCCAAGGACTTAGCTTAGGAAGCATAGGGGACTTAGTTAGCCGACTCGCGTGTGGCAACCCGCCTCCTTAGTCTAGATCCTCCATGTTGCTTGCTCGCTAGAAGAGACAAGCCGACTCGGCTCGCACCCGAGCTGCCGAGTTCCATGCTAGTTGAGCCTCATACGACGTGGCCTTGGTTCTCGCCTCCTTGGCCGTTATCTTGGGTTCTGGGCGATTATGTTGGACCCATTTCGTTAACTTTGCGACTTCTTCCTCAGTCATTCAGATGCCTGTCCCCCTAACTTCTAACATCGCTTTGTTCATCAAGACCTGCCCTGCCAGCCAGTGGGGAGCCGGAGTAGACTCCTATGAGTGACATCTAGCCCTGCAAGCTAGGTGAGAGCCTGAAATCTGGATCTGCTCGGGGTTCAGGTTGACACACGCGAGTGACATCCAACCCTGCCAGCTAGGTGAGAGTCTGGCAGCCGGATCTGCTCTGGGTCTGACTAGACGTCATCGAGTGACATCCAGTCCTGCAAGCTCGGTGAGAGCCTTGCAGCGAGATTTGCTCGGGGTCTGCGTTGACACACACGAGTGACATCCAGCCCTACCAGCTAGGTGAGAGCCTAGCAGCGGGATCTGCTCGGTGTCCGGGTTAACACATACGAGTGACATCCATCCCTGCCAGCTAAGTGAGAGCATGGCAACAGGATCTACTCGTGGTCTGAGTAGACGTCATCGAGTGACATCCAGCCCTTCCAGTTAGGTGAGAGCCTGACAGCGGGATCTTCTCGAGGTGTGTGTAGATGTCATCGAGTGACATCCAGCCCTGCCGGCTAAGTGAGAGCCTGGCAGCGGGATCTGCTCGGGGTCTGCTGAGTGGAATCTCTACCTACTCGTGTGAATCATTGCAAGAGAATCAACATATGAAGAAGCTTCATTAAGAAAAAAGGGCACCACTTACACGTTTCATGGATAAAAGCACTTCAATTCATCACCACTGCAGGTGAGACTCAAGTCCTCACCCTCCACATTCCGGAGGCGATACCCTCCTGATTTGAAGGCCTCTTTTACAATATATGGACCCTCCCAGTTGGGATTGAGTTTCCCACGGCTGCTGATCTCCCCACCGCATCTACCTTCTTCAAGACCAAGTTTCCTTCCACAAATTGCTTGAATCTGACATGCTTGTCAAAGTACTTGGCCATCGTCTTCTTCACCTCTTCATGCCGGATGGCAGAGAGGTCACGCGGCTCCTCCACCATGTCACGGGAGAGCCGCAGCTCCTCCCAATATTCAGTCGATCATTCTTCTCTTCCTTCCTGTGTCGTGATCACTCGAGGCGTCTGGACTTCAAATTCTATGGGGAGTACCGCCTCACATCCATGATAGAGCTTGAATGGGGTCCCCCCTATGGCTGTGTTGGGGGTGGTCCTAAGGGCCCAGAGGGCCGAGGGAAGCTGCTCCACCCAGCTCCCATTCAAGTTTTCAGCCTTCTTCTTCAGGAGGTTCACAATAATCTTGTTTGCCTCCTCCACCTGCCCGTTGCTCCTAGTGTGGTGGACCGAGGCAAATCTGAGATCAATTCCAAGCTACTCGTAAAAGCTGATGAATTTTGCGTTACCGAACTGAGTCCCGTTGTTTTTGACAATGTCCTGAGGTAGACCATGGCGGCAAATGATCTCCCCCCAAACAAAATTTCTGATGACTTGGGAGGTCACCTTGGCCACAACCTTCACCTTTAGCCACTTGGAAAAATAATCTATCATCACCAATAGGAACCTCCTCTATCTGCTGGCTTGGGGGAACGGTCCAACCAAATCCATTCCCCATGTCGCAAAGGGCCAGGGGCCATGATGCACTTGAGGTCTGAGCCAGTTGTATTTGGAGGAGGGCAAACAACTGGCATTTGTGGCACCTCTTTGTGAATTCCGCAGCATCATGGCCCACGGTAGGCCAGAGTTATCCTTGTCTGACAATCCTCCCTTCCAGGGTATGGCTCCTAGAGTGGCTCCCATACTCCCCAGAGTGGACTTCTTCCAAGATCCTCAAAACTTCCCTCTCAGCCATACAATGGCCAGCATCCCCAAGAGAGCCTTCTAATACAATTGCCCATCCCGGAGGAGATAGTGCGTCGAATTGTATCTGAACTTCTTCTTGTCCATCCCCTATGGGTACTCCCTAGTGGAGAGCAAAGTTGTTAAAGGGTCCATCCACGATGGGTGTTGATCCACCTCCATCAGTTACCCCTCTTTGATGGAAGGGCGGAATAGATCAGTGATGGTAACCCCCACCTAGGGACTGTGCTTCGCCAGCTGATCGACCTGCTCATTCTCCTCTTTCGGAACGTGTCGAATGGAGAAGCTCTGAAACGTGTCGATGACCTCCTTCACTTTTGCTAAGTATAGTTGGAGGGTAGGCTCTCTCGCATCAAACTCCCCGTTGATCTGGGAAGCTACCACCATGGAGTCAGTGAGCACCTCCAAATCGAGCACCAACAACTCCCTGGCTAGGCGCAGCCCTGCTATTACGGCCTAGTATTCGGCCTAGTTGTTAGTGAAGGGAAAGTACACCACCACCGTTTGCTCAATTCCCGTCCCCTTGGGGATTTCAAAGATTACCCCCACCCCAAGGAATGTCTCCCTGAAGCACCGTCTTCCTTCACCTTCCATGAAGTCGGATGAGTGAGGTCTTCCTCCGCCACCTCGACCATGTAGTCAGCCAAAAAGTCGGCCATTGCTTGGGCCTTGATCGAGAGGCGAGGGAAGAAGTAGATGTTGAAGTCACTCAGTTCCACTGACCACTTAGCTAGCATGCCCGATTGCTCCACCCCCTCAAAGATGTTGTGGAGGGGATGGTCAGTCACCACTCGGATGGAGTGTGCCTGAAAGTAGGGTCATATCCTCTGAGCCGAGATGACCAGAGCGAAGGCTAGATTTTCCAAGATAGGATATCGGAGTTTGGCCTTCCTCAGGACCCGACGCATATTGTATATGGGGAGCTGCCTCTTCCCCTCTTCCCGAACCAGGACGGAGCTCAGGGCCTCTGCTCTGACCCTGAGATACAAATACAGGTCTTCCCCTTCCTTCGGTAGTTGGAGCAGCGGAGCTTGGGTCAACTGTCTCTTCAGTGCATGAAATGTCTCCTCGCATTCCTTTGTCCACTCGAACTTCTGCCCCCCCCCCCCCCCCTCAATGTCTTGAAGAAGGGGGAGCATTTCTCCCCAGCTCGGGAGAGTAACTTGCTTAATCCTACTATCTTTCCAATCAACCACTACAGCTCTTTAGCATTTCGAGGCGATCCTAGCTCCATGATGGCTTTAACCTTGTCGGGATTCGGCTCGACCCCCGCGGGGGTGAGGAGGTGTCACAAGAACTTTACCGTGCTGTCCCCAAAAACGGACTTTAGGGGGTTCGGCTGCATCTTGTATTTACGCAGGGTGGCGAATGTTTCCTCTAGGTCCCAGAGGTGAGATTCCACATCTCGACTCTTGATCATGAGGTCATCTACATAAACCTCCAAGTTCCTCCCCTTCTGTTCCCTGAAGACCATGTCCATTTATGTTATATCGCTCATGCGTTCTTCAGCCCAAAGGTCATCATTTTGTATCAATAGCACCCATCCCATGTGATGAACGAGACATCTTTGATGTCCGTGGGTGCATCCTAATCTAGTGATAACCTAAAAATGTATCTAAGAAGCTCATTACAAGAAACACGACGGCGGAGTCAACCAGCACGTCGATCTGAGGCAAGGGATAACAGTCCTTAGGGCATGATTTATTAAGCAAAGAAAAATCAACACACATACACCGCCGGTCGTCTCCTTTTTTAACTATCACTATGTTGGAGACCCAGCCGAGGTATTGTATTTCAGATACAAAGCCGGCCTTGAGGAGTTTGGCCACCTTCTCCCAGATGGGCTCGGCCAGCTTGTCCGCTATGGACCTCTTCTTCTACTGGATGGGGCGAGCTCCCGGGTCCAGGTTGAGGCAATGACAGGCCAAGTCCGCGTCAATTCCTGGCATCTCCGCTGTGCTCCATGCGAAGATGTCCACATTCTTCTGGATGCATGCCAACATCCTACCCTGAGCCTCCGGGTCATCTCCTCGTTGATGTGAATCTTCTCCACCCTGCCTCCAAGGCTGAGAACCTCCAGCTCTACCACCTCTTCCGCAGCCTCCACCCTGGATTCCTCCTCCTATTCTCCGACATCCCTCTCCTCCGGGACAAGAACTTCCTCATCTTCTTCCTCTTCCCCCACGGACATCACGTCGGCCAACTCTTCCTGGCCTCCTCCTGCCACCTCCACCTCTGTGCAGCTCTCCACCTCCATCTCCTCTCCTCTTACCTCATGTTCTGCCTCCTCCATTCTCCTCTCCATCTCCTCGACCCCTTCCTACTAGGAGATAGAGTTCACGGTGGTGACGTAGCACTCCCTCGCCAATTTGGGGTCCCCCATACTAGGAATTGCATCCCATCGGCATTGAAACTTGAAGGACGAGGTGATACAGCGGAAGGTGCTGATGAGGGGCCGCCCAAAGATGGCTTTGTAGCTATTGGGGGCATCCACGATGACAAACCTGCAAATTTTGGGACTGCCCCCCCAGGGTAACGTGGAGCCCCACTCCTCCTTCTACCTCCATCCTCTCCCCTGAAAATCCAAACAGTTGGTCATCTAGAGCCAGCACCCTCTTCGCCCCCACCTTCATTATGTTGAATGCCTTTTTGAAGATGACGTTAATGGAGCTCGCATTATCAATGAGGATCCTAGAGATGGTGAAATTCTCGATGGCCGTCTAGATGACCAGCGCATTGCAGAAGGGATCCTCATGATCCTCCATATCCTTCCTCGAGAAGGTAATCTTCTCTTCTAGCGGTGGGGTCTAGGATGTGGTGCCGACGCTCCGGCGGTTCATGGTATGGAGGCTTGACTTTTGGGAAGCCTCAATCCCCACCCCCCCCCCCCCCCCCCCCCCATGTATCACTCTGATCCCTCCCCTAGTTTCAATGTCAGCCCGGTCTTCACATCGATCCTCCTCCGTCCGAGGCAGTACCTCCTAAATGCTCACCTCCTGGCTACCCTGTTGCTGATACTGCTCCATGTTTCCTCTCATCTCAAGGAACTCCGGGCACATTGCCATGGCGTGCCCTTCCTCTTGGTGGAAGTCGCAGTAGGGCAACTCCTCCCTGACTTCTCTCCTCCTTCTTCATGCTTCTCTCGTCCTCTCCCCCATGGTTATAGTTATAGCCTAATTTTGATCGGGGAGGGGAGGTCTTTGCACCTGCATCCAACTTGGGGGGTGGAACTGATCCTGGCCCCCCTAGTGGTTGTCCCGTCCTTGGTAACCTCTCTGTGGCCCCTGGTCTTGCCACTCGGGCCTCTAGCCCAGCAGACGGTCCGGCTCCTGACGCCCCCACCTGGGCTACTGCTGCCACTGCAGTTGTCGCTGCTCCCTCTATTGGGTTTCGGCTCTCCTTTCCTCCTTCACTCTGCCGCCTCTCGGCTCCTTTTCCTCCTCTGTGGCCCCACCTAGCCAGCTTCCAGGCAAACTATGGGTTCGACGCCTCCCCGTCGACCTCCCTTACCACCCTCTCCCTAAGCTCTTCGTAGGAGAGGGGTGACACTTTCTTCAGCTCCATTTTAAAGATTCCCTGTTGCAGCCCCAGGGTGAAGTCCATCATCAGGCTATGGCCTGGCATCTCCTAGACTTGTGTGACCTCTTCCTGAAATCGGTCAATGTAACTCCCCAAAGTCTCGTTCACCCCCTACTCGATATGGAACACGGACTCCGACTCCATCCTCCTCTTGGAGGTGGTGAACGTCAACATGAACCCCCTGTGTTGGTCCTCGAAGCAGTAAATGGATCTAGCCGATAGCTGGTGAAACCACTCCGTCGCCTTCTCTTTAAGGGTGATGGCGAAGAGCCGGCACTTGAAGCCATCAGACATCTACCGGATTGAGACCACGTCGTCTAATCACTGAATGTTTTGGACGGGGTCTCCCTTCCCGGTGTAGTAAGACATTTCGTGTTCCCTGAACCCCTCTAGAACTAGGGCGGAGGAAACCAACTCGCTAAAAGGGTTGCCTCCCCCTGCTGGGTGACCAAGAGGATCTCCCGCACCCATATCGCCGAACCATCCTCCGCTTGCCTAGCAGGGGAAGAGCACGCGCCCGGAGTGCTCGCATCCCCTTCCTTCTTCAGCGACCTCCTTCCCAGATCGCCTGCCAGCAGCGTCCTGACCCAGAGACGGGGCGGCGATGATTGGAATAGCTGGAGTCAAGCACTCGGCCCACGCGCCGAGTGCGAACTTGATGAGGTTGAGCACCTCATGCCTGAAGTCTTTGAACATCCCCACCATGGCTAGAGGTGGTGTGGGCGGCGAGTCGGACCTGTCTGAGCCTTGTCCTTCTCTTCTTTCCATAGAGCTTGTTGAAGATTTTTTGTGCTAACCACTTTCCATGCTCCCCACACCAAAATGTTGAAACCAAAAACTCGGCCTCTTGTGGAGTTCACTCGTGGGGAAGGGGTGATCGCGCACTTATTTCTCTCCTGCAAGCCAAACAGCAAAAGAAATGGAAACTGACCCAAGAGCTCGGCGTAGAGGTCCCACCACACACCTGGAAGATCATAGAGCGCTTCCCCTCCTTAGCCAAAGGCCGAGCTAAGGCAACCTCAAAATGCGCAAGAAAATCTGAATACTGATAAGCGTGTCTTCTAAGGTGCCCCTTGGGTCTTATTTATAGTTTTTTGAAGACGGCCTACAAATAGCCAACCTCTGCTATTTTGAACAGCTATGTGCATTCCAACTGGGTCTGCTAACAGTATAACTCTGTTGTTCTATCAAACTACTTGCACCCCTAGCAAGGGCACCCAGGTAATTTTGCCTTTGGGCCCCACTGGGCAGGTCCCAAGGATCCGGAGGCAAGATCGCCGTGACTCTCCACCTCGCTGGGGAGGACGAGACCTGGCTCACGCAACTAGCCTTCCATCCTTGGGCGAGCCCGAGTCAGGCCGTCGCAGCCTGCCGATCCTCACTTTGAGGCTGGCTAGAGGCTGGGTCGCCTAAAGGAGAGCGGGTTGGACGGTATTATTCTGTCACCACAGAAGTTCCAGTGGAGCTCACCGATCTTAGTTTGACGAATTCCGATTCCAAATCCCGGGGTTTAGCTCGAAGAATGCCGAGCTCCATTCGACGAATGCCGAGCTCTGCTCGACGAATGTCAATCTCATCTCAAGCTCAGTTCTGCAAAAATGGCCTCGGTTCGATGAACCCCGGGCAGACGCGTGCTGGGTTGGCCAGCTTGTGCAGCTCGCGCGCCTAGCATTGGCAGGAGCGGTCTAATAATTCTTAGCTCGCCGGTATGATGTTCTGGCGTGAGCGGGTCGCCTTAGTCCACTCATCTTGCCTGGTGGACCCACTCGGCAAATACGGGGTTGTACACCGATGTTACAACACAGCGATTTAATCTTATCTTCCCAGATATCATGAATCGTGTTACTCGTCATCTAATTTCACGTGATATCTTGTAATAGTAAAATCTCATACTTACTCTTCCTTATTACCATGACATTTTCCTGGTAATACTATAGATCATCATTCCAAACATGCGTTTACAAAATCTTATCTTCGGCTGAATAACGTCAACAAAGATCAACTTAATCTCACTATATTTATGACACCGCATTTTCTAAATTATGTCAAAAGAAACCCAAGTCAATAACTAATATACCCAATAAACAAAAGACAAGCCCCCAATAAACAAACGATAAGCCCCTACCTATTTTACGCTAATTATCTTTGATATGACATATTATATCTGTCCCAGCTGGGTGCACAATCCCTAGGGCATTAATCCTAGATTTGGGGTTTCATCGTGAAACTTGTTGATATAGTCCATACTTTAAACCATCTGAGTCACATTTACGACAACCTTATCAGGGTCAAAATGTTCCCAATCTCAAATGGGTCTCTTCCGAACTTGAATTCCTATCTGACCCTCTGTGTTTGTCTTGGTGGTTGTCTCCGGGTAATCTTATTACTGGTACGAGGGTTGAGACAAAGCGTCTTCTTCCATTCTGCTAACAGATTATTCACCTCAATTCTCCTTAAGGGAGTCCTACCGGTTTGAGTAATCCTGGATAGGGACCGTTGCGACACCTGAGTTTATGTCTTAGGTATTGATTCTCATGTAAAAATTTTCCTTTATTCTCTTTGGGTATCTCCTTACCATAACCAAGTTCATACCGAAGGTCTATTTCCGACTAGGGCATACTATAAGTTGTCATGGTTAGTCATGTCTCCTAGTGGGTTGAGTCTAACTCGTTGACTAGAGAATTATAAGATGAGATCTTCGCAGCCGAACGTCCTCCCTGCTGGGGACAGGGTTTGCTGCAGGCTACAAAGAAGAATTCCAATTGTTAGCTAATGTACAAGTGGAACTAAAGAAAGGTGAACCTTTGCATGTGATTCCCCTTACGGGCACACCACAGCTTCTGCTGCTTAGTTTGTCCCCAAACTAAACTCGAGCGGGGATGACCCAGGATTAGTGGACTTCTACTCTTCCAATTGAGGTTTCGCTTTGATACCAGTTTGTAAGACCCTCTTTTTTCCTTAACCAACAGGGTCTTATTCCCAGAACATCCGCTTTGCGGTGACACCAACACGCCCGGGAAGGTCGTCACTACAAAACACTGATCCTGGCGGCCTTAACGACCACCAAAGATAGAGAAGTATACAGATAAGTTCAAGTCCACATATCATATATAATATGAAATAGAAATCATAGTAATGTCCACATGATAAGGAAGTACTGAAGTCGAAAGGCAAATAGAAATATAAATGTGCTTAAGCCCGGTACATCAAGTCCTCACTACAACACTCCCGCAACTCTCAACATCTAAGTGGAAGCAAACTGAAATCCATCCTCGACCCGTCACTGTGTAGTAGTGGTAGTGCACAGCAACTGCTCCTCATGTCCTGTATCCTTGTCCTTTTGGTACTGATGCTCCTACTGCTCGGTACCCTAAAATGATGTGGTCCACCGACTGTTAGTCAAAAGACTAAGCCACTATCATCCTCGCCTCACCCCCGCGACTCCTAGGCACCGTGCGCGGAGGATGAAAGCAGCGGACAACAAAGCAGAGTGGAACAAGCAGGTGACAACTACACTAGCAGGTGTATGTATAAAAGAACTATAACAAGAAAGCAGTAATGTAAACAAGTAAAGTGGAATAGTAAGAACATGTAAAGTAAACTAAGGAATAAGTAAAAGTACAAGAAGGTAGACTAAGTTAGTAACCATGACCTATAGGAATGCTCATACAAACATATAGGCCAGGCAGTCATTTTGCAAAGCCTATTGTATAAAGAGTCTCACACCAATTTATACATTAGGTGTCAAGGGTTATATGCAATGAATATGTAGGCGCGTCAGCAACTAAGCGGATAGTTTCCGCATAAGGGGGAGGTGTAGGCACCTCAGCTGGTGTCGTACTCTCATCAGAACGCTGGGGCTTTGACTGCCCAGCACCACTACGAGTCACCTATAGGTGAACAAGACACACATTAGCGAACTTGCACAAGCAATAACAATAATTTAGGAATGCGAAGGTTCCTCAAACAATTGTATTTGCATTCTTAAGTGGACATTCAAGAGTTCATTAGTGTTAACGCGGTTCGCAGTTACACGTGCGCGCCACCCCACAAAAGAATTCGATCATGAATTCGAAAGGGAAAGACCGAGACTAGCTGATACCAAAATGTAACGTCTCCATTCACTCATATAGCATATAATAGAAGGTCCGGCCGGGGCCCCACATCATATGTCACAAAACAGGCGGAGAAGTTACAGGTTAATACCAAAACACAATCGCATCCTAACTCAGAGCATGCTACCGGACGATTTTAACAATAATCTTGAACTCTAACCATGAATGTCCACTATATATATAAACAACCACATTTATATATAAACCATTGAAGGAGTGTACAACAAATACAACATCGTTTAGCCTTAGGGCCTTACAGTTACTCTTTACAAGTGTGGATTTCAAACATCGGCATGCAGACCAGCCAGACATGAGCAAAACACAACATTCTTTGCTTAGCCTTCAAGGGCTAGCAGCAGCTGCAGCATGGACTTCAGCCCTTCAATGTCCCGCTCGGCTCTCCAGCACCTGCACAAGGACAACCCACCAAGCGGTGGCAAACAAGGAAACGGTCAGCATTCAGCTGACCAATTTATAATGACCTTACCCCTTTCCCTGGGAAGTGGTATTCCTTCCATACAGGCATAACAATTCATAGGCAGGTATATATATCATACATTGTGCTCTCATGCAAAAACAATCCATCACAACCTTCAGCCACGCGACCCGACGATCCGTGCACTCAGGGCACATTCTTGGTATACCGGCGAACCAGAGTCCCACCACCGTTCCAGGTCCGAAACCCGACGGTAAAATTGACCATTTAGTCTTTACGGCACACAGGCCTAAGACTCTCATTATGCGCTTCAACTGACCGCACTTTCAGGTCTCCAAGTCGGACGGACATAACGCAGGTACGGATCAGCCACCCCCCGTTGCTCAAGTCGTCTTGAAATCATCGCATACCAACATACTCGAGACCAAATTTAAGGTGCGGGTCGGTTTCACCTTTTCTGTTCGGCACGAGGCCTTTTCAAGAGCTCACAGCTCACAATAGTCATACCGTCCACCAAGTACTGGCTTCACAATCGCCACGCTGTCCACCAAGGACTGGCTTCACAATAACCAAAATATCCACCAAGGACTGGCATCACAATCAACAAGTGGAGTTCATGCTAGCATCCTTCACAATCGCTTAGCGAGTTCAGCAGAAACTCTCTTTCTACACCCAACTCCGCCTACACCCTGCAGTACCCTGCAGTGCCAAAAACCTGGTCTTGCCATAACACACAGCACAAGCATCACAAGGGTATTTTCCTGGACTACCAGTCCAGTACTTCCTGCTACTGCCCTTCACAGGTATAACCCATCGGCTCCACAAACTACATGTTTAACCACGGAGACTTCTTGTAATGCCCCGAAACTCAAAAGAGTGACGGGAGGCGTTTCGAGCCAAGTTTGGAACTGGGTAGGGGTTACACGGCCTTGGACACGGGCTTGTACCGGGGCTTGTCATGCTCGGGTCGATGATCTGGCCGAGAGGTCGACGAATTTTGGAGTTGAAGATCATTGAGCAGCAAACATGGCCTGAGACACGGGTGTGTCCCAGGGCGTGTTGTGCTCGGGTCGACGATCTGGCCGAGAGTTCAACGAATTTGGAGTCGACGATCGTCGAGCAGTGAACACGGCCTGAGACACGGGCGTGTCCCAGGCCGTGTCCTTCACAGGGTGAAGCCGGGCCATGGCGAGGGTGATACACGGGGTCAGCACACGGGCCATGTTAGTTAGACACGGGCGTGTCAAAATGCGATACGGGCGTGTCGAGTACCCGTGTACCTTTCGGGCATTTTCGGTCCTGTGTCGATGGAGTAACACGGCACACTACACGGTCGTTTACTATATGATACGGGCATGTAAAGTTTGATACGGGCCTGTCGGGTACCCGTGTACTTTTCGAGACGCGTCAGTTTCGACGGCGAATGGGGAACACTGCCCTGGACATGGGCGTGTCACAGGCCATGATCGGCCCAGATTTTAGATTTCATGTCCGGATCGTGGTCGTCCGTTTCCTTATTTTGGGATCTAACAGTCTGGAACTATTCTTGCTTGGATATACGCGGGTTAGGGCTTAGAAAACCCCATTTTTACCTAGGTTAGTCTCTTTCTAAAGTCTAGAGAGAGGGGAGAGCAAGGAAGAAGAAAGGAGGCTAGATCCGGTCATCGGCGGAGCTTCGGAGCTCCAAATCGCAAGCCGACTTCAGATCTACGGAGGCGTGGAGATTGCGGTGCTTTTCATCTGCATAGATTTCCATGGCGCCAAGTAAAAATGCTAGGGTAACGAATCTCATCCTATGACATTTGAAGTCCTCTTTTCATCTGTATAGGAAGCCCGCTCTCGCGAGTTTGCGGTGAGTTTGAGGCATTCCTTCGGGTAGACATGAATAGTCCCCGTTGTGTACAAGTAGAGTCCGAAAGTGAGAAACGGACATAGGCATGATGTGTGAAGCCTACCCGGACAAGTTGGTCTGGATCGGTGATGTTGCATTGCATGAATGGCCGGAAAAGACTCCGCGCGAATGGTTCTTTTTCGGGTTTCTATGCGGTAGATTGCAACAGGGAGTCTTGGAGACTAACTCCAAGGTGCACTCGGAAAACTGGGCAGATGCGTGATTCTGCCAACATGGTGGCCTGGGAACCAACTTGAACATAACCGGGTTATGTTAAGTGTGTGATGGAAACAGGACTCGGGGAGGTTTGACCCACTCATATAACTTAAATTAACGTTGCGGTGTGAGTAACGGGTCAGGCAGAACCGTACTCGCTCTATGTCGTTCGGTAGGAGTCGTTGGCATAGATAAGGGTCTTCGGCGGTCTATGGATTAAATTGACATGACCCATGCCTGGAAGACAAAAATGCTCGCAAGATTGGTCGTCCTAGTGGCGGTGGTGATACCGAGACGTCTATGGCTTAAATTGACGTGACATTGACCGGTTCACCGAGAATGTGCCTGACAGCACTAGGTGTGTGGTCGTGCGTGCCCACACCTGTGATGAAGTGTTTATCTATACTTCTTGGTCATGCTAACAAAGTGTATGGAAAGGAGCATCGATGCCCCGAGTTTGGGGGCGGGATCGTTATAATTTGGTCAGCATAGCTGATCGTTGCTTTTGTTTGCCACCGTGCGGTGAATTGTTGTTTTCAGGTGCTGCAGAGTCGAGTGGTAAATAGCGGGCAAAAGCCCATGTTGCTGAGCCGGCCCTCGAAGGCCTAATTATGAGTGCTTACTTGGTTTATTCATATGTGACCGGACTACATGCCGAGGTTTGGAAGACACTGTAATTTGAGTAAACAATTGTAAGGCCTTAAGGCCATTGTACTTGTGTATTGTACCTTCATTCCTGGTGGTTTGAGTAGTGGACATTTATGCTTATGCTGGGTTCTTTGTTTTACAACCTTTAAATTGCTTCCGCTTGAATGTACTATGTGTCGGACGTTGATTCTTAGTTGGATGGTTTCCATTGATTAACCTCCCGGTCTATCTGTGTTATATGGTGTCGGGCCCCGGCCGGACCTACTGCTATATGCTATGTGATAGGTAGGGGTGTAACAATTTGATATCAGACTACTGGTTTCGGTCAGGCTTAAATGAATTCATGGGCAAATTCATTTAAGGGGTGGTGAGCACATGCATGTGCGTCATCGTTATAACATTAAAAGAACTCATGAATGTCCACTTAGGAATGAAAATACACATGTTTGAGGAACTTGCATGTTCCTATAATTGCTTTTTGCAATTTTATTTGGTCGCTTAACGTTATTTTATACAACTATAGGTGACCAGAAGCAGTGCAAGGCCGTCAGAATGCCCAGTTTCTGAGGCTAGCAGTGCACCGAATGATGCTCCTGCAATGCCTCCCTCGGTTGAAACCATACATTTGGTTGTCAAAGCAGTGTTTGCAATGATCAACGCGCAGCCTGCAAGGCAAATACAGTAGCCTGCTCCTATGATGGAGCAGGTACAGCTTCAAAGGGATGAACCAAGAAGGGTGGAGCAGGTAGTGGTGGAGCCTTTGGTTCCGAGGAGAGCAACTGAAAGACAGCTCAAACATGTTATGAGCTTTAATCCTCCTGTGTTGTCAGGGTTGGGAACCCCATCTCAAGCTGAAGACTGGCTCTCCCGAGTGAAGAGACTCTTGACAGCGACTAAAACAGAGGAGTGGTAGATGACAACTATAGCTACATTCCTGTTGGACGGGGATACGAGGCTGTGGTGGGAAGGTCTAGAGCTGCATCACTTGAGAGGAAGGCAACTTGTGGATGTCTTGATGGAAGAGTTTTCGAGATTATTCTTGATAAGGTACCTCCCTTCAGCTTAGAGGATAGCATTGGAGAATGAGTTCCAGAGGATGGTGCAAGGAGAGAGTAGCGTGGATGTGTATCTCCACGAGTTTACTCGATTGGGTCGGTACGCTAGCTCCACAATCACGAATGAGGAGCGCAAGAAGAACCGATTCTATGAAGGTTTGAGAGATGACTTGAGACTATTGCTCTCGGGGCCTTTGACGCAGGGCTTCTTGACCCTGTTCAATACGGGCCGGTCTTTGGAGAAAGACTTGAAGAATGTGCAAGCAAAAAAAGATCTGGTGATAAGAAGACTGAGTTCAAGGTGTCGACTACCTCAAAGTCTATGTACCGTAAGTTCTTTAAGAAGGCTAGGACTTCGGGTCCAGCTCCTTCTTCTGGTGCTTCTGGGGTGACTACAGGTCGAACCCCGGGCACATGCTTTACTTGTGGGAAGCCGGGACACTTTGCCCGTGACTGCTGTAGTGGACGTCCCAAGTCCGAGAGGAAGCCGGGAGCAACCTATGAAGAGAAGGGCAAGACGTTGTAGTCAACCGTGTCCCATTATGTTCCGGCTCAACCTAGAGTTTATAATCTTGGCCAGCAAAAGGCCATCAAGCAAACATATGTGGTGGCAGCTACAATTTAAATTTATAGCAAGTTAATTTTTAAATACTTGTTATGCGTGTGTTACCTTACCACTACTTGTTTAGGATTTGTTTTGATTTGTGAGAATCCGGCGAGAGCACTCTTTGAAACGGGAGCTTCGCACTCCTTTTTGTCTGAAGGATTCATATCATGCATCAGAGTACCTTCTTCGATGGTGAAGGACAAATTGGATGTGTTGTTGTCGAATGGGTGTTCCATGCGCGCGGATAGAATCTATGGCTTAAAGATTCATATTGGGAGTCAAGAGTTCAATTTGTAAGCGCCGCTACTACCGCTGTTGGAGTTCGACGTGATATTTGGCATGGACTGGATCCCGGAGCAGCAAGCTTATATTGATTGCAGTCGCAAGGAAGTCAAGTTGGGAACAGGTTGTGAGACGACTTTCATGGGCTTGAAAGGGTCGAGCAAGACTTTGATGTATGCTCTTTAGGTGATGAAGGCGGTTCATGATAGAGCAGAGCTATTTTTCACGCTAGTGGAGGTTGCAAAGCCTAAGCCTACGTTGGACAGTATTTCAGTGGTATCCGAGTACCCTGATGTGTTCCCTGGTGATCTTCCTGGAGCCCCACCTCAACGGGAGATAGATTTCACTATTGAGCTAGTGCTAGGTGCGAAACCTGTGTCACGCTCTCCGTATCGGCTAGTCCCTAAGGAAATGGCGGAGCTGAAGGTTAAATTGCAAGAATTGTTGGAGCAGGGGTATGTGCGTCCAAGTTCGTCGCATTGGAGCGCACAGATCCTTTTTGTTAAGAAGAAGGACGGAAGCTTGAGAATTTGTATGGATTACCGAGAACTGAACAAGCTAACGGAGAAGAACAAGTACCCGATCCCAAGGATTGATGATCTATTTGATTAGTTAGTCGGGTCAACGGTGTACTCAAAATTGGATATTAAATCCGGTTATTAGCAGCTGAGGATAAGGGAGAGTGATATCCCTAAGACAGCTTTTAGTACAAGATACGGGCATTACGAGTTTACAGTCATGTCATTTGGGCTGACGAATGCGCCGTCGGTGTTCATGGATCTGATGAATAGGACTTTCAGGGAGTACCTAAACCACTTTGTGATCGTCTTCATCGACGACATATTGGTGTATTTATAGAGTGAGGAGGATCACTTCAAGCATCTGTATTTGGTGTTGGAGATGTTGAGGAGGAATCAATTGTATGCCAAGTTCTCCAAATGCGAGTTTTGGTTGTCCTCAGTAGCGTTCCTTGGTCACATAGTCAGTGGAGATGGAATTGTGGTGGATCCGATGAAGATTGTTGCGATACAAGAGTGGTATGTGTTGTCTACGGTAACGGAAGTCTGGAGTTTTCTAGGGCTTGCCGGCTATTACAGGCGCTTCGTGGAGAACTTCTCGCGGATAGTGTTACCCCTCACGACTCTGATGAGGAAGGAGTAGAAGTTTGTTTGGACGCCGGACTGCACACGAGCTTTTGAGGAGTTGAAAAGTCGCTTGACCACGGTGCCTGTACTGAGTTCACCGAGTGGGACCGAAGGCTTTGAAATCTATAGCGATGCTTCTTGTAGTGTCTTGGGTTGTGTGCTACTGCAGCATGGAAGTGTGATAGCGTATCGCTCGATACAGCTGAAAGTGCACGAGAGGAATTATCTGGTCTATGACTTTGAGTTAACGACTGTGATTTTTGCCTTGAAGCTTTGGAGGCACTACTTGTATGGGGTGAAGGTCGATATCTATACCGACCACAAGAGCCTGAAATACTTGTTGGATCCGAAAGATCTAAACATGTGACAGAGGAGATGGATGGAGTTCCTGGGGACTACACGTTCAAAATTCACTATATGTCTGGGAAAGGCAATGCGGTTGCGGACGTGTTAAGCCGCAGGCCCCAGCTCAAGCCAATTGGTTGTCGGTCTATGACGAGCGGTTGGTTCAGGAGTTGGAGGCATTGGATATCTCTTGCGTAGACAAGCAATCAAGTGCAGAAACGCTATTGAACTGCATGGAAGTTAAGTGTGACCTGGCTGATCGGATTCGGCATGCTTTGGATTTGGATGGCCGCATGAAGCAACTCATGATAGAGGCTTTGTATGGGTAAATTCCCAATTTGTTGTTGAGGTGGATTGCTATGGAAATACGGTCGTCTGTGCGTCCCAAACGTGTGCAATTTGCGGGTAGAGTTGTTGTACGAGGCACGTCATACCAAGTACTCGATTCACCCGAGGAGCACGAAGATGTACCGTGATGTGAAGAAATTATTCTGGTGGCCAGGACTTAAGATGGATGTGGCACTGTACGTGGCGAAGTGTCAAACATGCGCCTCAATGAAGGCGGAGTGCCAAAAGCCGGGAGGATTTTTGAATTCCTTGCCTATTCCGGAGTAGAAGTTCGACGACATTACTATGGACTTTGTGCATGGTTTGCCATGGTAGCAGAAGTGTAACGACTTCATCTGGGTGGCTGTAGATCGTTTGACAAAGGTGTCGCACTTCATTCCGCATAGGAAGGACAATTCTGTGGAGAAATTGGCAAAGTTGTATGTGGATAACACAGTACGGCTTCACGGTGTGCCCCGCAGCATCGTGAGTGACCGAGATGGGCGGTTCACGTCTAATGATTGGAGGTTGGTGCAGCAGATGTTGGGAACAAAACTGAGTTTCAGCACAGCCTTTCATCCGCAGACGGATGGGCAAACTGAGAGAGTCAATAGGACAATGGAAGACATGCTTCGCATGTGCGTTCTGGACTACGGGAAGCTGTGGGAAGATCACCTATATTTGGCAGAATTCGCTTATAACAATAGCTACTAGGCGAGCATTCAAATGGCACCCTTTGAGGCCCTATATGGTAGAAGATCTCGCATGTCATTGTCTTGGTTGGAAACGGGTGAGTCGAAGTTGTATAAGTGGCAAGAGGGCGAAGATGCTACGTCGTTGGTTCGAACGATTCGAGAGAGATTGCTAATCGCCCAGGACCGCCAAGCTAAGTACTATAAGGCCAAGCATAGGAACGTGGAGTTCGCTGTCGACGACTGGGTGTACTTGAATATCAAGCCTTTCAAGGGTGTCTTGCGGGTGTAGCGCTTGAAGAAGCTAAGCCCGAGGTACCTTGGACCGTTTGAGGTGCTGGAGCGGATTGGCGAAGCAGCTTATCGATTGAGGCTTTCAATGGAGCTAAGTTGTCTACGCGATGTATTCCATATATCGGTGCTGCGGAAGGCGGTGCAAGAGACTTCACAAGTGATTGCGATCGATCAGGTGCCGGTCGATAATGGATTGACGAAGAAGGTCAAGCCTATACGCATTGAGGACTCGGAAGTCAAGCGATTACGCAACAAAGAGATCAGGATGGTCAATGTCCGTTGGGACAACTGCGGTCGGGAGGAGCTCTCGTGGGAGCGAGAGCAGACCATGCTTGAGGAGTACCCGGAGTTATTCCACTCAGGTACCGTTTAAGTTTTGTGTTTATCTTTCCTTTATGTAATTTCGGGATGAAATTCTTTTAAGAGGGAGAGAGTTTTAACGCCCCGAAACTCAAAAGAGCGATGGGAGGCGTTTTGAGCCAAGTTTGGAACTTGGTAGGTGTTACACGGCCTAGGACACGGGCGTGTCCCAGGGCGTGTCGTTCTCGGGTCGATGATGTGGCTGAGAGGTCGACGAATTTTGGAGTCGACGATCGTTGAGCAGTGAACACGGCCTGAGATACGGGCGTGTCCCAGGGCGTGTCGTGCTCGGGTCGACGATCTGGCCGAGTGGTTGACGAATTTGGAGTCAACGATCGTCGAGCAGCGAACACGGCCTGGGACACGGGCGTGTCCCAGGCCGTGTCCTTTATGGGGTGAAGCCGGGTCGTGGCGGGGGTGATACACGGGGTCAGCACACGGGCCGTGTTAGTTAGACACGGGCTTGTCAAAATGCGACACGGGCGTGTTGAGTACACGTGTCCCTTTCGGGCATTTTTCGGTCCTGTGTTGATGGAGTAACACGGCACAATACAAGGCCGTGTACTGTATGACACGGGCGTGTCAAGATTGACACGGGTGTGTCGGGTACCCGTGTACTCTTCGGGACACGTCGGTTTTGATGGAGAATGGGGAACACGGCCCTGGACACAGGCGTGTCACAGGCCGTGTTCGGCCCAGATTTTGGATTTCAGGTCCGTATCGTGGCCGTCCATTTCCTTATTTTTGGATCTAACGGTTTGGAACTGTTCTTGCTTGGATATACCCGGGTTTAGGGCTTAGAAAACCCCATTTTTTCTTGGGTTAGTCTCTTTCTAAAGTCTATAGAGAGGGGAGAGCAATGAAGAAGAAAGGAGGCTAGATCCGACCACCAGCGGAGCTTCGGAGTTCCAAATCGCAAGCCGACTTCGGATCTACGGAGGCGAGGAGATTGCGGTGCTTTTCATCCACATAGATTTCCATGGCGCCAAGGAAAAATGCTAGGGTAACGATTCTCATCCTAGGACATATGAAGTCCTCTTTTCCTCTGCATTGGAAGCCCACTCTCACGAGTTTGCGGTGAGTTTGAGGCGTTCCTTCGGGTAGACATGAATAGTCCCCGTTCTGTACATGTAGAGTCCGAAAGTGAGAAACAGACATAGGCATGATGTGTGAAGCCTACCAGGACAAGTTGGTCTGGATCGGTGAAGTTGCATTGCATGAATGGCCGGAGAAGACTCCGCGTGAATGGTTCTTTTTCGGGTTTCTACGCGGTAGATTGCAACAGGGAGCCTTGGGGACTAACTCCAAGGTGCACCCAAAAAACTGGGTAGAAGCGTGATTCTGCCAACATGGTGGCCTGGGAGCTAACTTGAACATAACCGGGTGATGTGAAGTGTGTGATGGAAACGAGACTCGGGGAGGTTTGACCCGCGCATATGGCTTAAATTGACATTGCGGTATGAACAACGGGTCAGGCGGAACTGTACCCACTCTATGTCATTCGGTGGGAGCTGTTGGCATAGATGAGGGTCTTTGGAGGTCTATTGCTTAAATTGACGTGACCCATGCCGGGAAGACAAAAATGCTTGTAAGATTCGTCGTCCTAGTGGCGGTGGTGAGACCGAGACGTCTATGGCTTAAATTGATGTGATGTTGACCGGTTCACCGAGAATGTGCCCTGAGAGCACGGGGTGTGTGGTTGTGCGTGCCCACGCCTGTGATGAAGTGTTTATCTATACTTCTTGGTTATGCTAAAAAAGTGCAGGGAAAGGAGCATCGTCGCCCCGAGTTTGGGGGCGGGATCGTTATAATTTGGTTAGTATATCTGACCGTTGCTTTTGTTTTCCACCGTACGGTGGATTGTTGTTAGCAGGTGCTGCAGAGCCGAGTGGTAAATAGCGGGCAAAAGCCCATGTTGCTGAGCCGGCCCTCGAAGGCCCAATTATGAGTGTTTACTTGCTTTATTCATGTGTGACCGTCCTGCATGCCGAGGTTTGGAAGACATTGTAATTTGAGTAAACAATTGTAAGGCCTTAATATCATTGTACTTATGTATTGTACCTTCGTTGCTGCTGGTTTGAGTAGTGGACATTTATGCTTATGCTGGGTTCTTTGTTTTGCAAACTTTAAATTGCTTCCGCTAGAATGTACTCTGTGTAGGACGTTGATTCTTAGTTGGATTGTTTTCATTGAGTAACCTCCTGGTCTGTCTGTAGTATATGGCGTCGGGCCCCGGCCAGATCTTCTGCTATATGGTATGTGATGGTTAGGGGGTGTTACACTTCTCTGGTGTGTAAATGAAACATCACCAATCCAGACCAATCTGTCCAGATGAGATTCACACAGCATGCCTATTCCGTACTACACATTTCCGAATCTATATGGAAGACTATTGTGGATTCCAAGAATCAACCCAAGGGAAATCACTCCGTAATCCACCCTCTAGTGGGGGAAATCCATGCACATGCCAAAAAGAAGGACCTCTCATGTACAAGAAGGAAGTTCGTTACCCTTGATGACCTCTTTGGAGCCATGGAAATCTAGACGGTTGGAAAGCACCGCAGCGGCCTTGCCTCCACAAATCTGGCCTCGGATCTCGATTCGGAACTCGGAAGCTCCACTGGTGGTCGGATCCCTTTCTCCTCCCCCTCCTTGCTCTCCCTTCTCTCTAGATCTTTTAGAAAGAGGATAGACCAAGCTAAATGAGAATTCTCTTCTCAATCCTTGGTTTTCACTTAGCAGGGAGAAGCTTGGACCATCAGATCCCAGATGAAGAATATGGACGGCCACAAATTACCCTCAAAAATCTATTTTTTGGGCTGACACGGACTGTGACACGTCCATGTACCTTAAGCGGCACACAATCGACTTAACTCGAACAGGACACAGCCATGTGACACGCCCGTGTCACAGGTCGTGTGTCCTGACACGGCTTTGGACACGCTCGTGTCCCTCCCATGTTCACCAGGCCTCATTGCCTTGGCCAAATCAAGAGAAGGACACGGCCATGTGACACGCCCGTGTCACAGTTGACACGCCCGTGTTCCCCACTCGAGGATCGTCGAGCGCGTTTACTCGAGTGGAGTTGGTCGAACCAGAGGAGGACACGGCCTCGGACAAGCCAGTGTTGCTGGCCATGTTCCCTCTCGAGAACTCATCGAGTGCATTTCGTCAACAGGCTGCTCAGCCATACAGAGCAGGACACGGTCTGGGATACGCTCGTGTCCCAGGCCGTGTTGCCCAACCTGAACCCAATTTTTGGATTTGGGGTATTACAGCAAATCAGCACAGAGTTGATCTGGAATTCTCAGTTGGGGACATGGTGTTTCTGAAGGTCTCTCCAATGTCAGGTGTTAAGAGATTTGGAAGGAACTATTAGCTAGATCCCTGTTATGTGCGACCTTTTCAAATTCTAGAGCGCATCAGAGTTTCTGCCTATAGACCGGAATTGCCTGATTCTTTCCCTGATGTTCACAACGTGTTTCACGTGAGGCAATTGTGAAAGTGTGTTTGTAGTGATCGGCATGTCCTTGACTCAGTGCCTTAGTTGCAGCCTAATCTCATGAATGTCGAACAACGTATCCGTATTCTGGAGACGCAAGATCGTGTGCTAAGAAAGAAGACAATTCTAATTGTTAAGGTTCTCTGGCGCAAACAGGATGCTAGAGGTGCAACTTGTGAATTGGAATCCGCAATGAGAGAATATCATCCTCAACTATTCTCCTAGCCATCCCTAGTTAGCATTTTTGTTTGATGAATTATTCTATCATGTCTCTCCTTTTGTCCTCTTGTTTCATTTCGTGTTCTATGTTTCGGGACGAAACTTCCTTTTTGGAGGGGTGACTGTAACGCCCTTGATTTTTCGATAATTATTTAATTCTCTCGGTGACGTCATAATGACATAAGGGGTGTTACGTTATCGTGGAGTTGGCGGCGCGGCGCCATTTTTGCGTTTTCGCGTCTGTTCGGTCGAGTTGGCCAAATTCATTAATACTTGTCGAAAATGGAAAATTTCACATTAGGAAATTAAATTAATTAATTTTTGACATGCTCGTCAAGTTCTGTCACAATCCAAGCGATATTCGAGCCTCGGCGATTTTTCGAAGTTTTGTATAATTTATGATCGCCGTAGACTTTGAAAATTTATATCTCAAAAAACGGCATGTCGGATTTTGGTTCTGTCTTTGTCGTTGGATTCGTAGCGTCAGTGTTCTCCTACGGTGCGAATTTCGTTTAATTTGGCGCGCGTTTGGGCCTCCGTTTTGATGTCGTATTTCCTTGCTCAAAAAATATAAAAAAATATGATTATTTTAATATTAAAGTACTATTCAAAAACGAAAAGTATTATTCATTCCTAAAGTTTGATCAAGGGTATTTTTGCAAAAAACACTATTTACTAGGACAAAAAAAGAACTGTTCATGCAATTAACTTTTGTTTTTCTCGAGAACTCCTGCAATTTTACTCGAGAACCTTTGTTCCTTCTTGGGAATTCCTGTACTAGTACTCGAGAAGCTAAAAAGCCTTCTCGGGAAATCATAATTTAGTAATCGAGAACTCAAATATTGTTCTAGAGAAATCTCTTTCCCTTCTAGAGAATTCTAATCTAATCTGCGTTCAGCTTTCAAGTTTCGATTTGAAGCCATCGTAAATCTCTATTTTTGTTTTCTGTGTGTCTGCACCTAAATCGTCCGTTCTTTCTTCCTGTTTAGACAAAATAATTTAAAAACACGTGTGTGTCTATATATATATATATATATATATATATATATATATATATATATATATATATATATATATATATATATATATATATATATATATATATATATATATATATATATATATATTATATATATATATATATATATATATATATATATATATATATATATATATAAGTTATATTATCTGATACCTAAGGATAATTAGGAAAAAAACTTATTATCTGATACCTAAGGATAATTAGGAAAAAAACTTCATCTTCCTCCTTACGATAGACCGAACCGAAACCAGAGTGGCGACTCCCTCCCATTCGTGAATCTTCCGGTGGTTGCCGACGGAGCTCCGGTGCTCAAAATTTCCAACCAATCATTGATTTGGAAAGCTCTCAGTGAGAGCTTCGCCATCGTGGTAAAATCATCCCCGTTCCTTGAGATTTTCTCGCTAGTGCTTTTGGTCCTATCCACTATTTTGTCTATTTCTTGTTAGATTTCGAATTTCGTCGTCTTCCTTAGCCCGATCTGCGACAAGGAGTGGTTCGGAGGATATTTCCGGTAAAACCGAGGCAAGTGGTGTTCTTGTCATCTCTCTTGCTCCCTTCCTCTTTATTTTTCCAGATTTCACTATTTTTGTCATGTTTATATTTCATTGAAACTTATCTCTAAATTTCATTGAAACTTGTCTGTCAAATTCTATGTTACTTTCCTTGTATAGTGACTTGTCTTTATATTTCTAAGTTATTTCATTGAACTTTTACCCCCAATTCTTGTTCTGTAGAGTTGGTAAACCAATTTGGTTGTCCTGACACTTTAATTATCGAGTCATGTAGATCATTGCGACACCTAGTGCGTCTCATTGTTTTGATTATACTAAACTTTGTTTGACCCTTGAAATGTCCTTATGCAGTCCACTTCGTTTGTTAACCTTGAGTCTGTGATGAATAAAGGGAAGCTCTGTATGTATAATTACGTAACTAAAGAAACACAGATGGTCTCTACGTGTTGGGGTTTCTCCCACGGCATAGTGCCTTATGGTTGAGTCTATGTGCGTTGTAGATTTTCATCCCCGGCACATTACCTTAGCTTGGTTTGTGCGCGTTGGGGTTTCTCCCTCGGCATGGTGCCTGTTGGCTGGGTTTGTGCGTGTTGTGGACCCTTCTCCCCGGCACAGTACTCTTTATTGTTTAGCTGATTAGTCTCATTTTTATTGATGAATAACATGAATATTAATGAAAGATGAAAGTATGAACTTCTGATGTTTGGTACTCTGTTCTGTCCAGTTGATGTGATTAGCAATTCTTGCTCGGGTAGATTTACTGTTTGCTCACTTTTACTCTGCTGCTCACCTTTTGGTGCAGTCGTGTTATAGATTTCGTTTAGTCTGTGGTTTGTTTGGTCTGGCCTTACTTTTTTGCATCATTTGTAACTTGCTTCTGATGTATTCTTCTTTTGAATGCCTCTAGATCAGAGCAGTAGCGGGTTTAGCTGACCGTGTTGTGCTTCTGGTGCTGCGGGTTGCTGCTGCCGTTTGTTTCCACCTCGGAGCTTTGAGGTAGTTGACTTTATTTAGACTTGTCAATTTTTACTATGGATTTGTGTCAGTTGTCGATGCTCATAGTCTTTGACTTTTTCTGTGATAGACTACTTGTTGCTTTTACTGTTGTTACTTTTTACATGTTTTTACATGCTCTCTGTGAAGGATTTATGTTAGGATGCATTTAGTTATTTTAAAAGATACAAAACTGCATTCTGTAATATTGGCATGACATATTCTTAACTGCAAAAATCAACTACTTTTGTGCGTTATAAAAGTCTTTTATATATATATTAAATGTAGAAGTCACAACATCATTATAATATGCTAGGCCTTTATTCTCATATAGGATAATAAATGAATGAACTCAGTATTTTCTACCGCGTGAAACCTATATATTCTCTCACCTTTGGACTAGTGATCCACCCGACCGAGGGACACGGTCAATAACTCAAATAACTTATATGTATTGTTTTTAACTTAATTTCATAAATCTTTTATATGATGTAAATATGAGGACGAGTAGCCTGAGCGTATGCAGTTGTCCCATGAACGGCGTGGCATCACGACGCGTACTTTTTCTACTATGACGTATTTTTGAATATGGAAAAAATGCGGGTTGTGACAATCCCACCTACTTGAGCAATGCGGGGCCGTCCAAGGGTCTCGCACTCGTTAGCATGGCGGCAGAGGCGGCGAAGGAATCGTTGGCGCCCGCCCCCAAGAAACTTTTTGGGGATGATGGCGCTCCTTCTCGGCACAGCCCTATGAAGAAGATTAAGAAGGTTGTGAGGTTCCAAAAGGGAAAAAAGGAGATCACCCTGAAAGAAAGAAAAGAGATATCAGGGTCCTTGAGCCCCATCTCCGTGGCAGATTCACAATCGCCCTGCCCACAAGCCGTCTCATCATCTCGTGAGGCGGCACTATTCAATTGGCACGCCAACACTGTGGCCCCATCCGCTGAGCTACCATCTCGCGATGCTGGCTCCTCCAGTCGCCCAGCCCCTTCCTCGCATCAAAATTACAACATGGGGCCTGTGGTGAATGATGCAGCCGGTAACCCAGTCCTCCTTTGGGAAAAGGACTCGAACCGGGTGTCGTTATCCACCCTCATTCCCTCATAGAAGGACCAGGACTCCCCGACGAGCCACGCCTTCTCTCTTGGCTATAGCCTCTATGGTGTCCCTAGAACGGATTGCTTCGACAAGGACACGTCGCGACACCTCGTCCTAAAGACTTTTCAAGCTCAACTTCACGCCCTGGAGCTCTCGCATCGAGTCTCGCGCCGCCTAGTTTTCAACAGCAAAAAATGGAAGGATGCCGAGGCGGGCGTAGCGGCGGAGCGAGAGAAGTCAGATGGACTCAAGAAGAGGCTAGCGATTGCCGACAATCTTCTCGCCAAAAGCCAGAGCATCGTGGTATGCCTTTAAATTTCATTACTGGCTAGTTTCACTCTCGTGTAAGCTTTCGTTGAATGATGAGCTCTTCGCAGGATGCTGAGACGGCAGATCGGATGCGTTCACGCATAGCGGCCCTGGAGGAGGAAAATAAAAACCTGAAGGCCCAGAACGCTCATCTCCTAAATAGTGCTCGGTTTGCCTCTCACCTGGATCCGCTTCAAGCACCACAACCTCCTTATTATTCTTTTGACGAGGTCGACGAGGTCGACGAGATCTACCGGGACTCCAACATCAAGACGGTCGAGCTTGTTTTGAAGATGATGAAGGAGCTAGGGGTTGTTAGAGAAGATGTCGAGACGGTTACTGCCCTCGACCTGGCAAGACGAATGAGGGTTCAGCTTCCAGTGAAGAAGGATGAAGGGGGGCCAGCGAGACCCAAGACTTCTCTCCCTCCTCTTTTTTTGCTTCCCTCCACTTGTACTTTTTACTTGTTTTTTTGAGACACTGAAATGTTTCTTTTTGAGATGCTGAAATGTTTCGCGGGAGAATGTTTCCCTCTTTTTTCTGTAATAAACAGGAAATTTCTATTATAACACTTCGCTCTATGTTCCTCGTAGTTTATTTTGCTTTATCTACTGCCATCTCGCTTTGAGAAATGGTTTAGGTCACGAGTTATTAGACTTCTCCTTGCCCCTTCCGTGCACGAGACCATTTGTCCTTCTCCCCTTGTCTCGTCTTGAGATGAATCCAGAGCGAGTAGACCCAGGAGACCAACCCATCTTTATGAGAAATCACCCCTCTTTAACATTTTATTTCCAGACCCGCCCTTTGTCCACAAGCGCCTACTCGTTATGGGTGATACCCTCTATGCCGAGCGCCGATTGGGGATGCCTCTCCATATTTGCATGGCACCAATCTCTTCTTATCATAGGGGTCCTTCATCTTACACAAACTTCCCTCATTGTCTGGTAGGTATAGACATTTCTATTTGATGGATACTACCGTTCATTCTGACACCGAGTGATCCTACACCCCCTGCCATCTTGATGAGAGCCTGGTCATCGGGTCTTCTTGAGATCTCCCTTCCAAGCAACCTCCAACCACCGAGTAAGCCTACAGTCCTGCCAGCTAGGTGAGAGCCTGGTCAGTGGGTCTGCTCGGGATCTCCTCTCCAAACAACCTTCAACCACCGAGTGAGCATACAGTCCTGCCAGTTAGGTGAGAGTCTGGTCAGGGGGTCTGCTCGGGGTCTCCTCTCCAAACAATCTCCAACAATAGAGTGAGCCTACAGTCCTGCCAGCTAGTTGAGAGCCTGGTATGCGGGTCTGCTCGGGGTCTCCTCTCCTAACAACCTTTAACCACCGAGTGAGCCTACAGTCCTGCCAGCTAGGTGAGAGCCTAGTCAGTGTGTCTGCTCGTGGTCTCCTCTCCAAACAACCTCCAACCACCGAGTTAACCTACAGTCCTGTCGGCTAGGTGAGAGCCTGGTCAGCGGGTCTGCTTGGGGTCTCCACTCAAAACAACCTCCAACCTCCGAGTGAGCCTATAGTCCTGCTAGCTAGGTGAGAGCCTAGTCAGCGGGTCTGCTCGGGGTCTCCTCCCCAAACAACCTCCAACCACCGAGTGAGCCTACAGTCCTACTCGCTAGGTGAGAGTCTGGTCAGCGGGTCTGCTCAGGGTCTCCTCTCCAAATAACCCCCAACCACCTAGTGAGCCTACAGTCCTGGTAAATGGGTGAGATCCTGGTCAGCGTGTCTGCTCGTGGTCTCCTCTCCAAACAACCTCCAACCACCGAGTGAGCCTATAGTACTGCCAGCTAGGTGAGAGCCTGGTTAGCGTGTCTGCTCGGGGTCTCCTCTCCAAATAACCTCCAACCACCGAGTGAGCCTACAGTCCTGTCAGCTAGGTGAGAGTCTGGTCAGCGGGTCTGCTCGGGGTCTCCTCTCCAAACAACCTCCAACCATGGAGTGAGCCTATAGTCCTGCCAGCTAGGTGAGAGCATGGTCAGCGAGTCTGCTCGGGGTCTCCTCCCTAAACAGCCTCCAACCACCAAGTGAGCCTACAGTCCTGCTAGCTAGGTGAGAGCCTGGTTAGAGGGTCTGCTCGTGCTCTCTTCTCCAAACGACCTCCAACCACCAAGTGAGCTTACAGTCCTACCAGCTCGATGAAAGACTGGTCAGTGGGTCTGCTCGAAGTCTTGCCCTCCATCCGTTTCACTCTCATGTTGTGAAAGAAGACACCTGAGATTCCATAATATCAAAAGGTCAGCGCAAATTTCCAAGCATTGAAAGACGGAAGAAGGTTATGCATATAATCTTTTTAAGTCGTCGTCGCTTCGGGCACGATCAAGGGGTATCCCATCCACATCCTGGAGGTGGTACCCTCCTGACTTTAGGACCTCCTTCACCACAAAGGGGCCTTCCCAATTGGAATTGAGTTTCCCTACCGAGGCCCCTCTGCCCGCTGCATCTACATTTTTGAGCGCCAAGTCACCCTTCTAAAACTGTTGGACACTTATATGTTTATCAAATTATCTCGTCATCTAGCGCTTGATTTCTTCCTGCTGGATCAATGCTAAATCCTTGAGTTCTTAAACCAGATCAAGAGAGTTTTTGCTCCTCTTCATTCTCTTCCGTCCATCCTTCGTATCTCTTCTTTGCAGCAGTTAATCTTGGAGATGTGACCTCAAACTCTATCGGTATGACGGCGTCCGAGACATAAGAGAGTTTAAATGGAGTTTCCCTCGGGGCAGTAGTTGGTGTGGTCCTTAAGGACAAGAGAACTGAAGGGAGCTTTTCCACCAAACTTCCCCTCAAATTCTCCACTTTCTTCTTTAAGAGATTCATGATAATCTTGTTTGCCGCTTCCACCTGCCCATTGCTCTGAGGATGATGAACCGAGGCGAAACGGAGGTCGACGCCCGGATGGATATAGAAATCCACGAATTCTCTGCTAGCGAATTGCGGCCCATTATCAGTGACAATGGCCAGCGGAAGCCCATGCCTGCAAATGATCTCTCCCAATATGAACTTCTTGACCACTTGCGACGTCACCTTAGCCAAGATCTTCACCTCCAGCCACTTTGAAAGTAATCCACCATTACCAGCAGAAATTTCCTTTGGACACTAGCTTGGGGAAAAGGACCCACTAAATCTAGCCACCATATTGCGAAGGGCCAGGGGGCCGTGATCCACACACCGGTCCTCCTCCCTGGTCCCAGTCACCTCCACTATCCGTACTGGTAGCTGTTGTTCCCCTGCTCCCCTAGCTCTCTTCATCTACAAAAATTCCTGGCAGCTAGCCGGTGCGTGACCTTCCTCCTCATGGAAGTCACAATATGGTAACGCTACCTCCTCCCCTCGTCTCCCCTCCCGAGGGTTCCTCCTTCTTCCCACTCTTCCTCCTGCTCTTCCTCTTTCTCTGCCTCTACCTCTCCCTCGTACGATGACCATAGCTTGATGAGGAGGGGGTATGGGTGGTCTATGACCATATCCCCACCCTGGCTGGTTGAACCTTCCCGGTCCTCCTTGATGGTTCCTTCCTGTCTTGGGGATACCTCTTCCATGCCCTTGGGCAGGGCCTCCTTGCTGCCTCCAATCCAATTCCTGATATGTCGGTGCCCTCGGCTCTTCCCTCCTTCTCCCTTCTTTCTGTGTTCCCACTCCTTGTTCTCTTGACTCGACCTCCGTCAACCTTGCCAGTTTTCTAGTGAAGGATGGGTTTGTCGCCTCCATCACTATCTCTTTTGCGGCCTTCTCCATCAGTCCCTCAAATGACAGCGGCGCCTTCCTAGTTAGGCTCATCTTAAAGAAACCCTCCCGTATGCCAATGGTGAAGGCCATCTGGAGAGAAAATCCAGGCACTTCCTGAATATCCAAAATCTGCTTTTGGAAACTGTCTACGTACTGGGCCAGGGACTCATCCACCCTCTGCCGGATCAGAAAAATCAACTCCAGATTCTTCTTCCTTTTTTTGAGGTTGAGAAGCACAACTGGAAGCTTCTACTTAGGTCTTCAAAGCTATATATTGAGCCTGTATTGAGTTGATGATACAAGTCCATAAATTTATCCTTCAAGGTGATGGCGAAAAGATGGCACTTGAATGCGTCCGTCATCGGCCTGATGGAGACCACATCTTCAAATCATTGCAGGTGCTGGAGAGGGTCGTCTTTTCCTACATAGTAGTTCATCTCAGGCTCTCGGAACTCTTCAGGGACTGGAGCTGAAAGGATCAAGTCGCAGAATGGGGACTCTCTCGCCACGAGTGTCGCTGCTCCCACTCACGCAACAACGTTTCCTGGAGAGACGACACTCACAGGGCTCGGGAATAACTCCCTTCCCGTCAGGTATCGCCCGCCTCCTTTTATCATCACTTCCTTTGTGGGCTGCCTCCCGGGGGCGTCCTCTCCAACTCTTGTCGAGACGAGCTCATCCTGTTGCGCGAGAGCGGGCGCCTGAGGTAAAGGAGTTGAGCAGTCGCCCTACCGCGAGATCCCCTATAACATGTCCATGATGCCCTTGATGGACGCCATGAAATCCTCCCTTCCTACGAATCCTCCTGGGTTCTCAGACCTGTCCCCGTCTCCTTCTCCATGACCTCCCGCATTAGGTAGCTCAAGATTCTTCTGTGTAGGCTGCGTTCCACGCTCACCGCACCAAAAATGTTGAAGTCAGTAACCCGGCCTCTCCTAGAGTTCGGCCTTGAAGTTTCAGCTCACACCTACTCTTCTGGGATCACCCTCTTGACGTGTGTCTCAGAATCAGAAACTGGCCGAGGGCATCAGCTTGGAGGTCCCACCTCTTTCATAGAAGAATCAGAAGCTCTTCCCCTCCCTAACCAGTCCTGAGCAAGGTGCCTTGGAGTAAGAAGAATGAAAGAGTTCAACAACCTTTTCAAGGCACCTTATCGGTCTATTTATAGGCCTCTGATTTTGACGTGTCAATAACCAAATTGAAACGATCTGAAATTACCAAAATACCCAGGGTTGGGTCTGCCAACAACCAAACTTCGCTGTTCTGGAGGGTTATACGCAGACCACGGAGGGCAAAAGGGTAAAATTACCTGGGGTAAAAGGGTAAAATCCCCTCTTGGGGTTAAAAAAGTAAAAACACTAGTTTCTTTTATGGCGAGTGAGAAAACAAATGGCGGGCGAGACGAGCCTATCTGTTCGTCTCACGAGTCTTCAGCCTTGCGAGAGGCGTCTCGCCACAAAGGGTCACCGCGTGACGCAAGAGTCGTCTCGCCGCTCTATTGTTCCCGTCTCGCCCATGCTGTCCTCTCGGCCCTCTCGCGAATAACTCAGCACTCCCCCTCGAGATGCTTCCCGCGTGCCGAAGGTTGTACACGATCCCCCCGGAAACCACGTGCGGACTCCCGACTTTATTCTTCCTTCAGCTCGGGTAGAGAGAAAGAAGGGCGGAGAGGTCTCTTAATGATCTTTGCTTTTAAATACTAGACGGGATGGAATCCTAGTTGTAGGATCTAACCTAATAAGAATGGTCGACCAAGATCAACCCTAATTCTTAATATAAAGACCACCATAACTTGGCCGATTAAGGTCCACAAGACACGCGTTCGTCCAGACCACTCGACGAATTCATCCAGACCACTCGACGAATTCACGTGACCACTCGACGAATTCACGTGACCAATCGACGAATTCACGTGACCACTGGACGAATTCGTTCACTACATTCGACAAATTGTACTTGATCTGTCGACAAATTTACCTTGATCATTCCACAAATTTACCTTTGATCACTCGACGAATCCTCTTAACCACTCGACGAGTTCACGTGACTACTTGACGAGTTCACGTGACCACTCAACGAATTCTTTTCACCACTCAACAAGTTCACGTGACCACTCGATGAATTCTGTTAATCACTCGATGAATTCTGTTACCACTCGACAAGTTCACGTGACCACTCGACGAATTCTCTTAACCACTTGACGAGTTCACGTGATCACTCGACGAATCCTCTTAACCACTTGACGAGTTCACCTGACCACTTGACAAATTCTTTTAACCACTTAACGAGTTCACGTGACCACTCGACGAATTTGACTTGGTCATTTTCACCTAGAGGACCAGGGGTGTTACAGCGGCCACCCGACCACCCTCGCACGACCGCCGTCCCACGCACCCACGTCAGGGTCCTGTCGCGCCACCATCATCGCGCACCCCCGCACTAGCGCCACATGCATGAATTTCCGCGCGCACCCTTGTTTGCTAGCTCACTATCTCTCATCAGAACTTACAATATTTTCATAAAAATACAGACCTTTTTCGTAAGAGATATGACAACAACAAGATCACGTAAATTCCAAGCAATGGCTCAAGGAATGCCGAGAACTCTATCGTAATGTATGAAAAAGAGGAGATACCCTCTCCAATTTATAAACTTTATCGGAGGACTCATGCAGGCGTCATTGATGCCAAAATATCTCCTACAAAATTCTCGTCCAAAAATGGACATCGAAGTAAATAATATTTTGGTCAAATATCTCGCAAAAACGAGAGATAATATTCTCCACGATACTACAAGAAACATCCTAATATTTTCATTCTAATTTTTGGCAAGCGATTATTCGCGATCAAAGTTAATGATTACAAAGTTCAGAGACATCCCGAGCTGAAGCCAAAAAATTTTGCGCTCATCACTTCGCGAATCATGACTCATGAAAATTTGGGGACATTTGATGGGGTTCCCCTTAGGAAATTCAGTGTCTGGCAAAGAGGTCCAAGTGACCGCGCAAGAAGAAACGCACGCGAGCACAAGCACTGCACGCCAAAGCGGGCACAGTCCGCACCCCAGAGGCACATGGGCGTGCACGCCTTATAGCGAATGTGTGCACAACATTCGCCTCTTGGGGCGGGCGCACACCTTTGGCGTGCGTGGGCACGATCTATGCGTGCGGGCGTCTCCGACCACCTCCTTCGACGCCGCCTGGCAACCTACCCAGGACGCCTGAACCGCTCGAGGGACACTTTCGTCATTTTGCTAAAATTGGTTATCCAGGTGACCGAAACAGAGCGACGTCATACGCTAGCACAAATTCTGCCCCGTCACAATTACCAGCATATCCCTCCAAAAAACTATAAAAAGACCATCTTGCCATTATTTGAAGATAAGCAACTTCAGGAACTAGAAATTGCTATGAGGTCTTTGGTGAGAACATGCGACTTACATCGTTCCTCCGATCAGAATTTTCTGCGCTCCCTCTCTAAAACTAAGACGTCTTGAGGATTCAATAACACATCTTTTCTTTCGCCAAAAGAGCGCTCTTATCAAGGTTTTGGTTCAACAGGAGCGCGTCCATCGATGCCCCGAGAACTTGACGATTTTTCCCACTGGAGCGCTTCTATCCATGCTACAAAGACATAGTTTCTTTTCCACTGTTTTCAGACTTTATACATGTAATAGAGAGGTGACACGTCGCCTCCGAGAATGATCATAACTCATAAACCACTACGAAATAGTTGATATTGGCATGACACAGTTCCGGACGCATGTTTTTTCACTCTTTCCGGGCTTTTCACGTTAAAAAAATCATTTATCATTTGCTGCTGTTTTTCTGAATTATTGCGCCCGGTCCAATTCCGAACTTCACCCGCAACATCATGTATGATGGACTTCTATTTTTTTAGCCTTTTAAAATCCTTTGTTTTCGCAGCAATTAATTAACTTTCTAGAAATTATACAAACATTTATTATAGTTATATAAGTGTATTGTTTAAATGTTAGTTAATTATTAGATCGTATCTTTATTCGTCTCACTAAAATTGATATTCCCGTTTTATAAGTTGTGAAGAATATATAATCCACCATAAATTTACGAGTAAATTATGTACAAATTTCAATTAAATGTCATTTTGGAAGAAGGAAAAAAATCATCATTCCACTTGATTTCTCATAATTAAATTAGTTCATCAACATAAAATTTAATTATAATTTTACGTGTTAGTTATCATTTAGTTCTTTACTAACTAGGCTTGCAAATTTGAAAATGTTTATATTTCACTCATCTATTTAGCTCATTTTTGCCATCTAAATAACTAAATTAAAATTTGCTATTATAGGTGGTAGATCAAGTTATCTACCAAACCCCTCGAAACATAAAGTTAAGAAAATTTAGGCACTAAAATCCTAATAAAAATTATTAAAATACAAGGACATTAATGGTGAAAAAAATATTTTGAGGTCTGAACCTCAAAATTAGTTACTCTTTAGGGCTGGAAAAAAAAATTTAGCTGCATCTGTGAGTTTTCTTACAAACCCAAATGTCATAGTAGAGGCAGAGTGCTTTTTTGGTACGCGTGGGTATTTAGAGGAAGGTGCAAAGACAATAGTATTCGTTTGATTTCAGATCTGACCGCTGTGATTAAAGCGAGCAGAAAGATAAAAAAACTCGATAGGAGGTATCTTGATAAGACCCTAGCAGATCGGGCGGCTTGCAATGCACGCGTCTACCTTCCTCTTGATACCGGCGGGTACAGAAAAACAATTTCTGAGTAGAGGCAAACAGGAGGAGTTATTAATCACATACCTACCGTGTAAAAAATTTGGCCAGCGTGCTCTCAGGCCGAGCGATTAAAAACAGCGACGGGCGGATGAATCCATCTGTACAGAGGTTGAACTCAATGAAGTCATGACGTGGCCATGGTTTCATGTTGCGGACTTCCATTAAATGCTGTTTTTGGAAGCTTCGAAGTAGGCCCAACGAGTTCCATGGTAGAGACAAACATAAGAGAACATTAATAATAATAATAATATATAATATAGTATAGGTAGCACATTTACTTATTAGTTTATTTATTGTGCGGCTACTATCGGAGGAGACAAAATATATAGGGTTAAAGAGTAAAATTGGGAAAGAGTTCAGCAATAATAAACATGTTGGGGGGAGGCGGTGCCTGTTTCATCGAAGGAGGTGAGCGTTAAATTTAGGCTCCTGTCCCTTTCTACTCCTCTCCTCGACCTCGTCTTAGAAATCTGATGGACGGGCAAAATATTTGTGTCCGGCTCCGAACACAGATCTGTGTTTGAGGATTTTGAGTTTTCTACATGTGTAAAACTATTCAGGTTTGTACTAAATTGTAGAAACCTGTCAAAAATATCAGATACAACTAGATTATCTTGAAGATAAGTCCATTATCTCAAAGACATTGATTGTCTCAGATACATCTCGATTATCTCGTAAACAAAAAGATTATATCAAATACAATTAACTTATCTCAAAGACAAGTGAATTGTCTCAGTAAAAAAATTGTTCTTTATTTCATCTTGATCCCTGAACTCATCCCATCTATTTTCACAGTTCGAAGGCACCGTTTGGGGGAACTTATTTTCACCGATCAAGCTGTTACGACCACATGAACTGGATCATAAATTAATGTCCGGCTCATGCGGTTGTAACCTTTTGACCGGTGAAAATTAGTCCCCCCCAAACGGAGCCTAAGTCAAAAATTTTGCTCACCAATTTGTGTATCCACCTAGCAACAACTGTTTCCATTGACAAAAAGAGAAGTCATCTCTATTTACTCGCTTTGTCTCTCCTAGCAGAGACGTATCCTCCTCATTGCTTTTTCTCTTCGGGCAGAGATGTCAGCGAAAGATGACTCTTCTTCTTGGAGCAACAACATGCACATGGCGAGGAAGACATTTGTGCAGAATGGGGAAGATGATAAAGCAATATTTATAATTATTTTAATATAATTTTAATTTAATAAATAATAAATTTTTATTTAGTTTATATTAATATTGGTCTTAAATACATTCTTTTCTAATTTTAGGTTAATTTGGGCTGCAATTAATATTTTGAACCTGGCAGGATTGATCAGAAGAATATTTTGAGAAAATATGGAAAAATCCCAAGTACACCCCCCAAGGTCACGGGCGTGACCTGGGGCATGACCTTTGTCACGGCCATGCCCGCCCCCAGATTTTTCAGAGCTGATTTCGACGTCATTTAAAGTTACATGCCTCCATGTCACGAGCGTGAAGTGGGGCGTGACTCCATACATGGGCTTGACAACTGATGAGTTCGATTTATATAGGGTTTTTCGGACTCATCTGTGCTAGTTTTCACGCGTTTGCCTTTCACTTTTAGTTCTATATCGTTCATATTTCTCTTATCTATATTTTCATAGGAAGTGCACACTTTGGCCCGTGTTGTGTATTTTTGTACTTTTATTGTTTGTACTCCTTATTGTGATTGTCTGGAATGTCTGCACATATCAGTGATTTGTTTTTCCTATTGGTACAGGGGTCGTGTACGTGTTCCGGGAGTGTTTGGAAACAGGAATACTGCGCACAATCATCGGATCTACTGCGCACGACCACTGGTCGTGCGTCGATGATCGTGCGCACTTGCCTTCCTTTTCCAAGTTCTGCCTGGGCATACGTACGACCAATGGACATAGTGAGCACGCCCACCGGCCGTGCGCCACTGATCGTGTGCATTGATTCCTCTTTTCCTGGAGTTCTGTCTGGGGTAATCGCACGACCATTGGACATAGTGCACACGACCACCAGTCGTGCGCCATTGCTCGTGCGCAGTACCCCAGTTCTTCTTCCTAATCTGCCATGCTAGTGCGCACGATCACTAGACATAGTGCGTACGACAACTGTTCGTGCGCCCGTGATCGTGCACATTGTTCAATTCTGCTTTCTATAAATATGCAAGTGCCGCCCTAATTCCGAATCGCTTATTTTTCCTCCGCCGTTTTAGTCTCCGAGGAGGGATTCCGCCGTCCTCCTTCAATCTCCACCCTAGGGAGGTGCTTCGGGCAAGCTTTCACCGCCAAATCCAAGCCGGAGCTTCCTCTCGGCCTCCTCCATCATCTCTTGGGCTCATTTCAAGCTTCAACGCCATAGTCATCAAGCAAAGGGAAGCTTGCAACTTTCGTCTGCTATCGTGACACGAAGAAGACGGGCCATTGGAAGGTGGTGACAGCCCTTCTCTACCCCGGACGCAGTTGAGGAACGAGCTTGGATGCGGATTGACAACCCGACGATTCCAACCGTGAATCCTGAGCAAGACTTCGGATTCGGTCGATCTCTTGCCTTGTTCTTCCTTTATTGTTGTTTATATGTTGTTGTAAACTTTATTTATAGATGATGTGCGCTTAGTTGTAAAATGCTTATATTAAATCATATCTTTGTGATTTGTATTGTCGTTATATTTGCTTAAGGTGCGCCATATTCCATCCACCACCATCCACCCTTTCCGCACTAGCAATTGCTAGTGGCGTGCGTAGCGAAGAGGTGCTTTCGACCCTCATTCTGCCGTTCTAACCACCTCATTCGCAAGCCTACTCGTCCATCCGCGCAGCGATTCGGTGCATAGCGGCCCGACTAGTCTTCCATCCCGCCTGGCGAAGTATTGCATAGCGACGTTGCATAGGACTAGTTGTTAGCCTCTTATTTTCTTTTTCCGCAAATATCAAAACCCCCCTTAGTTAACTCCGACCTAAGGACTTCAATCTCAAGTCCTCCTCGAAATTAACTCCACCTTACTGTGTTCCTTGAGAGATCGATACTTGGGAAAACTCGACCATTTTATATTACTTGTGCTACTGGTTCATTGCCGTGATCTTTAACATCAAGTTTTTGGCGCCGTTACCGGGGAACACAGTCGTGTGAGTTTTTGGAGAGGGAGATAGGAGATAGAAGCCCTTTTCCATTTGTATATTTCATGTTTTTTCTTTGCTTTAGTTTTTAGAATCTGTTTCTTATTTTTATTTGTTCCTCTTCTAGTTTTAATTTTTTCTATAGCAGGTTTTCCTATTCTTTTATCTGTGCTGTGTAGTTAATTGTTACTTAGAAACTTTCTGTTGGTGAATTCTTCTTGTTGCACCATGTATTCTTATATGAATATCTGTTGCCGATGTTGCGGGGATTATAGGCATGGTAGTGATGAGTGCCCCACTGATGATTGTGAGCATAATTCTCGTGGTTCTGAGTATGGAGCATCGTCTTCCTATGGTACTTCATACACCTAACACAGGTCTTATGGTCACTCCTCTTCTATACATTCATCTTTTTCTTATTCCTCTCCGGTCCCACCTGAACCAAGGAGTAATGGAAAACGGTGTTTGTGTTGTCGTAGCACCGAGCACGTGTTGAAAGATTGCGCAGAATTTCAGCACCAGTTGGAGGAGGATGATGAACCGGGTATCTGATTCACTCTATCACCCTCTCAAATGGCCTCCCCTTCTGATTCTGATGATATATTCATAGCACCACCTTGTCTATGGGGGACTGCAGCGGATATACCCATCAGACTTTCTGCTGATCGGTGTGACGACATTGTGGTGTCGTCTCTCCCTATGCATTCTTCCCCTCTTGTTGATTCACCCCCGGAGGAACCCACACATATTTTCTCTGATGTTGTTGTTCCTTCGCCTTCTTTGCAAGAATTATCTATCCCTATTTTTAGTGAGTCGGTTGATGGTGTTAGGCTGGATTGTGATTCAGAGCCCGAGGTTGTGCCGAAGTGGGAAGAGAACTTTATTATCTCCGATGGAGTGTGGATCTTCAAAGCACTATGACGCACCCCGGTGGGATGAGGAATACCCTCTTTCTGATGTGGAGGTTTGCACCTCTTTGTTGGACGAGGTCGTTTCTCTTGCCATCGAGGACCTCGAGCTCTCGGATTCCCCTCGCCATGACTCATATGACACCGACAATGAGTTATGTTTGGATCCTGCTGGGAGTGAGACCGAGACCACTCCGCCTATTTCTGATTCTTTTAGTTATTCATCTCCTTTATTTCTTGATCCCATTTCTGTATCTGAGCCTGTACGGGTTGAGTCTTTGCAGGTGCTTCAGGAGGACTTGGAGCTTTCAGCTCGAGTCATGGATGATAGCATCCCCTTTTGCGAGGAGGTTGATTCCTCCTCTATTGAGGAAGCTCCATTCATCACTTTCTCCTCCTGCAGTCTCCCTGTAGACGATACCTTGCTAGGCAAGTATTTATTTCGTGATAAGATGAGCGAGGACCAGTGCTCCTTCTCTTCTTATTTCTTATTTCCTTTACCTGTGTTGGGTAGGTATTACTCTTTAGGTAGAGGGGTAACTGCTCTATCCCCGTATCGGTACTTGCTACCGCAATGGATATTAGGCCAGTTACATGTGCATTTTTCTTTTCATAGGCCCATTAGCTAGAACTATATATAATTTAATAAGTCGTGCTGGGATGACAATAACCCCAGTACTTATCTTTAATTTTCTGTCCTTTTATTTTCATGTCTATTTTAGTTTTAGCATTTACTTTTGTATATTCTTCTTTTGTTTTTTTTTGCGGGGCTCACCCCTGCAGGTATTCATGGCAAATTGCATTGGCGGGGTTGTGATTCTTTGTATGGCGGGCCTGCTTCGGTTTTTTTCGCATATTCTGGTATGCTCACTAGCTGAGCATTGGGTAACCTCTCCCCTTATTTCTATCTGATTTTAATTTCTATATCATATACTGTGTTGCTTAGTTTAAGTCTGGGGGAGAGCCATTATTTGTTACCTATTGCACGCGAATATTTTTTGTGCATACTAGAAGCTTTTAGAGATTTATTATGATTAGTTCATTGCATCACACACCACTTCACCCACATGAGCGCGTGCTTAGCTTTTTGCGTGCTGCAAGTTAAACTCGTTTTTGTTGTATGATTTGGGAAAATTATGGTGCTGACATAGGATTGTGAGACGGAGTAAAATGTTGACCCTACTGTGCTCCTGGTCGAGTTCTCTCATCTCGTGTAGAAATTAGAGTAGATTTAATTTTTCTGTATGCATATAGTTTTATATTTTTCTAATTGCGTAAATGTTTTTTATTCTACTCAAAAATTGGTGAATCCGGTGTGAATCTGACGGTAGCTTAGGGATGTGTGTAGACGGCTGTTAGGTTTGTATTGCTCGAGTCGGGAGGATGGATAGTCTTTCCCGTTGGCTAAGAACTTGCCCCAAGCTATTCTTGAAGCATGGGTATAGGTTAGTTCACTCGCATGGGCATGATGTAGGCCATCATTTTGGCCCGATTGAGATTTATACCATTCCTAATGTTTTATCCTCGCTAGCCCCGTTGTGCCTACCCCTCCTTTTGATTCAGCTCCACCATGATTTCACCAAAGCCTCATATCCAATCCTAGTCGCACACCCAATTTGAGCTTTAGAGTTTTACATTTTAATTTTGGGATGTGATGTGGTGATATAACATGTGAATATGTGGACGTGCTCCAAAGTTTTATTTGCTGAAATTGTTAAAATAAAATAGGATTCAAAAAAGTATATATACAAAAAAAAATTAATTGTGAAAAAGAAAAGTGAAAAGAAGAAAAAGTTTGATTGGAAATTCTTTTTGAGATGAGATTGTATTTGGAGTAGGCGGTACACACACCCATATTTGAAAAATTAAGTCAGGGGTTGTGGTGTACCCGCGTTTATTTTACTTAGCAGAGGGATTCTTTTTATGATAGCTCATTTGGGTTAGGTGTTTAGCCTTCCTGTTTATATTTGTTTAGCTCACCGAAACCCAAGCCCCATCTCTTCACCTAAAGTCCTACTAATTTCTGTGTGAACCAAACCAGTGCCGTGGAGAGAATGCGAAAGGGTAAGCATATGGTCACCAACATTGGTGGATTCCTTTGGAGGTTATCCCGAGCCCCGATCTTTGGCAATGCTCGCCTAGCGATTAGTCTACTTTCTCCCTACGCGTGACCGGCTGATTCACTGTGATTCCATTTTTGAGTAATAATAAAATATTGATACGCATTGTGAAAAGTTTAAACTATTTTGTATACTTAGAAATTTCTTCTATTATATTTTTACACGTGCAAGCATGCGACTTTGCATGGTACTCCGTATCGCAATTTCCTTGTTAGCTAAATCATTTTCCCTGTCTGCATAGATTTTGTTTGCTCGGGACGCGCAAACAGTTAAGTCTGGGGGTATGATGAGTCCATTTATATAGGGTTTTTCGAACTCATCTGGGCTAGTTTTCACGCGTTTGCACTTCACTTTTAGTTATATATCGTTCATATTTCTTCTTATCTATATTTCCATAGGAAGTGCACACTTTGGCCCGTGTTGTGTATTTTTGTACTTTTATTGTTTGTACTCCTTATTGTGATTGTCTGGAATGTCTACACATATCAGTGATTTGTTTTTTCTATTGCTACAGGGGTCGTGTACATGTTCCGAGAGTGTTTGGAAACAGGAATACTGCGCACGATCATCCGATCTACTGCGCATGACCACTAGTCATGCGTCGATGATCGTGCACACTTGCCTTCCTTTTCCAAGATCTGCCTGGACATACGCATGACTACTGGACACAGTGCGCATGACCACCGGTCGTGTGCCACTGATCGTGTGCATTGATTCCTCTTTTCCTGGAGTTCTGTCTGGGTAATCGTACAACCATATGACATAGTGCGCACGACCACCGGTCGTGCTCCATTGCTCGTGCGCAGTACCCCAGTTCTTCTTCCTAATCTGCCATGCCAGTGCGCATGATCACTAGACATAGTGCGCACGACCACTGGTCATGCGCCCGTGATCATGTACATTATTCAATTATACTTTCTATAAATATGCAGGTGCCGCCCTAATACCGAATCACTCATTTTTTTCTCCGTTGTTTTCGTCTCCGAGGAGGGATTCTGCCGTCCTCCTTCAATCTCCACCCTACGGAGGTGCTCCGGGTAAGCTTCCACCGCCAAATCCAAGCCGTAGCTTCCCCTCCTAGGCTCATTTCAAGCTTCAATGCCATAGCCATCAAGCAAAGGGAAGCTTGAAACTTTCATCCGCTATCGTGACACGAAGAAGACGGGCCATTGGAAGGTGGTGACATCCCTTCTCTACCCCGGACACAGTTGAGGACCGAGCTTGGATGCAGATTGACAACCCGACAATTCCAACAGGGAATCCTCAGCAAGACTTCAGATTCGGTCGATCTCTTGTCTTGTTCTTCCTTTATTGTTGTTTATGTGTTGTTGTAAACTTTATTTATAGTTGATGTGCGCTTAGTTGTAAAATGCTTATATTAAATCATGTCTTTGTGATTTGTATTGTCGTTATATTTGCTTGAGGTGCGCCATATTCCATCCACCACCACCCACCCTTGCCGCACTAGCAATTGCTAGTGGTGTGCGTAGCGAAGAGATGCTTTCGACGCTCATTCTGCCGTTCTAACCACCTCATTCGCAAGCCTACTCGTCCATCCACCCAGCGATTCGGTATATAACGGCCCGACTAGCCTTCCATCCCGCCTGGCGAAGCATCGCATAGCGGCGTTGCATAGGAGTAGTTGTTTGCCTTTTATTTTCTTTTTCCGCAAATATCAAAACCCCCATTAGTTAACTCCGACCTAAGGATTTCAATCTCAAGTCCTCCTCAAAATTAACTCCACCTTACTATGTTCCTTGAGAGATCGATACTTGGGAAAACTCGCCCATTTTATATTACTTGTGCGGCTGGTTCACTGTCGTGATGTTTAGCATCAACAACCTGCCAGAAATCCAGATTCATTGACACGTCGCATTAAAAGTACACGCCTACCAGTCACGAGTGTAACCTATGAGCGTTACCACCAGCTCAGGGGGCGTAACTCAGCCATCAAGAAGACAGTTTCCGCCACAAGCAGTTCCAAGCTTACACGCCCAAGGTCACGGTCAAGATCTAGGGGCGTGACCTCTTCTGCAACCACCAAAATAACTCCCTCCGTTTCCCGAAACAGTTTAAACACGCCCTAGTTCACGAGAGTGACCTAGGGTCGTGACCCGAGATTTAACATATTTTTGATGGTTTTTCCCCAACATTCCCGGTTCTTCAAGATAGCGATTCCGCACCTTACACGCCCCAAGGTCATGGGCGTGACCTTGGGGCTTGACTCACCATCAAATTTCACTATGAATTCCAGGCAAGACCAGAAGCTGAGGAGGAGATCTTGAAGATTAGAGTCAGATTTTAGAGTTTGATTTTCAGTATTTTTGCATTTCTTTTATGTATTTTTCATTTCATATTGTAACCTTTAGTTTTATTTAATTTTTATCCAAGTACACTTTGCAATTGCAATCTTTTCTTTCTAGTGTAATTCCATTACCTTATTGAGTAGCTAAACTTCATTTAGATCTTGATCATGTTAAACTTTAAAATGAAATAAATATTATTTTTTTTTCCAAAATTGTCAAGCTCTCTACTATTATTCACTTCGATTTATCTTTGAATTTAGTTGTGTCGAATTCATATGTCATGAATATGTTTTTTGATCTTACATCTGTATCCTAGATTTTACCGAGAGGTTGCGGATACGAGTAGATTAGTCAAAGATAAAAGGAGCTGCATGCACTCTTCGAGAGAGGATGACATAAATCTTTCGTATTGGAGTCAAATCTAATAGTGGGGTTCACCGCCTAAAACAAGCTTAGGGGTTTCGACTGGCCGAGGGGTCTTAATTGATCAACGTAAGGTTAGTCAAGAGCTTATTCTTGAGAGAGGAGCTTTCGTATTTTGGGAACCTCCACAGTCGTAGTAGTAATTTAGGAGCTTGCATTTTATTATTTCATGAAAGTTTATTTTAATTTAAAGGGATTCTAGTTCAAGTACTAATCCTCTCTCAATAGTTTAATCACCCTTTTTTATTCGAAAAAATAATATTAATTTGTGTGAGTAGAAGCAGTCAATAGGCCAGAAAAAATACGACACTTGATATTTTATTTTAAAATATCATATACTATGAACGATAGATGCTCTTACTTATAGTTCGTAGAATTTGGAGATATTATTTATCCTAAATTTTACCCATCATAGGATGATCTGAAAACGGGGAGGGAGATAAACCTGAATAATGTATGCTCTAAATCTTTACATGTGTCAACATCTCGTGAGCCATAGACACAAATCTGTGTCTAGGTCTCGATCACAAAAAGTGTGGCATAATTTTTCACACGGGCCCTAAAAAATTATTTTTATAAATTTTGTTATTATTATTTTTAATATATTCACATAATATTAATTATGAATTTTTTAAAGTCATTTTAAGATCCTATTAATTCTATATTTTTAATATATTGTTTGTGGATGATATCGTTTTGGTTTATGAGAGGCGCGAGGGTGTAAATGTAAAACTTCAATCTTGACGAGATACTTTAGAAAAGAAGGGTATTAGGTTGAGCAGGGCAAAGGTGGAGTACATGAACCTTAAATTTAGCAGTACAAGAATGACGAATGACATCGTTATTAAGTTGGGTGATCAAAATATTTCTCGTAGTGATTGTTTTAAATATCTTGGATCGATAGTTCAAAAAGATTGAGGTATTGATAAAGATGTGACAAATAGAATCTAAGTGGGTTGGCTAAAGTGGAGAGGCGTGTTAGGGATCTTATGTGATCGTAAAGTACTACAAAAACTTAAGGGGAAGTTTTACCGTACTGCAATTAGACCTGCGATGCTCTATGGTTCTGAGTTTTGGGTAGTGAATTGTGTACATTAGCAAAAAATGAGAGTTGCGGAGATGAGAATGCATAGTTTGATGTGTGGAGAAACGAGAGTGGGTAAAATTTGGAATGAATGTACCAGCGATAAGACATGAGTAGCACCAATTGTAGGCTGGATGCGAGAAGATCGACTAAAATGGTTTAGACACGTACAAAAGAGACCATTAGAGGCACCTGTTAGGCGTTGAGAGTCTAGTCACTAGGCATGTTAAACGAGGCAGGGGTAGACCAATAAAGTATTGGAATGAAACTATAAGGAAAGATATGATGTACTTAGGCATTAATGAAATTATGACAAAAGATAGGGCACAATGACGACAAAGGAACCATATAGGCGACCCAACTATAGTAGGATAAAGACTTAAGTGTTGTTGTTGTTGTATTTTAAGATCCTCTTTATTCATTAAGTAATTTTTTTTAAAATCGGCTCGGACATTGCGCCATGTTAAAATTTGACCGAACATTGTGCTTTGTATTTTTCTACCACACGATGAGCATGATACATGTTGTGTATATCTCAGGTCTGAAAAAGACAAAGGAAAATGACATTATGTACATGTTGTGGTTCACTCGATGCACTCACAGACCAGTCAACATGAACCGTCTAATCTTGATAGTGAGCTTAGTGCCCAAACAGTCACGAAAAAGATCAATGGTAGACAAAGAATCTTTTGATGCAGAAAAACCCTGAAAAGGGAATAAACCACGGGTGTTGGGTTTATGTAATCGTAGTTCTACTATTTCTTGGGATGTTACAATAGTCATCTTTTGAAGGTGACATGAAACCTCTCGTTACAATCATTGTTCCGGACCACTGAGGTTGTTTGAAGTGGGATACTGATGAGTGTGCTCGAAAGCGATCTGAACTGATGGATGCGACAACGAGGATTTGAGATCGTATTGTTCGAACATGCATTCTGCATCTCTTGGTTTAATAATAATAAATCCTATTGTGTATTTGATCATGCTTGTTGTGTGTTTACAGTATGCAGGAACTACTTGTTCATTACTCGATGGTGTGGAATGGAAAAAAATAAAGATGATGCTCTGAATCAGGTGATATAATGGTGCGTTAATGTTACCACTTGTGATAGCATCAACTAATATGACAATATCAGCTAGACAGGAAAATCGACTAGTAAGGAAGGTTGGGTGGACCCATGTATAGTAAGTTCTACCATGACGCGTTAACTACTAACACCAGGCAGTAATTTATGGAAGGCCATTCAATCCTCTGTTGATTGAGGCGAAAATGTAAAATCCATCTCCCAAATTACTAGAGAGAAGATTTTATGCTCAGTGAAACCATCCCAAGGTGATACCATATAACATGACTACCAATCACCACGTGATTCTTACCCTGCCGGCTATATTCCAGTCTACATCAGATTATAAGTAAAAGTACAAATGTACAACAAAAGTCTTAACAAGTAGTACCGGCATAAACATACAAAATCTTCACAAATACACACATACCCAGTTTCAAGTAGAAAGTAGTGAAATCCAAAACAATGGGCTACAAAGACAAATGCCCATAAGGGTACTTAATTAAAATCAGCCTAGAATGATAATCTCCACGACACTCACTGTAACGTCCCATTTTGAGCTAGACCCCTCATGCATGTTTTGTGTCACCTTGAGTGGCTTAGGCCCGGTAGAAAAGTTTGGGGGAGAGAGAGAGCCCAAGATGACAGTGGTAACTGGTGGGTCCAGACTGGATTAAAGAGAGGGCCCTAAGTAAACTTGATGAACCTGTCGAGTGATCTCGACGAACCCGTCGAGTGATCTCGGTGAATGGACTTGGCAAAAATTCTTTCGTGCTGTCTTATTATTTATGGCCTGGGAAGAAGTATGGGACAATCCAGAGCAGAAATATTTTTCAGGATTCGTACAGAGTGGCGTGGTATGGCCCCTTGTCTTTTATAAAGTCTCATTTTTAAATAGAACCATGTTTGGTTTAATAGGAGAGTGACACATGGCTTGGGTAGTCATTCCTGAGCATGTTAGCCATTAATGGCTAGTCAAATCAGTCCTTTTTATCTCTCACCTCAAGACTTTCATAACTGAACGTTATTTCCACATCTGAGAAGGGAGTATTCTTCTTCTTCTCCATCGTGCCGACCAATATTGCCTAAAATAACTAAGGGATGGAGCTACGTTGCTGAGAGCCGAACGTCGTTATGCCGCCCAGGAGATGAACTCGATCCATGGCTGAAAATCAGGTGAACTTCCTACCCACTCGCTTGGTGCTAGATCTTTATATATGAAATTAGGAGAGACGTCGACACAAGAGAGCATGACTTTGGGAGTTTAATGGAGTTTCCTAGGAGAAGACAATGCTAGAAATTTCATTCTAAGGCGTCGCTCCCCCCTGAATATGTCTTCAATCATTTCCTCTCTTCAGTTTGAATATGGTAAACTTGATTTCGTGAAGAATAGTGGTCTAATGAGGGAGATAAGGAGGATATAAATTGGACACATCTTGTACGCTGGCTGGAGGAAGAAGATGAACAGTTACAGTTCATATGTATTTAAGATCCGTGCATGAATTTACTTATATTAGTTAAACAGAAATCTATTTTGTGCGCATGACAGACATCAAGCCTATTTTTTAGCATGATCTAGTCAGATTCAGGCCTCAGGCCCAACTGAAAGTCATAACCACAACAAAGAACTTTCCAACAAGTGGTTGCACATTTTTTGGGATATCTATAGCTCACTAAAAGTGAGTTCAAAATTGTTGTTTTGAAAATAATTAAATTGTAAGTGCAGAAAAGATTCTGTCTAGATATGTGTAGTCGGGTTTAAACACAATTTTAGGCATGATTGTCTTAGCTCTGGATCTCGGGCTCAACACAAATTGTAGCCCTTGTTGATAACTTTTCGGAATGGGGTGTACCATTAATTTCGTTGGAGTGTAGCTCTCTAAAATCCAATTTTAGTAAACTGTGACACGCATGTGAGATATCCTCCAGACTTTAGTACTTCCTTAATGATGTATGGACCTTCCCAATTTGGATAAAGCTTCCCCACTATTGTCAATCTCCCTGCGGCATACACTTTTTTCAAGACCAGATCCCCCTTTATGAACTCCTTGATCCTTACATGCTTGTCTAAGTACTTGGCCATTCATCGCTTGATCTCCTCCTACCTGACAACAGCCATATCGCGGAGTTTCTCTATCAGATCCAGTGAGAGCTGTGGCTCCCCCTCATTTTCTATCCTCCATTCCGCATCACCTTACTTGGAAGCTTCTACTCGCGGCGACCTAACCTCGAACTCCACGGGCATAATGGATTCACAGCCATGAGAAAGTATGAAGGGCGTCTCTCTGGTAGCCGTGTTGGTGGTGGTCCTCAGAGCCCATAACTCTGAGGGAAGCTATTCTACCCAGCTTCCTCTAAGGTTCTCCATCTTCTTCTTCAATAGATTTATAATGATCTTATTTGCCACCTCTACTTGCCCGTTGTTCCGAGGGTGGTAGACGGAGGAAAACCTGAAGTCTATCCCCAGCTGAGTGCAGAAGCTGATGAAATCCTCGCTGGCAAACTGGGGTCCATTATCAGTGACTATGGCCCGTGGAACCTCATGTCAGCATATGATCTCCCCCATACAAAATTACGGATCAACTGGGATATCACTTTAGCCAGTGCCTTTACCTCTTACCACTTCGAGAAGTAGTCGATCATGACTAAGATAAATCTCCTCTGACCACTTGCCTGGGGAAAGGTTCCAACCAAATCCATCACCCAGATAGCGCAGGGCAAGGGAGCTACGATGCTCCCAAGCCTCTCGGTGGCAGAAGTTGGAGTGGAGTATATAACTGACACTATCGACACTTCCTTGCGAATTCCATTGCATCCTTTCTCTGGGTCGGCTAGAAGTATCCCTGTCGAACCACTCATGCCTCTAAGGTTCGACTTCCCGAATGACTCCCGCACTCGCCGGAGTGCAATTCATCGAGGATATTCAGAATTTCCTCCTCCGTTACACACCGGGATAGGAGCCTTGAAAGTGTCTTCCAGTGCAACCCTCCTTCGTGTATCAGATAATGGGCTTATTTATGCTTGAATCGCTTTCCGTCCTTGACCTCCTTCCGGAGCATACCTTTGGTCAGGAAAGTTCTGAAGGGGTCTACCCATGAGGGGCGCCGATCCACCTCCATTAACTCACCCTCCTCGATTTTTGGGTGAAATAGCTCTGTCGAAGTACATCCAGCCCTGGGTTCGAACTTGGCCAAATGGTCGACTGCCCTATTCTCTTCCCGGGGAACATGTCGAATGGAAAGCATTCGGAATCCCCTGATGATCTCCATGACCTTGGCCAAGTATTTCACGAGGGTAGACTCCCTTTGCTCATACTCACCCGTGATTTGTGACGCCACCACCAATGAATAAGTGGACACCTCTACATCATATACCCCTAGTTCTTTGTCCAGACGTATACCTGCTATCATGGCCTCATAGTCCGCCTAGTTGTTAGTGACCGAAAAATGCAGGACTACGTCGTGCTCTATTGTGACACCTCTGAGGGCTTACCAACACTACCCTCCCCCCAGAGAATGCTTCCCCAATGCTCCGTCAACCATCACCATCCAGGCAACCTACTGCAGCGACCCCTCCCCCTTAATCTCGATGACATAATCATCTAAGAAGTCTGCTACCTCATGTGCCTTAATTGAGAGTCGTATTACAAAAGAGATATCAAATTCGCTCAGCTCGATGGACCATTTGCCCAACCTTCCAGAGTGTTCCACCCCATCGAAGATCTTCCGAAGCCGGTGGTCCGTCACCACCCTGATCCTGTGCGCTTGAAAGTACGGCCTAAGCTTTCTAGTTGAGACAACCAAAGAGAAAGCCAGCTTCTCTACGATTGGATAACAAAGCTCTGCCTTCTTTAAGACCCTGTTGACATAATAGATGGGCAGCTGCTTCTTACCCTCTTCCCAAACTAAGATGGAGCTCACGACATCAGCTCCCACACCCAGATACAACATCAGGTCCTCCCCCTCCTTTCGTCCCTGAAGTAGTGGGGTTTATGAGAGTTGTTTTTCAATGCCTAGAAATCCTCTTCACACTCTTCTATCCACTCAAATCTTTGGTTGTCTCGCAGCACCCTGAAGATGGGTAAGCACTTCTCCCCTACCCGAGAGAGAAACCTACTCAGCCCGACGAGCTTCCCCGTCAAGCGCTGAACCTCTTTGGTGTTACACGGTGATTCGAACTCCATTATGGACTTCACCTTGTTAGGGTTGGGATCCACCCCCATGAGGGTGAGGAGATGGCCTAGGAACTTTCCTCTGCTCACCCTAAAGACACACTTCAGGGGATTTAGCCGCATCTTGAACTTTCATAAGGTGGCAAACATTTCTTCTAACTCGAGCAAGTAGGAATCCACATCCCAGCTTTTCAACATGAGATCATCCACATAGACCTCCAAGTTTATCCCTTTTTGACCTTTGAAGAATCAATCCATCATACGCTGGTATGTGGCTCCTACATTTTTAGCCTGAAGGGCATAATCTTGTAGCTGAAACACCCTTCCCTCATAATGAAGGAGACGTCCTTGACGGCCAGTGTTTGCATCCTAATCTGATGATAACCTGAAAAAGCATCTAAAAAACTCATCATAGAAAAATCGACGGCCGAGTCCACCAACGCGTCGATTCGAGGCAGGGGTAACAATCCTTAAGGCATGATTGATTTAAAAGCGAGAAGTCTACATACATTCTACATCGCCCATCCCCCTTCCTAACCATTAAAACATTTGAGACCTAGCACGGATAATGCATTTCTGATACAAAACCTGCATTGAGGAGCTTCTCCACCTCCTCCCTGATGGGATCCACCAACTTTATGGTGATGGTTCTCCTCTTCTGGCTGATGGGGAGAGTCTTGGAATCAAATTTCAAACGGTAGCACGCCATATCCACATCGATGCCTTGAATGTCCTCTGCACTCCAAGCGAAGACATTAATGTTCTTCTGGATGCACTCCCGCATCCTCTCCTGGTCCGCGGGGCTAGGACGCAGATTGACAACCCGGCGAATCCTACCGCGAATCCTTCGCAAGACTTCGGATCTGGTCGATTTCACACACTTTACTTCTCTTGTTGTTGATGGTTTAGTTGAATCCTTTGTATATGATGAAGTTTTGCTATTTTGTTAAATGTTTGTATGTAATCATGTCTATGTGATTGTATGTGGTCGTTATTTGCTTGAGTTGTGCCCGCATTTCCATCCGCCATCCATCCGTTCTTGCCGTTCTAGCAATTGCTAGAAGCGTGCACAGCGAAGAGGTGCTTACGATCCTCAAATCCTGGTTCTTACGCTTACCTACTCGTCCATCCGCCCAGTTAATCAGTGCATATTGGCCCGTGTAGTCTTCCATCCCGCCTGGTGAAGCATCGCATAGCAGCGTTGCATAGGAGAAGTTGATAGCTTTTTATTTTCTGTTTCCGCAATATACCAAAACCCGCCTTAGTTAACTCCGACCAAAGGACTTCAATCTCAAGACCTCCTCAATATTAACTCACCCCTTACTGTGTTCCTTGAAGAGATCGATACTTGGGAAAGCCAACCATTTTATATTACTTGTGCGACTGGTACACTTGCCGTTACAACGCATCAAATTTTTGGCGCCGTTGCCGGGGAACACAGTCGTATGAGTTTTTGGAGAGGGAGATAATAGATCGAAGCCCTTTTCCATTTGTTCATTGCATGTTTAATTTTGCTTTAGTTGTTAGAATTTTTATTTTGCTTATTTCGCTTTGCCCTTTTCTGATTTTTGTTTTAGATAACAGATCCGTGCTATTCTTTATTTTGGTTGTGGAGCACTCTTTGGTAAATTTTCTTGTTCGCTATGTATTCTGTAGTCGAGTGCCATCTTTATGACGCTTTGCGCTGATGCATCGATGTCATGGCTGATTTGAAAGCCGAGCATTGTATTAGATGTTTGCTATGTCAAGGTGTAGGCCACATGGTGAAGGATTTCCCTCGCTTGTGCGAGCCTTCTACCCCTGAGGGCATGTGTGTAATAACCTCCCGTTCGCAAGAGACTATGGTGGACATGCCTACCAGGGTGTTGCCTGGCACATATACTGACATCACTCATCTGGCTTGCTCTTTACCCGTTGAGATTACGGAAGAATATCTCCCTACATACGGATACTTCATGGGTCCCTCGCTCCCTTTTTATGAGCTTCCTTTGAGTGAAGATGATCACTCTTGTGGTAGCCAGCAAAAAGAGGATCAGGAATCCATGGGCGCTCTTGTATGGGACACATAGATTAGTCCTGTTGATAGGATGGCATCTGAGACTGAGTTTGCGATGGGGCTTGCTCATTCAGTGCTTGATTATGAGAGCAGTTCCGCCCCTCCACAATTTTTGCCTGCGTGTGCTACTCCATTATTGTGTGAGTTGGCTGATGAGGCCGTATTTTTGGATGATTCGGTGCCTGAGGTTGCGCCAAAGTCGGATGAGGACTCTACTATCTCCGACAGAGAATGTGGATCTTCGGAACACTATGACGCACCCCGGTGGGATGAGGAATACCCTCTTTCTTATGTGGAGGTTTGCACCTCTTTATTGGATGAGGTCGTTCCCTTTACCACCGTGGACCTCGAGTTCTTGGATTCTCCACGATACGACTCGTATGATACCGATGATGATCTTTGCTCAGAACTCGCTGAGACTGATACCGGGATAACTCTCCTCTTTCTTGATTATTTTAGTTCTTCTCTTTTATTAGTGGTTCCCCTTCTCTATCTGAGCCTGTGCAGGCTGAGTCTCCATGGGTACACTAGGATGATGATGAGCCTGGTGTTCTTGCCGTTGCCATCACTTCCTACACGTCTATGGTTGATGACGCCTTGCTAGGCGAGGATATATTTTGTGATAAGATGAGCGAGTACCAGCGCTCCTTCTCTTCTTATTTCTTTTTTCCTCTACCTGTGTTGGGCAGGTATCATTATTTAGGTAGAGGGATAACTGTTTTATCGCCGTATAGGTACCCGTTCCCGCAACGGATATTAGACCAGTTACCTGTGCACTTTTCCTTTCATAGGCCCATTAGTTAGGACCTTTCAGATCTCGAATAAGTCGTGATGGGATGACAGTAACCCCAGTATTTATCTAGGAGTAGGATTCATTATTTAGTTCTTTTGTTTTGCAGTTTGTCCAAATAGCTTTGCTTGTCGTTTTATTTCTTCTTGCTTTAATGATTACTTGCGAGAGTTTTGTGTGCTTGTGCCTACTTCATGAAGCTTGCTTATTTCTTCTTGCTTTTATCTCCTTATTTTTTTATCTCTGTTGTGGCAGGACGAGGCTTCCCGGAGAAGATGACGCGAATCGGGCAGTTTTTCCAAAACGCATGGTTTGGGAAATAGTGCACGACTAAAACGCACGACCGTGCATTTTTTTATGTTTAAAAACGCACGTCGAGAGTTTTTTGACACATGCCGACACTGAACCTCGTGCGTCTGCCGCTAGCGCTCGCTTCGCCTCCATCTTCTCCGGCGAGATCCCGTCTTTCTCTTCCGTTTCTTGCCCCTTTTCTCCCCTCTTTCTCTTCCACTTTCCCTCCTCTTCAGCGCCATGGGTTACAAGAAGGTTATTAGCAAATTGCGTAGCTTTGGTGGTGCCTCTTCCTCTTCTTCGCGAGCTTCGATTCCGGTGGAGCCGAAAGATGCCCCGATTGATGCGGTGCACGCTGAAGATGAAGTGTGGATGCTCCATTTTGGGAGACTGAAATGATCGCTAGGTATGAACGCTTGGTCCAAAAACCCTTTTTGGATTTTCGCTTCATTTCGGACACGGAGCTTGCAGTCGTCGGTCGAAACCAGGAGGTGGATTAGTCACTCGACGTTGGTTAGTGGCGTCAGCTCTTCTCCATTGTGGAGACGGGATTCCGCGAACTCACGCTCGAATTCCTCTCCACCTTCCGCATTTTGGAACGATGCGACGCAGCTATGGGTGAGTCCACTGCGGTGGCATTTCGGATGAACTTGCGTCAGTACACTATTAGTGCGGGCATGCTTGCCGTCTATGTGGGGATTTACGCGATTGAAGAAGTCACGGAAACGGACGTTCTAGCCCGACCCTTTGAGTTCCCAACCGACGCTTCTCCCCACGCATTCTGGCAGGAGATCATCGGATTGCCGCAGCAGTATGAAGCGCGTTCTGCCAAGTCATCCCAGATCATTTCTCCCGCACTCCGCTATGTTCAGCATTTGATCTGGCACAGCATCAACGCCCGCTCGATGAGTCAGAACGTAGCGGGGTGGTCAGATCTGCTCTACCTCTACAGCATACATCATGGCATCCCTCTCCACCTAGGCCACGTTCTTGCGGATTACTTCCTCCACCAGGCCACGTACGTGCCCCTAAAAGCCATCAATGGTTCGCATTATATCACGTGAATTGCCAAAGGATTAGGAGTCTTTGACGCTTTGCCTGCCATGACTCCTGTTTCCTGCGGTGATTTTATTACTGCGGCCATGATGACCGCCTTCAGACTGGTGCGTCGTATTTCTTCTGGCGGTTCGTGGAGCTATGTCATTCGTACGGTGGGGCGTGAGCAGCCATCTAGGGCATATTCCGCTGATGCGGGGTCCTCTTCGGAGTCCCGCCGGTTCGACGATGTTGTTCCTGTTCATACCATGCCCTTGGGCCCTTCGACTTCTTTTGCCCATGCCCCGCATCGTAGGAAAATAGCGGAGGATTATCCCGACTTCTACAAGCGGCATGTGCAGATGGAGGAGCTGTTGCGCGAGCAGCATGGCATGATATCACACATTGTTGATTTTCTTCAAGTGCCCCTGCTCGAGCTTCGTCTTCTCGTGCCCGTACTCTGCCTCTGCCTTCTTCTGATCTACCTGAGTGATTGATGTTATTCTACTCGGATTGGGGTGTTTGCTATTCTTGTATCTTTGTTACTTGTTTTGACATTTTGTATACATTATTTTATTCAGCTGGGGATTCGTCCCCAGGGTGGTTTTTAGTTATTTTATTTGCATAATCTATCTTTCCTGTGCTATTGTGTTTAGTTTCATGTAATAGATGTGTGTGATATTATGTTTGGTACTAGCTCGCAAGTGTTGCTTAGCTTATATTATTTATACCTTGTTTTACGTTTTTATTTGAGCTATTTGGTAGGTGGCCTATCCATGGTGCGACGGGGCGAGCTAAAATTTTTGCAGGTTTGGCTTCATGCTTTCACGCCAATCGTCTGGTATGCTCATTTGCAGAGCATTAGGTAACCTCTTCCCCGAATTTACTTCATTGCTTTTATTGTAAAGCTTGTGATAGTTTGTTCAGTTTAATTCTGGTGGGGGAAAGTCACGCGTTACCTGTGCACAAGCACTACTTTCACTTGCATATCTCAAGAGTATTTTCACTTTCAGTTTTTTTATTATCATGTCCGCATTGTGCATCTACACTGCACGAGCGCGCACTTAAGCAAGCGCTCGACCCAAGTTTAATTTATTTCTTTTGTGTTAACTTTAAGATAGTGGTGCTGGCTTAGGATTTTAGGGTAGAGTAGTGTGAAACTCCTGCAGTGCTCCTAATCGAGTAGTCAATGTTTGTGTAGGAATAGTATAGATTCAATTTTTTCTGAATGCTTGTAGATTTACACTTTTCTGCATTTGTAAATAGTGTTTGTGTTGAGTACATTGGAAAATGTGTACCAGATTTGGAGAAGTCTCACCTAACTCAATGATATGCATCAAGTTGTATTTGATGTTATTTTGAGTTATCATGTGCAGGTTAAGAAAATGGAAAGGAAAATTTTCTAAGTACAAGTGTCGACACTTGGGAATGGCTGTGTCGACACCAAGGGCCAGATTATGTCGACACACAGAACTTGTGTCGACACACAGAAAATCTGTCGACAACGCTGTGTCGAAAACAAGGGCCAGATTGTGTCGACACACAGAACTTATGTCGACACACAAAAAATCTATCGACAACGCTGTGTCGACACTAAGGGCCAGATTGTGTCGACATCCAGAATTTGTGTCGACACATAGAAAATCTGTCGACAACGCTGTGTCGACACCAAGGGCCAGATTATGTCGATATCCAGAATTTGTGTCGACACACAGAAAATCTATCGACAATGCTGTGTCGACACTAAGGGCCAGACTTGTGTCGACATTATCAGGAGCTGTGTCGACACACAGAGAAGCTGTCTACACATTCCAGAATTCTGTCGACAATGATTGTGTCGATACACAGAATTGCATTGACACACACCAGAATTTTGTCAACAACAACTTTGTCAAGACAATGAGTGTTTGTGTCGACACACAGAAATTGTGTCGACACATTTCACAGAAGCTGTGTCGACAACAACAAAACTTGTATCGACACGTGGACTATGTGTGTCGACACATATGAAGAAATCAGTCGACATTCTCTGCTGCTAAGTCAAAGTTCAATGAAGGCTGAAGTAATGCAAGTAAAGACTTGACAGTTGTCATTACTGACATTGCTGTCATATCTGTCAGAGGTGTCAGAAGACATTTTGAAACCGGAACATCCGATTACCATGGATGAAGCCTATAAATTGATATGCTCTCTCAACAATCAAGTGTGAAGAAGAAAAGAGATAGAACAACAACTACAAGAACAACACTTACAGAACAGAGAAAAGTTAATCAAGCCAATCATTTATAATCTCTGAAGGATTGAGAATCCAAAAGAAGAGAAAGAAACAGTCAACAGATTATAGAGAGAGAAAAACAAGAAGGAGAAGTTCTCATCAAGTGAAGGCAGGTCCTGAACAGTCTGCCTGAAGAATTCAGATTAATTTCTGAAGGATTAAGATTGAAGATCAACTCCAACATCAAGAAGATCAACCCTACTGTGTTCAGATTCAAGAAGCTTTGAAGAAAGCTAAGTCAGGTTGATCCATAAGAAATCAGTTCTATCAAGAACTGATCAAGAAGCATTCAATCAATTCTCTCTCCATCTAGTTGAAGATATCAATAACTTTTCATCATTAATCTTTGTAGGATCTATACTAGATCTGAGTGTAGAAGATTTACATCTCTGAGTTGTAAGCCTAAATTATAAAGGCTGAGGTAGGGCTGTGTGCCTGAGGTAGGGGAATCTGTTCCCCGAGTTGTAGGCCTGTGAAAGAGGCTGAGGTATGGCTGTTGCCTGAGTTGTAGGAGTGGGGTGTCACTCTGAGTTGTAGGCCTGTGGAAGAGGCTGAGGTAGGGCTTGTGCCTGAACTGTAGGAGTGTGGATTCACTCTGAGTTGTAGGAACCATTCTTGGTTCTGAGCTATAAGATCTGCGGATCCGAGAAGAAGGAAGGAAGTTAGGCCGAATCTAGTACACTGCTAGATAGGCGAAGAGGGAAAGTGGATGTACCCATCATTTGGGGAACTACTATAAAACTGGTGTGCAATATGTAAATGCTGTGTATGTGAATGTTGTGTTGTATTTTCTGCTGAATACATTGCTAAACTAGATAGAATTATCTGCCTAAGTTAGAAAAAGAATTGAATCTATTCACCCCCCTCTAGGTGTTTAGAATATCTTGAAACCAATTCTTTCACGTGGTATCAGTGGGAGGTTACTCAAAGATTAGACCTAACAGTCGGAGTAGATCTCCAAGGCAGAAATATATTAGGCAAAATGGGTTCCATAGAGATTCATAAGGAGTTTGGTTCCATGAAGTTACCCATATGCAGAAAAGAAATTTTTGGCATATGGAAAGAAAGAGTTAGATTGTTTATGGAAGCTTCAGATCCAAGAATCTACATGACAGTCAAAGAAGGGCCATTCATCCCTATGAAAGTCTCAGTTCTTGATGAAAATCTCAGGACACCAAAGGAATATTCTGAAATGACAAAGGATGAGATCATCTTGGCTACAATGGATAAGAGATCACATAATATAATAGTCAGTTCCATAGATGATTCCACATTCCAAAATTTGATTCACTGTAAGACCTCCAAAGAAATGTGAGACACCCTTATTATCTACATGGAAAGTTCAGAAGAGGTGAGAGAAGACAGAAAGTCTATGCTGAATCAAGAATATGAAAGTTTTAGGCAATCTAAAACAGACAGCATAACTGAATGTTACAAGAAATTCTTCAGAATAGTTAATGAATTGATGTCATATGTAAGAGTATTCAGTACATATGAGTTAAATGATAAGTTTTTGAGATCATTGACTAAAGACTGGGACACTAAGATATGTGCCATTAGGGAAGTGGCTAGACTAGAAGAAATTTCACCTCCAACATTATTTGGCAAACTGCTTTCATATGTAATGCAGCTGATGGTCAGAAAAGAGGAGGAGAAAAGTAATAAAATTGAATCCAGAGATAAGTCAGTGACTTTCAAGACTGAAGCCATAAGAAAGGATAGGAGGATGTCTCCGTCACCTCCTAGGAAAGCTGCAGAAGTTGTTTCAGAAAGTTCAGACAGTCACACATCAGATAGTCCAAATTCTGATGAAGACTTAGCAGCTTTCTCAAGACAATTTCAAAGGTTTTTGAAGAAGAAAATGTGGAGATCCAAGCCATCATCCTCAAAATCCAAGCATGATTACTATAAGAAAAAGAAATCCTCTAGGAAGGACAAGCATAACTCTAAACCTAGTAAATTATCTTCAACTAAGATTGTTTGCTATTGCTGCAACAGGCCAGGACATGTGATAGCTGATTGTCCTGACAAAAGGAAAGAATCTAATGATAAGAAGAAACTAAAAAATAAGGGCAAGAAGGAGAAATCACTTGTTGCAAAGAAGCAAAAAAGTTGGTCTTATTCTTCATCATCAGATTCTGAGGCAGAAGCTGAAGCTGAAGCATATATAGGACTGTTGGCAACAGAAGAGGATGTAGAAGAGGCTGAATTCTTGAAGTGGCTGGATTCAGTAAATAAAATTGATGAAACATATTGTAAAGGACTGATGGCCTTGATAGAAGAAGATCAGTGTCAGGATCATCCTAGACCTAGTAAGGTAAACAATTCTTCAATAAATTCTGATTACTATACTGGTTCAGTATTAGAAGCATCTGCATCAAGAGATGTAGATGAATCTGAATCTGAAGGAGATGTTCATCAACTTATTGATGAATATGGTGACCTGCTGCAAGCACTTAAGAAAAGTAGAATCCTTAATAAAGCACAAGCCAAGGAGATTGCTGATCTTAAGCTGGCTGTATTAGATTCAAAAAAATTACTGGATCTAAAGATGAATGAAGTAGACAAACTAAAAAACATAACTGTTATTCAGATGGGTACTATTACATTCAAGAATGATCAAATCAAAAGTTTGGAAGTCATACTTCAGAAGGAAAAGGATCTGGTGGCTAAGTTCTTTAGGCCAAAAATAGTTTTACCTTTAATTGATGACTTTATTCCTAAAAAGGGTAGGACTGGATTGGGCTTTGAGGGAAATGCAAGGGCTGCCAATTCCAAAAGAAAAGGCAAAGCCCCAGTACAACCTCTAGCCTTCAAACCCCCCATTTCCTTCAGAAAAGTATGGCCACCAACTAATAGATATGATCATGATATTATACATGGTAATGGTAAGCCTAAAATTCTAAATGACAAGGGTGTAGCTCCAGCACTCAAGCAAAGAACTACTATACCAACAGTGTTAAGAACAGCTGACAACAATGCTGTTAAAACTGTACCTAAAAAGAGGTATAATAAATATGAATGTTGGTGCTGTGGTAAGATAGGGCATTATGCCATGGATTGCTGGCACAATAGCAGTGTCAGAAAGAATGCCAGCTTACCTGTGAGGAAGGCTGCTGGTAAGAATATCAAGTTTCATTCTAACATGAACCTAGAACCCAATAAAAATTGGGGTTCTAAGGTAAATTAATTTTATTTGTTGTAGGTGGGTCCAAGTTGTCATGCCCCTATATGGTACTTGGATAGTGGATGTTCCAGGCACATGACTGGAATAAGGAGAATGTTAAAGGACTATACTCCCATAGAGAATGGACCTAAAGTGATCTTTGGTGGATTAAAAAAAGAGGTCATAAAAGGGTTTGGTAATATTTCGTCTAGTTCTATAACAATCACTCAAGTGGCTTATCTAAAAGGTTCAAAACATAACTTGATAAGCATAAGTCAGTTAAGTGATCTTTGGTATGACATTTCATTTATTAAGAATGAGTGTCAGATCAAAAGGACAAGTGATCAGAAGGTGATCTTGTCTGGTTATAGAAAAGGGAATATTTATTGTTTAAATTTTGATTATGAAAACATGAACTCTCCTATATGTTTAGTTGTAGATGAGAAAGCATCTCAGTGTGTCCAATGGCACAAGAGGCTAGCTCATTTGAACTATAAGACTATAGACCAGCTCTATAGTTTAGAGTTAGTGAGGAATGGTCCTCAGTTTAAGTGCATAAAAGAGGGTATATGCTCAGCTTATCAAAAAGGCAAGCAGACCAAATCCTCTTTTCATAGTCTTGATACCAAAGACTCTGTGAGGTGTTTGTACCTCTTGCATATGGATGTATTTGGTCCTATGCCAGTTCATAGTTTAGGTAGGAAAGTCTATACTTTTGTGGTAGTAGATAACTATTCTAGATATGCATGGGTTTTCTTTTTGAGGCAGAAATCTGAAACCCCTACTGTCTTTCATAACTTTGTTAAACAAATTTAGAATGAATATAACAATTCAGTGGTCAAAATCAGAAGTGACCATAGAACTGAATTTCAGTCTGAGTGTATGACAAGGTTTTGTGAAGAACTAGGGATTCATCAGGAATTCTCCTCACCTAGAACACCTCAACAAAATGGTATTGCTGAAAGAAAGAATAAAACTCTCATTGAGGCTGGTAGAACTCTACTCTGGGACACTTAACTCCCAGAATATTTCTGTGCTGAGGTAGTAAATACTGCTTGTCATGTTCTCAATAGAGCATCTATAACTAAGAACCACAAAAAGACTCCCTATGAGATTATGAAGGGCAGAAAACCAAACATATCCTACTTTAGGATCTTTGGTAGCAGGTGTTATGTGCTTAACACTGGCAAGTCTCACCTAACTAAGTTTGCTGCCAAATACCAAGATGGGGTATTTGTTGGGTACAGTAACAATAGTAAGGCATATAGGGTCTACAACTTGACTACACAAGTTGTAGAAGAATCAGTTCATGTAGTGTTTGATGAATCTGAGCTAATTAACAGTCAGTTGTCTACCAATTATTGTATCTCAACAGGTTTAAAAGAAAGGTTGGACATGCTGACCATTAATGAATACCAAACTACAAGGCAGGATGTGGAAAATGATGGTTGCTGTCCAGGGAGTACAAGGTCCACAAGCTGACATTGAAGACAATGAAGTTCAGCCTGGTGAAGAAATTGAAGAAGTTCAAATTGCTGATAGAATGTCTCCAGCAATAAGGAATCTAAAGGATCATCCTGCACACCAAATCATTGGTGATCCCAGACATGGTGTGCAAACTAGAAGCAAACACATGAACACAGTGCTTTGCTCCAGTTTCTTGTCACAGTTGGAACCAAAAAGATTTGAAGAAGCCATACAAGACTCCAACTGGATTGATGCAATGTAGGAGGAGATGAATCAATTCACAAGGTGTAAAGTATGGGAGATGGTTCCAAAACCAAAGGATCATAACATTATTGAGACAAGGTGGATCTATAGGAACAAACTGGATGAAAATGGCATAATAGTGAAGAACAAAGCAAGACTGGTTGCCAAAGGGTATAAACAGGAAGAGGACATTGACTTTGATCAGACTTTTTCCCCAGTGGCAAGGTTGGAAGAAATAAGGCTATTCCTTGCCTTTGCTGCTTTCCAAGGTTTCAAAGTATACCAAATGGATGTCAAGTTAGCTTTCCTAAATGGTAATTTGAAAGAAGAAGTCTATATTCATCAGCCCTCAGGTTTTGTTGATCCATTTTATCCTAATTTTGTTTATCGACTTAAGAAGGCCTTATATGGTTTGAAACAAGCCCCTAGGGCTTGGTATGAAACATTGTCTACTTTACTCATTGAAAATAAATTTTCAAGGGGGAAAATAAATAAGACTTTATTCCTTAGGGAGTCAAAGGATAAGATGATCCTAGTACAGATTTATGTTGATGACATAATCTTTGGATCTACAGAAAACAACCTTTGTAGGAAGTTTGCAAAACTTATGCAAGGGAAGTTTGAGATGAGCAGTATGGGTGAGCTCAAATTCTTCTTGGGACTCCAAGTAAGACAGACTGATGAGGGTTTTGTTGAAACCGGAAATCCGGTCTCATGTGGAGTTCGACCCTTGGGGAAGGGGTGACCGCGCACCTACTACCCTCAAGCGAATGATCTAGGCACAAGACTAGGAACACGAGGGATAGACCCAAGGTCTCAGCGTGGAGAACCCGCCGCATACCCGGAAGACTAACTAACTCTTCCCCTCCCAAGCCAAGGGCTGAGCTAAGGCACCTTCGGAGGGCTCTCTTGGCCGACCGGAACATCCAAGGAGGATCTCGAGATCCACTCCAAACTAGAGGTGCCACCTCGGGTCTATGTAAAATGCTCCCCGCCTGCCTTACTATTGGCGCCAAACCGCCCAGCAGCCTTACTCTACGCAGCCCCAATTGGGCCGCCAATAGCGGAACTCCGCTACTCTGAAAGGATGGCAACGGGCCATCAGGGGCTTCCCGGCATCTATACCTCGGGGCCTACACGGGGGGTGCGGTTCACAAACACACCGCTCGCCCAAGACAGGAGGAGTAAACTACATTCACAGAGTATCAGAGATATAAAAGAATATTACAGGAATATAAATTCCATACTCGGCACGCAGGCTGGAAATATAAACAAAAAGGCCTTTGAGGGCCAGCACAAGTTTGGGCTTAAGCCCGCTACTCCCCGCATGGTACTGCAACACCTGTACGCCAACGTCTCGACGAGCGGCGGCCAACTAGTCATCGGTCGGCTAATATAAGCGGGCCAAACATATTGCGCACACCCCCTTTTATGGGGCTTGTGGCGTGCATTCCCTGCAAGCGGCTAAATAAACAACTTCCTCGGAGTCTTCTCCGGGAACCCCAGAACATCACCAATCCGGCTCACACGTCCGGATGAGCTTCACACATCATGCCTAAACCCGTACTCACGCTTCCGGGTACTAATGCAATTAACTGCGGGGACGTACACGTCAACCCGTCGGGGAGCTCCCTTCCCCCCACCTGTTGGTGGAGTGGGGCTTCCGTGCGAATATGGAAACTGAAGGCTTCACATGCCCAAGTTGAAACATTGTTACCCTTGTCGCGTGTTTGGCGGCGGGGACGGGAGAGGAGCTCCGAGTCGATCCTACTGTATGCGGTCGCGTCGGCATTCGACCTCCTCTCCAGGCCGAGCCTTGCTCCAGGCCGAGCCTTGCTCCAGGCCGAGACTCGCTCCAGGCCGAGCCTCGCTCCAGGCCGAGCCTCGCTCCAGGCCGAGCTTGCCGCCGGGAGAAGGGGAGGTCGAGGTGTGCTGCTCCAGGTCGGGAAAAATAGTGGATCGGCCGGGGCACTCCAGGCGGCTGGAAAAAGATGGAGATCGGTGGTGGCCGTGCTGCTTCAGGTCGGGAAAAAGGTAGTGGGGCCGGGTGCGCTGCCTTGCCGACGACGAGTGAGAGGGAATGACGAAGGGGCGGCGGCGGCTGCCCTGCTTGGCCGAGGGTGAGAGAAGGAGGGGCGGGCGGCCCCTTGCTGCTCCAGGCCGAGGATGAGAGAAGGAGGGGGCGGCGGCGGCACTGCTTTGCCGGCGACGGGAGAGAGCGGGAATGGCGGCGGCGACAGCTGCCCTGCTTGGCCGAGGGTGAGAGAAGGAGGGGGCGGGCGGCCCATTGCTGCTCCAGGCCGAGGATGAGAGAGGGATGGGGGGAGGATGCGCTGTCTTGCCGGCGACGGGAGCGGGAAATGGGGGGGGGGGGGGGCGGCGGCGGCGGCCCTGCTTGGCCGAACCCTAGCGGGGGAAAATCTCCCCCGATCTCCTCCTCTCTTTCTTTTTTTATTTCCCTCTCTCTCTCTGCTGTGTCCCCTTCTCCCGAGCCCCCCTTTTCCTTTAACTTATCACAAAAAATATATAATACATATATTATATATTATCTACATTATCATATAATATATAGTATATATATATATATTTTGTATATAAATTAAGAACCCATGCGCATAGAACCTTCGCACGCACGCACGCACGAGGACCCGTACATCTTCGAACGGGGTCGCACCAACTCGTCGCCCATAACACGCCCCTAGGCTGACATTTGGGGAGGATCCCACTCGCCCGGCTACGGGGTTGTACACAATCCCCGCTCTTTTCGAGCTTGACACAAGCTCGGAAAGAATCATCCAACCCAACGTATCCGGCGAGTGGGAGCCGACCCAAAAAAAAGTTTGAGAGAAACTGAAATCTGCGCTTAGAGCAGCGATCTCTCCACGACCTTTCTGATCTTTTTGAATCACTCGATACCCTTTGGCTCACTGCTATCGAATTGACCTTATACCAATACTTACAACAAGTATACAATTTCTCGTGATATCGTGAAACAACAAAGTCGTATCTTCTGTATCCTCTTGTACACGCTGAGCTAATCCTTTCCCCCCAGGTGTGCCTACAGCCCTGCCAGCTAGTGAGAGCCTGACAGCGAGTCTACCCAGGGCCGAGCAGCACTCGGGGTCCCTTACCCCCCAGGTGTGCCTTCAGCCCCGCCAGTTAGTGGGAGCCTGACAGCGAGTCTACCCGGGGCTGAGCATCACTCGGGGTCCTGCAAAATATCCAAACTCTCTCTCCAAAATATCCAAACTCTCTCCCTTACCCCCCAGGTGTGCCTACAGCCCTGCCAGCTAGTGGGAGCCTGACAGCGAGTCTACCCGGGGCCGAGCAATACTCGGGGTCCTGCGAAAAACTCTCCAAGAACCAACTCTTTCCCCCCAGGTGTGCCTACAGCCCTGCCAGCTAATGAGAGCCTGACAACGAGTCTACCCTGGGTCCACTACTACCGCCATCGAGTGACTTCCGGCCCTGCCAGCTAGGTGAGAGCCTGACAGCGGGATCTGCTCGAGGCCCACGGATGACACCGAGTGACTTCCGGACCTGCCAGCTAGGTGAAAGCCTGACAGCGGGATCTGCTCGAGGCCCACGGATGACACCGAGTGACGTCCGGCCCTGCCAGCTAGGTGAGAGCCTGGCAGCGGGATCTGCTCGGGGTCCAAAACAACCGCCATCGAGTGACTTCCGGCCCTGCCAGCTAGGTGGGAGCCTGGCAGCAGGATCTTCTCGAGGCTAGGGATGACACCGAGTGACTTCCGGCCCTGCCAGCTAGGTGGGAGCCTGGCAGCGGGATCTCCTCGGGGTCCAAACTCATTCCATCGAGTGACTTCCGGCCCTGCCAGCTAGGTGGGAGCCTGGCAGCGGGATCTTCTCGAGGCTAGGGATGACACCGAGTGACTTCCGGCCCTGCCAGCTAGGTGGGAGCCTGGCAGCGGGATCTCCTCGGGGTCAAAACTCATTCCAATCCTCTGTGCAAGCTGGCTATGGCAATTCTGGGGGGGGGGGGGGAGAAAAAGAAGTTCATTATACCAAATTGTGTTGCTTACAGGTGCTTAAGGAAAAAACCTCTTCAGGTCGTCTCCACTCCAGGTGAGACTCAGGGTCTCGCCCTCTACATTTTGGAGCCGATAACCCCCTGACCTCAAAGCTTCCTTCACAATGAATGGCCCCTCCCAGCTGGGGTTGAGCTTTCCAACGGATGCTGACCTCCCTGCCGCGTCCACCTTCTTCAGCACCAGGTCTCCTTCCGCGAACTGCTTGATCCAGACATGCTTGTCAAAGTACTTTGCCATCCTCCTCTTGACCTCCTCCTGTCGGACGGCCGAAAGGTCCCTCAACTCTTCAACCATGTCAAGGGAGAGTCTCAGCTCCCCCTTGTTCTCGGCTCGCCATTCCTCTCGGCCCTCCCTGGCTGCCCCGACTCGCGGCGTTTGGACTTCAAATTCTACGGGGAGCACCGCCTCGCACCCATGGGAGAGCTTGAAGGGGGTCTCCCCCGTGGCCGTGTTTGGGGTGGTTCTTAGGGCCCAAAGTACCGCGGGGAGCTGCTCCACCCAGCTCCCCCTCAAGTTTTCCACCTTTTTCTTGAGGAGATTGACGATGATCTTGTTCGCGGCTTCCACCTGCCCGTTGCTCCTGGGGTGGTGGACCGAGGCTAACCTGAGGTCGATTCCAAGTTGGTCGCAGAAGCTGATGAACTCGGCACTGGCGAACTGGGGTCCGTTGTCGGTGACGATGGCCTGGAGCAGCCCATGGCGACAGATGATCTCCCCCCAGACAAAGTTCCTGATTACCTGGGAGGTCACCTTGGCCAACGCCTTCACCTCCATCCACTTCGAGAAGTAGTCGATCATCACCAGGAGGAACCTTCTATGACCGCTGGCCTGGGGAAACGGCCCAACCAAATCCATTCCCCAGATTGCAAAGGGCCAGGAGGCCGTGATGCTCTTGAGCTGTTGGGCCGGCTGTTGCTGGAGGGGGGCAAACAGCTGGCACTTATGACATCTCCTTGCGAACTCCGCGGTATCTCGGCCTAGGGTGGGCCAGAAATATCCTTGCCTGATTATCCTCCCCTCCAGGGTCCGACTCCCAAAATGACTCCCCCATTCCCCGGAGTGGACTTCTTCTAAGATCCTCTGCGCCTCACCCTCGGCTACGCAGCGAGCCAGCATCCCGGAGAGGGTCTTCCTGTATAGCTGCCCGTCTTTAAGGAGGTAGTAAGCGGACTTGTGTCTCAGCTTCTTCCTGTCTACTCCCTCCGGATACTCTCCCGTGGAGAGGAAAACTACTACCAGATCCATCCACGAAGGCTGCTGATCGATCTCCATGAGCTCCCCCTCCTCGATGGAGGGACGGAACAGGTCGGTGATGGTGCCCCCTACCCGGGGGCCATGCTTTGCTAGCTGGTCGGCCTGGTCATTCTCTCCCCTTGGCACGTGTCGGATTGAGAAGGTCTGGAAGGTCCCTATGACCCCATTTACTTTGGCTAGGTATAATTTCAGGGCGGGCTCCCTTGCTTCGAACTCCCCGTTGATCTGGGAAGCTACCACCATGGAGTCGGTTAGGACCTCCACATCCAGCACCCCCAACTCCCTGGCCAGGCGCAGCCCCGCTATCACTGCTTCGTACTCGGCCTGGTTGTTGGTAATGGGAAAATGCACCACCACCATCTGCTCAATCTGAGTCCCTTGAGGGCTCTCCAGAACCACTCCTACTCCAAGAGAATGCCTTCCTGAGGCTCCATCCACCCTTACCTTCCAAGGAGTTGGGCGGGTGAGCTCCTCCTCCGCTACTTCTACCACGTAGTCGGCCATCGCCTGAGCTTTGATCGAGAGCCGCGGAATGAAGGAGACATCGAACTCGCTTAGCTCCACCGACCATTTGGCCAGCCGACCTGAATGCTCCACCCTCTCGAAGATGTTGCGGAGAGGATGGTCGGTCACCACCCGAATTGAGTGCGCCTGGAAGTACGGTCGCAGCCGCCGAGCCGAGATGATTAGTGCGAATGCAAGCTTCTCAAAGATTGGATACCGGAGCTCGGCCTTCCTCAGGACCTGGCTGACGTAATAGACAGGGAGCTGTCTCTTCCCCTCTTCTCGAACCAAGACGGAGCTCAGAGCCTCCGCCCCGACCCCGAGATATAAGAACTAATACTCACCCTCCTTTGGCCCTTGGAGCAGCGGAGCCTGTGTCAACCGCGCCTTGAGGGCCTGGAATGCCTCCTCGTATTCCTCGGTCCATTCGAACCTCTGACCTCCCCTCAGCGTTTTGAAGAAGGGGGAGCACTTCTCCCCTGCCCGAGAAAGGAAGCGACTCAGCCCTGCTAGCTTCCCCGTCAACCGTTGGACCTCCTTTGCATTTCGTGGGGACCCCAGCTCCAAGATAGCCTTGACCTTGTCTGGATTCGGCTCGACCCCCGTGGGGGTGAGGAGATGCCCCAGGAACTTCCCTCGGCCGGCCCCGAAGACACACTTAAGGGGATTCAACCGCATCTTGTATCTGCGCAGGGTGGCGAAGGTCTCCTCTAAGTCCCGGAGGTGGGAGTCCACATCCCGGCTTTTGATCATGAGGTCGTCCACGTACACTTCCAAGTTCCTCCCCCTTTGCTCCTTGAAGACCCTATCCATCATTTTTTGGTAGGTGTCCCCAGCGTTCTTCAGCCCGAATGGCATCATCTTGTAGCAGTAGCATCCATCCCCTGTGATGAATGAGACATCCTTGATGTCCGGGGGGTGCATCCTGATCTGATGGTAACCTGAAAAGGCATCTAAAAAACTCATTTCAAAAAAGCCGACGGCTGAGTCAACCAGCGCGTCGATCCGAGGCAAAGGATAACAGTCCTTAGGACGAGCTTTATTAAGAAGGGAAAAATCGATACACAACCGCCAGCGGCTGTCTCCTTTTTTGACCATCACAACGTTGGAGACCCAGCCGGGGTACTGAATTTCGGACACGAAGCCAGCTTTGAGAAGCTTCGCCACCTCCTCCCTGATGGGTTCCGCCAGCTTGTCCGCTGTGGATCTCTTTTTCTGCTGGACGGGGCGTGTCCCCGGGTCCAAGTTGAGGCGGTGGCAGGCCACATCCGCGTCAACCCCCGGCATCTCTGCGGCGTTCCAGGCGAAGATGTCCACGTTCTTCTGGATGCACTCCAGCATCCTGCCCTGGTCCTCCGGGGTCAGCCCTCCGTTGACGCGGATCTTCTCCATCCTTCCTCCCCGGGTGAGCACCTCCATCTCCACCACTTCTTCCGCCGCCTCCAGCCTGGATCGCTCCCCCCATCCTTCGGCGTCCCCTTCCTCCGGAACGGGGACCTCTACCTCCATCTCCCCTCCCACGGCCCTTACTTCAGCCACTTCCTCCAAATCTTCCCCTGCCGCCTTCTCTGCGCAGTCCTTCACCTCCAGCGCCTCCCCTCCTACTTCCTGCTCGGCTTCCTCCATTCTCCGCCCCATCTCCTCGGCTCCCTCTTGCCAAGAGATGACGTTCACCGCGGTGACGTAGCACTCCCGCGCCACCTTTGGGTCTCCGCTAACCCTGACCTGCACCCCCTCAGCGTTGAACTTCAGGCACTGATGGAATGATGAGGGGACGCAGCGGAAGGCGCTGATCAGGGGCCTCCCGAAGATTGCGCTGTAGCTGTTGGGGGCGTCCACAATGACGAACTTGCATTTTCGGGACTGCCCCCCCAAGGTGACATGGAGGCCGACTCCTCCCTCTACTTCCTTCCTCTCTCCCGAGAACCCGAACAAGGGCCCATCCGAGGCCAACACCCTCTTCGCCTCCACCTGCATTGCGTCAAATGCCTTTTTTAAGACGATGTTCACGGATCTCCCATTGTCCACGAGGATACGAGAGACAGTGAAATTCTCGATGGCGGCCTTGATGACCAGCGCATCACAGAACGGATCCTCGTGGTCGGGCATATCACTTCTGGAGAAGGTGATCCTCTCCTCTGGCGGCGGGGTTTGGGACGTAGAGGCGACGCTCCGCCGGTACATGGTGTGGAGGCTCGCCTTGCGGGAAGCCTCGATCCCTACTCCCCCGTGGATCACTCCGATCCCTCCTCGGGTCCCGACATCAACCCGGTCCTCGCAACGATCCTCCTCTGCTCGAGGCAGGACCTCCTCGATCCTCACTTCTTGTCGCGCCTCCTCCTGCTGCTGCTGCCGTCCCCTGTTCCCTCTCATCTCCAAGAATTCCGGGCACGTGGCTGTTGCGTGCCCTTCTTCCTGATAGAAGTCACAATAGGGCAGCTCCACCCTGAACTCCCTTCTCCTCCTTCTCATGATCCCCCTCCTTGCTCCCAAAGCTATGGCCATGGCCTCCTCCTGATCGGGGAGCCGGGGCCGGTGACCCTGCCTCCAACCTGGTGGGTGGAACTGATCCTGCCTCCCCTGATAGTGACCCCTTCCGAAGTACCCTCTCTGTGGCCCCTGCCCCTGCCACTCTGGTCTCCAACCCAGCCGACGGTCGGGCTCCTGACTCCCCCACCCCAGCTGCTGTCCTTGGAGCTGCCTCTGCTCCCTCTGCCTGGGCTCCCCTCTTCTCTCCTCCTGCACCCTTCCTCCCTTCGACTCCTTCTCTTCCTCGGTGGCCCATCTGGCTAGCTTCCTTGCGAACTCCGGATTCGACGCCTCCCCTCGACCTCTCTCGCCACCCTCTCCATCAGCTCCTCGTAAGAGAGGGGGGGAATTCTCTTCAGCTCCATGCAGAAGAAACCCTGCTGCAGGCCCAGGGTGAAGGCCATCATCAAACTGTGGCCCGGCATCTCCTGGACCTGGGTAACCTCCTCCTTAAACCGATCAACATAGCTCCCCAACGTCTCGTTCACCCTCTGCTTTATGTGGAACAGGGACTCAGACTCCTTCTTCCTCTTCTTCGAGGTAGTGAACCTCAACATGAACCCTCGGCGCAAGTCTTCGAAGCAATAGATGGAACTAGCCGGCAGCTGGTGGAACCACTCCCTTGCCTTCTCTCGGAGGGTGATGGAGAAGAGACGGCACTTGAATCCGTCTGACATCTGACGGATGGAGACCACGTCTTCGAACCATTGGACGTGCTGGACCGGGTCTCCCTTCCCGGTGTAGTAAGACATCTCGGGCTACCTGAACCCTTCTGGCACTAGTGCTGAGGAGACCAGCTCGCTGAATGGACTGCCTCCCCCCACTGGGCGAGCCGGCGAATATCGCGGTCCCAGCTCGCCGAACCTGCCCCTGCTTGCCGAGCCGGGGAAAAGCTCGCGCCCCGAGAGCTCGCCCCCTCGGCCTTCCTCGGCAACTTCCTTTCCAGCTCGCCGGCCAGGGGCGTCCTCGCCCAGGGAGGGGACGGCCGCGATCTGGACTGCCGGAGTCGAGCACTCGGCCCGCACGCCGAGTGCGATCTTGACGAGATCCAGCACCTCGTTCCTGAAGTCTTCAAACATTCCCACTGTTGCGAGAGGCGGAGGGGGCGGCGAGTTCTGCCTGTCGGATCCTTGTCCTCCCGTCATTGAGCTCGCCGAAGCTTTTCTGCACTGGCCACTCTCCACGCTCACCGCACCAAGATGTTGAAACCGGAAATCTGGTCTCATGTGGAGTTCGACCCTTGGGGAAGGGGTGACCGCGCACCTACTACCCTCAAGCGAACGATCTAGGCACAAGACTAGGAACACGAGGGACAGACCCAAGGTCTCAGCGTGGAGGACCCGCCGCATACCCGGAAGACTAACTAACTCTTCCCCTCCCAAGCCAAGGGCTGAGCTAAGGCACCTTCGGAGGGCTCTCTTGGCCGACCGGAACATCCAAGGAGGATCTCGAGATCCACTCCCAAACTAGAGGTGCCACCTCGGGTCTATGTAAAATGCTCCCCGCCTGCTTTACTATTGGCGCCAAACCGCCCAGCAGCCCTACTCTACGCAGCCCCAATTGGGCCGCCAATAGCGGAACTCCGCTACTCTGAAAGGATGGCAACGGGCCATCAGGGGCTTCCCGGCATCTATACCTCGGGGCCCACACAGGGGGAGCGGTTCACGAACACACCGCTCGCCCAAGACAGAAGGAGTAAACTACATTCGCAGAGTATCAGAGATATAAAAGAATATTACAAGAATATAAATTCCATACTCGGCACGCAACCCGGAAATATAAACAAAAAGGCCTTCGAGGGCCAGCACAAGTTTGGGCTTAAGCCCGCTACTCCCCGCATGGTACTGCAACACCTGTACGCCAACGTCTCGACGAGCGGCGGCCAACTAGTCATCGGTCGGCTAATATAAGCGGGCCAAACATATTGCGCACACCCCCTTTTATGGGGCTTGTGGCGCGCATTCCCTGCAAGCGGCTAAATAAACAACTTCCTCGGAGTCTTCTCCGGGAACCCCAGAACATCACCAATCCGGCTCACACGTCCGGATGGGCTTCACACAGCATGCCTAAACCCGTACTCATGCTTCCGGGTACTAATGTAATTAACTGCGGGGACGTACACGTCAACCCGTCGGGGAGCTCCCTTCCCCCCACCCGTTGGTGGAGAGGGGCTTCCGCACGAATATGGAAACTGAAGGCTTCACATGCCCAAGTTGAAACATTGTTACCCTTGTCGCGTGTTTGGCGGTGGGGACGGGAGAGGAGCTCCGAGTCGATCCTACTGCATGCAGTCGCGTCGGCGTTCGACCTCCTCTCCAGGCCGAGCCTTGCTCCAGGCCGAGCCTCGCTCCAGGCCGAGACTCGCTCCAGGCCGAGCCTCGCTCCAGGCCGAGCCTCGCTCCAGGCCGAGCTTGCCGCCGGGAGAAGGGGAGGTCGAGGTGTGCTGCTCCAGGTCGGGAAAAATAGTGGATCGGCCGGGGCGCTCCAGGCGGCTGGAAAAAGATGGAGATCGGTGGCGGCCGTGCTGCTTCAGGTCGGGAAAAAGGTAGTGGGGCCGGGTGCGCTGCCTTGCCTACGACGAGTGAGAGGGAATGAGGAAGGGGCGGCGGCGGCTGCCCTGCTTGGCCGAGGGTGAGAGAAGGAGGGGCGGGCGGCCCCTTGCTGCTCCAGGCCGAGGATGAGAGAAGGAGGGGGCGGCGGCGGCGCTGCTTTGCCGGCGACGGGAGAGAGCGGGAATGGCGGCGGCGGCGGCTGCCCTGCTTGGCCGAGGGTGAGAGAAGGAGGGGGCGGGCGGACCATTGCTGCTCCAGGCCGAGGATGAGAGAGGGATGGGGGGCGGCTGCGCTGTCTTGCCGGCGACGGGAGCGGGAAATGGGGGGGCGGCGGCGGCGGCCCTGCTTGGCCGAACCCTAGCGGGGGAAAATCTCCCCCGATCTCCTCCTCTCTTTCTTTTTTTATTTCCCTCTCTCTCTCTGTTGTGTCCCCTTCTCCCGAGCCCCCCTTTTCCTTTAACTTATCACAAAAAATATATAATACATATATTATATATTATCTACATTATCATATAATATATAGTATATATATATATTTTTTGTATATAAATTAAGAACCCATGTGCATAGAACCTTCGCACGCACGCACGCACGAGGACCCGTACGTCTTCGAACGGGGTCGCACCAACTCGTCGCCCATAACACGCCCCTAGGCTGACATTTGGGGAGGATCCCACTCGCCCGGCTACGAGGTTGTACAAGTTTGTCCATATCACAGTCTAAGTTCACCAAGGAGTTAATTAAGAAATATGGTATGGAGTCATCCACTACCATGAGAACTCCAATGGGGACAAGTATGCCTTTAGGTAAAGATGATGCAGGAAAACATGTAGATGAGTCTTTGTATAGAGGGATAATTGGCTCCCTCCTATACTTAACTGCTAGTAGACCAGACATTATGTATGCTACATGTGTCTGTGCTAGGTACCAAACAAGCCCTAAAGAATCACATTATACTACTGTTAAAAGAATATTGAGATATTTTATGGGCACACCTAGTCTTGGTCTTTGGTACCCTAAGAATAGAGACTTTCTACTGACTGGTTTTTCAGATGCAGACTTTGCAGGTTGCAAAGAAGATAGAAAGAGCACCACTGGTACATATCAGTTTCTAGGTGGTAGACTAGTATCATGGAGCAGTAAGAAGCAGACTAGTGTGACAATTTCCACTGCAGAGTCTGAGTATATTGTTGCAGGCAGCTGCTGTGCTCAGCTTCTATGGATTCAACATCAACTTGAGGGCTATGGTCTCAAGTTAAGTAGAACTCCACTATTTTGTGATTCTACAAGTGCTATTTCTATTGCTAAAAACCCTGTATCACATAGCAGAACAAAGCATATAGATATTAGATTTCACTTCATTAGAGAGCATGTTGAAAAAGAAGATATTTGTTTTTAATTTGTCACCACAAGTAATCAAATTGCTGACATGTTTACTAAACCATTAGATGAAACTAAGTTCAATTATTTCAAAATTGAATTAGGCATGTTAAACCTAGAGTAACTTAGTAATTCTGACTAAGTAAATGAATGTTGACATATAGAAGTTTATGTCGACACAAAAGGAAATTTGTGTCGACATATAGTAGTTTGTGTCGACACTTAAGATAAGTTGTGTCGACACAACAAAATAGTGCTGACATAGTGGTGTCGACACTCAGAGGTTGGTGTCGACACATACAAGTTCTATCTTTTAGTTAGTTGTGTCGACACATAAAGAAGTTTGTGTCGACACACATATATTAGAGTTGACTAGTAAGAAGTCTGTGTCGACACATCACAAACTGTGTCGACACATAGTGTTGTCTGACTCTGTCTAGACATTAGAAGTCTGTGTCGACACAATCTCTATAGAGTCGACACATTAAGTATCAATTATCCCGCCTTTTGGCCTTCTGTGTTGACAAACCTATAAATAGGTCACAGAACAATTTTGTCGACTAAGCTCTCAACATTTTCGAGACCCAAACCTTGAGTCGACAAACCTTCATCTCTCTTCTCCTCAAATTTCTCGACATCAATGGAGCCAAAGTTGGAGAACAACATCAACGAAGGCTATGAGTTAGTTTGCAATGCCTTTGACAGTGCAGCGACTGAGAGTCAAGATGTAATAACCCTAATCCAAGAGAATGGTTTAGAATATCTAGTCTCTGAACCTACAAAGATCTGGAAGATAGAAATTCTTGAATTCTATACAAAAGCAACCTTGGATTCAACTGGCTTGAAGATTAAGTCATCAATTCAAGGCAGCAAGGTGAAACTTGCCCAAAAGCGAATGAGGAAAACACTTCAACTGCCCAAGACTCAGGAAGATGATGAAGTTACATCTTCAATGACTAAAGAAGCACTTCAATGGTGTGGCCTAGATTCCACCACTAAGATTGAATCATCAATGCAAAGGAAAGGAATGAACTCACACGGAAAATTTCTCTCAGAAATTGTGGGCAAAGTCATTCTCTGCAAACCAGGTGGACATGATAGGATCTCAGCCTACATGTTCAGCTTGATGACCAGGATTATTTTTAGAATCAAAACTAACTGGTCTGCAGTAGTTTTTGATAAGATCAAGGAAAGCCTGAAGAAACATAATCTAGGTAGAATTCTGAGTTTGTATTTGGCAATAACTATTCCTGAAGTGCTGAACCATACCACTGGATCTAGAATAAATCACATGAGAATGATGGATATGAAAATACTATCCAGGTTTGAAAGAGTTCTGACACAAGATGGTTCAACACCATAGAAACAACCACAACAAAAAAAGATAAAGATAACACCTAGGAATCCTGAATCTTCTAGTGATTCAGAAGAACAAGTAATCTTCAGTTCACATGAAGATCAATAAGAATCTATAAGGAAATCATCTGCTCCTACAAATGTAGATGATATTCAGATGCAGGGGGAGAATATTTCAGAAAGCACCATCCCACTAGATCAAGGTCAGGATGTGCCTCCTCTAGGGGGAGCCAATGAACCTTCCCAGTTCAGCAAGAGGTCTTGCCTCCAAAAAGTGCTCCTGAGAAAGAGCAGGCTGCTTTAGAGAGTGAAACATCCACTCAAACAATTCTTGAGGTAATAAAAGATATTAATCAATCAATACTAGATACTGAGCCAGATACATTAACTGTGCTTCTATCTGATGTTGAACAGACACATTATGACAACATCCTTGTACAGAATATATTAATGGATGATACATCTGCCTTAGATGATATTCCATCAAATATTCAAGCTACAGATATTCCTCCAGTTCAACAACAACAAGAATTTACTCTTGAGGAATTATTCCCAGATTTACAAGAAGTAAGAACTGAGGAAGTTTTGCCAATAACTAAGGGGGAGGAGCCAGGGACTCAGGGGGAGTTGCCAAGAACTGATAAGGTGCTTCCCTCAAGTCCAAAGGACACTGTGCATCTAGATAGTACTTCTGAATCTGATGATGGAGAAGCACAAAGAGCAAAGAGAAGAAAACTGATGGTTTTTAAGAAGAAAAGCTCAAATTATAAGAAAGCTTTACAAACAGCTTCACAACCCTCAGCTCCAACGATTGATTTCAGTTCACTGTTGGTTGCTCTTCAAATTAAAATGGATGAGCAAAGAGTAGCCATGGAAAGATATATGGATGAAAGCCATAAGGATCTTCAGTTCTCTTTGGCTCAAGATATAAAATCAATTAGATTTGAGGTAAACCAGAATAAGAAGGAGATGACAGATTGCTTCCATAAAGGAGGTAACACTGTAGTTTATCTGGTCAAACAGCAACAAGAGGCAAAGACACAAATTGATGACATAGTAGTAAAGCAAGAATATGTTCTTGAAAATCAGATTAGAATGAATGATAATCTTACTGAATCACATAATGTGATTGCAACTAAATTAAAGAATAGAACAACTGCATTAACTGAGGAAAGGGCTAAAGCAAAGTCAGAGTTTGATAAGAAACTTCAAGAAGATTTGGACACTTTCCAATCTGCACTTCAAGCCTCGCAGAAGATTATATCTGCTCAGCTACAAAAGTTTAAAGCCTATTATACAGAGGGAACAAATTATCTGGTTAATCAAATAAGGTTCCAAAAGAATGATCTCAGGTATCATATTGAAAGAGAAGTCATAAAGGGGGAGAGGTTGATAGTCAATGCTAGCTCAGAGCATGCCAAATGGATAACAAATGCTGTTAGAGCAACTATGGGATATCCACCCCTATGTGATGTTGACAATATAGTTGAGTCGGGAATTCAAGTTGTAGGAAATGAAGGGGGTCAGCAGGAAGTAGCTCAAATCATATATCCCCCTTCTAACTTTGAGGAAATTCAACACCTGGTTCACCAGATGTATAGTCCTCCAGAAGCTACTAAGAATGTTATCTTAGAGAAAGCGGAAATGTCAGAGGCAGTACTGAATAAAGAGCAAGAAGCTCAACTCTCAAAGAAAAGATTTAGAGAACAGGCTGAACTGAAGCCTGAATTTGAAAGGCGGAGTACAACCTCCAGAAATATTATACTCACTGTCTGGCAAGCTGTCAAAGACAAAATGCATGATAGAGGCAAGTGGTATTCTGAAGTTGAGTGGAATAAATATCTGCAAAGACAAGATGTTATTCAGCAGTTCAGAAGGAATCACAAGGCTGGGAGAATACATGCTACAGTAGTAGAACCCAGTAAATATTTTCCTAAGCCTTTTCACTATTTTGAAAGGCAAATAGTTAAGGCTGAAGAACAGAAGAAGAAGGATCTCAAAGGCAAGAAGCCAGCTGAAGATACTGAAGCTCCAATACAAGCAAAGATCCAGTCTAGAAATGGCATAGTGATCAAAGAGCCTGATCAGCTTTAGGATAGTTTGACTAGATTATAAAACATTGTAATTTTCAGTTTTAAACTCTATGTAATCTATTGTCAACAAACTATTGTGCAATTTAAACAAAACTATGATTCATGCTTGTTATGGTTATATCATATTCTATAATGATGTTATTTATATGTTTTGTTTGTATGATTCCCTGTCATGAATGATTATTCTACATCATATTGTTAATTTTATTATAAGTGATGTATATCATTGACTAAGGGTTATGACTTCTCTAAATAGGAGGAGATTGTTGGGTACATTGGAAAATATGTACCAGATTTGGAGAAGCCTCACCTAACTCAATGATATGCATCAAGTTGTATTTGATGTTATTTTGAGTTATCATGTGCAGGTTATGAAAATGGAAAGGAAAATTTTCTAAGTACAAGTGTCGACACTTGGGAATGGCTGTGTCGACACCAAGGGCCAGATTGTGTCGACACACAGAACTTGTGTCGAAACACAGAAAATCTGTCGACAACACTGTGTCGACACCAAGGGCTAGATTGTGTCGACACACATAACTTGTGTCGACATACAGAAAATTTGTCGACAACGCTGTGTCGACACCAAGTGCCAGATTGTGTCGACATCCAGAATTTGTGTCAACACACAGAAAATCTGTCGATAACGATGTGTCGACACCAAGGGCCAGATTGTGTCGACATCCAGAATTTGTGTCGACAAACAGAAAATCTGTCGACAATGCTGTGTCAACACTAAGGGCCAAACTTGTGTCAACATTATCAGGAGCTGTCTCGACACACAGAGAAGCTGTCTACACATTCCAGAATTCTGTCAACAACGACTGTGTCGATACACAGAACTTGTGTTGACACACACCAGAATTCTGTCGACACCAACTTTGTCAAGACAAGTAGTGTTTGTGTCGACACACAGAACTTTTGTCGACATATTCCACAGAAGCTGTGTCGACAACAACAAGACTTGTGTCGACACATGGACTATATGTGTCGACACATATGAAGAATTCATTCGACATTCTCTCCTGCTAAGTCAAAGTTCAATGAAGGCTAAAGTAATGCAAGTGAAGACTTGATAGTTGTCATTACTGACATTGCTGTCACATCTGTCAGAGGTGTCATAAGATAGTTTGAAACCGGAACAGCCGGTTACCATGGATGAAGGCTATAAATAGATATGCTCTCTCAACAGTCAAGTGTGAAGAAGAAAAGAGATAGAACAACAACTACAAGAACAACACTTATAGAACATAAAAAAGTTAATCAAACCAATCATTTATAATCTCTGAAGGATTGAGAATCCAGAAGAAGAGAAAGAAACAGTCAACAGATTGTAGAGAGAGAAAAACAAGAAGGAGAAGTTCTCATCAAGTGAAGGCAGATCCTGAACAGTCTACCTGAAGAATTCAGATTAATTTACGAAGGAGGAAGATTGAAGATCAACTCCAACATCAAGAAGATCAACCCTACTCTGTTCAGATTCAAGAAGCTTTTAAGAAAGCTAAGTCAGGTTGATCCATAAGAAATCAGTTCTATCAAGAACTGATCAAGAAGCATTCAATCAATTCTCTCTCCATCTGGTTGAAGATATCAACAACTTTTCATCATTAATCTTTGTAGGATTGTACTAGATCTGAGTGTAGGAGATTTACATCTCTGAGTTGTAAGCCTAAATTATAAAGGCTGAGGTAGGGCTGTGTGCCTGAGGTAGGGGAATCTATTCCTTGAGTTGTATGCCTGTGAAAGAGGCTGAGGTAGGGCTGTTTCCTGAGTTGTAGGAGTGGGGTGTCACTCTGAGTTGTAGGCCTGTGGAAGAGGCTGAGGTAGGGCTTGTGCCTAAACTGTAGGAGTGTGGATTCACTCTGAGTTGTAGGAACCATTCTTGGTTCTGAGCTGTAAGATCTGCGGATCCGAGAAGAAGGAAGGAAGTTAGGCCGAATTTAGTACACTTCCAGATAGGCGAAGGGGGAAAGTGGATGTACCCATCATTTGGAGAACCACTATAAAACTGGTGTGCAATCTGTGAATGTTGTGTATGTGAATGCTATGTTGTATTTTATGCTGAATACATTGCTAAACTAGATAGAATTATCTGCCTAAGTTAGAAAAAGAATTGAACTTATTCACCCCCGTCTAGGTGTTTAGAACATCTTGAAACCAATTCTTTCTGTTTGTACTACTCAAAATTGCTGAAGCTGGAGTAATCAAACGGTAGAGTAGGATTGTGTGTTGCCGCCACTAGCCTCGTATTGCTCGAGTCGGGAAGAAGGATTACATTTCTCGGGGTCTAAGAACTTGCCCCAAGCTACTTTCGAAGCAGTGGTGCATGGTTAGTCTACCGTGAGTGAGATGTAGGCCATCATTTTGGCCAGGTTGAGCTTTATACGCGTTCCTAACATCTTATCCTTGTTAGCCTATTTTGAGCCTACTCCTCCTGTTGATTTAGCCCCGCTCTGCAATCACCAAAGCCTAAAAAACATATCCCAGTTGTACACCCCTATCTCGAGCTATTATTATATTACTTCTTGCATTTGGTGTTGTTGTTGTGGTGCAGTTTTGTGTTTGTGAGATGGACTTTTCATGTTATTATGTGGCTGAATGTGAAATGAAAAAAAAAAACCAAAATTTTGAAAAAGAAAAGAAAAAAAAAGAAAAAAGAAAAGAGTTAGATATGAAAGAAGAAAAAGTTTAAAAGAAAATTTCATTTGAAATTTTGTGCCTATAGGCGGTGCTCGCACCCGTATGTCAAGTCCAAGTCTGGTGGTGTGGTGCACCTACTTGTTTTGTTAGCGAGAGGGTAGTCCTTTGTATGAGCTCATTTGGGTTGTGCGTAGCCTTCATGTGTATCCTTTTGTATCGTTTCCTATGCTTATACCCAAGCCCCATTATTTTTCCTAAAATCCTACGGATTCGCGCTTGAGTCGAACTAGCAGTGTGGAGAGAGTGTGAACGGGCGAGCGTTTGGTTCCCGACATTGGTGGATTCCTTTGGAGGTGATCCTGAGCCCCGATCTTTGGTAATGCTCACCTTAGTGGCCGTCCTACTTTCTTCCTACGCGTGACCAGACGATTCTCCAGCATTCCTATTTAGAGTAGCTACAATATTCATTTACGCCTGTCGAAAGCTATAAACTTCGTAGCAAAGTTAAAAAGTTTATCTATTATATTTTTTGTGCCCATGAGTATTTGATTTCTCGCTTTACTTTATTTTGAAATTTCTTAGCCAGCTCGCTGTTTTCGAGTCCACGGAGAGATGATTTGCTCGGGATGAGCAAATGTTTAAGTCTGGTGGTGTGATGAGTCCGATATTTATAGGGTTTTTCGGACTCATCTGGGCTTATTTTCTTGCATGTGCACTACGTTTTCAATTGGAAAAATTATATTTTTGTTTAGGACCTCACTTCACCATTAGTGCATTGTTTTTGGCCCAAGGGTGTGCAATTGCGCATTCTTTTATCGGGGGTAAGCATCTGGTGCTCCCCATTGTTATTTCTGTTGTTGTTGTATGTATTTTGTTGCTGGGAGCTTGTGCTCCAGCATGGTTTCATTGCTGTGTAGGTACTCAGGATGTCCCGAATTTCATTTTCAATTCTGTGTAAAATGCACGGTCGTGCGCTTTTGCCGGGCACGATTCCAGTTCAATCGTGCGTTTCACACAGCAATTCTGGGGACATCTGTTTCTGCCCGTGCGATTTGTTCCCGCACGGTTTCAGCCAAACCGTGCGAGAAGGAATCGCACGGCCTGTGCATTTTGCCTAGCTTTCCAGTGCTCTGTGGTTAATCATGCGTTTCCTTCACGCACGGGCAACATCGCCCGTGCGCGAGTAAAACACACGATTCCACTATATTCTCCTGCATTCTTGTGCTCTGTGTTTACCCGTATGAATTCCTTCACGCAGGGGCGGAATCGCCCGTGCGCGAGTAAAATCGCACGGGTCAACGCTTCTTCTTCCTCAAGCCTTATCTGCGCGTGAATATCGCACGGGTCACGCACGGTCGTGCACCAGACCGTGCGCGACCAATTTTCTCACTTTTTCTATTTAAGATGCAGATTTTCGGCCAGTAAGAGAAGAATCCAGATTTCAGACATTCCTCCGCCGTTTTAGGGCGAAACTCCGTTGTTTGACCTCCGCCCTTCATCTTGCACCAAGGAGAGAATCTCCGGCCATGCTCGCGAAGCCTATACCTTGCAGGTGCTTCCTCTCGGCCTCCTCCTTCATCCTTGAGCATCAAGAATGGTTTTATGTAGCTTTCTCCACCAAGCTAGAGAAGTTGTGCCATCCTCCACCGGCTCGTGACACGAAGTAGACGGGTTCATTGGGAGTGAGTGACAGCCTCCTCTACCCCGGATGCAGTAGAGGATTGAGATAGGACGCGGATTGATAAGCCGACGAATCCTACCGTGAATCCTTCGCAAGACTTCAGATCCGGTCGATTTCGCACACTTTAATTCTCTTGTTGTTGATGGTTTAGTTGAATCCTTTATATATGATGAAGTTTTGCTATTTTGTTAAACGTTCGTATGCAGTCATGTCTATGTGTTTGTATGTGTTCGTTATTTGCTTGATTTGCGCTCGCATTTCCATTTGCCATCCATCCGTTCTTACCGTTCTAGCAATTGCTAGAAGTGTGCACAGCGAAGAGGTGCTTACGACCCTCAAATCCTGGTTCTTACGCTTGCCTACTCGTCCATCCGCCCAGTGATTCGGTGCATAGCGACCCATGTAGTCTTCCATCCCTCCTCGCGAAGCATCGTACAGCGGCGTTGCATAGGAGTAGTCGATAGCTTTTTGTTTTCTGTTTCCGTAATATACCAAAACCACCTTAGTTAACTCCGACCAAAGGACTTCATTCTCAAGTCCTCCTCGATATTAACTCCCCCCTTACTGTGTTCCTTGAAGAGATCGATACTTGGGAAAGCCACCCATTTTATATTACTTGTGCGACCGGTACACTTGTCGTTACAACGCATCACTTGCCAACTACTGGATGTCTGGTGTGGAGAATATTCACAAAGAGAATGGAAACCGAACTAGTAGTCCAATGAGGCAAGTATACCTATTGAAATGTAGCTAGGGGACACAAGTGTCGTATTAAAATCCGGGAAATGTTGAGTAATCTTACTCACACAAAAACTATTATCTTATCAAAGATACTTTTGGGGTTGTTAACTAAATTAAAAGAAGAGACTACTAGCATAAAGAAAAAACACACTTGCACTTGAACAGAAAGGCCTCAACTAGCGATTAAAATGAGGTGTTGAACATTGTTAGAGAAAAGCACTCGATCGAGAATCACCTCGGCTAAAGTTGATTAAACAAATGCGATAATAAACCCCAACTTAATAAGGTAAAGGAAATTGACCGTGGAGGTTCCTAAAGCATGAACACGCTTCTCTCTAAGCTGTGCCCACCTGAGTTTAGGAAGATCCGACCGAACTCTCGTCCAAATCGGAGACCTATAGCTCGCTTTACGTTGTGAACCCCACTAGTGGAATTCACTCCAATTCGGGAGATTTAACGTTTGACTCTCTCGAGGGGTTCGTGTAACTCTATTTACTCTTGAGTGTATACTTCAAACTACGAGCCTCTCGGATAGCTAAGAATGAAAACGGATATGGAAATTATATATTGATGATATAACTCCAAACAAGATTAATCAAGAGTAAATAAAGGTCTAAACTCTAAAAAGAAAAAGTAAAATTAAAGCATCATAACTTAATCAACTCGAACCTCAGATCATCAAGATTGAGTACAAGGAGGATTAGTTAATCATGGAGAAATGGAGGAAGAGAGATGAGTAGGAGTGCATTGAAACAAAATAGAAACAAGTTAGAGTAAACAAACTTTTTATTAAATCAAACAAGGAGCTTACAACTTGAAATAAACGATATTACACTTGCAGGAAATGAAAACTAAGCTAGCATTAACATTAAGCTACTAAAGCAATTACAAAAACTAATAAAAAAGAGTGAACTATGCTAGGATTAAAAAGCTTAAAATGAGGAGGGAGAGGAGAAGCATGAAAAACTACAAGAAAACAAAATGGCAACACCTCCCCTCTCACTCCAAAACTGCTTTTGGACACAAGGGGATGTCTGAATTTATAGAAACTTTACGGGTCGGTCACGCCCCCTATCACGCCCGGGTAGGGCATGTCAGGGGGCGTGTTATGTATGGGTTAACATCGGGAGCTGAATTCTGACGGAAATGATGATTTCTTTTGTACATCGGTGGACACGCCCAAGGACATGCCCGTGTCGGGTGGGCGTGTAAGGCACGTCAAGCTTCGATCATTGGTCGAAAATCCATCAAATGCCGGAAATTGCGGAACACGCCTGTGGACACGCCCATGTAGGGAGGGTGTGTCAGTACTGTTGATGTGCAGCGACGGGAAATCTTTAAATGTGGCAGCAGGCTTCGGGAAGAGGGTGACACGCCTAGTGACACGCCCATGGAGGGCGTGTCAGGGGGGGCGTGTCAGGGGGTTTTGCTCGGGATTTGGGCTCAGGCAGCAAACTTCCTCGGGATCGGGTTACACGCCCGCTGACACGCCTAGGGAGGGCGTGTAAGGGGGCATGTCCAGTCATTTTGGCCGAAAGCTGAGGAAACCTGCAAAAATAAGAGAAAACATTAGTGGTATTAAACTATATTTAAAACGAGGTTAAAATAAAACAATACAAACTTGATTTCTATATTAAAGACTAGTAATAACCCTAGTAGTTTCGACTACAAAGTGTACTATCAAATTCCCCCAAGCTTAAACTTTGCTTGTCCCCAAGCAAAAAATATAAAAACTAGTTAACGTAAAAGTGACTAATCAGGAAAATTCTAATTATGCTAACACAAGTACAATGCGAAATTCTAAGTAGGGAGAAGTTGAAACCTAAACAAAAAACAATTACTTAAATATGGTTTAACAATTTATAAGCATCCAAAATTTTAACAAAATTCTTTAAATAAATTTAAGCAAAGCAACAAAATGAAAAAGTGCATTGAGTTGTTACTGGATACAAGAGACACATTATAACTAAATCAATCAAATAATAAAAATCTAAATTTAAATCCAAAATTTTACTATTTTACTTTTCTTCTTTACTTAGCTAAAAAAATAAAATTCAAAAACATGAATCAAAAGGACTTATTAGGATCGAAATATTTGGTTTAGGATTATTATTAGGAGTTAAATTCAAAGATAAACAATGAGGCTTTAAAATCACATTAAAACAAAATAAAGAGTTTCAAAAAGTTTAATCATAAATAAAAAAAATTTCTTTCTTTTTTTTCTTTTAATTTTCTTTAATTAACTTTTTATATTTTTCTTTCTTTTCTGTTTTTTTCAAAACAAAATAAAGGCCATAAATAATTTATTTTTTCATTTTGAAATTGGCCAAACAAAAGTAAATACTTCTTTTGAGCATACTTTTTCAGAAAGATCTCCAAATAAAAATCACAAAAAACCCTATCATAATCATGAAAAATTTTAATGAAACTCAAAAGGTTAGTTTGATTAGATAGGTTGGAAAAATTTAGCTTTGGTGAAAATGAAATGATAAGTGAAGCTATCAATTGAAACCAAAAAAGGCTCAAAAGCGGCTAACTAGGGATAAAAATTTTAGGTTTGCAAGAAGGCTTAAACGAAAACAAAAACGGCATAAATCATTTTCATGTTTTTAAATTTATCTAAAGCATAAGCTTTGAAAATTTTTAAAAAGAAAATCCTAGATAATAAATAAAGACTAATGAAATTATCTTGAAAATAGAAATAATTATCGACTTGGATCCTTCACATCTAATAGGCTAATCAAAAGTTGATATTTCAAAAATTATCCAAAAATGAGAAGGAAAATAGTGGATGAAATATTTTTAAGAAAGTAACGAGAATAAGGAACAAAAACCATAATAAAAATGCGAGTTTTAGAAAAATGTTTCTCGTTAACATGTTACCGTGAATTAGAAACACAGTAAGGCCAACATTTTACTTGTGCAACATAATTAGAAAGATTGATTAGAAATATTATAATTAGCTAAGTCGTTATAAAGAATATTGAGAAAAACAGAAGAAAAATAAGGGGTAGTATTGAGATACCAAAATCGGTTTAAACTAAATAACATATATATATTTTTTATTTTGAAATATTCTCTTTTTTGGATTTTTAAGAAATTCTCTTTTTTTGTATTTTTAAGATATATATAAATTTTTTGATTTTGATTTTTTTAAAGGAAACAAAATAAAGACAAGAGAAGGAGGAAATCCTGCCCCCAAGCTTAAAATAGACATTGTCCTCAATGGAGAAAGGAGGGGTATGAGAGAGAGAAGTTAAACAGAAATGAAAGTACAAAATTGAAAAACAGGTACTTCCCCGGATTTATGCGCCGCGAATGTTGATTGATGGCGCTCCCCCATGCTTGGGCATTGGAATTTCTTGAAATGTCTTCATTGGACTTCGTGATGGATTCAACAACGTTGGAGCAAGCGATCTCAAAAGCTCAGCTTGTCGGAGCCGTCCGGGGAAAAAAATGTAAAATAAAGAAAACAAAAAAAATAACTTGGGTTGCCTCCCAATACCGCCCTTTTTTAAAATGTCATTTGAGCTCGACACAACAAAATAATATTGTCCAAAAATAATTTGTACAAAATAATATTTAATGTTTTAAACAAAAATAATTAGTCTTAAGTTAGTTAGAGTTTGGATCATGTAAAATAAAATTAACACAGTTTGGACTGACATCACCCCAGAAATAAAGTTTAAGATGCTGACCATTCACTTTGAACTCACCCTTATCAGGGTGTGAAATTAAAATCGTGTCATATGAAAAGACTTCTTTAATAATAAACGGCCCAGACCATCGTGATTTTAACTTGCCCGAAAATAAACGTAATCGTGAATTATATAAAAGAACTTGGTCGCCAGGCTTGAAGGTTTTTTGGTGCCTTAAGTGTTTATCATGAAAATGTTTCATCTGCTCTTTATAAAATTTGTTATTTTCGTATGCATAAGAGCGCCACTCGTCGATCTCGTTAAGTGGCATGATTTTCCATAGACCAGCCGATATGTTGTACAACCGGTGGCGGTTTTGTACGTTGTTTGGTAGGCCAATAGAGCATCATCTTATTTTGTTGACCAGTCTTTTCTAAAGGTGGATACAGTTTTTTCTAAAATTCCTTTAAGCTCTCTGTTCACTACTTCGACTTGTCCATTAGTTTGGGGGTGGTAGGCAGTTGAAAGCTTATGCGTAACGACGTATTTAATAAGAATTTTTGAAATCTGCGCGTTACAAAAATGTGATCCCTTATCGCTAATGATGGCTCGTGGCATATCGAATCGAGAAAATAAATTTTTTCAAAAATGTAATAACAACTCGAGCGTCGTTAGTAGGAAGAGCTTGGGCTTCAGCCCATCGTGAAACATAATCTACAACACCTAAAATATATTTATTCCTGAAGCTAGAAGAAAGGGGTCCAACAAAATCAATTCCCTAGAGGTCGAAAAATTCGCACTCAAGGAAATAATTTTGCGGCATTTCATTTTTATTGGAAATATTTCCCAACCGTTGGCAACTATCACACCTACTCACAAAGGCTTGCACGTCTTTAAATACGCTAGGCCAGTAAAAACCCGCGCAAAACACTTTGTGGGTGGTGCGAGTAGCTTGATAGTGACCACCAGTCAGTCCTTCATGCAAATGTTTTAAAATATCTAATACTTCTTCAAAAGAGACACTTCTCTTTATCACTTGGTCCGCACAGCCTAGGAAAAGATGCGGGTCCTCCTAAAAATAATTCTTCAACTCAGAAAAGAATTTCTTCTTTTGCTGAGAGAACTCTTTCGAGAGGACATGAGCCACTAAATAGATGGTGATGTGTGCAAACCAAGGAGAAGGGGATGTGTTAATTAAAAGCAGCTTATCATCAGGGAAGAAATCATTAAAAGATTTTTCGTCTAATTTTTCATATATAAGTATTATCTAATCTTGAGAGATGCTCGGCGGCCAAATTCTCGGCACCTCGCTAATCACGGATTTCTAAGTCAAACTCCTGGAGGAGTAAGATCCAGCGAATCAGGCGCGGCTTGGCATTCATCTTAGCAAGAAGATACTTGAGGGCCGAGTGGTCCATAAGAATGATAATTTTGGAAATTGTGATAAATGAACGGAATTTATCAAAAGCGAAAACGACAGCTAAAAGCTCATTCTCGGTTGTGCTATAATTCTCTTGTTCTGATGTAAGTGTTTTACTTGCATAATAGATGGGGTGGAAGTTTTTAGCTATTCGTTGTCCTAGTACGACTCCCATCGTGAAACTACTCGCATCGCTCATAATTTCAAAGGGAAGGTCCCACACCGGAGATATCATAATAGGGGCATTAGTTAACTTTTCCTTTATTAATTCAAAGCCAGGTAGACAAAGGTCATCAAAAATAAACGGGGCATCTTTTTCCAAAAGAAGAGTAAGGGGTTTGATAATTTTGGAGAATTCTTTTATGAAGAGGCGGTAGAAGACAGCGTGTCCTAGGAAACTTCTTATAGCTTTGACGTTCGTAGGCGGCGGTAACATCTCGATAACTTCTAATGAAGGAGATTCAGATTCTGAGGATGATGTTAACTCTATAATTGACAAGTATGGAGAACATCTTGAAGCATTCAAGAAGTGCAAGCTCCTTGCCAAGAGACGGGCAAAAGAGCTCCTTAGTATTAGGAGCAAGTGTGAAGGCCAAGAAAAGGCTCTCAATGATATGGCTGCACAATCAGCCAAGCTCAAGGAGATCATTGATATGCAGTCTATAGTAAGAATCTCAAATGAGAAACTTATGTAGAAACTTGAAGATGATCTCCAAAATGAGAAATTGCTGGTAACCAAGTTTTCTAAGCCAAACACTGTGCTTCCCTTAATTGACACCCACCTTAACCATGTGGGTAAGAAAGGGTTAGGATTTAAGGGACCTGCTAGACCTCCCAATCCAAAAGGAAAGGGAAAGGGGAAGGCCCCAGTAGCGCCTCTAGCCTCATTGCCTCCAATTTCTTTTCAGAAAGTCTTGTTGCCTTCTAACAGGTATGACCATAAAAGTTGGTATGGTCACTAGGAGAATGGCAGATCCACTAGTATTGACAAATATGGCCATTGCCAAGGTGGAAGATATAGCCATGTGAGGGCCCTTAAGGCTGCCCATGAGGAAAATCAAATGGCCCATCATGGACCATTTGTTTTTGTTGCCTCAACCCCAAAACCCAAGGATAATGCTGCTGCAAGAAATCTAAGTCATCCAGCAAAAGTAGTGACTCAAGGTGAGTCTTCTGGAAAGGCTGTGTTGAAGTATTAGACCGGGCGGCTTAGCGGTCTGATCCAGCGGTTTGTAGACCGGGCGGCTTAGCGGTCTGATGCAGCGGTTTGTAGACCGGGCGGTCTATCGGTCTACCTCTGCGGCCTGTTCTACCCTGATGGAGTTGCCGAGCGGTTAGCCCATCTGTCTAACCGCGCGGCCTATGCGGTCTCCATTATTCTAGCCGCTCAGTACTGTAAATGTTTAGTCCCACATTGTTTGTATACTCTCTTCCTTATCTCCTCCATTCTATATAAGGGAGGCCATACCTTTGTAAATGATATCTTTTTTGGATAATAAAATTTCAATTATTCAAAAGTTTGTTCGCTTGTTCTCTACTTTTCGCTTCTTGTCTCTACTTTCTAACATGGTATCAGAGGACACGGTCATTTCCTCTTGATTCTGTGCGCCCTCTGTTGTTCGCGACTTCTTTTCCGCGCTCTGCGACTTGATTCGCGGCTTGCCCTCTCTTCTATCCGCGCGGCTTGTTTCTATCCGCGCGGCTTGTTTTTTGTCCGCCAACCTGTTCGCGCGGCTTGCCCCTTCTTGGTTCTCTTCTCCTGCTTCTCTTTATCGCAGCGACCTGTTTCGTTGTCGCCGCGCTCCTTGTTCTTTCTTGCCTCTCCGACTTCCTAGTCGTTGCGGTCTGTCCCTGTCCGCGTGTGTGTTGTCTCTCTACTCGCGGTTTGCTGCTGTGATCTGCCTGACCGTGCGGGTTGTTCCTTTCTCACCCGCATCTTGGTCGCGGTCGCCAGCTCTTCTCCTCTTTTTCTGTTCGCTCGGGCTTCTCAGTTTGTGCGACTTCTTCCCCGCAGTGCCTTTGACCGCCTTCTAGCCGCTGCTGTGATCTGCCTGACCGTGCGGGTTGTCTCTTTCTTACCCGCATCTTGGTCGCGGTCACCTGCTCTTCTCCTCTCTTCTGTTCGCTCGGCCTTTTCAGTCCGCGCGACCTCTTCCCCGCCGTGCCTCTTTCTAGCCGCTCCTGTTCGCGCGGCCTCCTCTGTTTTCTAACCGCTCCTGTTCGTGCGGCTTCTTCTGCTTCCGGGTTCTATGACTACCTCCGGTCTCACCACTACTCCTGCATCTCCTTCTCCTCCTCCTCCTTCGGGCAACCTTGGCACCCTTTCCAAGCTTGTGGGCTCCAACTATCCCGATTGGAGCGTCTCTTTCACCTTTCTCCTTCGTTCTCAACGCAAGCGTCATCACCTCACCGATGACCCTCCTCCTCGCACCTCTCCTGAGTTTGATGACTGGGATGCGAGTGATGCTCTTGTTCGCACCTGGCTGGCCAACAGCCTTTCTGATGAGTGCCTTCCCGTCATTCGCCATGATGAGACGGTCAAGGCCGCATGGCTTCACCTCGCTGCTCTCTATTCTAAGGGGGGCCAGACGTCCCGCATTTATACTCTCTATGCGGACCTCTTCGCCCGCCCTTCCATGTCCCCAGCTGCGGCTTATCAGCAGGTTCAGGCTCTTGGGGCTGAAATCCTCCAGAATCGCCCCTTCTCCGCGGACTTGGCCGACCAGCACAAACACTTCCAGGAACTCCTGGTTGTTTGTTATCTTCTTCGTCTTCCCGACTCTTATGATATGATCCGCCAGCAGATCTTGGGTGAGGCGGAATCTCCTACTTTGGATGCCACTGCGGCTCGCATTGCCGTCGTTACTTCGCTCCTCCAGTGGCCTCTGTTGGCCTCCCCCCCTCCCAGGACTCCTTTGCTCACCAAGCTCAGCGGGGGGGGGGGGGGGGGCCCGAGTGGCCGTGGCTCCTCTGGCGGACGGGGTTCCTCCCGGTTCTTCTGCTCTCACTGTGGTCGTACTGGCCATACTGTTGACCGCTGCTGGCAGAAACATCCTCATCTTCGCCCTTCCGGTGATGCTCCTTCGGCCTCCGCCTCTTCTAGGCCGTCTGCCTCTGTGGCCACGACGTCAGGTAGTGCCCACGTCGTTACCCAAGGTAAATGGCTGATTGACTCCGGTGCCACCAATCATATGACGGGCAACCCTCATTGCTTCTCCCGTCTTGAGACCCATGACCGCTTACCCCCAGTTCGTGTGGCGGATGGTTCCCCGTCTCCGGTTCATGGGACGGGCATGGTTCAACTCACTCCATCGCTTTGCTTAGAGGATACCCTCTATGTCCCGAAGTTCCCGTGCAATTTGTTATCCGTTACTACTTTATGCCGGCAACTTCAGTGCTCCGTTTTATTCACTCCCACTACTTGTTCTTTTCAGGACCCGAGGACCCAGCAGACGATTGCTACTGGGACTGAGAGCGGCGGCCTCTACTTCCTCGACGATGTTTCAGCTCTTTCTGCCTACTCCTCCTCCACCGATCTCCTTCAGTGGCATCTTCGTCTTGGACATCCTCCTCCTCGGCTTATTCGTCAGCTTCTGCCCCACTTACCTCCCACCAGTTCTCCGCTCAACTGTGATGCGTGTCAGCTTGGCAAACATCATCGCTCCTCCTTCCCACCGAAGCAAGGCCGTGGCTCCTCTCGCATTTTTGATCTTATTCATTCTGATGTATGGGGTCCTGCTCCTACCCTCACAGTTGGTCGGGGCAGTTCCTATTTTGTCACTTTTATCGATGATTTTACTCGATGTACCTGGGTGTATCTCTTAAAGGATCGCTCTGAACTATTTTCTGTTTGGCAATCTTTTTACTTTATGATTAAGACTCAATTTGCTATTTCTATTAAAGTCTTACGTTCTGATAATGCCAAGGAATATCTGTCTCATGAGTTCTCCGCGTTCTTTCACCAACACGGCCTCATTCATCAAACGACTTGCGTTTACACCTCCCAACAGAATGGGGTGGCGGAACGTAAAAACCGTCACCTGCTTGATGTTGCGCGTACTCTCATGACGCAGATGCACGTCCCTCGCTCCTACTGGGGCTACGCTGTGCTCCTCGCTTGCTATCTCATTAATCGCATTCCCTCCACGGTTCTCCACGGCCGGACTCCCTTCTCCCTTCTCTACCCCCACCAGGAACCTTTTCCTCTTCCTCTCCGTGTCTTTGGCTGTACGGCCTTTGTTCACGCTCCCTCCGCTACCCGCGACAAGCTTTCCCCCCGTTCCACCAAGTGTGTCTTTTTGGGGTACTCTACCACTCAAAAAGGCTATTGCTGCTTTGACCCCCTTCTCCGCAAGCAGTTTGTCTCCGCAGATGTGACTTTTTTCGAAAATGCTTCCTACTTCTCTCCTTCCTCTTCTCTTCCTTCTGATATCTCCATTCCTTCCACACCTCTCCACGTTTTCCCACCTTCGTCTCCTCCTCCACCCACTCCTTCCCAGTCCGTCTCCCCACCCACCCCTCCACCCTCCTCTCCGCTGCCGTCTCTCTCTAGTCCCGGGCCAGCCTTCTCCGCCACGGACGCTCCGGTCGCTGACGCTCCCATCGCTGACACTCCCGATGATCTGGATGTTCCCATTGCCCTTCGTAAAGGGGTGCGGGCGTGTACTCAACACCCGCTCACGGCTGTTGTTTCTTATGATCAGCTTTCTTCTTCTCGCAGGTGTTTTGCCTTGGCTATCTCTGCTACTTCTACTCCCCGTACCTACCAGGAGGCTCTCGCTCTCCCTCATTGGAAGTCTGCCATGGATGAGGAGATGGCTACTCTCACTGAACGGGGTACCTGGACCCTGGTTCCTCCTCCAGTGGGCACTGATGTGGTTGGCTGTCGCTGGGTCTTTGTTGTGAAGTTTCGCCCCGACGGCACTGTGGATCGCTACAAGGCCCGGCTGGTGGCCAAGGGCTTTACTCAGACTTATGGCGTTGATTACTTTGATACCTTCTCTCCGGTTGCTCGCCTCAGCACCATCCGGGTTCTCTTTTCTGTGGCTGTTAACCGGGCTTGGGCTATTTCCCAGCTTGATGTGAAGAATGCCTTTCTCTATGGCGATCTTCAGGAGGACGTCTATATGGAGCAACCTCCTGGGTATGTTGCTCAGGGGGCGACACGTGTCTGTCATTTGAAGAAGGCCATTTATGGCCTAAAGCAGAGCCCTCGGGCATGGTTCGAAAAATTCAGTGGTATTGTGGCAACCATCGGCTTTCAAAGGAGTTCGGTCGATCACTCCTTATTCATTCGCAAAACGGCCTCGGGACTGGTGGTTTTGGCCGTATATGTGGATGATATTCTCCTTACTGGTGATGACCGAGATGGGGTGGACTTGACGAAGAAGCACCTCCGTCAGCACTTGGTCACGAAGGATATGGGCTCCCCAAAATACTTTTTGGGGATAGAAATCTCTCGGAAACCTGACTCCTTGGTTCTCTCTCAACGGAAGTATGCCCTTGATCTTCTTCGAGAAGCAGGCTTGACAGGTGCCAAACCAGCTCATCTTCCCATGGCTGTTGGAGAAGACAAAACGTGGACGGATGAATCACCTCCTCTATCTGATGTCACACGGTACAGACGTTTGGTAGGGAAACTCATCTATCTCACGGTGACTAGACCCGACATCGCCTATGCTGTAGGAAAGGTCAGTTAGTTTATGCAAGCTCCCAGGGAGTGTCATCTTCAGTCCGCCATGAAGATTTTAGAGTATATCAAAGCAGCACCGGGCAGAGGGTTACTCTTTCAGAAGAATGGCCATCTGAGGGTTGAGGCCTACTCAGACTCAAGTTACGCGGATGACAAAGGCGATCGTAAATCCACGTCAGGTTTTTGTACCTTTGTTGGCGGTAATCTCGTGAGTTGGAAGAGCAAGAAACAGTCTGTTGTTTCCAGATCCAGTGCCGAAGCAGAATACCGGAGTATGGCGTCAACTACGTGTGAGTTAAAGTGGTTGCGGGCTCTCATGCTTGACCTGGGCGAGGTATATGATTGTCCTCTCCATATGTTCTGTGACAACAAGGCCGCTATACACATATCCAGAAATCCGGTATTCCATGAGAGAACGAAGCATATAGAGGTTGACTGTCACTTCATTCGGGAGGAGATTTTGAAGAAACAGATTTGTACTCCTTTTGTCACCTCTGACAAGGAGTTGGCAGATATCTTCACCAAGCCGGTTTCTACTTCCTTCTTCCGCATTTGTGACAAGCTGGGCATGATTGATATCTATGCTCCAGCTTGAGAGGGAGTGTTGAAGTATTAGACCGGGCGGCTTAGCGGTCTGATCCAGCGGTTTGTAGACCGGGCGGCTTAGCGGTCTGATGCAGCGGTTTGTAGACCGGGCGGTCTATCGGTCTACCTCTGCGGCCTGTTCTATCCTGATGGAGTTGCCGAGCGGTTAGCCCATCTGTCTAACCGCGCGGCCTATGCGGTCTCCATTATTCTAGCCGCTCAGTACTGTAAATGTTTAGTCCCACATTGTTTGTATACTCTCTTTCTTATCTCCTCCATTCTATATAAGGGAGGCCATACCTTTGTAAATGATATCTTTTTTGGATAATAAAATTTCAATTATTCAAAAGTTTGTTCGCTTGTTCTCTACTTTTCGCTTCTTGTCTCTACTTTCTAACAGGCTGGAATGGTAGTTTTTGATGCTATCAGATGCATGTTAGTTGAAAAGAGACATGCAATTGGTGGCTCTCAGAAAAGACCAAAAAAGTCAATAGAAAGACTTATCTTAAGTCAAATGGCTACTGTAAGAAAACAGAAATATACAACATCACATCTTTCCACTGTTCAGGGAGAAGACAAGCTAAATGTTGGTCTTAAATAGAAAAAGGAGATATAATGTCCATGAGTGCTGGTGCTGTGGCAAAGTGGGTCACTATGTTGCAGATTACTGGCACAATCTTTTAGTGTCCAGAGGTAGCCAACCTGTCAGGAATACTGCAGGAAGGCATGCTTATTTTCAAGCTAATGTGAACATAAGACCCAATAGAAATTTAGGTCCTAAGGTGTGATGAATTGTGCTTTTCAGGATAGTTAAGTACCAATTCCCCTAAATGGTACTTGAATAGTGGATGTTCCAGGCACATGACTGGAACAATTGAGTTGTTGAAGGAATTAACTCCAGAAAAAATGGACCTAATGTCATCTTTGGAGGCTCTGATAAGGGAATAACCAGAGGTTATTGTAAGATCTCAAATGGCATAATCACATTCACAAAGGTAGCTTATGTGGTAGCATAAGCCAACTATGTGACCTTGGTTATGACATTTTCTTCCACAAGGATAAGTGCCACATCAAGAGGTTCATTGACCAAAGTGTCATCTTAATAGGCTCTAGGAGTGGGGATGCTTATTGTTTAAAATTTTCTAGCTTAGATAATAGTTCCCCTATATGCCTAGTTGCAAATGACAAAGTCTCATATTGTGTCCAATGGCATAAGACACTGGTTCATTTGAATTATAAGATCATTGGTCAGCTCTTCAATGATGAGCTAGTTAGAAATGGTCCCAAAATAAAATGCTCCAAGGAGGGTATCTGTGCTGCTTGCCAAAAGGGTAAGTAGACTAAGACCTCCTTCAAGAGCCTTAGGACTAAGGACTCAGTGAGATGCTTATATCTCCTGCAAATGGACTTGTTTGGTCCTAAGTCTGTTCATAGTCTATGTAGAAAGATCAATACCCTTGTGGTGGTTGATGACTATTGCAGGTTTGCTTGGGTGTTCTTCTTTAGGAGCAAGGATGAAACCATTGATGTCTTCATGAATTTTGTCCAACAGATTCAGAATGAACTTGCATGCTCTGTGGTCAAAATAAGAAGTGACCATTGAACTGAATTTCAGTCTGCTGCCATGAGTACTTTCTGTGAAGATTAAGGGATTCATTAAGAATTCTCCTCTCCAAGAACACCCCAACAAAATGGTTTAGCTGAGAGGAAAAATAGGACTCTCATAGAAGATGAGAGAACATTATTGAGTGACACTTATCTTCCCGAATATTTCTGGGCTGAGGCAGTTAACTAATGATTTTATAAGGTTTTTCGGACACATCTAGGCTAGGTTTCGCGCCTTTGCACTTCACTTTGAGTTCTATATCGTTCATATTTCATCTTGTCTATATTTCCATAGGAAATGCACACTTTGGCATGTGGTTCTGTATTTTTGTACTTTTATTTTTTATACTCCTGATTGTGCTTGTCTGGAATGTCTGCACATATCAGTGCTGGATTTAGGGGTCGTGTGATTGTTTCGGGGACGTTTTGAAGCAGGAATACTGCGCATGATCATCGGATATAGTGCGCACGACCACTGGTTGTGCGTCGATGATCGTGCACAATGTACCCTGATTTCCAGAATCTACCTGGGGTAATCGCACGACCACTAGACATAGTCGCACGACCACCGGTCATGCGCCACTGATCGTGTGCATTGATTCCTCTTTTCCTGGAGTTCCATCTGGGGTAATCGCACGACCATTGGACATAGTGCGCACGACCACCGGTCGTGCGCCATTGCTCGTGCATAGTACCCCAGTTCTTCTTCCTAATCTGCCATGCCAGTGCGCACGATCACTGGACATAGTGCACACGACCACTGGTCGTGCCCCCGTGATCGCGCGCATTGTTCAATTCTGCTTTCTATAAATATGCAGGTGCCGCCCTAATTTCGGGTGAGCGCGTTTTTCCTCTGTTGTTTATGTCTCCAAGGAGGGATTCCGCCGTCCTCCTTCAATCTCCACCCTAGGGAGGTGCTCCGGGCAAACTTTCACCGCCAAATCCAAGCCGGAGCTTCCTCTCGGCCTCCTCCTTCATCCTTGAGCTTCAAGAAGTGCTAGACCTAGCTATCTCCACCAAGATAGGAGAAGTTGTGTCATCCTCCACTGACTCGTGACATGAAGAAGATGGGCCATTGGAAGGTGGTGACATCCCTTCTCTACCCCGGACGTAGTTGAGGACCGAGCTTGGACGCGGATTGACAACCCGATGATTCCAACCGTGAATCCTCAACAAGACTTTGGATCCGGTCGATTTCGCACACTCTTTTCTTGTTTGGTTGTTGAATGTGTAGTTGAACTCTTGTATATGATGAAGTATGCTTAGTTTGTAAAACATTTATATACAATCATGTCTATGTGATTTTGTGTTTTCGTTATATTTGCTTGAGGTGCTCCATAGTCCATCCACCACCATCCACCCTTGCCGCACTAGCAATTGCTAGTGGCATGCGTAGCGAAGAGGTGATTTCCACCCTCATTCCGCCGTTCTAACCACCTCATCTGAAAGCCTACTCGTCCATCCGCCCAGCGATTCGGTGCATAGTGGCCCGACAAGTCTTCCATCCCGCCTTGCGAAGCATCGCATAGCGGCGTTGCATAGGAGTAGTTGTTAGATTTTTACTTTCTTTTCCCACAAATATCAAAACCCACCTTAGTTAAATCCGACCTAAGGTCTTCAATCTCAAGTCCTCCTCGAAATTAACTCCACCTTACTGTGTTCCTTGAGAGATCGATACTTGGGAAAACTCGCCCATTTTATATTACTTGTGCGACCGGTTCACTGCCGTGATCTTTAGCATCAAGTTTTTGGCGCCGTTGCCGGGGAATACAGTCGTGTGAGTTTCTGGAGAGGGAGAGTGAGATTGCTTTCTTTTCCTTTGTAAATCACTTTTGTTTTGTTCTATTTCTATTTTGCCTGCCTTTTTTTAAGTTTAGGCAATTGTAGTAAAATATTGTTGGATTTAGTAATTTGCACAATTTATTTCGAGTCTACTATTTCGACGCCTTGTGGGGATATTCGTATGCCCAATGTAGTTGGTGTGGAAAGCCCTCCCACGCTAGTCATGAATGCCCTACGAGAGATATTGAGCATAAGCCTCAGCGCACAATACATGAGATGCTGTATTCGTACAACCCTTCAAACACTGTGCCCCGAGCTTATGGTCAATCGTCCTCGCCACATACACCGTTCTCTTATTCCTCTCTGTCCCCACAAGGACCGCAGAGTAATGGGAGAAAGTGTTTGTATTGTCGTAGAACAGATCATGTCCTGAAGGATTGTGCCGAGTACCCCCGTGTTATGGAAGAGGATGATGAGCCGGACATCCGGATCATCCCGACTCCTACCATTGGTGGCACACCTTCATCATCTGGTTATGTGTCCCTGTCACCTTCATTTGTTGAAGGGAATTATGTGGACACAACCACCAGATGTGTGGCTGATCTATGCTTTGACGTGGCTGAGCCCATATCTCCTGTGCATACATCTCCAAGCATGCAGCCGATTCTTTGTGAGGAACCTGCACTTGACTTTTGTCCAAGCAAAGTTCTTCCGACTTTTGTGCATTCTACTTCAGTCGTCTCTGACGACATTTTCGAAGATGCAGTACTAGTTGAGGCTTGTGATACATGGATTGTTTCCACTCTCATGGAGGAGGACAACCTTCCCGGTGTCGAGGATTCTCCCTCTATACCAAAGGAGGAAGTCCAAGTCTTGGTGGAGGCCTCTATGGATCCGGTCGAGCCTTGTAGCATTGTCGACATTGCTGACGATATTTTTCTACCTCAGCCTTTAGGGAGTGAAACTGGGATCACTCCCCCGATTATTTCTTTATGTTCTTTGTCTCTTTTATTTCTTGATCCTCCTTCCTTATCTGAGCCTGTACAGGTTGAATCTCTGCGGGTAAGTTGGGTTTGCGTTGAGCCTTGCGCTCAGGCTGTCGATGAGTGCATCCTCTTGTGTGAGGAGGTTCCTACCTCCTTCACAGTGGAAGCCCCTGCCGTCACCTTCACCCCCAGCGAACTTGTGGTGGACGAAACCTTGCCAGGCAAGGACTTGTTTTGTGGTGAGATGAGTGAGGACCAGGCCTCCTCCTCATCCTATTTACTATTTCCTCTACCTGCGAGGAGCAGGTATGATTATTTACGCAGAGGGGCAACTGTTTTATCACCGTATCGGTACCCGTTATCGCAACGAATATTAGGCCAGTTACCTGTGCATTTTTCTTTTCATAGGCCCATTAGCTAGAACTATATAAAATTTAATAAGTCGTGCTGGGATGACAATAACCCGAGTACTTATCTTTAATTTTCTGCATTTTTATTTTTCATGTCTATTTTAGTTTTAGCATTTATTTTTGTATATTTTTCTTTTGTTTTTGCGGAGCTCACCCCTGCAGGTATTCATGGCAAATTGCATTGGCGGGGTTGTTATTCTTCATATGGCGGGCCTGCTTCAGGTTTCCACGCGTCTTCTGGTATGCTCACTGGCTGAGTATTGGGTAACCTCTTCCCTTAGCTCTTTATGATTTATTTTCTCTATCATATGCTGTGTAGTTTAGTTTAAATCTGGTGGAGAACCAATTTTAATACCTTTTGCACGTGCACATCTCATGTGCATACTAGAAGCTTTTATAGTTTTATTTTGATTAGTTCATTGTACTGCACACCACTGAACCCACTTGAGCGCGTGCTTAGCTATTAGTGTGCCGCGAGTTAAACTCATTTCTTCGTTAGATTTGGGAAAATTTTGGTGCTGGCTTAGGATTGTGAGACAGTAAAATGTTGACCTTGTTGTGTTTCTAGTCAACTGCTCTCGTCTCGTGTAGAAATTCGAGTAGATTTAATTTTTCTATATGCTTACGGTTTTATATTTTTCTATTTGCGTAAAGATCTTTTTATTCTACTCAAAAGTTGGTGAATCCGGTGTGAATAAAATGGTAGTATAGGAATGTGTGTAGCCGTCACTAGACTCATTTTGCTCGAGTCGGGAGGAAGGATCATCTTTCTCGGTGGCTAAGAACTTGCCCCAATATACTCTCGAAGCATGGGTATTTGGTTACTCTAGCGTAAGCGTGATGTAGGCCATCATTTTGGCCCGGTTGAGCTTTGTACCGTTCCTAACGTCATATCCTTGCAAGCCCCGTTGTGCCTACCCTTCTTTTGATTCAGCTCCACCTTCATTCACCAAAGCCTCATAACCAATCCTAGTCGCACACCCAAGTCGAGTTTAGTGTTTTATATTTTCATGTTGGGATGTGATGTGGTGTTATTATTTATGAAAATGTGGAAGTGCTCCTAAGTTTATATCTGCTGAATTGTGAAAATAAAATGAAGAAAAAGAAAAAAAAAGAAAAATATTTATAAAAAAAAAGTGAAAAGAAAAAGTTTAAATTGAAAATCTTTTTGGAAATGTGATTATATTTGGAGTAGGAGGTGCACTCACCCATATGTTAAAAGTTAAGTCTGGAGGTGTGGTGTACCTGCATATATTGTGGTTAGCGGTTGGATTCTTTTTAGGCTAGCTCATTTTGGTTAGGTGCATAGCCTGTTGGATCCCTAGTTTGATTTGGGCTAGGTTCACTAACTTAGGATGATGTGACCCAACATGTATAGCCAGGGTCAAAGTTATGTCCTAGAGTCTAGGCCAAATCCTCAGTAACAACATCTCATGGACAAGCCATCATCAGACTGCTAGAGACACAAGACTTAGAGTTTTTCCAGTGATTCAGAGATTTCTCAAGAAACTAAGTAAAATGAGTTCGACGTTCGTCAAACTCAGGTCGACGATAGTCGTTCTCAGCTCGATGATCTTAGAGATATTTTCTCTGAGCTGAGCTCGACGAACTTCAGTCACAGATCGACGAACCTTGGACTCCACCTTCAACATTCTAAGTCCAGACTGTTCTCTAAACTCAGGTCGACGAACCTAGTTCTCAGGTCGACGAACTTCATACTTTGCTCGATGATTTCTGGACTTCCACTTCAACTCTATTGCCAGAGGTTCACCAATTTTTCTCTAAGTCGAGAATCATTTTGAGCTCGACGAATTCAAGGTTCTCCAGACTTAGCTCGATGAACATTATTCTTTGGTCGACGAATCTTTGGACTACTACACCATTCTGTCGAGACTATGTTCTCTAGTCTCAGGTCGACGAACTAAGTTCTCTGCTCGACAAATTCTGGAACCAGAAGACTTATGTCGACACTTAGAGCATATGTCGACACCAACTAAGACGACACTAGAAGCACTTGTGTCGACACCCAGATCATCAGTCAACATTGTGGAAGGGCTGTGTCGACACCACACAGAAGACTTGTGTCGACACACAGAATATCAGTCAACACACAGAATATTTAACAACTCCAGAATAGTTGTTGAACTCCAGTCGACTAACACATTTACTAGCTCGACGAACTTCAGACACAGAATAGGAAAAAGAGACAGCAGTTCAGTTTCTAGCTCGACGATCATGGAACAAAGCTCGACGAACAGAAGTCATCTGGTCGACGAACACAATAACTCAGCTCGACGAACTGTGAACTCAGTTCGACGAATTTTGCTATCTGTTCGACGATTCCAGACTTAGTTATTTCCGGCCTTCTGTCCCCACTCTAATGCGATAATTCCTGAGTATTTATTGCTCAAACATTCTCTGAATGTATCCGTTAGAAGGAGCATTAATTATGATCTTCTCCAGGATTATTGTTTGCCGTTTTTCCATGGGACAGTTGGGGAAATAAATCAATGCCAATTATTCTCAAGGCTGTCAGCATTAATTACAGAGGCATTCAAATTTTTGAAAAAAAGAGAAGAAGAGAATAACGGAGACACAGACAGACAGACAGACTGATAGAATCAAGCATCATCGAGAAAGCTTCACACAGAGCACAACTTACTGAGAAGCATACAGAGACACAAAAAAAACATTCAGTCTTGAACAATCTGCTCTGTCAACAAGAAGCATTTTCTGATACACAGATGCTCTTGACCAGAAGCTCATCAGCACCTGAAGAAGAAGAACAACAATACCTATATCTAGAGTCTTCTTTCTTCAAGTACTCCAAGACACTTCAAAAGGACAACTTCAGTTCAATCTGTCAAAGAAGTTCCTGAAGATTATAGCTGGTCAAGGATTCAGTTTGAAGATCTATCACCATGAGGCTTAGCTCATGTTCTTCCCTGATTCATTCTACATCTCAGGGGGAGCCATAAGCTATAATCAAATCCACAAGTCTTCTCGGTTGTATATTGAGAAAGAGAGGACAGAATCATCTCTCACCCTCATGTTCTTGCTGTGCTTGTGATTTAGGTTTATTATTTTCTAGTTTATTAATTTCTGCACTTTTAATTTACATCAAAAGCTATAATAGTTGTTAATAATTTTTAAGCATACTCTATTCACCCCCCCCCCCTCTATAGTATTTCATTTCTAACTCTCACTTTCAATTGGTATCAGAGCAGGTTCCTTTGGTTGTACAAGTTAAATCTTGAACCAAAAGATCCTTTGTTAGATCTACGCTTTATTTTATTTTCATTTAAATTATAAACTCAGCATGGCACAGAATAAGGATTATGCAAGAACCAGACCTCCAGTTTGCAAACTTAATAGGTTTGCCATCTGGAAGGCAAGAATTAGGTTATACATGAATTCCATTGATGAAGACATCTACAATTCAATTTTGACAGGTCCCCCACAGGCATCTACATCTACAACATCTTCCAACAACAATGCAGTCCCACCACCTGAGTGGACTGAAGCGCAGAAGAAAGCAAAAATTTCAGATGCCAAAGCTATGAATATCCTGACACAAACTATGTCGGATGACATTTTCCAGAAGGTTGTTAAGTGCACCTCAGCAAAAGCCATTTGGGATTCCCTAAACCAAATGGTGGATAGATCAGCAGATGAGAGAAAGGATAGGAGATCAAATCTCATATCCCTATATGAGAACTTTAAGAAGGAGGAAGCTGAGACAGTTTCTGATATGTACAATAGTTTAAGCTCAATTATCAATGAGCTGAAAACCTTGGATTAGAACATCACTCTTACTGAAGTGAATGACAAGATCTTGATGTGCTTCCCAAGCTCATGGGATACAAGAATCTGGCCCATCAAGGAGGCCAGATGCTTGAATGAGATTTCAACTGAATCTCTATTAGGTAAACTGAAGTCATATGAACAGTTGATAAAGACCAGGGAGGCAGCTGAACAAAGAACACCTCCAGCATCCAGAAGAGAACAAAGTATTGCTTTCAAAGCCACTGAAGAGACAGAGACTGCAACATCAAATGAAGAGCTTATGAGTCTCTTTGCTAAGAGATTCTTCAAGATGGCCAGAAAGGATTTCAGGAGAAAGTTAGCAAGAAAAGATGACAAGCCAAAATATGACAAGACACCAACCAAGTAAGTTGTGTGCTATGGATGTAGAAATCCTAGGAACTTCCTCTCTGAGTGTCCAGAGAACCAGAAGAAAGAGAAGAGAAGAGAGAAGGAAACCAGAAGATAACACACTAGCAAACCCTCTTCCAGTAAGCACAAGAAGAAGGAAAAGTGCTTTGTGGCTGAGACCTGGAGTGAGATAGAAGATGAGTCAACATCTTCAAGCTCCAGTGAAGATGAGGAAGAAGAAAGAGCAAAGGAGGTTTGCCTCATGGAAATTGATGCCTCCAAAAGTCACTCAGAAGAAGAAGAATCTGCAGATGAAGGAGTGTTTGAATCAGAGGCAGATCAGGTAATGTCCTCTTTTGACTACAGCTCTGAAACATTTAAATCTGATTTCAAATTAATGTGCATAGATTTGACTAACTCTGAAAAAGAAATCAAAATTCTTAGAGAAAAGTTAGGAAACTTAGAGCATGTTCAATATGAAAACATTAGGTTAAAAGATGAATTAACCTTGGCAAATGAAAAAATAATTTCACTAAAAACTGAGCTTTGTGAGGACAAACAACTTGAGGAAACTTTCAATGGCAGAAGCCTCAAGGTGATGGATATCACAAGTACTGTTAATGCCAGACTTAAAAGCAAGCAAGGCTTGGGTGCTCCATCAGGTTTGCCCCCCATTCTCAGGAAGAACATTCCATCAACCCCAATAAAATTTGTTTCTGCTAAAGGGAAAGAAACAGTAAATGATAAACAAACAGTAGAAAAAATCCCTAAGACAGTAGGGCAGAAAACCAAAAACCAGAAAACACCTAATAAAAACAAGGTTCAACAATTTTCGTCGAACTCAGATCGATAAAATGGGGCCAGTTCATCGAACCCAGATCGACGAACTCCGAATGCAAACTATAGTTATATTTATTCATCTAACTGCGATCGACGAACTCTGTATGGTTTGTCGAGCAGAAGTCGACGAACGTGGGGCACAGAGAATGAACATGTTCATTCTCTGGGCAGAGATCGATGATCTCAACCCAATTCGTCAAACCTAGGAAGACTTAATCAAAACTATAATTCCAACAACAAATTAAATACTTCTAAGAAACCATTTAATCCACTAGCTGACTGGATCATACCACCCAGGAGATATTACCCTCTAGGATATAAGTCCCAACCTGAATTCTCTGTTATTTCCAGCTTCTCTTATCAGCAATACAAAGGACCCAAGGTAACCTGGGTCAAAAACCATTAACTATTTTCTATTGCAGGTGAAGAGTTGTCCAGGGGTAAATCAAACTTGGTACCTAGATAGTGGCTGCTCCAAACATATGACTGGCAGCAAGGACATCTTATTCAACTATAAGTCCAAGCTGGGGCCAAAGGTTATCTTTGGTGATTCCAAATGTGGTCAGTCAGAAGGATTTGGAGAAGTAAGAATAGGAGTTGTCACATTCAAAAAGGTGACATATGTAAGTGGACTCAAGCATAACCTCATCTCCATAAGTCAGTTATGTGATGATGGTTATCAGGTATACTTTATCCCATCCACTTGTTCTATTATTGATAAAAACAACCAAGCAGTTTTAAATGGAAGTAGACAAGGCAACATATACTTAGTAAATTTTCTTTCTGCCAAAACTGATATCTGTTTACTAAATTTAACTAGTAATCAGAATGACTTATGTCACAAAAGACTAGGTCATGTAAATCTGAAAAACATTGCTAGGTTATCTAAACACAACCTTATTAGAGGTATACCTTCTAATCCCTACAAGAAGGAAGGTCTCTACAGGGCTTGTCAATTAAGCAAGCAAACTAAAACTTGTTTTAAATCAGTTAATAAGAGTGATTCACCTAGGACTTTGTACTTGCTACATTTGGATCTCTTTGGACCCATTGCTGTACAAAGCCTAGGAGGGAAATCCTACACTTTGGTTATAGTGGATGACTTCTAAAGGTTCGATCAGTTGGATATTCTTTCTGAGATCAAAGTCAGATACCTTCAAGGTTCTTACAGATTTTCTCAGGACCATACAGATTGAGTTCTCTACTCATGTTGCATTGATCAGAAGTGATCATGGCACAGAGTTTGAGTCTCTTCTTATGCATGAGTTCTGTGAGAAGGAAGCTATCAGGTATTGCTTCTCAGCTCCTAGAACTCCCCAACAAAATGGGGTAGCTGAAAGGAAAAATAGGACACTCATTGAAGCTGCAGGTACATTTCTTGCAGATGCTTACATGCTCCTAACCTTTTGGGCAGAGGCTGTAAGCACAACAAATTATGTCCTGAACATGAGCTTAATTCACAAACTAAAGAACAAGACTCCCTATGAATTGCTCAAAGGGAAGAAACCTAAAATAAACTATTTTAAAGTATTTGGTTGTACCTGTTATATACACAATAACAACAAGAAATACATTAGAAAGTTTGAGTCTAAGGCTGAAGAGGGAGTTTTTCTAGGATACTCCCTAGTAAGCAAGGCCTATAGGGTTTTTACAAAATCAACATTAAAAATTGAAGAGTCTATTCATGTTTCATTTGATGAGACTAATATGTATTGCAAGGAGAAAGAAGTTTCTACCAATAGCAACTTGCAGGTTGACCTTGGATGGACTAAACCTTACCCAAGAGGTTCCAACTCATCCCTCTCCACAAGCCATTGAAGAAAGTGAAGAAGAAGAAGTTGAAGATAATGAATCTCTACCAATAGCAAATACAATTCCACTGGAGGAATTAATTCCAAATGCTGTTGCACAACCAACTCCACCCACTGATTTTGTCACACTTAGGGATCACCCAGATCTTAAGTGATTGGAGACATATCAGCAGGTGTACAGACAAGGCATCAACTCACCCAAGATTTGATGCATGCCTATTTTCTCTCTCAGGTTGAACCTCTATCCATTCATGATACTGAGCAGGATGCCCACTGGATCCTTGCAATGCAGGAGGAACTAAATCAATTTGAGAGATATAGAGTCTGAGATTTGGTTCCGAGACCCCAAAACTATCCAGTTATTGGAACCAAATGGGTTTTTAGAAACAAGCTGGATGCCCAAGGAGTCATTGTGAGAAAAAATGCTAGGCTTGTTGCTCAAGGATATAAACAAGAAGAAGGAATTGATTATGATCAAACCTTTGCACCTGTTGGAAGGTTGGAAGCCATAAGAATATTCCTTACCTATGCAGCATACAAGAGGTTCAAGGTCTTCCAAATGGATGTGAAGAGTGGTTTTCTAAATGGAGTGCTACAATAAGAGGTTTATGTAGAACAACCTCCAGGTTTTGTTTCACCAACTAACCCCTCTCATGTTTTTAAATTGCATAAGGCTCTTTATGGTCTAAAGCAAGCACTAAGAGCTTGGTATGAGACTTAGCTAGTTTTCTATTAGAGCATAAATTTACAAGAGGAACTGTAGATAAAACTCTTTTCACTAGACATCATAAGGACCAAATCTTATTAGTACAAATCTATGTAGATGATATTATATTTGGCTCTACAGATTCCAAATTATGCAAGAGGTTCTCTGACCTCATGCATTCCAAATTTGAAATGAGTAGCATGGGTGAGCTTTTCTACTTCCTTGGTCTCCAAGTGAAGCAGCTCTCTGATGGCATCTTCATCTCTCAAGCAAAATATGCTAAAGAACTTCTAAAGAAGTTTCGGATGGCTGATGCCTCAGCAAAGAAAACTCCCATGGCTACCAATGCTGTTGTGGACTCTGATGTACCGGGGAAACCTGTGGATCGGAAACTTTATAGGGGCATTATTGGGTCCCTCTTATACCTCATAGCAAGTAGGCCAGATATTATGTTTGCCACATCTCTTTTTGCTAGGTTCCAGGTGAACCCTAAAGAATCTCATCAAATTTTACTAAAAAGGATTTTGAGATATATAAAGAGTTGTCCTAATCTAGGCCTATGGTATCCTGCTGAATCAGAATTTGAGTTAACTGGATGCTCTGATGTTGATTTTGTTGGATGCAGGGTAGATAGAAAAAGTACTTCAGGAACTTGCCAGTTCCTAGTTATGAGATTAGTATCTTGGTTTTGTAAAAAGCAAACATCAGTGTCAACCTCAACTGCTGAAGCAGAATATATTGCAGCAGGCAGCTGTTGTTCACATATGTTTTGGATACAAAATCAGCTTCTAGATTATGGGTTCCACTTAAATAATTGAACCCTACTCTATGATAATACAAGTGCTATAGCCATAGCCCAGAATCCAGCTCACCATAGTAGGACAAAACATATTGATATAAGACATCATTTCATTAGAGAGTGTGTAGACAAAAATAAAATCAAGCTTGTCTATATCTACACTGATTTACAAAGGGCTGATATATTCACCAAACCTCTAGATGAGAGAAATCATATGTTCTTTGTAAATCAACTTGGAATGATCAATGAAGAAGACTTTATTTAATTTCTGTCTGCACTCGATGAATTTTCCAAAGTTCGTCAAACGAAGTTCGACGAATCGGGGAAAGTTTGAGAGATATTTGTCGAACGGAGATCGACGAACTCTCTGTGAGTGAAATAATTTTCGTCGAACAGAGTTCGACGAACTTACTTCAGAAGATATTCGTTGAACCGAGCTCGACGAACTGTCTTGAATTCTTCTGGATAAGATCGACGAATTATTTCATTCAAAATTATTTCGTCGAACTCAGTTCGAAGAATTATTTTTATTTTTGTGGAATGGAGTCTGTCGATTCATATTCTTGAAAACCCTATATTTAGGTTTTCTTCGACCTCCGTCCCGCGCTTTCTGTTCCTTTGCACTTGATCGCCGTTTTGTGTCTCTCTTGCAGGTGATTCCATGGCAATTCAGGCATGCATTCTCGCAGACAGGAAGTTCGATACCGATTTTGATGTGGATTTTGATTCGTTTCAACATTCTGATGCCATCTTTCTTTACATTCTGGAACTCCTTGAAGAACAAAAACTCAAAACCTTGATCACTAGAAGAATCAAACTACAGAGCACTGAAATCAGGGAATGGGTCTACACCCTATCGCCAATAGAGGAGAATACAATGACAGGCACTATTGCGGGTAACTTCGTCTCCTTAACTCCCGTAATTTTAACTGAAATTTTTGGATTAAGGAATGCAGAAGAGCAACTGGAAATTGAAATAAAGGAATCTGACATGATGCTGAGCCTCATGGGTTATACTGGAGATAACCCTAACAAACTCTTGAAGAAACACCTCTCTGCCCCTTATAAGGTTTTGGCAGATTTGGTTGGAAAGGTTCTGCTTGGGAAACATACTGTCCATGATTACATCACCAGACACAAGTTTCTGGTCACGTGTGCAATTATAAACAAGAAACCAGTGGATTGGGCACGAATTCTTTTTGATTTGATACAAAAGAAAAACAATAAAAAGGAAGTATGCTTTGGAAGGATCCTAGGGATCTTTTTACAAGAAAAGGCTGCTGAATCACTGTTCTCCCAGACCATATTCATCAATGCCAGTAAAAGGCTTACCTGTGCCTTATTTGGCAGGTGGGAGAGGACAATAACCAAGCCAACTAAGGCTTCTACCTCTTCCACCCCAGCTTCTGAAGGCACCAGGGTTATTAAAGCCACTCCCCCACCTGCCGAAGAGATTCATCCAACACCACCATCTCTTCCAGCCCCCCTTCCAGCAACACAAATCCCTTCCTCTCCCATTATCTCTTCAACACCATACTCATGTTCCTACTCCATCTCCATCTCAACATGCTTCACCAGCTCCATCTCCACCAATTGACATAACTGACATTCCATCTTCCCTTCTTCAAGACAATCAACCACCAACACCTCCTGATTCCCCCCATGACACCTACATTCCTACACCACCATAATCTCCTCTTCCCCCACATCTCTCTTCAATACCATCTTACCATCTACCAACAGACACCATCATGCAAGATGCCACCCATCCATCCCCATCAACATCTACCATCCCTCCAGATGTTCACATACCTGATGCTCCAGTTTCTATCCCTCCCATAGTTCCCACTTCTACACCTTCTGCAACATCATCTACCACTCCATCATTGGACCACTCCACCATATCTTATATCATTTCCATAATCACTCCCCTCCTCACGTCCCTTATTGCAGAGGCCATTACACCTCTTGCTACCACCATCTCCTCTCTCTTTGACAAAATCTCTGCTCTTTCTGCTGCCCTATCCTCAGCCAGGGGCCTGGCCTCAGTTACCACTGAAACCAGGCAGGGGGAGATGCCTGATGATGAAGCAGCAGCTACAGCTCCAGAGGCTTGAGCTCTAGCTCCAGCAGCAGATGCCCCAGCTTCAGTAATAATAGCAGAGTGTACAGAATACATAGATAAAGATTTGATTGACTTTATTGAAACTGATATGGATTTTGATGAATCAGACTCTAAAGAGCATAATACTATTGGTGATTTCATTCTTAATCCCACAGTTAATTTAGAAAATTTGTTGAGTATTTTTGATACTGTACATTTGCATTACCTTCCAGCTGAGATTACTAAACCATCCTTGGCTATTATACCATACACTTCCCCCATCTCTTCAGATGTTGCTAAGCAACTTATGGAAAGTTTTGCTACTGCACAGTCAGAAGTCACTCCACCTCCAGAAGTAGTGGTTATTCCCTCTTTCCCAATAATACCTTCAGCACCAACCTTTGTCATGGATGACTCTCCCATGTCAGATCTAGATGAACTGATCTTGGTTGATATTGCAGATGAAAATAAGGCAGCAGCTGAAAGCTCTGTCCAAGTTAGTTCTGATTTTTGTGTAGTTTCTCCTCCAACTCCTGCTGAAACTCCAACTCATGCTGAAACTCCAACTCCTGCTGAAACTCTAACTCCTGCTGAAACTCCTGTTCATGCTCCAGAAAAACCTGTTATTTCTGCTAAAGCTTTGAAAGCTTTGGATGATCTATATGATAACCCTCAGGGTTCTGACAATGATGATGATGAAGATGAGGATGAGGATTCAGATGAGGAGGATACAAAGAAGAAGAAGCAAGTATCAAAGAAAATAAAAGCTCCTCCTCCTCCTGCTCCTAAGCCTAATCCAAACAATGACACCCCTTACTAAATTCTTCAAAAGATAACTCCATATAAAGGGATGCCAGCATGGATGTCGCAATCTAAGAATCAATAAAAGGAAAGGAAGAAGAGTAGAAGATACTCTCCTCCACCATTTCAAAGGTATAGAAAAGATCCACCACCACCTCCTCCTCCTGCAGCTGGTGCTTATGGTTCTAGTTCTCAAAGATCTGCCCCTATTCAAACATATCAAAGACATCAAGGGAGATCTCATCATGAAAGCAGCCAGCACATGCAATGATCTTCAGGAAAACAACATCAGCAGCAACAACAACATCAACATCAACAATAACATTAACAACAACAACTTCAACAAGCTGCAAGTCCTAAAAGACCACCCTCTCCTCTTGTTCCTTATGAAGATCCAGAAACAGCCAACACAACTAAAACGGCCAGGTTCCAGGAACTAGTAGGCCTTTCTATGATCAACAAGGCAAAGGCTGAAGGGAAGGATATTTCTGAATACACTACAATGTCAAAATACAGGAGAGAAGAACTGAGAAGGTTTGAAAAGGCTAACAAAATTTTTAATGTTGATGAATATATGAAATTACATCCTGAAGCAGAGGTCCCTAGAGCCACATCTCTGAAGATTATAGGGGCTGCTGACATGACAATGACTATGGAACAAGCTTTAAATCCAAACAGGGAAATAATCTTTACCAAGTCAGGAGACAAGGGCAAGGATGTAAAGCATCAGGAGAAGAAGCAGAAGAAGTGAAATATGAACCATTTTATTTCTATTTTTTTCTCTTAAACTGTTTCATATTGTCTGAACAAAGCTTTTGTGTAAATATAACTGCTGCATGTGTTAATTATCACTGCCAGATATATCTTTTTCCTGCTTTGTTTACTTTATGTTTTTATTTTGAGTCTATTAGTGACCTCAGCACAATAGGGGGAGATTGTTGGATCCCTAGTTTGATTTGGGCTAGGTTCACTAACTTAGGATGATGTGACCCAACATGTATAGCCAGGGTCAAAGTTGTGTCCTAGAGTCTAGGCCAAGTCCTCAGTAACAACATCACATGGACAAGCCATCATCAGATTGCTAGAGACTCAAGACTTAGAGTTTTTCCAGAGATTTAGAGATTTCTCAAGAAACTAAGTAAAATGAGTTCGACGTTCGTCGAACTCAGGTCGAGGATAGTCGTTTTCAGCTCGACGATCTTAGATATATTTTCTCTGAGCTGAGCTCGACGAACTTCAGTCACAGATCAACGATCCTTGGACTCCACCTTCAGCATTCTAAGTCCAGACTGTTCTCTAGACTCAGGTCGACGAACCTAGTTCTCAGGTCGACGAACTTCATTCTTTGCTCGACGATTTCTGGACTTCCACTTCAACTCTATTGCCAGATGTTCATCAATTTTTCTCTAAGTCCAGAATCATTTTCAGCTCGACGAATTCAAGGTTCTCCAAACTTAGCCTGACGAACATTATTCTTTGGTCGACGAATCTTTGGACTGCTACAGTATTCTGTAGAGACTATATTCTCTATTCTCAGGTTGATGAACTCAGTTCTCTGCTCGATGAAATCTGGAACTAGAAGACTTGTGTCGACACTTAGAGCATATGTCGACACCAACTAAGTCAATACTAGAAGCACTTGTGTCGACACCCAGATCATCATTCAACATTGTAGAAGGGCTATGTCGACACCACAGAGAAGACTTGTCTCGACACACAGAATATCAGTCAACACACAGAATATTTGACAACTCTAGAATAGTTATTGAACTCTAGTAGACAAACATATTTACTAGCTCGACGAACTTCAGACACAGAATAGGCAAAAGAGACAGCAGTTCAGTTTCCAGCTCGACGATCATGGAACTCAGCTCGACGAACAGAAGCCATCTGGTCGACGAACACAACAACTCAGCTCGACGAACTGTGAACTCAGTTCGATGAATTCTGCTATCTGTTCGACGATTCCAGACTTAGTTATTTCCTGCCTTCTGTCCCCACTCTAATGCGATAATTCCTGAGTAATTAATGCTCTAACATTCTCTGAATGTATCCGTTAGAACGAGCATTAACTATGGTCTTCTCCAGGATTATTGCTTGCCATTTTTCCATGGGACAGTTAGGGAAATAAATCAATGCCGATTATTCTCAAGCCTGTCAGCATTAATTATAGAGGCATTCAAGTTTTTGAAAAAAAGAGAAGAAGAGAATAATAGAGACACAGACAGACAGACTAACTGATAGAATCAAGCATCATCGAGAAAGCTTCACAGAGAGCATAGCTTACTGAGAAGCATACAGAGACACAGAGAAAAACATTCAGTCTTGAACAATCTGCTCTGTCAACAAGAAGCATTTTCTGATACACAGAAGCTCTTGACTAGAAGCTCATCAGCACCTGAAGAAGAAGAACAACAATACCTATATCTAGAGTCTTCTTTCTTCAAGTACTCCAGGACACTTCAAAAGGACAACTTCAGTTCAATCTATCAAAGAAGTTCCTGAAGATTATAGCTGGTCAATGGATTCAGCTTGAAGACCTATCACCCTGAAGCTTAGCTCCTGTTCTTCCCTGATTCATTCTACATCTCAGGGGGAGCCATAAGCTATAATCAAATCCACAAGTCTTCTCAGTTGTATATTAAGAAAGAGAAGACAGAATCATCTCTCACTCCCACTATATAAAGGGTTGTCATCTCCCTTCAAAAGTGATTCCTTGGTTGCAAGTCTCCTGATCAAAAGACTTAGGTTGGTTGTTGAGCACATGATCAAAATCTCATTTGTGTCAGGCACCTGATCAAAAATCTGAGTGGATTCCTACCAAGGGTGGTAGAAGAGTGGATGTACCCAGGTTGGGGAACCACTATAAAATTCTTGTGTCGTCTGGTTGCCTCTTTTTCTTTTGTTCTTGTTGTGCTGGTGATTTAGGTTTATTGTTTTCTAGTTTATTAATTTTTGCACTTTGAATTTACAGTAAAAGCTATAATAGTTGTTAATAATTTTTAATCATACTCTATTCACCCCCCTCTAGAGTATTTCAGATCTAACTCTCACTTTCATATCCTTTCTTTTTATCATTGTTTACCTCACCGTAACCCAAGCCCCGTGATTTGTAACATCCCATTTCCAACTAGACCCATAAGAGTGGTTTTGGCCATGACTAGGTCATGACAAAACCCTAGGAAGCCAGAAATGGGCCAAGAGATAGGGGACAGAATGTGGAAGATCATCATGGTCTGCAAATAGTAGAACTCTAAGCAATGGTTTAGGATGACCATGGGCTACACCCTAACCCCAAGACCCTACCACAACACCCCTAATACCTTGGGAGGCCCATTAGAGCCATAAGGACCCATTAGGGTCAACCAAAGAGGCTCAGTTGACCAAGGTCAACCCTAGCCCTAAATGGGTCAAACTAGCCTACTTAGGGTCAATTGACCTACTCCTAGCCTAGAGGACCCCACCTATGCCCTCCTAACCCTAAAGTGAGGTCAATGGGTCACTAAGGACACATTGGGGTCAGCCCTAGAGGCCAGGTTGACCCAAGTCAACTCAAGCCCCTAATTTGGTCAAAGTACCCTTACTAAGGGTATGTGACCTCCAAAGTGCAGGGTAACCCTACATAACCCTACCTAGACCCTAGGGGAAGCCAATGGGTCACCAAGGACCCATAGGGGTCAACCCAATTGGTCAGGTTGACCCAAGTCAACTCTAGCCCTAAAATGGTCAAAGTGCCCTTGCCAAGGGACATGTGACCACCAAGATGCCCAACCAATCCTATTCAAGTAACCCTAGACCTTAAGGGAGTCCAATGGGCCACTAAAAACCCAATAGGGTCAACCCAGATGGTCAAATTGGCCCAGGTCAACCCTCATTTGGGTCAAGTCAAACCTAGCCCAAAAGGGCTAACCCAAGCCCAAGCCACTTCTCCCTTAGGCTAACCCCATTTCCATGACCATCATAACCAAGTGGGCTGCATTTAGCTTGTGGGGTTGACCAGTCAACTAGAGGTGACTAGGAGAGAGAAAGGAGCTCCCCTCCATGATAATGGAGGAGAGAGAAGATGAGGAAGAGGAAGGGGAGAGTGGAAGGCCGGCCAAGGGAGGCTAACAGCCACCATTTATGGCTGCAATCAACTCCTCTAGGGAAGAGGAGTTGATTCCAGCAATTTCCCGACCACCAAGGGGTGGATTCAGCCCCCCTCCACTCTACCCGAGCCACACCATTAATGGTGTTGATGGCCATTGAAGAACCAGCCACCCCCCTTCCCCAATTGCCATTTAAACTCCATCAGTGGGCCAAGGGGAATATTTTCGAGCATTTAGCTGGAGGAGACGAGCCATCCCACTGGACTGTTGCAGAAGCCGAGTGCTGCCGCCATCGTCAATGGCATCCCGCCGCTCTCCTCGCATCCAGGCCGCCAGGAAGGTCCTCCCCCTCTCCTTAACTCTCAGGTAGATCATAGGACTTCTTAGGCTTAAGATTCGGGCTCAATTGAGCCCGATCAAATCCGACATTTTCATGGCTTTCGGCATGAAAACTTTCTTGCTATATCCGCCGGAAAACGCCTCTCCGGCGGCAGAGCCGCCGCCTGGCGATAGCCCCCACCTCAACGGAGGTGGTGGTGGCGGTGGCCGGCCGGGGAAGGGGCTGGATGGCCGGCGGCAGCCGCTTGAAGTCGGCCCAGGAAGAACGCATCCTGGCCGTCGGCTCAACGAAGAAGATGAGCGGATTCCGTTCATTCTGCGCCAAGATTCGTGCTGCATCAGGAAATAAACTATAGGAAATTATTTCTGGATTATTTCATTTCTGTCACACATTATACACTAAATGGTTTTAATTTTTAAAAATACTTAGGCTCTTCTGGTGGCAGAACTTTCAACACAAAAGTTGTAGCCCTCTGAGTCTATTGTAGTTTAAAATTTGTTTGAACCCATTTGGGTGCATGGTCTGACCAGGGCACCCATCTTGGTGGAACATACCCTTAGGGCTAGACAGTCATTAAACTGAGTGCCCATACTTCATCCCTAGCCCAAATCAGTTGAAATTGTGACAAGGCGCCTAACCTAGCTATACCTAAGGCCTGCCAAAAGCTCAAAAGTTTTGGACACAATTTGCCTAAAGTTTTTGACTTTATTAAATAAAGCTAGGGTAATTAAATTAAGTAGTCAAATTACCTCCAAACCCTCCCAAATTTTGGTGAGTGGTCCCTGGGCTCATGTTAAGTATCTGTATAAAGTTTCACCTAATTTGGATGTGTTTTGATTAGGTATTGACCCAACCCTAACTTTACCTTATCAAGGGTATTTTGGTCAAAAAGTACACTTTTGCTTTTGAGTGACCAAATCACATCAACAGAGGCTGGAATTTGGGCCACTGACTTGTTATGGCACTTAGCACCTCCCCATGGAATGTGGGGTAGTGTGGAACTGATTTGCCTTAAGTTCCTAGGCCAAACCCTAAGAAGGGACCTTTTTGCCTTTTGAAGGGCATGGGTCCTAAACACCTTGGATGAACATTAAATTTTGCAAGGAGGTTCCTAGGATATATAAAACCCTCTGTTAAAAATATTAACTAATTTTGAAAAGGGTAGGGTCCTCAAAACCCTAACCATAGCTTAGGACCTAAAACTTGTAGTGTAGGTTTAGGTTAGCTAAACATCTTGAAACTTAACCAAATTTGGGTAGTGAGGGAATAAGGCTATTTTGAGACTCTGATAATTTTCTTGGGGAGTTTTGATCCATATTTGTAGCACTTCATTTGTAACCAATAGAATTACCCTAATTAATAATTTGGCTATTGTGGTCTCACTGCCCATTGAAAGGGCATGAAACTTTGACAGAGGTAGTTTTAGACTATACTAATCATGTATGAATTTTGATAGAATTTTTGGATAACTAGTTAGGGCATCTACTTCACAAGTGCTTTATTTACGTTACACACTTAATAATTCTTGAAAGAGCCCAATACTTATTGAAAAATTATGAAACTTGATACATAGTGTTTCTAGCTCAATATTATCATTTGGGAAGTTATGTGGAAATTTTGGATGCTTAATTAGTATACTTTGTTCATTAACCCATAAACCTGATATTTCATGAGAAAATCCAGTATAGCCTTATTTTTATATGATAAATTATGAAACGTTTTCTAGGGTGTTTGTAGGCCATCATAATCATCCCTGAATTTTCTCTGAAATTTTGGAGGTATTATTGCTGTAAAATCTTTTAAAATGACTTTTTATGAGATATCTTTGAAATTAAATTTAAGGGCCTAAACCTTGCTGAAAAATTTGAAGACTTAGGCCTTAGAGTTGATTATGCAGTTTGTAATTACCATAAATGTATTGGAACATTATCTTGTCTGAAATTGCTAGTTCATGTTCAAACATGGACTTTTTGGATACTAGAATAAATAAATTAATTATCAGACAAATTAGGAAAATTATGGATTTCTGAATTTATGCTTAAAATGTCATTTTAGCCCTCTAATAATTATCATCGGGGTACTGGATGAGTATTTCATGTACTTCCCTTTTTACGGGTCATGTAGCTTAAGTGGTCTGCATATAGCAAAACTGCAGGAAATCATTTTGGATATGAATTAGAGCACGTGTGATGGGTCTTGATGGTTTGCTGGAAGGATAAGTAGAATGGGTTGCATCTATGGAAGATGAGTGAGTAGTGTGTGATTTTATTTAGGGTTTAGAGGCGTTCGGATCCGACGAAAGATCGTCCTATCCAAGGAGAGTTGGAGTCAATTCACCCTAGGATTAGCATATCGGAACATGAGAAAGTAATGGGTAAGGGAATCAACCAATAACAAAATAAGTACCCTGCGAAAGGGAACGCTGGGCGTAATCCCAACACAGTTCCTAGTGCCCCTTGATAGCCCTTCACAGGGAATACCGGGGGCAGTCCTGGGTTAACGTAAACTGTTTTAACAAGCTGAAAAGAGTAACTTAGTGATTAGGGTTGCACATTTCACAAACACTGATGGCATCGGATGTTAGCTGGGAGCTTCGGCTCGGATGGTTAAAAGGCGGACTTTGGGTCCGGGGAGCTTCAGCTCGATTGTTTGAGACGGACGTGTTGGTCCGGGGAGCTTCGACTCGGTTCTTGACTACGCTAATTTGCATGTGCATAAAAGGAAAGGAAATTAAGGTGGTGGGTCTTCGGTATTGGAGGGTCGATGCACCGACGCCAATACGTTGACTCGGCAAGTGTGGTTAGCACTTCGCCAACAGAAGTCCGGTGCGCCAGCCGGCAAGAGTACGCAGGAGTCCACTTCGTGCACCAAGCGTTGAGGCATACGATAGGTCTGACCGGTAGTGCTTTACTGGTTTAGAGGTGGGCGAGGCCCAACCCACTGCTTCCGTCTGCCACTACGGAGGTATCCTGGGAGGTTACGGCTCCAGAAAGGGGGAACTAAAGGTCTCTGTGCACAGAGTCGGGTGTGTGTGTTGCACTTGCATGATCCATCATACCCACTTGCATGTCATAGCATAATCGTTTCCTTTAACCTTGACACCTAAAGTATAAGTGGAATGACACGCTTATACTTTAGGACCTGCAAAACGACCCCTTGGTCTATAAGCTTGTGTGGGCAAGTTTATAAATTAAGGTTAATTTTGATATATATATTTACTGCTGTTTGATAACCGACACCCCAACGTATAAATTGGCATGAGACTTTTTATACGATGGGAGCCTTGCAGAAGACCCCTTGGCTTATGTGTTTTCACATAAGTGAAGGTTACTTTTCATATTTCAGCTTATTGACTTTACATGCTATAAAATTTGCTAGTATAGGACCGCTGCCATCTGCTTTTGATATTCTCCACCTTCAAGTCCTCCCCTTTCTTCCTCTCCGCTCGGTGCCTAGGAGCCGTGGGGGAAGGGGCGGGGGATGATAGGACTTAGTCTTTTAGACTAACGGTTTTTGAACCGCATCATTTAGGGGATCGCGGAGACCAGCATGGAGGAGCAGCCCCAGAGACCGGTGCGCTTGGAGGTAGGGCAGTCTAGCTCCGGAGTTCATACAGCCGGGACCGTGAGTCTCAACCTTGAGTAGCTTTTCTGCTTCCGCATGAGTGATTTTTGTAGTGAGGATATGATGTACCGGGCATAAGCCCGTATTTTGCTACTTTGATGTTTTATTCTGTGGACTTCCCTTCGTGGAGTTATATTTATTATGACATGTGATTTTCTGTGGACTGCAATTCCCATTTACTTCTTTATGCTACTTTTTTGTGATCGAAATGGCCGTCAGAATCGGCGCTTTGTGGTGATGATCCTTCAGGGCGTGAAGGAGTCACCGCAAAACGACGGTTCTGGGCCTAAGACCCCGATGTCGAAAAAGAAAAAAAAGGGGGGGGGGGTCTTACAAGTGGTATCAGAGCAGACCTCGATCGAAAAGTAGCAGTCCACAACCCTGGGTCACCCCCGTGCGAGTTTAGTTTGGGGACAAACTAAGCAGCGGAAGCGTGGTGTGCCCATATGGGGGATCACATGTAAATTGTCCACTTTTATCGGGTATTGAGTCGATTACCTTCTAATGTAGTTCGTTTTGCAGCCCCCAGTTCAGCCCACCCCACAAGGTGGAGCTCAGCAGACTCCATACATTGCACCACCTCCCATGGTCCCCACAACTTTCCTTCAGTCAGACATGGGGCAAACCCTTACAGCTATCCTTGAGGCCTTCCGGGCTCAGCAGGCTCCGGCCCAGCAGCCAAACCCAGGGGCCAACTGGATGAGCACCTTCCGAGGACTCTCTCCCCCATCGTACTTGGGGACAGAGTCGGCAGTGCGGACAGAGGAGTGGCTGGATGTTATGTACGAGATGTTGACTGGGATACGATGCCCTTGGGAGGAGAGGGTGGCCCTGGTGGTATCTTGCTTGGAGTCCCATGCTAAGAGCTGGTGGAAGACGCTGTTAGACACGACATTTGCTGATAGGGAGATTGCAGAAATCACTTGGGAGGAATTCATGGCCACGCTGCTGGAGCACTTTGTTCCGCAGTCGGCCAGGAACGAGTTGGAGGAGCGGTTCTTGCAGCTGAGGCAGGGCACCAGGATGGTGGTGGAGTACCATCAAGAGTTCGATCATTTGGCCCGATATGCGGGCTCGTACCAGCTGGACGAAGCAGGTTACGTCAAGAGATTTTATAAGGGCCTAAAAGAGGAATTGAGGGAGGCCTTGCTGTTTGTATCTGACGGGCCTATCTCCCGGATTTTGGAGATGGCGAAGAGGATTGAGGCCGATTGGCACACCACTCGGGGCCGGAAGCGGCAAGCGGAGGATCAGGGCCGGAGGGCCTGAAATGATCAGCGACGAGGCACCATACCAGACGGGAGAAGGACAGAGGAGCAGCCTCGTCAGGAGGTGAGGCAGGAGCCGAGAGAGCAGGTGGTTTTGGCCCCTCAACCTCTTCGGATACAGGAGATGCCGAGACCCGGGGGTATGGCGTATCCCCCGCCGGAGTGCTTCCATTGTCATCAGGTGGGACACCTCCGGAGAAACAGCCCCATGAGGGGGGCACCACCTCTAGCACCACAGGGTGGCCCACCTGCCCAGCATTTCGGAGGCCGAGGACGTGGTTACCAGGGAGGAGACCGGAGACAGGAAAGGGAGCAGGCATATGCCTTGGATCTGGCACATCCTCGAAATCCAGAGCGGGTCATCACAGGTAAGCTAAGATGTTTTAAATTGTTTAAGCTAAATTCCCGTTCTCAATTATCCAACAAGTAGAACTGCCCTAAGCAGAATGCATAGCAAAGAAAACGTGTCATAAAATACTAAGACCTTTAATCATCACAGGTATAGTCTTCATCAGCGGCAAGCCCGCCTATACTCTGTTCGACACGGGTGCTTCACACTCGTTTATGTCGGAGGCCTTCCTGGAAGGGCTGGAAGGAGTGGAACGGTTCACAGGACGATTGAGTAGAGTGCGTCTACCCGACGGATCAGAGATACTCACCTCAGCCCACTGCAGTATGGAGGCGGAGATTGGTGGAAAGTCGTTCGAAGTTTCGGCAACGGTACTGAGGATGCCAGTCTTCGAGCTGATCCTGGGCATGATTTGGCTGCAGTGGAACCATGCCCAGATCGATTGTCAAGTGAAGAGGATCACCGTGAGGCACGGCGACTCTACCATCATCATCGAAGGTATAAGACCTGCCTCACGTATACCCTTATCTTCAGTACAGGCCGTCAAGGCCTATTTACAGGGGGAGGAGGTCTACGAGGTGCTGTTTGAGATGGCGGAGGTCATGAGTTCTATATCGAATATCCCGGTGGTGCGGGAGTTTGAGGACGTCTTTCCGGAGAAGTTACCCGGATTACCCTCGCGCAGGGAGCAGGACTTCCAGATACAGCTTGTGTCGGGGGCCAAGCCAGCGTCCAAGGCACCCTACCGGATGGCCCCAAAGGAGTTGACGGAGTTCCGGAGCCAGCTTCAGGAGTTAGTGGAAGCCGTATTTGTCCGGCCAAGCTCTTCACCTTGGGGATCCCCGGTATTGTTCGTCAAGAAGAAAGACGGGACCCTCAGATTATGCATCGACTATCGAGCACTAAATCGGCTGACGGTCCAGAACACCTATCCACTGCCGAGGATAGACGAGCTGTTCGACCAGCTGCAGGGAGCGCAGTTCTTCTCGAAATTAGATTTGAGGTCGGGATACTACCAACTTCGGATTCGGGAGGAGGACATTCAGAAGACTGCTTTTCGTAGCAGATATGGTTTATACGAGTTTACGGTGATGCCCTTCGGACTCACCAATGCACCATCAACGTTCATGACCCTCATGAACCAAGTCTTCAGGGAATATCTGGATGTGTTTGTCATTGTGTTCATCGATGACATCCTCATTTACTCGAGGACGGAGGAGGAGCACACCCGCCATCTGACACTGACCCTGCAGAGACTGCGGGAGAATCATCTATATGCGAAGTTTAGTAAATATACGTTCTGGCTGAAGGAGGTGGGCTTCTTAAGCCACATCATCAGTGGAGTCGGATTGGCAGTGGATCCGGCAAAGATTCAGGCTATTCGGGATTGGCCGCAGCTGAAGACAGCCACCGACGTACAGAGTTTTCTAGGACTTGCCGGTTATTACCGGAAGTTCGTGGAGGGATTCTCTTGAATCGCCCTCCCACTCACATCCTTGACGAAGAAGGAGGTACCGTTCGTGTGGACCCCGCAGTGCCAGGCAGCTTTCCAGGAGCTGAAGGATCGGCTAACCTCGGCTACCATTCTTACTCTCTCCTTGGGGAGGGAGGGATTTCAGGTCTACACTGATGCTTCCTACCAGGGTATGGGAGCTGTTCTGATGCAGAAGGGCCATGTGATTGCATATGCATCTCGCCAGTTGAAGAAGCACGAGCAGAACTATCCGGTGCATGACCTTGAGATGGGGGCGGTCGTTTTTGCTGTAAAGGTCTGGCGCCATTATCTTTACGGAGTCCACTGCGATATCTATTCCGACCACAAGAACCTGAAATATGTGGACACGCAGAAGGAACTGAACATCAGGCAGAGGCGCTGGGTGGAGTTCCTTGCAGATTATCAGTATGAGATGCACTACCATCCAGGGAAGGCAAACGTGGTGGCGGACGCATTGAGTCGGAGAGCTGCCACTTCCGCAGTCGGGACTCAGGTTATGTCTATGGAGTTGGCGAGGAGATTGGAGGATATGCACATCACACTGGTGTCATCCGAGGACCCCGAGCTTTACACGGAGTATTTAGCAGCGGTGAGTGCTACAGATGATATCCGGGACAGAGTCAGAGAGGGACAGAGGCGAGATGTCGATCTGGAGCCGATATTCTGGTCCTTGGAGAACGGTGAAGCATGAGATTATACGATGAGGGACGGCGTGGTATGCTTCAGAGGCCGGACTTATATACCGAGAGGAGGCCAGGTCCGGGAGGATATCATGGCAGAAGCCCATCACAGCAGATACTCGGTGCACCCGGGCATCACGAAGATGACTGCGGATTTGAGGAAGGCTATGTACTGGCCTGGCATGAAGAAGGATATTACTCGGTTTGTGACCCACTGCGAAGCTTGTCAGCTATTGAAGGCAGAGTGAAAAAACCCTGCGGGGTTGTTGCAACCACTCCCGGTACCGGAGTGGAAGTTCGAAGACATCGCGATGGATTTTATTCACGGACTTCCCCGATCACGAACAGGGAATGACTCAATTTGGGTCATCGTCGATCGGTTGACTAAGGTAGCCAGGTTCATTCCGATCAGGAAGGACGACGCTGTGGGAGTTTTAGTACGGAGATTTGTGGAGCAGTTCATTCGATATCACGGGGTGCCCAGGACGATAGTGTCAGATCGGGATGGTCGGTTCACCTCCAGGGAGTGGAGATCCGTGCAAGCTTACTTAGGCACGTGATTGACCTTCAGCACTGCATTTCATCCCCAGATGGATGGGCAGACAGAACGCACCAACCGAACGCTGGAAGACCTTTTGAGGCTATGCATTTTGGACCGCGGGGAACCGTGGGAGAAACTCTTACCCCTGGTCGAGTTCTCATATAACAACAGCTACCAGTCCAGCATCAGGATGGCGCCTTACGAAGCCTTGTATGGGAGGATATGCCGGACCCCACTTTCTTGGGTTCAGGATGAAGATCCGCTGGTGTTGGGATCAGAGTTTGTTGAAGACACAGAGGCTCAGGTGAGGCTGATCAGTGACAGGATGCTAGAGGCACAGAGCAGACAGGCTAAGTACTATGACGCCCGGCATCGGCAGGTGGAGTTCCAGGTGGGAGACCGTGTGTTTCTGAAGATCCAGCCCATGCATGGAGTCTCGCTTGTGCGTGGTCGGAGGAAGAAGCTCAGCCCTAGGTACATGGGCCCTTACAGGATCCTGGAGAGGATCGGACCCCTAGCCTACAGGCTGGAGTTACCACCAGAGCTGGAAGCGCTGCACGACATCTTCCATATTTCTTCGCTGAGGAGGGCTCTGCTACGCCCGGAGCAGCAAATTTTGACCACCGAAGGGCCGGTAGCTTCAGACCGGTCAGTTCGTTTGGAGCCGGTTAGGATCGACGACCGAGGAGTACGAGTCTTGCGTCGCAAGAAGGTCCCATTAGTCAAGGTCCTGTGGAGGAACCACGGCCAGGAGGAGCATACCTGGGAGCCGCAGGACCTGATGCGACAAAGATACCCAGAGCTGTTCGGTCAGGTATACCTCACAAACCCCTCAAGATGTTTAATTTATTTTCCTGCTTTAAACTAGTAAGGGCTGCACTAGTCAGATAGAGGCTTATCTTTTGTTTACTGGGGGCTTACCCTTGTTTATTGGGATCTTGGTTTGCCAATTGGGCGAAATGGTCACAGATCTAGGTTTCCCTTAAAACCTAATTTAGCAAACAAGGCATCATGCTGGGATGTTACAAGGTTCTTTTCTTCGGTAGTAAGTCCCGAAGGCTCAACCTTGATTTCGGGGACGAAATCTTTGTTTTGTTTATTGGGATTTGTAACATCTCATTTCCAACTAGACCCCTAAGAGTGGTTTTGGCCATGACTAGGTCATGACAAAACCCTAGGAAGCCAGAAATGAGCCAAGAGATAGGGGACAGAATGTGGAAGATCATCATGGTCTGCAAATAGTAGAACTCTGAGCAATGGTTTAGGATGACCATGGGCTACACCCTAACCCCAAGACCCTACCACAACACCCCTAATACCTTGGGAGGCCCATTAGAGCCATAAGGACCCATTAGGGTCAACCAAAGAGGCTCAGTTGACCAAGGTCAACCCTAGCCCTAAATGGGTCAAACTAGCCTACTTAGGGTCAATTGACCTACTCCTAGCCTAGAGGACCCCACCTATGCCCTCCTAACCCTAAAGTGAGGTCAATGGGTCACTAAGGACACATTGGGGTCAGCCCTAGAGGCCAGGTTGACCCAAGTCAACTCAAGCCCCTAATCTGTTCAAAGTACCCTTACTAAGGGTATGTGACCTCCAAAGTGCAGGGTAACCCTACATAACCCTACCTAGACTCTAGGGGAAGCCAATGGGTCACCAAGGACCCATAGGGGTCGACCCAATTGGTCAGGTTGACCCAAGTCAACTCTAGCCCTAAAATGGTCAAAGTGCCCTTGCCAAGGGACATGTGACCACCAAGATGCCCAACCAATCCTATTCAAGTAACCCTAGACCTTAAGGGAGTCCAATGGGCCACTAAAAACCCAATGGGGTCAACCCAGATGGTCAAATTGGCCCAGGTCAACCCTCATTTGTGTCAAGTCAAACCTAGCCCAAAAGGGCTAACCCAAGCCCAAGCCACTTCTCCCTTAGGCTAACCCCATTTCCATGACCATCATAACCAAGTGGGCTGCATTTAGCTTGTGGGGTTGACCAGTCAACCAGAGGTGACTAGGAGAGAGAAAGGAGCTCCCCTCCATGATAATGGAGGAGAGAGAAGATGAGGAAGAGGAAGGGGAGAGTGGAAGGCCGGCCAAGGGAGGCTAACAACCACCATTTATGGCTGCAATCAACTCCTCTAGGGAAGAGGAGTTGATTCCAGCCGTTTCCGGCCACCAAGGGGTGGATTCAGCCCCCCTCCACTCTACCCGAGCCACACCATTAATGGTGTTGATGACCATTGAAGAACCAGCCACCCCCCTTCCCCAATTGCCATTTAAACTCCATCAGTGGGCCAAGGGGAATATTTTCGAGCGTTTACCTGGAGGAGACGAGCCATCCCACTGTACTGTTATAGAAGCCGAGCGCCGCCGCCGTTGTCAATGGCATCCCGCCGCTCTCCTCGCATCCAGGCCGCCAGGAAGGTCCTCCCCCTCTACTTAACTCTCGGGTAGATCATAGGACTTCTTAGGCTTAAGATTCGGGCTCAATTGAGCCCGATCAAATCCGACATTTTCATGGCTTTCGGCATGAAAAAGTTCTTGCCTCTCCGGCGGCAGAGCCGCCGCCTGGCGTTAGCCCCCACCTCAACGGAGGTGGTGGTGGCGGTGGCCGGCCGGGGAAGGGGCTGGATGGCCGGCGGCAGTCTCTTAAAGTCGGCCCAGGAAGAACGCATCCTGGCCGTCGGCTCAACGAAGAAGATGAGCGGATTCCGTTCATTCTGCGCCAAGATTCGTGCTGCATCAGGAAATAAACTATAGGAAATTATTTCTGGATTATTTCATTTCTGTCACACATTATACACTAAATGGTTTTAATTTTAAAAATACTTAGGTTCTTCTGGTGAAAAAACTTTCAACACAACAGTTCTAGCCCTCTGCGTCTATTTTAGTTTAAAATTTGTTTGAACCCATTTGGGTGCATGGTCTGACCAGGGCACCCATTTTGGTGGGACATACCCTTAGGGCTAGGTAGTAATTAAACTGAGTGCCCACACTTCATCCCTAGCCCAAATCAGTTGAAATTTTGGCAGGGAGCCTAACCTAGCTATACCTAGGGCCTGCCCAAAGCGCAGAATATTTGGAGACAATTGGCCTAACGTTTTTGACTTTACTAAATAAAGCTAGGGTAATTAAATTAAGTAGCCAAATGACCTCCAAACCCTCCCAAATTTTGGTGAGTGGTCCCTGGGCTCATGCTAAGTATCTGTATAAAGTTTCACCTAATTTGGATATGTTTTGATTAGGTATTGACCCAACCCTAACTTTACCTTATCAAGGGTATTTTGGTCAAAAAGTGCACTTTTGCTTTTGAGTGACCAAATCACCTCAACAGAGGCTGAAATTTGGGCCACTGACTTGTTATGGCACCTATCACCTCTCCATGGAATGTGGGGTAGTGTGGAACTGATTTGCCCTAAGTTCCTAGGCCAAACCCTAAGAAGGGACCTTTTTGCCTTGTGAAGGGCATGGGTCCTAAACACCTTGGATGAACATCAAATTTTGCAACGAGGTTCCTAGGATATATAAAACCCTCTGTTAAAAATATTAACTAATTTTAAAAAGGGTAGGGTCCTCAAAACGCTAACCCTAGCTTAGGACCTAAAACTTGTAGTGTAGGTTTAGGTTAGCTAAACATCTTGAAACTTAACCAAATTTGGGTAGTGAGGGAATAAGGCAATTTTGAGCCTCTGATAATTTACTTGGGGAGTTTTGATCAATATTTGTAGCACTTCATTTGTAACCAATATGATTGCCCTAATTAATAATTTTGCAATTGTGGTCTCACTGCCCATTGAAAGGGCATGAAACTTTGGCAGAGGTCGTTTTAGACTATACTAATCATGTATGGAGTTTGATAGAATTTTTGGATAACTAGTTAGGGCATCTACTTCACAAGTGCTTTATTTACGTTACACACTAAATAATTCTTGAAAGAGCCCAATACTTATTGAAAAATTATGAAACTTGATACATAGTGTTTCTAGCTCAAGATTATCATGTGGGAATGTTTGTGGAAATTTGTGATGCTTAATTAGTATACTTTGTTCATTAACCCATAAACCTGATATTTCATGAGAAAATCAAGTATAGCCTTATTTTTACATGATAAATTATGAAACTTTTTCTAGGGTGTTTGTAGGCCATCATAATCATCCCTGAATTTGCTCTGAATTTTTGGAGGTATTATTGCTGTAAAAGCTTTTAAAATGACTTTTTATGAGATATCTTTGAAATTAAATTTAAGGGCCTAAACCTTGCTGAAAAATTTGAAGACTTAGGCCTTACTGTTGATTATGCATTTTGTAATTACCATAAATTTATTGGAACATTATCTTGTCTGAAATTGCTACTTCATGTTCAAACTTGGGCTTTTTGGATACTAGAATAAATAAATTAATTATCAGACAAATTAGGAAAATTATGGATTTCTGGATTTATGCTTCAAATGTCATTTTAGCCCTCTAATAATTATCATCGGGGTACTGGATGAGTATTTCATGTACTTCCCTTTTTACGGGTCATGTAGCTTAAGTGGTCTGCATATAGCAAAACTGCAGGAAATCATTTTGGATATGAATTAGAGCACGTGTGATGGGTCTTGATGGTTTGCTGGAAGGATAAGTAAAATGGGTTGCATCTATGGAAGATGAGTGAGTAGTGTGTGATTTTATCTAGGGTTTAGAGGCGTTCGGATCCGACGAAAGATCGTCCTACCCAAGGAGAGTTGGAGTCAATTCACCCTAGGATTAGCATATCGGAACATGAGAAAGTAATGGGTAAGGGAATCAACCAATAACAAAATAAGTACCTTGCGAAAGGGAATGCTGGGCGTAATCCCAACACAGTTCCTAGTGCCCCTTGAGAGCCCTTCACAGGGAATACCGGGGGCAGTCCTGGGTTAACGTAAACTGTTTTAACAAGCTGAAAAGAGTAACTTAGTAATTAGGGTTGCACATTTCACAAACACTGATGGCACCGGATGTTAGCTGGGAGCTTCGGCTCGGATGGTTAAAAGGCGAACTTTGGGTCCGGGGAGCTTCGGCTCGATTGTTTGAGACGGACGTGTTGGTCCGGGGAGCTTCGGCTCGGTTCTTGACTACGCTAATTTGCATGTGCATAAAAGGAAAGGAAATTAAGGTGGTGGGTCTTCGGTATTGGAGGGTCGATGCACCGACACCAATACGTTGACTCGGCAAGTGTGGTTAGCACTTCGCCAACAGAAGTCCGGTGCGCCAGCCGGCAAGAGTACGCAGGAGTCCGCTTCGTGCACCAAGCGTTGAGGCATACGATAGGTCTGACCGGTAGTGCTTTACTGGTTTAGAGGTGGGCGAGGCCCAACCCACCGCTTCCGTCTGCCACTACGGAGGTATCCTGGGAGGTTACGGCTCCAGAAAGGGGGAACTAAAGGTCTGTGTGCACAGAGTCGGGTGTGTGTGTTGCACTTGCATGATCCATCATACCCACTTGCATGTCATAGCATAATCGTTTCCTTTAACCTTGACACCTAAAGTATAAGTGGAATGGGACGCTTATACTTTAGGACCTGCAAAACGACCCCTTGGTCTATAAGCTTGTGTGGGCAAGTTTATAAATTAAGGTTAATTTTGATATATATATTTACTGCTGTTTGATAACCGACATCCCAACGTATAAATTGGTATGGGACTTTTTATACGATGGGAGACTTGCAGAAGACCCCTTGGCTTATGTGTTTTCACATAAGTGAAGGTTACTTTTCATATTTCAGCTTATTGTCTTTACATGCTATAAAATTTGCTAGTATAGGACCGTTGCCATCTGCTTTTGATATTCTCCACCTTCAAGTCCTCCCCTTTCTTCCTCTCCGCTCGGTGCCTAGGAGCCGTGGGGGAAGGGGCGGGGGATGATAGGACTTAGTCTTTTAGACTAACGGTTTTCGAACCGCATCATTTAGGGGATCGTGGAGACCAGTATGGAGGAGCAGCCCTAGAGACCGGTGCGCTTGGAGGTGGGGCAGTCTAGCTCCGGAGTTCATACAGCCGGGACCGTGAGTCTCGACCTTGAGTAGCTTTTCTGCTTCCGCATGAGTGATTTTTGTAGTGAGGATATGATGTACCGGGCATAAGCCCGTATTTTGCTACTCTGATGTTTTATTCTGTGGACTCTCCCTTCGTGGAGTTATATTTATTATGACATGTGATTTTCTATGGACTGCAATTCCCATTTACTTCTTTATGCTATTTTTCTGTGATCGAAATGGCCGGCAGAATCGGCGCTTTGTGGTGATGATCCTTCAGGGCGTGAAGGAGTCACCGCAAAACGGCGGTTCTGGGCCTAAAACCCCGGTGTCGAAAAAGAAAAAAAAAGGGGGGGTCTTACAAGTGGTATCAGAGCAGACCTCGATCGAAAAGTAGCAGTCCACAACCCTGCGTCACCCCCGTGCGAGTTTAGTTTGGGGACAAACTAAGCAGCGGAAGCGTGGTGTGCCCATATGGGGGATCACATGTAAATTGTCCACTTTTATCGGGTATTGAGTCGATTACCTACTAATGTAGTTCGTTTTGCAGCCCCCAGCTCAGCCCACCCCACAAGGTGGAGCTCAGCAGACTCCAGACATTGCACCACCTCCCATGGTCCCCACACCTTTCCTTCAGTCAGACATGGGGCAAACCCTTACAACTATCCTTGAGGCCTTCCGGGCTCAGCAGGTTCCGGCCCAGCAGCCAAACCCAGGGTCCAACTGGATGAGCACCTTCCGAGGACTCTCTCCCCCATCGTACTTGGGGACAGAGTCGGGAGTGCAGACAGAGGAGTGGCTGGATGTTATGTACGAGATGTTGATTGGGATACGATGCCCTTGGGAGGAGAGGGTGGCCCTGGTGGTATCTTGCTCGGAGTCCCATGCTAAGAGGTGGTGGAAGATGCTGTTGGACACGACATTTGCTGATAGGGAGATTGCAGAAATCACTTGGGAGGAATTCAGGGCCACGCTGCTGGAGCACTTTGTTCCGCAGTCGGCCAGGGACGTGTTGGAGGAGCGGTTCTTGCAGCTGAGGCAGGGCACCAGGATGGTGGTGGAGTACCACTGAGAGTTCGATCATTTGGCCCGATATGCGGGCTCTTACCAGCTGGACGAAGCAGGTTACGTCAAGAGATTTTATAAGGGCCTAAAAGAGGAGTTGAGGGAGGCCTTGCTGTTTGTATCTGACGGGCCTATCTCCCGGATTTTGGAGATGGCGAAGAGGATTGAGGCCGATTGGCACACCACTCGGGGCCGGAAGCGGCAAGCGGAGGATCAGGGCTGGAGGGCCCGAAATGATCAGCGGCGAGGCACCATACCAGACAGGAGAAGGACAGAGGAGCAGCCTCGTGAGGAGGTGAGGCAGGAGCCGAGAGAGCAGGTGGTTTTGGCCCCTCAACCTCTCCGGATACAGGAGATGCCGAGACCCGGGGGTATGGCGTATCCCCCGCCGGAGTGCTTCCATTGTCATCAGGTGGGACACCTCCGGAGAAACTGCCCCATGAGGGGGGCACCACCTCCAGCACCACAGGGTGGCCCACCTGCCCAGCATTTCGGAGGCCGAGGACGCGGCCGAGGACGTGGTTACCTGGGAGGAGACCGGAGACAGGAAAGGGAGCAGGCATATGCCTTGGATCTGGCACAGCCTCGAAATCCAGAGCGGGTCATTACAGGTAAGCTAAGATGTTTTAAATTGTTTAAGCTAAATTCCCGTTCTCAATTATCCAACAAGTAGAACTGCCCTAAGCAGAATGTATAGCAAATAAAACGCGTCATAAAATACTAAGACCTTTAATCATCACAGGTATAGTCTTCATCAGCGGCAAGCCCGCCTATACTCTGTTCGACACGGGTTCTTTACACTCGTTTGTGTCGGAGGCCTTCCTGGAAGGGCTGGAAGGAGTGGAACGGTTCATAGGCCGATTGAGTAGAGTGCGTCTACCCGACGGATCGGAGATACTCACCTCAGCCCACTGTAGTATGGAGGCGGAGATTGGTGGAAATTCGTTCGAAGTTTCGGCAACGGTCCTGATGCCAGTCTTCGAGCTGATCCTGGGCATGATTTGGCTGCAGTGGAACCATGCCCAGATCGATTGTCAAGCGAAGAGGATCACCGTGAAGCACGGGGACTCTACCATCATCATCGAAGGTATAAGACCTGCCTCACGTATACCCTTATCTTCAGTACAGGCCGTCAAGGCCTATTTACAGGGGGAGGAGGTCTACGAGGTGCTGTTTGAGATGGCGGAGGCCACGAGTTTTATATCGAATATCCCGGTGGTGCGGGAGTTTGAGGACGTCTTTCCGGAGAAGTTACCCGGATTACCACCGCGCAGGGAGCAGGACTTCCAGATACAGCTTGTGCCGGGGGCCAAGCCAGCGTCCAAGGCACCCTATCGGATGGCCCAAAGGAGTTGACAGAGTTCCGGAGCCAGCTTCAGGAGTTAGTGGAAGCCGGATTTGTCCGGCCAAGCTCTTCACCTTGGGGAGCCCCGGTATTGTTCGTCAAGAAGAAAGACGGGACCCTCAGATTGTGCATCGACTATCGAGCACTAAATCGGCTGACGGTCCGGAACACCTATCCACTGCCGAGGATAGATGAGCTGTTCGACCAGCTGCAGGGAGCGCAGTTCTTCTCGAAATTAGATTTGAGGTCGGGATACTACCAGCTTCGGATTCGGGAGGAGGACATTCAGAAGACTGCTTTTAGTAGCAGATATGGTTTATACGAGTTTACGGTGATGCCCTTCGGACTCACCAACGCACCATCAGCGTTCATGACCCTCATGAACCAAGTCTTCAGGGAATATCTGGATGTGTTTGTCATTGTGTTCATCTATGACATCCTCATTTACTCGAGGACGGAGGAGGAGCACACCCGCCATCTAACACTGACCCTGCAGAGACTGCGGGAGAATCATATATATGCGAAGTTTAGTAAATGTCAGTTCTGGCTGAAGGAGGTGGGCTTCTTAGGCCACATCATCAGTGGAGCCGGATTGGCAGTGGATCCAGCAAAGATTCAGGCTATTCGGGATTGGCCGCAGCTGAAGACAGCCACCGACGTACGGAGTTTTCTAGGACTTGCCGGTTATTACCGGTAGTTCGTTGAGGGATTCTCTCGAATCTCCCTCCCGCTCACATCCTTGACGAAGAAGGAGGTATCGTTCGTGTGGACCCCGCAGTGCCAGGCAGCTTTCCAGGAGCTGAAGGATCGGCTAACCTCGGCTCACATTCTTACTCTCCCCTCGGGGAGGGAGGGATTTCAGGTCTACACTGATGATTCCTACCAGGGTATGGGAGCTGTTCTGATGCAGAAGGGTCATGTGATTGCATATGCATCTCGCCAGTTGAAGAAGCACGAGCAGAATGATCCGGTGCATGACCTTGAGATGGGGGCGGTCGTTTTTGCTTTAAAGGTCTGGCACCATTATCTTTACGGAGTCCACTGCGATATCTATTCCGACCACAAGAACCTGAAATACGTGGACACGCAGAAGGAACTGAACATCAAGCAGAGGCGCTGGGTGGAGTTCCTTGCAGATTATCAGTATGAGATGCACTACCATCCAGGGAAGGCAAACGTGGTGGCGGACGCATTGAGTCGGAGAGCTGCCACTTCCGCAGTCGGGACTCAGGTTATTTCTATGGAGTTGGCGAGGAGATTGGAGGATATGCACATCACACTGGTGTCATCCGAGGACCCCAAGCTTTGCACGGAGTATTTAGCAGCGGTGAGTGCTACAGATGATATCCGGGACATAGTCAGAGAGGGACAGAGGCGAGATGTCGATCTGGATCCGATATTCTGGTCCTTGGAGAACGGTGCAGCAGGAGATTATACGATGAGGGACGGCGTGGTATGCTTCAGAGGTCGGACTTATATACCGAGAGGAGGCTAGGTCCGGGAGGATATCATGGCGGAAGCCCATCACAGCAGATACTCGGTGCACCCGGGCATCACGAAGATGACTGCGGATTTGAGGAAGGCTATGTACTGGCCTGGCATGAAGAAGGATATTACTCGGTTTGTGACCCACTGCGAAGCTTGTCAGCTAGTGAAGGCAGAGTGCAAAAACCATGCGGGGTTGTTGCAACCACTCCCGGTACCGGAGTGGAAGTTCGAAGACATCGCGATGGATTTTATTCACGGACTTCCCCGATCACGAACAGGGAATGACTCAATTTGGGTCATCGTCGATCGGTTTACTAAGGTAGCCAGGTTCATTCCGATCAGGAAGGACGACGCTGTGGGAGTTTTAGTACGGAGATTTGTGGAGCAGTTCATTCGATATCACGGGGTGCCCAGGACGATAGTGTCGGATCGGGATGGCCGGTTCACCTGCAGGGAGTGGAGATCCGTGCAAGCTTACTTAGGCACGCGATTGACCTTCAGCACTGCATTTCATCCCCAGACGGACGGGCAGACAGAACGCACCAACCGGACGCTGGAAGACCTTTTGAGGCTATGCATTTTGGACCGCGGGGAACTGTGGGAGAAACTCTTACCCCTGGTCGAGTTCTCCTATAACAACAGCTACCAGTCCAACATCAGGATGGCGCCTTACGAAGCCTTGTACGGGAGGAGATGCCGGACCCCGCTTTCTTGGGTTCAGGACGAAGATCCGAAGGTGTTGGGATCAGAGTTTGTTGAAGACACCGAGGCTCAGGTGAGGCTGATCAGAGACAGGATGCTAGAGGCGCAGAGCAGACAAGCTAAGTACTATGACGCCCGGCATCGGTAGGTGGAGTTCCAGGTGGGAGACCGTGTGTTTCTGAAGATCCAGCCCATGCATGGAGTCTCGTGGGTGCGTGGTCGGAGGAAGAAGCTCAGCCCTAGGTACATGGCCCCTTACAGGATCCTGGAGCGGATCGAACCCCTAGCCTACAGGCTGGAGTTACCACAAGAGCTGGAAGCACTGCATGACGTCTTCCATATTTCTTCGCTGAGGAGGGCTCTGCTACGCCCGGAGCAGCAGATTTTGACCACCGAAGGGCCGGTAGCTTCAGACCGGTCAGTTCGTTTGGAGCCGGTTAGGATCGACGACCGAGGAGTACGTGTCTTGCGTCGCAAGAAGGTCCCATTAGTCAAGGTCCTGTAGAGGAACCATGGCTAGGAGGAGCATACCTGGGAGCCGCAGGACCTGATGCGACAAAGATACCCAGAGCTATTCGGTCAGGTATACATCACAAACCCCTCAAGATGTTTAATTTATATTCCTGCTTTAAACTAGTAAGGGTTGCACTAGGCAGATAGAGACTTATCTTTTGTTTATTGGGGGCTTACCCTTGTTTATTGGGATCTTGGTTTGCCAATTGGGCGAAATGGTCACAGATCTAGGTTTCCCTTAAAACCTAATTTAGCAAACAAGGCGTCATGCTGGGATGTTACAAGGTTCTTTTCTTCGGTAGTAAGTCCCGAAGGCTCAACCTTGATTTCGGGGACGAAATCTTTGTTTTGTTTATTGGGATTTGTAACATCCCATTTCCAACTAGACCCCTAAGAGTGGTTTTGGCCATGACTAGGTCATGACAAAACCCTAGGAAGCCAGAAATGTGCCAAGAGATAGGGGACAGAATGTGGAAGATCATCATGGTCTGCAAATAGTAGAACTCTGAGCAATGGTTTAGGATGACCATGAGCTACACCCTAACCCCAAGACCCTACCACAACACCCCTAATACCTTGGGAGGCCCATTAGAGCCATAAGGACCCATTAGGGTCAACCAAAGAGGCTCAGTTGACCAAGGTCAACCCTAGCCCTAAATGGGTCAAACTAGCCAACTTAGGGTCAATTGACCTACTCCTAGCCTAGAGGACCTCACCTATGCCCTCATAACCCTAAAGTGAGGTCAATGGGTCACTAAGGACACATTGGGGTCAGCCCTAGAGGCCAGGTTGACCCAAGTCAACTCAAGCCCCTAATCTGGTCAAAGTACCCTTACTAAGGGTATGTGACCTCCAAAGTGCAGGGTAACCCTACATAACCCTACCTAGACCCTAGGAGAAGCCAATGGGTCACCAAGGACCCATAGGGGTCAACCCAATTGGTCAGGTTGACCCAAGTCAACTCTAGCCCTAAAATGGTCAAAGTGCCCTTGCCAAGGGACATGTGACCACCAAGATGCCCAACCAATCCTATTCAAGTAACCCTAGACCTTAAGGGAGTCCAATGGGCCACTAAACACCCAATGGGGTCAACCCAGATGGTCAAATTAGCCCAGGTCAACCCTCATTTGGGTCAAGTCGAACCTAGCCCAAAAGGGCTAACCCAAGCCCAAGCCACTTCTCCCTTAGGCTAACCCCATTTCCATGACCATCATAACCAAGTGGGCTGCATTTAGCTTGTGGGGTTGACCAGTCAACCAGAGGTGACTAGGAGAGAGAAAGGAGCTCCCCTCCATGATAATGGAGGAGAGAGAAGATGAGGAAGAGGAAGGGGAGAGTGGAAAGCCGGCCAAGGGAGGCTAACAGCCACCATTTGAAAGATATAGTACCTAAACACCTAGAGGGGGGGGGGTGAATAGGTGACCTAATTCTTTTTAAACTTTAATGGCAGCAATCAGTTAATTTCACAAAATTCTATCTACTATAACACAACACATATGCAACAATCACAGCCAACAACAATCACACAGTAGACACATAGTTTTATAGTGGTTCCCCAAGCTTTGGGTACATCCACTTTCCCCCTTCTCCTATCTAGTATTGTACTAGATTCGGCCAAACTCCTCCACTATCTCAGAACCCAAACAGGCTCCTACACCTCAGGCCCAAGGCCCTACAACTCAGCTTTTCACAAAGCCTACACTCAACCACAAAGGCCTACACTCAGCCACCAAGGCCTACACTCAGCCACCAAGGCCTACACTCAGAGATTTCAATCTCCTACACTCAGGCTCTCAAAGCCCTACACTCAGCCTTTATAATTACAGGCTTACAAAAACTCAGATCCAAAGGATCCTACAAGATAAAAATGATTTTACAATTGTTAACTCAGCAACCCAAAGACAAGAGAGGGGAGTTGTGAGTTTCTTGATGAGTTCTTGGAAGAAATCAGCTGGAATCAATCTGACTTAGCTTTCTTCAAAACTTCTTGAAAGTAGAACTCAATGAGATTGACTCCTTCTGCAGTTGATCCTTGATCTCTGCTTCTTAAGATCCAGAATAAATTTGAACCCTTCTTCTCAGCCTAGTTCCAATAGCTGATTTCTTAGATGGAGCTCTCTCTCTCCAACTTCTTAGATCTTCACTTGAAAGCTAGATCTTCTTTAAATCTGAACTTGGACTTGTGTTCAATCTCTTCAACAACTTGTTGATCAATCTCTTCTGTAGACAGTATAGGCCTATTTATAGACCTTCTTCATGGTAACCGGCTGACCCGGTTCATAACTGAATTCTGACAACTCTGACAGGTGCTGTAGACCGGCTGGAATGGCAGCTGTCAAGTCATCCAGTCAGTTCTTGAAAATTCTGTAACTGTCTTTAAGTGTCGAGTCTTTCTGTCTTTAAGTGTCGACACTTATAGACCAAGTGTCGACACATGTTGTCTAAGTGTCTACACTAGCCTACAAGGTGTCGACACAACTCCTTGTGTTGTTGACTCTCTATCTCGACACTACTTCTCCTTCATGTATCGACACTGAAATTGAGTGTCGACACAACTACTTGTTCTTCAGAATTTTGCTGAATTCTTCTAAGTGTCGACATAACACCTTTGTGTCGACACATCTTCATGTGTTGTATCTGTCAAGTGTCGACACTGCTTCTTGGTGTCGACACATGTCCTTATTGTTGATACTTATTGAGTGTCGACACATTGTTTTGGGTGTCGACACTTACATCTTCAGTCGAGACTCTGGCTGAGTGTCGACACATTCCCTTAATGTCGACACTTGTACTTAGAATATTCTTGAACTATGTTGTTCTTTGCTAAGTGTCGACACAACTCCTTTTGTCGACACTTTCTTCAAGTGTTGAGTCTTCAGCTAAGTGTCGACACATTGTTCTGGGTGTCGACACTTACTTCCAGTGTTGACTCTTCTGCTAAGTGTCGACACATTGTTCTGAGTGTCGACACTTACTTCAAGTGTTGACTCTTCTGTTGAGTGTCGACACTTGTACTTAGTCTCTGCTAACTTTTGCTGAGTGTCGACACAGCTCCAAGTGTCGACACTTTCTGATGTAGACACAACTTCACTGGGTGTCGACACTGCTATTAAGTGTCAACACTGCTTTACTGTACTTTCTTTATTGAGTGTCGACACAGCTCCTTGTGTCGACACTTTGTGTCTGGTGTCGACTCAGCCTCCCTGGTGTCGACACAATGACTCCAAGTGTCGACATTGCTTGCCTGGGTGTCGACACAAGTCTTCTTAAGTGTCGACACTTTCCCTCTGGGTGTCAACACATGGACTTAGAAACTTTTTGCTTCAGTCCTGCAAATACTTAACCTGCACATGTAACTCAAAATACATCAAATACATTTTGATGTATATCATTGAGTTGGGTGAGGCTTCTTCAAATCAGGTACATTTAAACCAATGTACCCAACAATCTCCCCCTATTTGGAGAAGTCATAACCCTTAGTCAATGATATACACCATTCATAATTAAATTACAAAATGATGTAAAGCAGGATAATATACAGCAGGGTAAACATAAACATGTATTAACCACACATGTATACAAATACATCATCACAGAACAAATATGAAATAGACATAAACATCATCACAGAACAAATATGAAATAGTTCTAACATATAACACATTGTTCTAATATTTGTCATATTCATTTCCAGAAGTTCACAAAATGTTTTACATCAAAAATATTACAAAGTAAAGTTCAAGAAAATTCTAAATCTATTTCTGTTTTGGCTCCTTAATCACAATTCCTTTTCCAGCTTGAACTTTAGCTTGGACAGGAGCATCAGCAACTTCAGCATCAGCAGGCTTCTTGCCTTTCAGATCTTTCTTCTTAAGCTCTTCTGCTTTGATCTTTTGTCTTTCAAAGTAATGGTATGGCTTTGGAAAGTACTTGCTAGGCTCCAGAGTAGTAGGAGGTAGCTTTCCCATCTTGGCCTTCCTTCTATATTGAACTATTGCCGGATCTTAAGAAGCAGAGATCAAGGATCAACTGCAGAAGGAGTCAATCTCATTGAGTTCTACTTTCAAGAAGCTTTGAAGAAAGCTAAGTCAGATTGATTCCAGCTGAGTTCTTCCAAGAACTCATCAAGAAACTCACAACTCCCCTCTCATGTCTTTGGGTTGCTGAGTTAACAATTGTATAATCATTTTTATCTTGTAGGATCCTTTGGATCTGAGTTTTTGTAAGCCTGTAATTATAAATGCTGAGTGTAGGGCTTTGAGAGCCTGAGTGTAGGAGATTGAAATCTCTGAGTGTAGGCCTTGGTGGCTGAGTGTAGGCCTTGGTGGCTGAGTGTAGGCCTTTGTGGCTGAGTGTAGGCTTTGTGAAAAGCTGAGCTGTAGGGCCTTGGGCCTGAGGTGTAGGAGCCTGTTTGGGTTCTGAGATAGTGGAGGAGTTTGGCCGAATCTAGTACACTACTAGATAGGAGAAGGGGGAAAGTGGATGTACCCAAAGCTTGGGGAACCACTATAAAACTCTGTGTCTACTGTGTGATTGTTGTTGGCTGTGATTGTTGCATATGTGCTGTGTTATAGTAGATAGAATTCTGTGAAATTAACTGATTGCTGCCATTAAAGTTTAAAAAGAATTAGGTCACCTATTCACCCCCCCCCCTCTAGGTGTTTAGGTACTATATCTTTCAAGTGGTATCGGAGGGAGGTTCCTCAAAAAGGACTAACAGTCTGAGGAGATCCTGATTGGCAGATTCAGTGTAAGTCAAATTACAGATTCAAGAAAATCAAGAACCATGGGTTCCTCTGAGAATCACAAGGAATTGGGATCCATGAAATTACCTCTATGTAGGAAAGAGATATTTGGGATCTGGAAGGAAAGGGTAAGGCTGTTTATGGAGGCCTCAGACCCTAGAATTTATATCACAGTAAAGGAAGGGCCATATGTGCCCATGAAGATATCAGTTCTAGATGCAAATCAGAGAACACCCAAGGATTTCTCTGAAATGACAAACGATGAGATTGTCCTAGCCACCATGGATAAAAGGGCTCAAAACATTATAGTGAGTGTCATAGATGATGCAACTTTTCAGAATCTAATACACTGTAAGCCAGCCAAAGAGATGTGGGATACCCTTATTGTGTATATGGAAGGATCTGAAGAAGTTAGGCAAGACAGAAAGTCCTTGCTAAATCAAGGGTAGGAAAGTTTTATGCAAAGAAAGGGTGATAACATAACTGAGTGCTATAAGAAGTTCTATAGGATAGTGAATGAACTCATGTCTTATGGAAGAGAGTTCAGTAATTATGAACTCAATGACAAGTTTCTAAGGTCCCTAACTTAAGATTGGGACACCAAGATCTGTGCCATTAGAGAAATGGCTAAGTTGGGAGAAATTCCTCCACCTACACTGTTTGGCAAATTGTTGTCATATGAAATGCAGTTGACAGTGAGGAAAGAGGAGGAGAAATCAACAAGAAATGAACATAAGGACAGAACAGTAGCTTTCAAGACAGAAGCCCCCAGGAGGTACAGATGTAAGTCCCCTACTCCACCTCCAAAGGTTGCTGAATCTGAGTCAGATGAGTCAGCTAGTACAAAGTCTGAAAGCATTGAAAGTGATGAGGACTTTGCTGCCTTCACTAGACATTTTCAGAAGTTCTTGAAGAAGAAACAGTGGAGAACAAGGCCTTCTACATCACAGGAAAAGGAAGATTCTTATCAGCAAAAGAGGTTTTCAAAGAAAGACAAGAAAAAGTCAAAGTCTAGCAAAGCTACACTATCAAAAATTGTGTGTTATTGCTGTAATAGACAAGGTCATGTGATAGCAAATTGTCCAGAGAAGAGAAAGGAGTCTAGTGACAAGAAGAAGACTCATTTCAAAGGCAAGAAAGAAAAGTCTTTTGTTGCCAAGAAGGAGAAGACTCTGTCAGATATTTCTTCTTCAGAAACTGAGTCAGATGCTGAGGCATACATAGGGCTATTTGCTGAAGAAGAAGAAGAAGAATTCATGCAGATTATGGATTCTATATATGAGCAAGAAGACTGTCAGTGCCAAGGACTGATGGCATTAACTGAAAATGACAAAATCCTGGAGAAGCCAGGACACAGTAAGGTACAAAGTTCAACTTTAAGTTCAGTTTCTTGTGCCAGTACAAAATCAGATTCATCTTCATCAAGTGATGAGAGTGTATCTGAGTCTGAAGAAGATATTCATCAGCTGATAGATGAATACAAGGTTCTGTTGCAAGCTTACAAGAAGAGCAAGTCCCTAGCCAAAAGTCAGGCAAAGGAAATTGCTATTCTTAAAGCTGCTGCAACTGAGTTTGAGAAGTCTTTTGATCAAAAGCTTAATGAGATAGCCAGATTGAAGCACATAACTGTGATTCAAATGCGAACTATATCATTTAAGAATGATCAAATCAAGAGTCTGGAGATTAATCTTCAGAAGGAGAGAGAGCTTGTTGCTAGGTTTTCCAAACCTAAGTCAGTGTTACCTATAATTGATGAATTTGTTCATCACAAGGGTAAAGCTGGACTGGGTTTTATTAAACCTGCAAGGACTGTCCAGTCCAAGTCCAAGGGCAAAGCCCCAACATTCAACAAGTCAGCTGTATATAAGACAGTAAAGACAGTACCTAAGCAAAGGTACAATAAGTTTGAATGTTGGTGTTGTGGCAAAGTTGGCCATTTTGTAATGGATTGTTGGCACAATGCTAGTGTCAAAGTGAGTAGCAATCTGCCTGTAGGAAAGCCTGCAGGTAGCTTTGTTAGAATGTAAACTAACAAATACCAAGGACCCAAGAATACTTTGGGTTCAAAGGTTCATTAATCTATTTTGCAGGTGAGTCCAAGTTGCCATGCCCCAATATGGTACTTGGACAGTGGATGTTCCAGACATATGACTGGAACTAGGGGACTACTAAGGGACTACATTCCAATCAAAGATGGTCCAAAAGTAACCTTTGGTGGTTCTGAAAAAGGAATCATCAAAGGGTTTGGTAACATTTCTAGCAACTTGGTTACCATTACTCAAGTGGCTTATGTTAAATGGTTGAAACACAACCTAATAAGTATAAGTCAATTAAGTGATGTAGGGTATGACATCTCTTTTGTGAAAAATGGTTGTCATATCAAGAGGTCAAGTGATCAAGAGATCATTTTGACAGGTTATAGGAAGAGGAATGTCTACTGCCTAGACATTATGTGTGAGACCAATGGTTCTCAAGTATGTCTTGTAGCAGATGAGAAAGTTTCTCATTGTGTCAAATGGCACAAGAGGCTAGCTCATCTAAATTACAAGACAATTGGCAAACTCTTTAGCAAAGAGTTAGTGAGGAATGATCCTCAAGTTAAGTATGTTAAAGATGGTATTTGCTCAGCTTGTCAAAAGGGGAAGCAGACAAGATCCACCTTTAGAAGCATAGAAAACAAAGATGCTGTGAGGTGTTTATACCTCTTGTATATGGATCTCTTTGGTCCAATGCCAGTTCACAGCTTAGGTAGGAAGGTCTATACCTTTGTAGTTGTAGATGACTACTCAAGGTTTTCCTGGGTGTTCTTCTTAAGACAGAAATCTGAAACACCTAATGTCTTCTATAGCTTTGTCAAGCAAATTCAGAATGAACTAAATAGTACAGTGGTCAAAATAAGAAGTGACCATGGTACTGAGTTTCAGTCTGATAGCATGACAAAACTATGTGAAGACTTTGGGATATTTCAAGAGTTTTCTTCACCTAGAACACCTCAGCAAAATGGCATTGCTGAAAGGAAGAATAGGACCTTGATTGAGGCAGGTAGAACCCTATTAAGTGATACATCACTACCAGAATATTTCTGGGCTGAAGCAGTTAATACTGCATGCCATGTTATTAATAGGACTACCATAACTAAAGGCCTCAACAAGACCCCCTATGAGGTTGTGAAAGGCAGGAAACCAAACCTATCCTACTTCAGGATCTTTGGTTGCAAATGCTTCATACTTAACAATGGAAAGTCTTACTTGACTAAGTTTGCTGCAAAGTCCCAAGAGGGAATTTTTGTTGGGTACAGCAACAATAGTAAGTCTTATAGAGTCTACAACTTGTCTACTCAAGTTGTAGAAGAATCTGTACATGTAGTATTTGATGAGACTAAACTTATTAACAATGAGTTGTCTAGTAGTGTATGCAGCCCCACAGGTTTAACAAAGAAGATGGACAAGCTCACTCTATAAGAAGAATCTACTGCAAGACAGCAAGTAGAAGACAGTAGCTGTTGTCCAGGGAGAGAACTACATGTACCAGATACAGAAGAAGTACAAGGAGTACAACAAGATGATGAAACTGAAGAGGTTCAACCAGAAGTTAGGATGCCTCCAGCCAATAGGCATCTTAGAGATCATCCAGTAGATCAGATTATTGGAGATCCAAGACAAGGGGTACAAACAAGGAGCAGAAACCTGAATACAGCAATCTACTCCAGCTTTCTATCTCAAGTTGAACCAAAGAAGTTTGAAGAAGCCATTCTAGATCCACAATGGACTGAAGCAATGCAAGAAGAACTGAATCAGTTCAAGAGGTGCAAGGTCTGGGAACTTGTTCCTAAACCTAAAGACCACAATATAATAGGAACAAAGTGGATCTACAGGAATAAGTTTGATGAACAAGGGGTCATCATTAAGAACAAAGCAAGATTGGTTGCTAAAGGATATAGACAAGAAGAAGGTATTGACTTTGATCAAACCTTTGCTCCAGTAGCCAGACTAGAAGCCATAAGGATATTTCTTGCCTATGCAACCTATCAAGGATTCAAAGTTTACCAAATGGATGTCAAGTCAGCATTTCTGAATGGTAATCTTAAAGAAGAAGTCTATGTGGAATAGCCTTCAGGTTTTGTTGATTCAACTCTACCTCATCATGTCTATAGACTTAGGAAAGCTTTATATGGGCTAAAGCAAGCCCCTAGGGCTTGGTATGAAACCCTATCTAGTTCCTTATTGAGAACAAGTTCTCAAGGGGGAAAATAGATAAGACTCTATTCCTTAGGGAATCTAGAGGCAAAGTCATACTAGTCCAAATATATGTAGATGACATTATATTTGGGTCTACAGAAACTAGCCTTTGCAAAAAGTTTGCAAAGCTAATGCAAAGTCAATTTGAGATGAGTAGTATGGGAGAGCTAAAGTTCTTCTTGGGTCTCCAAGTAAGACAGACTGAGAGTGGTTTATCCATATACCAGTCCAAGTTCACCCTAGAACTCATAAGGAAGTATGGTATGGATTCATCTAGTACCATGAAGACTCCTATGGGGTCAAGTATGTATCTTAGCAAGGATGATGCAGGGAAACCTGTAGATGAAACCTTGTATAGAGGGATAGTTGGCTCCCTATTATACTTGACTACAAGTAGACCAGATATCATGTATGCTACATGTGTCTGTGCAAGGTATCAAGCCTGCCCTAAAGAGTCTCATTTGACAGCAGTCAAAAGAATATTGAGATATCTAAAGGGCACTCCCTATCTAGGCCTCTGGTACCCTAGGAATGGGGATTTTGAACTAACAGGTTATTCAAATGCAAACTTTGCAGGATGCAAAGAAGATAGAAAAAGCACTACTGGAACCTGTCAATTCCTAGGTGGGAGACTAATTTCATGGAGTAGCAAAAAGCAGACAAGTGTGGCTATCTCCACTGCAGAGTCAGAGTATGTGGCTACTGGAAGTTGCTGTGCTCAACTTCTGTGGATACAACATCAGCTAGAGTACTATGGAATTCAGGTAAGTAGAACTCCACTCCTTTGTGACTCTACTAGTGCTATTTCAATAGCTAATAATCCTGTATCTCATAGTAGAACTAAACATATAGAGATAAAATATCATTTTCTTAGGGAGCATGTAGAGAAGAAAGATATTTTACTTGAATATGTTAAAACTGATAATCAATTAGCTGATATGTATACTAAGCCCCTAGAAGAAGCTAAGTTCAATAGGTTTAAAATTGAACTAGGAATGATAAACTTAGAGTAAGTTTACAGCATTGGAAATGGCTAAGTAAAAAGGTGTCGACACATAGAGATTTCTGTGTCGACACAGAATAAAGGTGTCGACACTTCAGGAAAAAGGTGTAGACACATCTAGGAAGTTGGTGTCGACACTTCAGAATATTAGTGTCGACACATGTCAAGTAGGTGTCGACACATCCAAAGTGGTGTCGACACTTAAGTTTTACTCAGAATTCTCTAAGTAAAGTCTCGACTATGTGTCGAGTTGAGTAGTGCCGACACATAAACAAGTGTAGACACATAAAATCTGTTGACTAAACTTGGGTCGACACATATGTGTCGAGACATTATAAGTCAGTGTCGACACTTATTGCCAGTGTCGACACAATTTAAGTTAGCTGTCCCGCCTGTTCATCTTCAAAATTAGAAAGGTATAAATAGGGTTTTGTCTTAGTTTGTCGACACGCTTTCAAAGTTTCGAGATCAAACTTCTGTGTCGACACCTCTCTTCTATCAAGACAAATTCTACAAACCCTAATGTCGCCTAAGCTAAAGGAGAACGTCAACGAATGATACGAGCTGGTGCGCAGTGCTTTTGAGGATGCTGATCAAGAAATCCAGACTGTCGTAACCCTAGTAGCCGATTCAGGATTAGAATATCTTGTGTCTGAACCTACTAAAATCTGGAAGAAAGAGGTACTAGAATTTCTCAGTGGAGCTAAGATAGACGAAACTGGATTCAAAATCAAATCCAGGGTTTATGGTGAGAAGGTGAAGGTGTCACCTAAAAGTCTGAGGAAGATTCTACAGCTACCAAGAATTAAAGTGGAAGATGAGGTTACAGCTACAAAGACCAGGGAAGCTCTAACCTGGTGTGGACTGGATCCTAAGATGAAGCTTGGATCAGTGTTTCTTAGAAAAGGAATGAACAATCAAGGGAAATTCCTCTCAGAGATTGTTGGCAAGGTCATACTCAGCAAGCCAGGAGGGCATGACAGAGTGTCTGCCCATATGTTTAGTATAATGACAAGGATAATTTTCTCTCTGCACACTGACTGGTCTATGGTAGTCTTTGAGAAGATTAAAGAAAGCTTGAAGAAGCCCAACCTGGGCAGAATTTTAAGTCTATACCTTGCTGGTGTAATCCCTGAAGTTATGAGTACAGCTGCTGGAAGCAAAATAAATCATATGAGAAAAATGGACATGAGGTTGTTCACGAGATGGGACAGGGTGTTGTCTAAAGAGATGCCAACCCCTGAGAAGATAGTTTCTGAGAAGGAGATTCCTCCAAAGAAGAAGAGAAAAACTGCTTCAGTGGCTCAAGTGTCCACTAGCAGCTCAGACAGTGAAGAACAAGTTGTCTTCACTCCAGATGAAAATGAGGAAGAGCCTACTGTGAAATCTCCAGCTCCTCAAGATGATGCTGAGATCCAGGGGGAGCTACCTCAAGCTAGCCTCATACACAAGGATCAAAGCCAGGGGGAGCTTCCAGTTGTAGATGAACCCACTACACTGGAAAGTGAACAAGCAACCACCATTATCCTAGAGGTAATCACTGAACTCAATACTTTAGATTTTCCCATGGAAGATACTGATTTGTCTGATGTTCATCAGCAAATTCAGCTGAATAGTCAAGTTCCAGATGATGTTATAGAAGACACATCTGTTGTACTAGAAGTTGTTCCTGATCCAGTGGTTGAAGAACCTAGAATTTCTCCTGCTCAGTCTCCACAAGAGTATACCATGGAAGATCTTTTCTTAAATCTAGATCAAGCAGACTTTGAAAAAGAAACTACTGCTACTGAAGGAGATAATGCTGCTGCTGAGGGGGAGCAAGTGCACATTCATGAAGACCCTGCCAGGAAAGAAACTGAGAAGGCACCAGATGTGCAAACTGAGAGGCCTCCAAGCCCTAAGGAGAGGGTGGATATAGCCAGCTCCTCAGCTTCTGAAGATGAGGAGGCTACCAGGGCTAGGAAAAAGAAAATTTATGTCTTCAAAAGAAGGAGCCAGAGTTATAAGAAGGCTCTCCAAACTATTGCTCCACAGCCTATAGTTCAGCTAGCACCATCAATAGACTATAGTGATCTGATGGTTGCCATGCAGCTCAAGTTGGATGAGCATAGAAAAGCACTAGAGACTTATGTGGATGTAGGGCAGAAATCATTGCAATTTGATCTGGCCCATGACATAAAATCTATAAGGTTTGAAATGAACCAAAATAAGAAGGAGATGACAGAATGTTTCCACAAGGGTGGAAATGCAGTGGTGTACTTGGCAACACACCAGGAGAAGATAAAAGCACAGGTGGATGACATAGCTGTGAAGCAAGGTTATGCTCTTGAAAATCAGATAAGAATGAATGACAACCTTACTGCATCTCACAATGCAATAGTCACTTTTCTGAAGAATCTGGCTGCAGGGCAGACTCCAGCTATAGCAAAGGCAGATTTTGACAAAGTATTCCTAGAAGAAATCACTGCTCTTAAGACTGCCATCCAAGATTCCCAAAAGCTAATCACTGACAAACTCCAAAGGTTAAAACCTTTCTTTAAGGATGGAGTCAATTATTTGGATAATCAAGTAAGATTTCAGAAAGATGATGTAAGAGATCATATAGAAAGAGAAGTCATAAAGGGGGAGAGGGTTTTAGTCAAGGCCAGCTCTGATCATGCCAAATGGATATCAAATTCTATCAGAGCTACACTGGGTTATCCTCCTCTTTGTGATGATGATAATGTTGCTGAATCTGGAATTCATCCTGCCTATCTAGGAGGGGAGCAAGCTGAAGTGGCTCAAGTCATCTACCCTCCTCCAGATTTTGACATGATACATGCTGATGTACAGTCTATGTATAGCCCACCTGGGGGCAAGGACAATGTTATTATTGAAAAAGTTGTTCAGCCTATATCTGAAGCTATGCAAGCAGCTCTTCAGAAAGAAGAAGAAGCTCTACAGAAAGAAGAAGAGACAAGATTGTCTAAGAAGATTTTTAGGGAACAAGCTGAACAAAGGCCAGACTTTGAGCAATGGAGCCCTACCTCTAGAAACATTATATTGACTGCCTGGAAAGCTGCCAAAGACAACATTCAAGACAGGAACAAGTGGTTCTCTGAGGCTGAATGGAGAAAACATGAGTCAAGGCAGGAGGCAATATTTTAATACAGAAGGAAGGCCAAGATGGGAAAGCTACCTCCTACTGCTCTGGAGCCTAGCAAGTACTATCCAAAGCCATACCATTACTTTGAAAGACAAAAGATCAAAGCAGAAGAGCTTAAGAAGAAAGATCTGAAAGGCAAGAAGCCTGCTGATGCTGAAGTTGCCGATGCTCCTGTCCAAGCTAAAGTTCAAGCTGGAAAAGGAATTGTGATTAAGGAGCCAGAACAGAAATAGATTTAGAATTTTCTTGAACTATGCTGTTCTTTGCTAAGTGTCGACACAGCTCCTTGTGTCTACACTTTCTTCAAGTGTTGAGTCTTCAGCTAAGTGTCGACACATTGTTCTGGGTGTCGACACTTACTTCCAGTGTTGACTCTTCTGCTAAGTGTCGACACATTGTTCTGAGTGTCGACACTTACTTCAAGTGCTGACTCTTCTGTTGAGTGTCGACACATTATTCTGAGTGTCGACACTTGTACTTAGTCTCTGCTAACTTTTGCTGAGTATCGATACAGCTCCAAGTGTCGACACTTTCTGATGTAGACACAGCTTCACTGGGTGTCGACACTGCTATTAAGTGTCGACACTGCTTTACTGTACTTTCTTCATTGAGTGTCGACACAGCTCCTTGTGTCGACACTTTGTGTCTGGTGTCGACTCAGCCTCCCTGGTGTCGACACAATGACTCCAAGTGTCGACATTGCTTGCTTGGGTGTCGACACAAGTCTTCTTAAGTGTCGACACTTTTCCTCTAGGTGTCAACACATGGACTTAGAAACTTTTTGCTTCAGTCCTGCAAATACTTAACCTGCACATGTAACTCAAAATACATCAAATACATTTTGATGTATATCATTGAGTTGGGTGAGGCTTCTTCAAATCAGGTACATTTAAACTAATGTACCCAACACCATTTATGGCTGCAATCAACTCCTTTAGGGAAGAGGAGTTTATTCCAGCTGTTTCCCGGCCACCAAGGGGTGGATTCAGCCCCCCTCCACTCTACCCGAGCCACACCATTAATGGTGTTGATGGCCATTGAAGAACCAGACACCCCCCTTCCCCAATTGCCATTTAAACTCCATCAGTGGGCCAAGGGGAATATTTTCGAGCGTTTACCTGGAGGAGACGAGCCATCCCACTGTACTGTAGCAGAAGCTGAGCGCCGCCGCCGTCGTCAATGGCATCCCGCCGCTCTCCTCGCATCCAGGCCGCCAGGAAGGTCCTCCCCCTCACCTTAACTCTCGGGTAGATCATAGGACTTCTTAGGCTTAAGATTCGTGCTCAATTAAGCCCGATCAAATCCGGCATTTTCATGGCTTTCGGCATGAAAAATTTCTTGCTATAGCCGCCGGAAATTGCCTCTCCGGCGGCAGAGCCGCCGCCTGGCGATAGCCCCCACCTCAACGGAGGTGGTGGTGGTGGTGGCCGGCCGGGGAAGGGGCTGGATGGCCGGCGGCAGCCGCTTGAAGTCGGCCCAGGAAGAACGCATCCTGGCCGTCGGCTCAACGAAGAAGATGAGCGGATTCCGTTCATTCTGCGCCAAGATTCGTGCTGCATCAGGAAATAAACTATAGGAAATTATTTCTGGATTATTTCATTTCCGTCACACATTATACACTAAATGGTTTTAATTTTTAAAAATATTTAGGTTCTTCTGGTGGAAAAACTTTCAACACATAAGTTGTAGCCCTCTGAGTCTATTTTATTGTAAAATTTTTTTGAACACATTTGGGTGAATGGTCTGACCAGGGCACCCATTTTGGTGGGACATACCCTTAGGGCTAGGCAGTCATTAAACTGAGTGCCCACACTTCATCCCTAGCCCAAATCAGTTGAAATTTTGGCAGGGAGCCTAACATAGATATACCTAGGGCCTGCCTAAAGCACAGAATTGTTGGACACAATTTGCCTAAAGTTTTTGACTTTATTAAATAAAGCTAGGGTAATTAAATTAAGTGGTCAAATGACCTCCAAACCCTCCCAAATTTTGGTGAGTGGTGCCTGGGCTCATGTTAAGTATCTGTATAAAGTTTCACCTAATTTGGAGGTGTTTTGATTAGGTATTGACCCAACCCTAACTTTACCTTATCAAGGGTATTTTGGTCAAAAAGTGCACTTTTGCTTTTGAGTGACCAAATCACCTCAACAGAGGCTGAAATTTGGGCCACTGACTTGTTATGGCACTTAACACCTCCCCATGGAATGTGGGTTAGTGTGGAACTGATTTGCCCTAAGTTCCTAGGCCAAACCCTAAGAAGAGACCTTTTTGCCTTGTGAAGGGCATGGGTCCTAAACACCTTGGATGAACATCAAATTTTGCAAGGAGGTTCCTAGGATATATAAAACCCTCTGTTAAAAATATTAACTAATGTTGAAAAGGGTAGGGTCCTCAAAACCCTAACCCTAGCTTAGGACCTAAAACTTTTAGTGTAGGTTTAGGTTAGCTAAACATCTTGAAACTTAACCAAATTTGGGTAGTGAGGGAATAAGGCTATTTTGAGCCTCTGATATTTTACTTGGGGAGTTTTGATCAATATTTGTAGCACTTCATTTGTAACTAATAGGATTGCACTAATTAATAATTTGGCTATTGTGGTCTCACTGCCTATTGAAAGGGCATGAAACTTTGGCAGAGGTCGTTTTAGACAATACTAATTATGTATGAAATTTGATAGAATTTTTGGATAACTAATTAGGGCATCTACTTCACAAGTGCTTTATTTTGGTTACACACTAAATAATTCTTGAAAGAGCCCAATACTTATTGAAAAATTATGAAACTTGCTACATAGTGTTTCTAGCTCAATATTATCATGTGGGAATATTTGTGGAAATTTTTGATGCTTAATTAATATACTTTGTTCATTAACCCATAAACCTGATATTTCATGAGAAAATCAAGTATAGCCTTATTTTACATGATAAATTATGAAACTTTTTTTAGGGTGTTTGTAGGCCATCATAATCATCCCTGAATTTTCTCGGAAGTTTTGGAGGTATTATTGCTGTAAAATCTTTTAAAATGACTTTTTATGAGATATCTTTGAAATTACATTTAAGGGCCTAAACCTTGCTGAAAAATTTGAAGACTTAGGACTTAGAGTTAAATATGTATTTTGTAATTACCATAAATTTATTGGAACATTATCTTGTCTAAAATTGCTACTTCATGTTCAAACTTGTGCTTTTTGGATACTAGAATAAATAAATTAATTATCAGACAAATTAGGAAAATTATGGATTTCTGGATTTATGCTTCAAATGTCATTTTAGCCCTCTAATAATTATCATCGGGGTACTGGATGAGTATTTCATGTACTTCCCTTTTTACGGGTCATGTAGCTTAAGTGGTCTGCATATAGCAAAACTGCAGGAAATCATTTTGGATATGAATTAGAGCACGTGTGATGGGTCTTGATGGTTTGCTGGAAGGATAAGTAGAATGGGTTGCATCTATGGAAGATGAGTGAGTAGTGTGTGATTTTATCTAGGGTTTAGAGGCGTTCGGATCCGACGAAAGATCGTCCTACCCAAGGAGAGTTGGAGTCAATTCACCCTAGGATTAGCATATCGGAACATGAGAAAGTAATGGGTAAGGGAATCAACCAATAACAAAATAAGTACCTTGCGAAAGGGAATGCTGGGCGTAATCCCAACACAGTTCCTAGTGCCCCTTGAGAGCCCTTCACAGGGAATACCGGGGGCAGTCCTGGGTTAACGTAAACTGTTTTAACAAGCTGAAAAGAGTAACTTAGTAATTAGGGTTGCACATTTCACAAACACTGATGGCACCGGATGTTAGCTGGGAGCTTCGGCTCGGATGGTTAAAAGGCGGACTTTGGGTCCGGGGAGCTTCGGCTCGGTTCTTGACTACGCTAATTTGCATGTGCATAAAAGGAAAGGAAATTAAGGTGGTGAGTCTTCGGTATTGGAGGGTCGATGCACCGACGCCAATACGTTGACTCGGCAAGTGTGGCTAGCACTTCGCCAACAGAAGTCCGGTGCGCCAGCCGGCAAGAGTACGCAGGAGTCCGCTTCGTGCACCAAGCGTTGAGGCGTACGATAGGTCTGACCGGTAGTGCTTTACTGGTTTAGAGGTGGGTGAGGCCCAACCCACCGCTTCCGTCTGCCACTACGGAGGTATCCTGGGAGGTTACGGCTCCAGAAAGTGGGAACTAAAGGTCTGTGTGCACAGAGTCGGGGGTGTGTGTTGCACTTGCATGATCCATCATACCCACTTGCATGTCATAGCATAATCGTTTCCTTTAACCTTGACACCTAAAGTATAAGTGGAATGGGACGCTTATACTTTAGGACCTGCAAAACGACCCCTTGGTCTATAAGCTTGTGTGGGCAAGTTTATAAATTAAGGTTAATTTTGATATATATATTTACTGCTGTTTGATAACCGACACCCCAACGTATAAATTGGTATGAGACTTTTTATACGATGTGAGCCTTGCAGAAGACCCCTTGGCTTATGTGTTTTCACATAAGTGAAGGTTACTTTTCATATTTCAGCTTATTGTCTTTACATGCTATAAAATTTGCTAGTATAGGACCGCTGCCATCTGCTTTTGATATTCTCCACCTTCAAGTCCTCCCCTTTCTTCCTCTCCGCTCGGTGCCTAGGAGCCGTGGGGGAAGGGGCGGGGGATGATAGGACTTAGTCTTTTAGACTAACGGTTTTCGAACCACATCATTTAGGGGATCGTGGAGACCAGCATGGAGGAGCAGCCCCAGAGACCGGTGCGCTTGGAGGTGGGGCAGTCTAGCTCCGGAGTTCATACAGCCGGGACCGTGACTCTCGACCTTGAGTAGCTTTTCTGCTTCCGCATGAGTGATTTTTGTAGTGAGGATATGATGTACCGGGCATAAGCCCGTATTTTGCTACTCTGATGTTTTATTCTATGGACTCTCCCTTCGTGCAGTTATATTTATTATGACATGTGATTTTCTGTATACTGCAATTCCCATTTACTTCTTTATGCTACTTTTCTGTGATCGAAATGGCCGGCAGAATAGACGCTTTGTGGTGATGATCCTTCAGGGCGTGAAGGAGTCACCGCAAAATGGCGGTTCTGGGCCTAAGACCACGGTGTCAAAAAAGAAAAAAAAAAGGGGGGGGGGTCTTACATGATTATCCTAAAGTCCTACGGATTTGCGCTTAAGTCTAACTAGTGCCGTGGAGAGAGTGTGAACGGGCAAGCGTATGGTCCCAGACATTGGTGGATTCCTTTGGAGGTGATCCTGAGGCCCGATCTTTGGCAAAGCTCACCTTAGTGGCCCGCCTACTTTCTTCCTATGCATGACCGGTTGATTCACCGTGATTCAATTTTTGAGTAGTAATAAAATTTTGATACGCATTGTGAAAAATATAAAATATTATGCATACTTAGAAATTTTCTCTATTGTATTTTTACGCATGCGAGCATGCGACTTTGCATGGTACTTTGTTTTTCAATTTCTTTGGTAGCTAGTAATTTTCGCTATCTGCTTAGATTTTGTTTGCTCGGGACGCGCAAACAGTTAAGTCTGGGGGTGTGATGAGTTCGATTTATATAAGGTTTTTTGGACTCATCTGGGCTAGTTTTCACGCATCTGCACTTCACTTTGAGTTCTATATCGTTCATATTTCATCTTGTCTATGTTTCCATAGGAAGTGCACACTTTGGCCTGTAGTTGTGTATTTTTGTACTTTTATTTTTTGTACTCCTGATTGTGCTCGTCTGGAATGTTTGCACATATCAAAGCTGGGTTTAGGGGTCGTGTGCGTGTTCTGGGGACATTTTGAAGCAGGAATACTACGCATGATCATGGGATATAGTGCGCACGACCATTGGTTGTGCGCCGATGATCGTGCGCAATGTACCCTGATTTCCAGAATCTGCATGGGGTAATCGCACGACCACTGGACATAGTGTGCACGACCATCGGTCGTGCGCCACTGATCATGTGTATTGATTCCTCTATTCCTGGAGTTCCGTCTGGGGTAATTGCACGACCATTGGACATAGTGCGCATGACCACCGGTCGTGCGCCATTGCTCTTGTGCAGTACCCCAATTCTTCTTCCTAATCTGCCATGCCAGTGCGCACGATCACTGGACATAGTCCGCATGACCACTGGTCGTGCACCCGTGATCATGCGCATTGTTCAATTCTGCTTTTTATAAATATGCAGGTGCCGCCCTAATTTCGGGAGAGCGCATTTTTCCTCCGCCGTTTTCATCTCCGAGGAGGGATTCGGCCGTCCTCCTTCAATCTCCACCCTAGGGAGGTGCTCCGGGCAAGCTTTCACCGCCAAATCCAAGCCGGAGCTTCCTCTCGGCCTCCTCCTTCATCCTTGAGCTTCAAGAAGAGCTAGACCTAGCTATCTCCACCAAGCTAGGAGAAGTTATGTCATCCTCGACCGGCTCGTGACACGAAGAAGATGGGCCATTGGAAGGTGGTGACAGCCCTTCTCTACCCCGGACGCAGTGAGGACCGAGCTTGGATGCGGATTGACAACCCGACGATTCCAACCATGAATCGTCAGCAAGACTTCAGATCCGGTCGATTTCGTACACTCTTTTCTTGTTTGGTTGTTGAATGTGTAGTTGAACTCTTGTATATGATGAAGTCTGCTTAGTTTGTAAAACGTTTATACACAATCATGTCTATGTGATTTTGTATTTCCGTTATATTTGCTTGAGGTGCGCCATAGTCCATCCACCACCATCCACCCTTGCCGCACTAGCAATTGCTAGTGGCGTGCGTAGCGAAGAGGTGCTTTCGACCCTCATTCCGCCGTTCTAACCACCTCATCTGCTATCCTACTCGTCCATCCGCCCAGCGATTCGGTGCATAGCGGCCCGACTAGTCTTCCATCCCGCCTGGCGAAGCATCGCATAACGACATTGTATAGGAGTAGTTGTTAGATTTTTACTTTCTTTTCCCGCAAATATCAAGACCTCCCTTAGTTAACTCCGACCTAAGGACTTCAATCTCTAGACCTCCTCAAAATTAACTCCACCTTACTGTGTTCCTTGAGAGATCGATACTTGGGAAAACTCGCCCATTTTATATTACTTATGCGACCGGTTCACTGTCGTGATCTTTAGCATCATTAACACTGCATGTCATGTTCTCAATAGGGCTTTTATCACCAAAGGTCACAAGAACACTCCCTATGAGATCATGAAGGGCAAAAAATGAAACATATCCTATTTCAGGATCTTTGATTGCAAGTGTTTCATCTTGAACAATAGTAAGTCAAAAGTGACTAAGTTTGCTTCCAAATACCACGAGGGGATCTTTGTTGGATACATTAGTAATAGTAAGGTAAATAGAGTCCATAACTTAACTAATCAAGCTGAAGAAGAATTTTTCCATGTATTATTTGATGAGTCAAGCATGATTGACAGTGAGATGTCAAGATCTTTTCCTAGTTCTGTAGGTACAGAAGTCATGATAGAATATCTCTCAATCCAAAGTAAATACCCAACTGTGCAAGAAGAATATGGAGAGGGACGCTGTCCAGAGGATGCACAAGACAGTCTAGCTAGAGATGAAGACCAACCAGTTGAAGAAAATAGTGCTCAGTATGAAGAAGTCAGGCTTCCCCCAACAGTCAGATATCTGAGAGATCATCCTCCAAATCAGCTAATAGGTGAGGCCAGCCAAGGTGTGTAGAATAGAAGAAGGAGTTTCAACACATCACTTTATTCCAGCTTTCTGTTACAAGAAGAGCCCCAGAAATTTGAAGAGGCAAATCAAGACCAATTCTGGATTGGTGCAATGCAAGAAGAACTGAACCGGTTCAAAAAGGTGCAAGGTATGGAAACTGGTTATCAGACCAAATGGACATAATGTCATTGGGGTCAAGTGGATTTTCAGAAATAAACTTGATGAAAATGATATTATAATAAAGAATAAAGCTAGACTTCTGGCCAAGTGGTACAGACAGGAAGAGGGGATTGAATATTATCAGACTATTGCCCATGTTACAAGGTTAGAAGCCATCAGACCGTTCCTTGCATTTGCAGCCTTCTAGGGATTCAATGTATTCCAGATGGATGTAAATTAAGCCTTCCTGAATAGAGACTTGAAAGAAGAGGTTTATGTAGAGCAGCCTATAGGTTTTGTAGATCCTAACTATCCAATTGCAGTTTATAGACTTAGGAAATCTCTATATGAGCTCAAGCAAGCCCCTAGAGTATGGTACGAGACATTGTCTACCTTCCTTATTAAGAACAAATTCCCAAGGGGAAAGATACACAAGACCCTATTCCTAAGGGAATCTAAGAGCAAGATCATCCTAGTCCAGAATTATATTAATGACATACTATTTGGCTCTACAGATGACAACATCTGCAGGAAGTTTGCAAAACTTACGCAGAGGAAGTTTGAGATGAGTTGTATAGGTGAACTGAAGTTCTTCTTGCGACTCCAAGTAAGATATACTGATGATGATCTATCCATATCCTAGTCAAAGTTCCCCAGGGAGCTAGCCAAGAAATATGGTATGGAGAATGCTTCCACCATAATAACTCTCATGAGCTCAAGTATACCCATAGGAAAAGATGATCCGTGGAAACCTGTTGATCTAACTTTATACAGATGTATAGTTGTCTCCCCTCTCTAACTCACTGTAAGTAGGCCTAATATTATGTATTCAACATGTATCTGTGCTAGGTATCATGCATTCCCTAAAGAGTCTCACTACACTACTGTGAAAGGAATCTTGTGATATCTTGAGGGTACCCCAGATCTTGGCCTATAGTACCCTAAAAATGGGGCGTTTGAACTAATAGGCTATTCAGATGCAGATTTTGCAGGCTGTAAGGAGGATGGGAAGAGCACTTCTGGCTCCTGTCAATTTCTAGGTGGAACGAATGTCTCTTGGGGTAGCAAGAAGAAAACGAGAGTTGTAATCTCAACTGTAGAGTCAGTATATTTCAGTTGGGAGTTGCTGTGCTCAGTTGTTGTGGTTCCAGCATCAACTACAGGACTACAACATTCAGATAAGTAGAACTCCACTCTTTTGTGATTTTACTAGTACAATTTGTATAGCTAGGAATCCTGTCTCCCATAGCAGGACTAAGAATATAGAAATTTGGTGCCATTTCATTAGAGAACATGTGGAAAGGGAAGACATCAGCCTTGAGTTTGTCTCCGCAGGCAAGCAAGTGGCTGATATCTTCACTAAGCCACTAAATGAAACCAAGTTCAACACCTTCAAATTTGAATTGGGTATGTTGAATCTTATGTAGCTTTAATTCTCTCCTCTACCATATGCAGTACTGTCTATTTTGCAGGTAGTACAAGTTCTTCCTCAAGATAACGAAGCTATTGTGCAACTGTTGAGGGGGAGCAAGCCCAACAACTGCAATGCGATTGAGTCAAAGTGGGGAGATCAACCCCAGACAGATAGTGGGAGAAAAACTCCGCAAAAATCTCCCTATTGCAGAAGTAAAAAAGGGGGAGAGTAGTCAGGGGGAAAGAAGAATAGTCTTGATCAAGACCTGACCAAGCCAAGATGCAGGAAGCTCAAAGCCAGGTGGTGCTTAAGTTGCTTCAGCACTAGAATAGTAAGGGTGTCTCTCCTAGGAGAAATGTGGCTGGCAGCATGCCAGGGGGAGTAAGTAATTCTCCACAGGCAGGATAAATATGGTAACATTTCCAAACACTAATGATGCTACACAAGTTTTAGTTTTTATGTTGAATATGCTGTGTATGTCAATGACCTGTATTATTGTTCAAGCAAAGTTTTGACTTCTTAAAATAGGGGGAGATTGTTGGGTCTATAGATCCCAATGTCCCAGATTTGTAAGAATTCAAACTCGTCAATGATATACACACATAGTTGTATTTGATGTGTGCTTAAGTTCATGCATGCAGGTTGTCCTTGATTGGACAGGTGAACAAAAAGAGTATGCTGGAAGTCAGATAATTTAACGAAGGCAAAGGCGTTCACATCGCTGAGATAGCTGAGAAGAATGTCTCAGTATAAGCGTTGAGACCGTTGAGACAGCTGAGATAGCTGAGTATAATGTCTCAGCATAACCGCTGAGATAAAACAAGCAGGAATTCTATAAGTCCAGAAGAGTTGAGTGAAGCAGGTTCACTGAACGCTTCTAATGAAGAAGGAAGCATTGAGACAGTTGAGAAGAAACCACTAAGACAGGAGATAGTCTCAGCTGTGAAGAAGAAAGCATTGAGACATTTGAGAAGAAGCCGCCGAGATAGGAGATAGTCTCAGCTGTGAAGAAGAAACCACTGAGACAGTTGAGAAGGAACCGCTGAGTGTAATGCCGCAGGTTCAGGAAATGATTTTTGGAAGGTATCGCGCTACAGTAGAGCTACCGCTAGTGGTAGGTCGTTGTTCTCGATGCTCTCAACGCTCTCGATGCTCTCGGTATCTCAGCGCATGCTAGTGCAGGGCAGTAATGCATACCGCACGGTAGTAGTCTGCTCGTCATTTGGATTGGGGCACTTAGAGCTCCACATTCTCGAGAAGCTCTAGCGCTCCGTGGTAGCGGTAGCGCGGGGCGGTAGCCCGACGATTTATTTGACAAAGCTCTCGGGTTGTTACCACGCGACGTTAACCCTACCACAGGCGGTAGCGTAGTTTTGTCATTTCCTTCCAAACGCGTAAAATACTGTGCGACAATAGTTTCCTACTGCGTGGCGGTAGCATAGCAGTTATGACGTGTCCACGTGTCACTACCCAATTGGGTTTCTAAGCGGCAACATCCTTGAGAAGCCGAATGATTGGGCTACCGCGTGACGGTAACTTCCTACCGCGCGGCGGTAGATCTCGTAAACTGAATTCTTGGAGGAATCAGGACCGTCCACTGATTTTATTTGGAGATCCGACGGCTGGTGCATGCCTCTGCAGTATATAGCCGGGAGTTAAGATTTCCCAACTAATTTCTTCCTTGACTCTCTCTTTCTCAGTACTAGAGAGAAAAGAGAGCGAAGAGGGAAGAAGAAGGAAGAGATCATGCCGCCATTGGAGTTCCGAAGCTCCAATTCAAAAGTCGAGTCCGGATCTGTGGAGGCAAGGTCGTTGCGGTCGCGTATATCCATATAGATCTTGGGCATGGCACCGGAAATCGCAAAGGGTAACGATCCTCTACTTGAAAATGTGAAGTCCTCTTCCTTTTGCATAGGAAACCCTCTCCCATGAGTGTGCGGTGAGCGTGAGGTATTCCTTCGGGTAGAGATGGATTATCACCGTAGTTTTGCATATAGAGTTCGGAATCGAAGTACGGACATAGGCATGGTGTGTGAAGCCCATCCGGATGGGTTCGTCTGGAATGGTGATGTTTTCATTATGCATGAATTGCCGTAGAAGACTCCGTGTTGTATGTTTTTCGGGTTTTTGCGCGGTAGATTACAACAGGGAACTTTGGGGACTAACCCCAAGGAACACCCAGAAAACTGGACAGGAATGCATTTCTGCCAGGTACCGCGCGGCGGCAGTGTTGCCACCGGCGGTAGCTCTGTGAAAGAGCTCTTGTGAGGCCTGCCATGCAGAGGCATGGGGGCCAGTATGTGGGGTTGTGTGCTCTGGGAGCCCAACTTGGTTGCTTGAGAGCCGACCTTGTGCATAACCGGGTTATGTACTATTATATGATCGATACGATGGGCCTCATGTAAGCTTGACCCGCGACGATGGCTTAAATTGACATGGCGATATGAGCAACAGGTTGAGTGGATCCGTACCCGCTCTATGTGGTTTGGTTCAAGAGACCTAAAGTGCGTGACACTTACCGGGGGAATAAAAGGATGAGTCTTAGGCTTCGGCCGGAAAGACTCAAATGTTCATAATGGTTTCCATCCTGGGGGCGGTGGTGAAGACTTGAATTGGACCAGAGTCACTAAGAATGTGCCCTGAGAGCACAGGGTGTGTGGCTGTTCGTGCCTACGCCTATGGTGAAGCGTGCTTAAATTGCACTTTCATTTATAAGTTGGATTTTGCTAATATAATTGTAGGGAAGGAGCACCGCTGCCCCGAGTAAGGGGTGGGGTCGTTATAATTTGGTCAACTTTATATGACCGTTGTTTTGTTTTGCCACCGTGCGATGGATTGTTCTTATGCAAGAACAGGTGAACCTAGTGGCAAATAGCGGGTTGAAACCCTTGTTGCTGTGCTGGCCCTTGGAGGCCAAGGCGAAGTGTTTTTCTTTTAAAACTATCATGTATGGACGGCCTGCGTTCCGATGTATTTAAAACACATTAATTCAAGTTGAATGTTGTAAGGCCATAAGGCCAAGAATTTTGTGTATGTTATTTAATTCCTGTTGTGCCTGTAATGGACATTCATGTTATGTTTATGGGTTATTCTAACTTATTTAAAAGCTTATGCTAGAATGCTCTGTGTTAGGTTTCGATAATGTTTCATAGTAATTTGGTATTAATACGTAACTTCGCTAACTGTCCATGGAATATGGCGTGGGGCCCCGACCGGACCTTCTGTTATATCCCATGTGATGGATGCGGGTGTTACACTGATACAATGCCAGTGAAAATTATCTAAGTCCAGAAGCGTTGAGTGAGGCAGGTTCACTCAACGCTTTTAATGAAGAGCCAAGTCGGCTGGCGTTGAGTGACTTAACATCTCTCAACGCTTAATGAGTTCTGGAATTTTTTTAAGTCCAGAAAGTGATGACCACTGCTGACGTCACCAGAAGTCAACAAGTCAAAGTATTTCGTTCCATTGAGGGAAAGCTACAGCAGCACTGGATGACCACTACAGACATCACAAGAAGTCAACAAAGTCAAAATAATTCATGCCATTGTGGAAAGCTGCAGTAGCGCCGGAAGCCACTATTTGTCCTTTTCTAAGGGAGGTGGCGCTCACCATTCTTGGCTGGGCCTATAGGAAAAAAAGGCCGCTGGACTTCATCTTCTCCGACACGCTTGAAATCCAAGTCTAGCAGTGCAAGCCAGCAAGCAGAGAAAGATTGCTGAAGCTTTTTTCAGTTCATCAAGTTTGTTCTTTGCAAAATAAGGCAACTGATTCATCTAATCAACAATGAGATTATTGTGTGAAGGGCCGTCAACCTTCAATAACAGGTAGCTATTCTTCAGTGCAGCAGACAAACAGTTAGCTGTAGAAGAAGACTAATTCCTTCGACAACAAGAGGGCTGGACTGATATCTGCTCAGTCTAGTAAGGTAGACTCAGAGATTTACCTCTAAGTTAGTGGTTTAAATTTATCACAACTTCTTGTTTAAATTCCTGTAGGATTCAGGTTGTCTGAATCTGAGCTCTATGGCCTTTTGTTCCTGAGTTGTAGGTGACTAATTAGTCACTAAGGTAGGTGCCCTGCTGGGATACTGAGGTAGGATCCAAGTTTCGATCTGAGAGTAGGGTTGTCCTCCCAACCTATATAGTAGGCCTTAGAGATAAGGCTGAGGTAGGTGATTGTTGAGTCACTGGGCTGTAGGTGACAAATGTGTCACTAAGTTGTAAGCCTTGGAGGAGGTTGATCTGTATATACTTGGAAGTGTACTGAGTTCTAAGAGTGTTGCAGCACTCTGAGAGTAGGGCCTTGTGCATGAAGTTGTAGGGCTGAAAAGCCTGAGCTGCAGGACTTAGAGATAAGGCTGAGGTAGGTGGTTTGTGGACCACTGATCTTTAAGAGCACTGCAGGGCTTTGAGGTAGGAACCTTTGTGGTTCTGAGGTAGGGTTCTAAAGAGAACCTGAGTGTAAGGTTGAGGGCCTGAGGTGTATGCTTTGAGGAGCATTTTGGAGAAGTTTGTGCCTTGTCTAACATAAGTAAGAAAGGTGGGATGGAAAGTGGATGTACCCAATTGGGAAACCACTACAAATAGCTGTATGCTTGGCTGTGTTGCTTGTTTTTCGTTTATATTGCAGGTTCTAAGGACAAGCTCTAGATCTCTTAGAAAGAAAACAACAAAAAGACTAAGAAATTTTCAAATACCTATTCACCCCCCCTCTAGGTGATTAGCTAACCTTAAGTTAATAACTTTTAAGTCTTACACTTCTCTACTCCTCTCCTCTCGCTGTCTTCCTGCTCCTAAATCCTTCACCTCATCTTCGGCCAACTTGGCTATCTTCTTGGAAAAAGTGGTAATAGAGCCTTTAATACCAGGAAGAGCAACAGAGAAGCAGCTCAATCATGTAATGAGCTTTAATCCTCCGGTGTTTTTGGGGACAGGAACCCCATCCCAGTCCGAGGATTGGCTCTCTCGGGGGAAAAGAGTCTTGACGACCACTGAAATAGAGGAATGGCAGAAGACCACCATAGCCACCTTCCAATTGGATGGAGAGGAGAGGTTGTCGTGGGAAGAGTTGGAGCTGTATCACTTGGTTGGAAGGCAACTCACTGATGTCTCGATGGAGGAATTCTCAAGGTTACTCTTGGCAAGATACCTTCCCTCAGCACAAAGAATCGATATGGAGAATCAGTTCCAGAGACTGACACAGTGAGACAGTAGTGTGGATGAGTATCTCCACGAGTTTACGCAGTTGGGTCGTTATGCTGGCATTACGTTTGCCGATGAGGAGTGTAAGACAACCGGTTCGACGAGGGTCTACGTTGAAAGTGAAGGTCAGATCTGAAATACTCTTGAGGGGTAGGGGGTGAATAGAGTATTGTGCTCTCTTACAAAATCTTTACAACTTTTGTTATAATCCTAGGTGAACAAGTTAGCAAATAAAGTAATAAGCACAACAACCTAACAAATCACAGAACACAGCCAAAACAAAAGAAAAAGGGCAACCAGACGACACAAGAAATTATAGTGGTTCCCCAACCTGGGTACATCCACTCTTCTACCCCCCTGGTAGGAATCCACTCAGATTTTTGATCAGGTGCCTGACACTAGTGAGCTTTTGTTCAGGTGCTCAAAAACCAAAACCTCAAGTCTTTTGGTAGGAGACTTGCAACCAGGAATAATTTTGAAGGGACTTAAAACCCTGTACAGAGGATGAAAAAGGTGAAGGTGTCTTCTCTTTCTCAATAACAACTGAGAAGACTAGTGGATTGATTTCAGCAGATTGCTTTCCCTGAGACCTTGAATGGATCAGGAAATCTGGAGCTCTGCTTTAGGGTGACAGGTCTTCACAAACTTGATTGTCTGGACCAGAGATTGCTTCAGGAACTTCTTTGACAGATAGAGTTATTGTTGTCCTTCTGAAGTTGTCCTGTAGGGTGGAAAGAAGAAGACTCTTGATAGAGATTGAATGTTCTTCTTCTTCATGATGATGATGTTCTCTGGCCTAGGCTGATTGCAGTGTGAAAACTTTTTGATTTCTGTAAGACTTCTTGAATGTGATGTATGTGTCAGCAAGATTGCTTGATCTTTTCTTTTCTGTCTGTCTCCCTAACTGAAGAACACTCTCAAAATTTGAATGCTTGAGCAGTAAATGCAGTCGGCCTGGGAAGGAATCGACAATCAATGAATTCCGTAACTATCCAATGGAAAAATGGCATGTAATAATCCATGATCAATGCTCGTTTTAACGGTAACATTTCGAGAAGATTAAGCATTAATTACTCAGGAATCATCACCAAGAAAACGGGACGGAAAACTGGAGAAGACCTAGTCTGGAATCGTTGAACGAAGAACAGATATCGTCATGCTGAGTTCACAGTTCGTCGAGCTGAGATGATGAGTTCGTCGACCAGACAATGGCAATTAGTCTTCAAGGGAAACTTGTCAATTCTGCTACAATCTTCGTCGAACTGACAATCATCATTCGTCGAACAAACAATCATCACCTGTCGAACAGAGATCCAAAATCATCAATCGAAGAATGATTGTGGACTTAGAATCTTAGAAGTCTTTGGCTGAGAAGGATTCAAATAGTCGAACAGAATTCGTCGACCAAAGAATATGGTTCGTTTAGCTGAGATCGACGAATGTCGAGCACATTTCCTTGAACTGAAGATTTCTCTAAGTCTTGAGTTTCTCTAGCAGTCTGGAGGATGGCTGGTCCACAGGATGATGTCCTAAGTGTAGGGATATAGCGCAACCAACTCGCCCCAAAGCCCGGACTGTTTGAGGACGGCGCTACCACTCCTTTATGGAGCTGGCTACCGGCAGGATCCACGGGGCGGCCAGTTAGGCCCCAGGGGACACACCCTTCTGTTTCGACTAGTGTGGGCCATAGCGCATCACGCCGTACCACCCAACATCGGGGGCATTGCTGGATCCCAACAATCCCCCCTCCCAGAAACGACCCCGGGGTTTCGAACCCGTGACCTCCTCTGATACCACTTGTAGGGATATGGCGCAACCAACTCGCCCAAAAGCCCGGACTGTTTGAGGACGGCGCTACCACTCCTTTATGGAGCTGGCTACCGGCAGGATCAACGGGGCGGCCAGTTAGGCCCCAGGGGACACACCCTTCTGTTTCGACTAGTGTGGGCCGTAGCGCATCACGCCGTACCTCCCAACACCGGGAGCATTGCTGGATCCCAACACTAAGGACAAACCCTGGACTCCAGGACACAACCAATGACCCTGACTATACAAGATGGGTCAAAGACATCCTAACTCAGTGAACCTAGCCCAAATCCAAACTAGAGATCCAACATACGTGATGACCTGAGGCTACTAATTTCTGGTCCTATGATGCAAGGCTTCTTAACCCTGGTCAATATGACCCGATCACTGGAAAAAGATCTGAAGAGAGTCCAAGTGAAGAAGGACTCGAGTGCGAAGAAGTCGGAGTTCAAAGTGTCGAACTCAAATTCTGGGTTCTGTAAGTGGAACAAGAAGGCTAGGACTTCGGGTCCAGCCCCTTCTTCGGGTGTGCCTGGGGCAACTACAGGCCGAGCTCAGGTCTCTTGTTTTAACTGTGGAAAGCCGGGACATTTTGCTCGAGGTTGTAGGAGCGGACGTCCAAAGTCCGAGAAGAGGCCTGGAGCAACATACGAGGAGAAGGGAAAGGTGGTGTACAACCTTTACCTTCAGGAGGCCATAAAGCAGGCTGACGTGGTGACAAGTATGGTTTAATTAATAACATTTTAGCTTCATATACTTTTTGCTTCATGCATGTTAGCTTATGACTGCTTGTGTTAGGCTTCGTTTTCATTTTTGATTGTCCGGCGAGAGCACTGTTCAACACGGGAGATTCACATTCCTTTTTGTCCGAAGAATTTGTATCGCGCATCGGAGTACCTTCTTCGATAGAAAGGGACAAATTGGATGTGATGCTGCCTAACGAGTGTTATATGCGCGCGGATAAAGTTTGTTGCATGAAGATACAGATTGGGAGTCAATAGTTTGACTTTTAAACGTCGCTACTGCTAATAGTGGAGTTCGACGTGATCTTTGGTATGGACTGGCTATTAGAGCAGCGCGCGCACATTGATTGCAACCGTAAGGTGGTCAGATTGGGACTAGATACAAATCGTGAGATGACATTCTCAGGCATGAAGGGGTCCAATAAGACCTTGATGTCTGATCTACAGGTGGTTAAGGCAGTTCGTAGTTGTGCAGAATTGTTTCTCGCATTAATGGTGGCTTCGAAGCCCAAACCTCTTCTGGATAACATCCTAGTTGTATCTGAGTTTCCTGATGTATTCCCTGAAGATCTCCCTGGAGCTCCACCATAGCGAGAGATTGACTTTACCATTGAGTTAGTGTCAGGTGACAAACCTATGTCATGCTCTTCGTATCGGTTAGCCCCTAAGGAGATGGCGGAACTGAAAGTACAACTTCAAGAGCTGTTGGATCAAGGTTATGTGCATCCAAGTTCATCGCCTTGGAGCACGCCGGTCCTCTTTGTGAAGAAGAAGGATGGAAGCTTACGACTATGTATTGATTACCGGGAGTTGAATAAGCTAACAAAGAAGAATAAGTATCCAATCCCAAGGATTGATGATCTGTTCGACCAGCTAGTCGGGTCAAATTTGTACTCGAAGTTGGATCTAAAATACGGATACTATCAGCTGCGGATCAGGGAAAGTGACATTCCCAAGACAGCTTTCAGCACATATTATGGGCATTATGAGTTTACCGTCATGCTGTTTGGGCTGATGAATGCGCCATCTGTGTTTATGTATTTGAGGAACAAAACGTTCAAAGAATGCTTGAACCAGTTTGTGATAGTCTTTATCGACGATATACTGGTGTACTCGCAGTGCGAGGATGATTATTTTAAGCATCTACATATGGTGTTGGAGACATTGAGGAGGAACCAAATGTATGCCAAGTTCTCCAAATGTGAATTTTGGTTGTCCTCGGTAGCGTTCCTTGGCCATATAGTTTGTGGAGAGAGTATTGTGGTAGATCTGACAAAGATAGTTGTTATACGGGAGTGGCCTATGTTGTCTACGGTGGCGGAAGTCCGGAGTTTTCTGGGTCTTACCGGCTATTACAAGTGCTTCATGGAGAACTTCTCGTGTATGGCATTTCCCCTCACTACTCTGACAAGGAAGGATTAGAAATTTTTTTGGTCTCCTGAGTCCGCACAATCTTTCGAAGAACTAAAGTGTCGTTTGACCACAACACCTGTCTTGCGTTCGCCTTATGGTTCTAAAGGCTTTGAGTTTTATACTAACTCCTCTGGGAGTGGTTTAGGCTGTGTCCTGCTTCAGCACGGGTCAGTCATAGCCTATGGATCACGTTAGTTAAAGGTGCATGAGAGGAACTACCCGGTCCATGATTTGGAGTTAGCTGTCGTGGTATTCGCTCTCAAGCTTTGGAGGCAATACCTGTATGGGGTAAAGGTCCATAAATATTCAGATCACAAGAGCCAGAAGTATCTGTTAGATGAAAAGGACCTGAACATGTGTCAACGTTGGTGTTTGGAGTTCCTTGGCGACTACACCTATAAGATTCATTATATCCCTGGGAAGGGTAACATCGTGGCAGATTCTCTAAGTCATAGGACTCCTACACGAGCGAACTGGTTGCAGATGCATGACGTGCGGCTTATTCAGGACTTGGAGGCCTTGGAGATTGCTTGTGTTGATAAGGGATCCAGTACAAATGCATGTTTGAGTTGGACGGAGGTTCAGTATGACCTCGCAGACAAGATTCGACAGGCTTTGGAGTTGGACATGAACTTGAAACGTTATTGGGAGGAAGCCATTGATGGGTCTAACGACCTGTTCTCTATCGATGTTGGCCTTTTGTGGAAAGGTGGTCGATTGTGCATTCCCAATGTGGGGAAGTTACTGGAGGAATTGATGTATGAAGCGCACTTTACAAAGTACTTGATTCACCCCGAGAGCACCAAGATGTTCAAGGACATGAATATTTCATTTTGGTGGCCGGGTCTGAAGAAGGACATAGCGGTGTTTGTGGCGAAATGTCAAACATGTGCCTTGGTGAAGGCTGAATGCCAGAAACCTGGCAGATTCCTGAAGTCTTTCCCCATACCGGAGTGGAAATTCAATGACATCTCCATGGATTTCATGCATGGTTTGCCGAGATCGCACAAGGGGAACAACACCATTTGTGTGGCCATTAATCATTTAATGAAGGTGTCAGATTTTATAACCAATAGGAAGTATGATTTAGTGGAGAAGCTGGCGAAGCTTTTTGTGGATAGAATAGTCCGATTGCACGGCCTGACCCAGAGCATAGTAAGTGACCGAGTTATTCGGTTCACGTCTAATGACTGGAGGCTCATTCATCAGTTGTTGGGCACCCAGTTGCATTTCAGCACGACTTTTCAGCCACAAACAGATGGGCAAACTCAAAGGGTGAACAAGACGATGGAATACATGCTTCGTATGTGTGAGTTGGATTTTGGGAAAAGGTGGGAAGACCATCTTTACATGATTGAGTTCGCTTATAATAATAGCTACCAAGCCATCATTCAGATGGCGCCTTTTGAGGCTCTATACGGAAGGAGGTGTCATACACCATTGTATTGGGTAGAAATGAGAGAATCGAAGTTGTACAAGCGGAGGGACATTGAAGATGCTACTTCAACGATACGATTGATACGAGAACGGTTATTAATAGCCCAAGATAGGCAGGCCAAGTACTTTAATGTCAAACACCAGAACATGGAGTTTGAGGTGGGCGATTGGGTGTACCTCAAGTTAAAACCGTTTAAAGGCATATCAAGGATTCGATGCTTAAAGAGGCTTAGTCTGAGGTATGTTGTGCCTTTTGAGATCTTGGAGCTGATTGGTGAAGCCGCCTATTGATTGGCTCTTTCGCTGTAGTTGAGCAGTTTGCATGATGTATTTCACATCTCAGTACTGCGGAAGACTATCCAAGAGTCTACACAAGTGGTGGCTGTGAATTAAGTGCCGGTCGATAGTGGGTTGACAACGAAGGTCAAGACCATTCGCATTGAGGTTGTGTAAGTCAAGCAACTTCATAATAAAGCCATAAGGATGGTCAAAGTCCGCTGGGACAATTGTGGTAAAGAAGAGTTGTCTTAGGAGTGCGAGCAAACTTTGAGGGAGGAGTTTCCCGAGCTTTTTCCCTAAGGTAACCTGATGTGTTACTACTCTTTCTATTATCCTGTAACTTTAAATTTCGGGACGAAATTTTTTTAAGTGGGGGTGATTTTTAACGCCCCAGGTTTAGGAAATGCTTTTTGGAAGGCACAAAGCAGCGGTAGAGCTACTGCTGGAGGTAGCTCGGAGTTCTCGATTCTCTCAATGCTCTCGATGCTCTCGGCATCTCAGCGCATGCTATCGCCGGGCGGTAATGCAAACCGTGTGGCTCTAGTCCGCTCGATGTTTGGGTCGGGGCACTTAGAGCTCGACATTCTCGAGAAGCGCTAGCGCTCGGCGGTAGTGGTAGCGCAGGGCGGTAGCCCGACGATTTATTTGACAGAGCTGTAGGGTTGTTACCGCGCGGCGTTAACTTATCGCAGACGATAGTGTAGTTTTGTCGTTTCCTTCCAAACGCGTAAACTATCATGCGGCAATAGTTTTCTACCTCGTGGCGGTAGAATAGTAGTTATGACGTGTCCACATGTCACTGCTCAATTGGGTTTCTAAGCGATGGCATCCTCGAGAAGCCGAACGATTGGGATATCGCCCGGCGGTAACTTCCTACCGCGCGGTGGTAGCTCTCGTAAACTGAATTCTTGAAGGAATCAGGACCGTCCACTGATTTTATTTCCAGATCAGACGGCTGGTGCATGCCTCTATGGGTATATAGTCGGGAGTTAGGTTTTCCTAACTCTTTTCTTCCTCGATCTCTCTTTCTAAGTTTTAGAGAGAAAAGAGAGTGAAGACGGAAGAAGGAAGAGATCCTGCCACAATTGGAGTTATAAAGCTCTGATTTGCAAGCCAAGCCCGGATTTGTGGAGGCAAGGTCATTGCGGTCGCGTCCATCCATCTAGATCTTAGGCATGGCATAGAAGAAATCGCAAAGGGTAACGATTGTCTACTTGGACATGTGAAGTCCTCTACCTTTTGCATAGGAAGCCCTCTCTCGCGAGTGTGCGGTGAGCGTGAGGTATTCCTTCGGGTAGATATGGATAATCCCTGTAGTTTTTCATATAGAGTTTGAAATCAAAGTACGGACATAGGCATGGCGTGTGAAGCCCATCCAGACGGGTTGGTCTGGATTGGTGATGTTTTCATTATGCATGAATTGCCGGAGAAGACTCCGTGCTGTATGTTTTTCGGGTTTCTACGCGGTAGATTGCAACATGGAACTTTGGGGACTAACCCCAAAGAGCACCAGGAAAACTGGTCAGGAACGGATTTCTGCCAGGTACCGCGCGGCGGTAGTGTTATCGCCGACAGTAGCTCTATGAAAGAGCTACTGTCGGCCTGTCTCACAAATACATGGGGGCCAGTATGTGGGGATGTGTGCTCTGGGAGCCCAGATTGGTGGCCTGAGAGCCGACCTTGTGCATATCCGGGTTATGTACTATTGTATGATCAATATGATGGTGCTCGGGGAAGCTTGACACATGCCGATAGCTTAAATTGACATGACAATATGAGAAACGGGTTGAGTGGATCCTTACCCGCTCTTTGTGGTTCAGTTAAAGAGACCTAAAGTACGTGGCTCTTGCCGGTGGTATAGAAGGACGAGTCTTAGGTTTCGGCCGGAAAGACTCAAATGCTCACGATGGTTGTCGTCCTAGGGACAGTGGTCAAGAATCGGATTGGACCGGAGTCACTAAGAATGTGCCCTGATAATACAGGGTGTGTGGCCGTTCGTTACTACGCCTATGGTGAAGTGTGCTTAAATTGCACTTTCATTTATATGTTGGATTTTGCTAATACAATTGTAGGGAAGGAGCACTGCTACCCCGAATAAGGGGTGGGGTCGTTATAATTTGGTCAGCTTTTACATATTGTTGCTTTGTTTTAACACCGTACGGTGTATTGTTCTTATGCAGGAATATGTGAGACTAGTGGCAAATAGCGGATTGAAGCCCTTGTTGCTGTGATGGCCCTTGAAGGCCAAGGCGAAATGTTTTTCTTTTAAAACTATCATGTATGGCCAGCCTGCGAGCCGATGTATGTAAAACACTTTAATTCAAGTTGAATGTTGTAAGGCCATAAGGCCAAGACTTTTGTGTATGTTACTTCATTCATGTTGTGGCAGTAGTGGACATTCATGTTATGTTTATGGGTTCTTCTAACTTATTTAAAATCTTCCGCTAGAATGCACTGTATTTGGTTTCGATATTGTTTCATAGTAATTTGGTATTAAGACGTAACTGCGCTAACTGTCCGTGGAATATGGCGTAGGGCCCCGGCCAGACCTTCTGCTATATCCCATGTGACGGATGGGGGTGTTACACTGAGATAAAGCCAGTGAAAATTATCTAAGTCCAGAAGCGTTGAGTGAGGCAGGTTCACTTAACACTTCTAATGAAGAGCCAAGTCAGCTGGCGTTGAGTGACTTCACATCGCTCAACGCTTAATGAGTTCTTGATTTTTTTTCTAAGTCGGAAAGTGATGACCATTGCTGACATTACCAGAAGTGAACAAGTCAAGGTATTTTGTGTCGTTGCGGGAATGCAACCGCAGCACCGGATGAACACTGCAGACATCACCAGAAGACAATAAAGTCAAAATAATTCATCACATTGCGGGAAAGCTGCAGTAGCGCCGGAAGCCACTATTTGTCCTTTTCTGAGGGAGGTGGCGCTCACCATCCTTGGCTGGGCCCATAGAAAAAAAGGTGGCTAGACTTTATCTTCTCCGACAAGCTTGAAAGCCAAGTACAGTAGTGCAAGCCAGCAAGCAGAGAAAGATAGCTGAAGCTTTTTCCAGTTCAGTAAGTTTGTTCTTCGCAGAATAAGGCAGCTGATTCATTTAATCAGCAAGGAGATTATTGTGTGAAGGGCCTTCAGCGTTCAACAGTAGGTAGCTGTTCTTTAGTGCAGCAGAGAAGCAGTTAGTTGTAGAATAAGACTCATTCCTTCTACAACAAGAGGGCTGGAATGATATCTGCTCATTCCAGCAAGGTAGACTCGGAGATTTATCGCCGAGTCAGTGGTTTAAATTCCTGTAGGATTCAGGTTGTCTGAAACTGAGCTGTAGGGCCCTTTGATCCTGAGTTGTAGGTGACTAATTAGTCACTGAGGTAGGTACCATGCTAGGGTACAGAGGTAGGATCCAAGTGTGGATCTGAGAGTAGGGCTGTCCTCCCAGTCTGTATAGTAGGCCTTAGAGATAAGGCTGAGGTAGGTGATTGTTGAGTCACTAAGCTGTAGGTGACAAATGTGTCACTAAGTTATAGGCCTCGGAGGAGGATGAGCTGTTGGTACCTGGAAGGGTACTGAGTTGTTGGAGTGCTGCAGCACTATGAGAGTAGGGCCTTGTGCATAAAGTTGTTGGGCTGAAAAGCCTAAGCTGTAGGCCTTAGAGATAAGGCTGAGGTAGGTGGTTTGTGGACCACTGAGCTGTAAAAGCACTGCAGGGCTCTGAGGTAGGAACCTTTATGGTTCTGAGGTAGGGTTCTGAAGTGAACCTGAGTGTAAGGCTGAGGTCCTTAGGTTTAAGCTCTGAGGAGCATTTTGGAGGAGTTTGTGCCTTGTCTAACATAAGTTAGAAAGGTGGGAGGGAAAGTGGATGTACCTAATTGGGGAACCTCTGTAAATAGCTCTATGCTTGGCTATATAGCTTGTTTTTCTTTTATATTGCATGTTCTAAGAACAAGCTCTAGATCTCTTAGAAAGAAAACAACAAAAAGACTAAGAAATTTTCAAAGACCTATTCACCCCTCCCCCCTCTAGGTGATTAGCTAACCTTAGGTTAATAACTTTCAGGTCTTACACTTCTCTCCTCCTCTTCTCTCGGTGTCTTCCTGCTCCTAAATCCTTCACCTCATCTTTGGCCAACTTGGCTATCTTCTTGGCGAATGTTGGGTTGGCTATCTCACTTTCAATCACCTTTGTTGCCCCCTCCATCAACTCCTCAAAGTAAAGGGGGGCGCCCTTTTCAGCTCAATGCTTAAGAACCCCTGCCTCAAGCCAAGGGTGAAGGAGAGCATCGAAGTATACCATGGGACCTCATAAACCAGAAATATATCTTTCTAGAACCGGTCGAAGTAGCTCGCTAGCGTCTCCTCCGGCTTCGCCTTGATTGGGAATAGATACTCCACCCCCTTCTTCCTCTTCTTCGACGTTGAAAACCTCAACATGAACCCGCATCGTAGGTCCTCAAAGCAGTAGTTGGAACTCGCATGAAGCTGGTGAAACTGGTCCCTGACCTTCTCCTTCAGTGTGATGGCAAAAAGTCGGCATTTAAAGGAGTCTGACATCTGCCTGATGGAAACTGTTGATGCGAAAAATGCGCCTCTGCGGTCGAGAGGTGAGAGAACACATTCGATCAGGGAATGCATGGATAATGGAGGTAGATGAGGAATGGCTAAACGGCTGGTTACTTTGAGCCGCGAGTGAAGAGTGTAGAAGGAGGAAAGAGGAGAAATGGCCACTAGCATGCGGCGAGACCAGACTTTGCCCGCCACGGCAAATTCCTCTCTTGTGACGGGCTTTCCCTTGATTATAAACATGTATTACAGCTTAAGTCATGTTCCTTTACATGAAAAATTAAATACGAGACTACAAAATGAAGCTCACGGTTAGAGAATGGATGTCTCCAGAGTCCGTGCTGGTTGATCCCTTGGGTAACCCGACTGCACAAGCTGTATCTCCTACGCAACTCACTGCCTAAAACTTGCCTGAACGAATGGCGTGATTCAGACCGCCGGGTCTAGTCTCTTGACCTCGCCATTGAGGCCGCCGGAACTAGTCACTAAAGTCCCTCTTGAAGAGCAAGGCTGGGAGGCCTATTCTCCTAGGTTAATCGCTGGGTCCGCTAAGATAGTTACTGAAGTCATTGGAGGAGCCGAGTTCGGAGACTTAGCCGCATGAACTACCAGCTAATGCCGCCCAGATAGCTTGCCGAACCCCTTGCTGAAGGAGTCCTAGTCTTGGCATTTATCCGCATAGGCTAGATGATGAAGCCACACGCACTGACTTGGGGACTAGTCCGCTTCAAGTCTTAGCGAATAGGAAGTTGTATTGCAGTGTTGGTACGACAAGTTGCTCCCTCGACTTTTGTGTCCCTCTGAAGAGGTTTGGAGGCCTATTTATAGGCTCGAGAAGGATCTTCTAGAAGTAGAGCTTGGTGACATTACCCCTGATGGTTTGGGCGAGCTGTGATCGAGTCCGCACCATACTGTGTGAGCTGAGAAGCGCCCCTGCTGCTGGAGAGAAGCGAGTCCGCCACCTATTGGCAGACAAGTTGAATCTGCACTGTGCTATGCGACCTGATGGGGAGTCCGCATATTACTGGGAAGAAGCGAGACCACCACCTTTTGGTAGACAAGTTTAATCTGCATTGTGCTATGCGGCCTAATGGGGAGTCCACCTACTACTGGGCAGAGCAAGTCCACCCCCCTCAGTTGGACTGTGACCAAGTCCAATATTCGTTGACGGATAGCAAATCGACAACTACTTTTGGGCGACCTGGAGCAGGGAGCCTTCTCCTGGGTGACATGGAGGCAAGCCGCCTTCGGCCGGGCGACTTGGACGCAAGCCGCCGCTGCTGCTGGCAAGCTAGAGTGTTGTCCCTGCCACTGGTAGCTAGTTTGCCCCTGTAGGCAAACTATACGTCCATCAGTTGGCGGATTGAGATTGAATCCACCGCGTTTGGGCAGACTGAGATTAAGTCCGCCCCAAGCTTGGGCATTATCCACTGCCAAGCGATCTGATGATAGGGTTACCATGGACTGGAATGTGAGGCCTCATGTCGCAGTCGGGCTGAAGAGTAGCCTTGGGTCTAGGCGGGTTCTTGTTTGCGGCTACCGAGAGGAGATTCCGCTTACTAGTGATGGGCTGGAGAAAACCTCTACCCGCCCGGCTAGCCACGCGACCTGATCGTGCGGACTGGGAAGCAGTCCGCTCTAAATCAGAGCTAGTGACTACCGGGCGACTAGTCTAGCCGCACGGATAGAAAAGTCTATCCGTGCGATTAGCTAGAAAATAGGCCGCAAACCCCCTGATGAGATCGAGTAGTCCGCGGCTTGCAAGCTAGCCATCTTGGAGTGGATAGTGGATTTCTGGGTTAACATAATCCCCGCACTTTTTTAAGTTTGCAGGAAACTTCGAAAAAGTAGAGATAACCCCCGAAATCGCGATCCGTTCCTCAGGGAATAAGTAGAAAAACAAAAGATAGTGGGGATTTATTGAACCTGACTTCTCTCCCTAAAGAGTATGAATGTACTTACTTTTTCTTCTGAAGGAAACTTGCAAACATCTGATAATCTCTTCAAGAAGAAGAGTAAGAAGCAGATATGAAAGAGAAATAACTTGCAAGTACCTGAAGGGAACTTACAAACATATGCTAATCTCTAGAAGAAGAAGAGTAAAAAGTAGATATGAAAGAATAGTAAAAACCAGATATGAAAGAAAAATAACTTGCAAGTACATGAAGGGAACTTGCAAACATCTGATAATCTTTGCAAGAAGAAGAGAAGAAGAAGATATGAAAGAGAAACAACTTGCAACTACTTGAAGGGTACTTGCAAACATCTGCTAATCTCTACAAGAAGAAGAGTAAAAAGTAGATATGAAAAAAAAATAACTTGCAAGCACCTTAAGGGAAATTGCAAACATCTGCTAATCTCTACAAAAATAAGAGTAATAAGCAGATATGAAAGAAAAATAATTTTCAAGTACCTGAAGGGAACTTACGAATACCATGCTGATCCCTGCAAATCACTTCTATAAAGAAGGACCAGAGCAGACATGTAGAATATAGCCAAAAAAGTGAAACGACCTTTTGAGGATTACAGACTTAGGTGACCAAGTTGATAGAGATTTTCACATGAGGTCACAAAAGCTGTAAACTCAAGAAGTAAAAACCTCTACTGAAAGAGGACACTGAACAATGGACAAAAAGCTTTAAGGAGACCACTAAGAAGTGGGTTTAATTTCCACAAAAAGCTTTCAGGTGACCACTGAAAAGTGGGTTTGATTGCTTCCTTGGAAATATGTCTACCACGCGAAGTGGGTTTGATTGCAAAAAGTTTCCTGAACAAATTCAATCGTGTGGAGGATTGAAAAGCATGATTGAAGGAGATTGGGTAAAATAAACTGTACTACTAATAGATTTTGAAAGTAGCTTTAACGTTGAGTAAGTAGTCGACGTTACAGGAGAGGATTCTATAGTGATGATTTTAAGCAATATATTCTTATAGCTTGCCTTCTTTCAGAAATTTCTCTACGTGCTTATGAACAGCTCAACATTTTTCTGTATCATGATCCACACACATGTGGTATTGACAGAATAAATCCTTATGATATCTTCGACCAGGTCACATAAGGAAAGGTCATTCAAAACCTGGCTCGTGTTTGATAATGTGAAGAACTTCCTTCATAGAGATAGTTAATTTTGTATACTTTCTTTTTGATCCAGCCATCTTATATTTCGGGGAGCTGAAGACATTTTATCATAAGTCTGAGACAACATATCAGAGTTGTCAAAACTAGACTCTGAATGCTTTGATTGTGATGTAGATGAATTCCCATGGTCATAATATACTACATGTTGAGATACCGGGATATTAGGATCCTAATCGTAGTGCACGGGGTCTTTGTTACGATCAAAAGGTGGATAGTTATGAAGAGATCCATCATTCAACTGATGACATGAAATCTTTTCTTGCACTTGAGCCATCTGATTTAGACAAGCTATATATCCAAAATTCACTACTTCACCTCCAATGAACTGATTTGCATAATCAATAAGACCCCCATAGGTTTTGAGTTCCTTTACAATGGTTTCAAATTTTAGAGGGCCTTCTCGAAGTCTGCTTATGAAAGCACATTTGTAACAGTCTTGATTAGCTTTGACAATGTCAAGAGTTTCCTTTTGAAAACGGTCGATGAAATGAGCATTAGACTCATCATCTCCTTGCTTGATTTGAAACAGAGATGATACGTCTTTCTTTCTCTTCTTAAAGGTTCCAAACCTTGAGAGAAATTGTCTTTGAAGATCGCTAAAACAAGTTATTGACAGAGGTGGTAAATGATAAAACCAGTCCAGCACTTGAGCTCTAAGAGAGATAACAAAAATTTGCATTTGATACCATCTGACAGAGATTTCAATGAAACAATCGATTGAAAAGCTTGTAAATGAGATATTGGTTCACTTGTCCCAGAATAGATTGGTAGATGAGGTTCTTTTAAATCATATGGAGCCACTTCCTTTCGAATATGAGATGTAAAGGGAGAAGAAACTTGCTCTTCCCCTGCATAAGATATTAGTCCATCAGCTGTGTTAAAGAAAGATTTCAAACTTAACCTGATGGAGCAATGAGGCAATAGGGTCTCTTCTGCTCTAGGTTGCAAAAAGGATCAAAGGTTATAGCTCCTTGAAGCTTGGGTGTATTTTGAATTCAATCCCACATCTTCACTGCAACAGTTGTTCATCAACTACTCAGAATCTGAAGGTCGCGTGTTAACTGTTGATGCCAAAAATGCGCCTCTGCGGTCGAGAGGTGAGAGAACATGTTCAATCCGGTAATGCGGGGATAAAGGAGGTATATGAGGAACTGCTAAACAGCTAGATATTTTGTGCCACGAGTGAAGAGTGGAGAAAGAGGAAAGAGGAGAGATGGCCGCTAGAATGCGTCGAGACCAGACTTTGCCCTCCATGACAAATGCCTTTCTTGTGGCGGACTTTTCCTTGATTATAAACCTGTATTATAGCTTTAGTCAAGTTCCTTTACATGGAAAAGTAAATACAAGGCTAGAAAAGGAAGCTGGCAGTTAGAGATTGGAGGTCGCCAGAGGCCGCGCAGGTTGATCCCTTGGGTCACCAGGCCACACGGGCTGTATATCGGCAATGCAACTCATTGCCTCAGTTCTCCTAAATGCACAGCCTGATTGAGATTGCAGGGTCTAGTCACATGACATCGCCGTCGAGGCCTCCGAGATAAGTCGCTGAAGTCCCTCTTGAAGAGCAAGGCTGGGAGGCCTATTCGCCTGGGTTAATTGCTGGGTCCGCTAGGACAGGTTGCTGAAGACCTTGGAGGAACCGAGTTCGGTGACATAGCCGCATAAAGTACCAATTAAAGCCGACCCAGATAGCTTTCTGATCCCCTTGCTGAAGGAGTTCATGTCGTGGCACTTAGCAGCATAGGCTAGCCGATAAATCTATGCACACTGACATGGGGACCAATCTACTTCAAGCCTTGGCGAATAGGAAGTTGTATCCGCAGTGTTGGTACTACAAGTTTCCCCCTCGACTACCGTGTCCCTCTGAAGAGGTATGTGGGCCTATTTATAGGCCCGGGAAGGTTCTTCCAGAAGTAAAGCTTGGTGAAGTTACCCCTGATGGTTTGGGCGAGCTGCGATCGGGTCCACGCCATGCTACGAGAGCTGAGGAGCTCGCCTGCTGCAGGGAAGAAGTGAGTCCACCAACTATTTGCAAACAAGTTGAATACACACTGTGTTGTGCGTCCTGATGGGGAGTCCTCCTGCTACTGGGAAGAAGCGAGTCCACCACATATTGGTAGACAAGTTGGATCCGCATTGTGCTATACGGCCAGATGGGTAGTCCGCTTGCTGCTAGGTGGAGCAAGTCCACCCCCTTAGGAGGACTTAGACCAAGTCTGCTATCCGTTGGAGTATAGCAAATAGACCATTGCTTCTGTGCGACTAGGAGTAGGGGGCCTTCTCCTAGGCGACCTGGAGGTAGGCTGCCTTCTGCCGAGAGACCTGGAGGCAGGTTGCCCATATTTCTGGCGAGCTGGAGTGTCTTCCCTGCTGCTTGGAGCGAGTTCACCCCCTGCAGGCAAATTATCCGTCCATCTGCTGGTGGATTGAGATTGAATCCGCTGCCTTTGGGTGGACTGAGACTAAGACTGACCCAAGCTTGGGCGTTATCCACTACAAAGCGATCTGATGATAGGGTTACCGGGGACTAGAATGCGAGTCTGCATGCCGCAGGCGAGCTGAAGAGTAGCCTTGGGTATAGGTGGGTTCTTGTTTGTGGCATCCGGGAGGAGAGTCTGCTTACTAGCGATGGGCTAGAGGACATCACAACCTACCCGGCTAGCCGCGTGACTTGATCGTGTGGACTGGGAAGCAGTCCGCGCCAACGCATAGCTAGCAACTATCGTGCGGCTAGTCTAGCAGCCCCGACAAAAAAAATATATCTGCACGGTGTAACGCCCCGAAACTCAAAGGAGCGACGGGGGACGTTTTGGGCCAGTTTTGGGTTCTGGCTGCAGGAACACGGCCTGGGACACGGGCGTGTCCCAGGGCGTGTCAAGCTTGTGTCGACACTGAGCCAGGAAGTCGACACTTTGGTCTCGACATTGTGTCGAGACTGGGCACACGGCCTGCGACACGGGCGTGTCGCAGGGCATGTCGACCCGTGTCGACACTTAGCCTGCGAAGTCGACACTCTGCGTTCGACGAAGTGTCGAGACATGGCACATGACCTGCGACACGGGCGTGTCCCAGGGCGTGTCAACCCGTGTCGACACTCGTCCCGGGAAGTCGACACTTTGGTCTCGACATTGTGTCGAGACAAGGCACACGGCCTAGGACACGGTCGTGTCTAAGGCCGTGTCATCAGGTCGACGATCTTCGCTCGACGAAGTGTCGAGTGTCGAGACCGTGTACACTGCCTGGGGTCCAGGCGTGTCAAGGTGACACGGGCAAGGATACGGGCGTGTCCTAGAACCCGTGCAGTGCTCGGGTTGTTTTCGGGGAAAAATGATGGGGGTACACGGCCGGCCACACGGCCGTGTTAGGTGGAACACGGGCGTGTCAGGTCGAACACGGGCGTGTTTGATACCCATGTGTTGTTTCAGGCGAGTGGATTTTGACGGCGAATGAGGCACATGGCCCTGGACACGGGCGTGTGCCAAGCCGTGTGCGGTCCAGATTGGGCATTTCAGTCCCGAATCAAAGCCGTTCATTTCTTTAATTGATGATCCAACGACTGGGGGTTGTTCCTGAAGGGATATACCCGGGATTGGACTTAAAAACCCTCACTTTTCTTAAGTTGTTATCTTTCAAAAAGCTTAGAGAGAGAGGAGAGCCAAGGAAGGAAGAAGGAGCTAGATCCGGCCATTGGAGGATCTCCGAAGCTCCAAATCGCGAGCCGACTCCGGATCCACGGAGGCAAAGCTAGTGCGGTGCTTTTCATCTGCTTACTTTTCCATGGCACCAAAGAGAAATGCTAGGGTAACGATTCTCTTCTTGAGCATGAGTAGCTCACCTTCTTTGAATAGGAAGCCCGCTCTCGCGAGTTTGCGGTGAGTTAGAGGCGTTCCTTCGGGTAGATATGTGAAGTCCCCGTTGTTTAGAGTCCGTAAGCGAGAATGGACATAGGCATGATGTGTGAAGCCTACCCAAACATGTTGGTTTGGATTGGTGATGTTGCATTGCATAAATGCCGGAGAAGACTCCGTGCGATTGATTGTTTTTCGGGTTTTCTACGTGGTAGATTGCAACAGGGAGCCTTGGGGATTAACCCAAAGGTGCACCTGAAAAACTGGGTGGATGCGTGATCTTGCCAACTTGTGGGCCTAGGTTCCAATTAGTACATAACTAGGTTATGTAACATCGTACGTTCAATTCACGGGCTTCGGGGAAACTTAACCCGTGCCGATGATATTTAAGTGTCGTGGTAAGTGAGCAACGGGTTGAGTGAGAACCGTTCCTGCGTTATGCCGAGGGCATAGAGGTCGGGTCTTTCTGTCGATGACATTAAAGTGTCGTGACATATGCTGTTGATGACATTAAAGTGTCGTAACGTTGGCCTAAAAGAACATTTTGCTCACGAGTTATTGCCGTCCTGGAGATGGTGGTGAGTTAGCGGCTTAGACTGCGATCACCGAGAATGTGCCCTGAGAGAACGGGGCGTGTGACCATGCATGCCAACGCCGGTGATGCATTGAGTTGTTATATTGCTTGCTTATACTAATGAAATGCAGGGAAGGAGCATCGCCGCCCCGAGCTGGGGGCGGGATCGTTATAATTTGGTCAGCATTGCTGACCGTTGCCTTGTTTTGCCACCATGTGGTGGTTTGTTGTTTGCAGGTGCTGCTGGACCAAGCGGTCAATAGCGGGCTAAAGCCCTTTTTGCGAAGCCGGCCCTCGAAGGCCCAATTGGAAGTGTTTACTGCTTTATTCATGTGTGACCGGCCTGCGTGCCGTGGTTTGTAAAACATGTAATATGAAGTGAACAATTTTTGTAAGTCCATAAGGCTTATACTGGTGTATCTTGTAACATTCCTATTTTTGTTTTAGTGGACATTCATGCTTTAGTGTTGTGTTCTTATTTGCAACCTTTATAAACTGCTTCCGCTAGAATGCTCTGTGTAGGACGTTGATTGGTTGGATGGTTTCCATGAGTAACCACCCGGTCTATCTGTGCCATACGGCATCGGGCCCCGACCGGACCTACTGCTATATGTTATGTGATGGATAGGGGGTGTTACAATTTGGTATCAGACTACTGGTTTTGGTCGGGCTTAAGATGAATTCATGGACGAATTCTTTTTAAGGGGTGGTGAGCACATTGTGTGCGTCATCGTTATAACGGTAAAAGAACCCATGAATGTCCACTTAGGAATGAAAATACTCGTGTTTGAGGAACCTGCGTGTTCCTATAATTGCTGTTTGCAATTTTATTTGGTCGCTTAACGGTGTTTTGTACCACTATAGGTGACCAGAAGTGGTGTTGGGCCGTCAGAACGCCGAGTTTCTGAGGCTAGCAGTGCACCAGATGTTGCTCCTGCAACACCTCTATCGGCTGAGAACATATGCTTGGTGGCCGAAGCTGTGTGGGCCATGATAAATGCGCAGCCTGCAAGGCAAACGCAGCAGCCCGTTCCTGCGATGGAGCAGGAACCTCTTCAAGAGGCTGAGCCGAGGAGAGTGGAGCAAGTGGTTGTGGAACCGGTGGTGCCAAGGAGGGCAACCGAGAGGCAGCTTAAGCATGTTATGAGCTTTAACCCTCCTGTGTTCTCGGGGTTGGGAACCCCATCTCAGGCTAAAGACTGGCTCTCCAGGGTGAAGAGAGTCATGACAGCAACGGATACAGAGGAGTGGCAAATGACCACCATTGCTACGTTCCTTATGGACGGTGAAGCGAGGATGTGGTGGGAAGGATTGGAGCTGCACTTACTGAGAGGTAGGTAACTTGGTGATGTCTCGATGGAGGAGTTCTCGAGATTGTTCTTGGCTAGATACCTCCCTTCGACGCAGAAGATAGCGTTGGAGAATGAGTTTCTGAAGTTGGTTCAGGATGAGAGGAGCGTGGATGAATATCTCCACGAGTTTACTCGTCTGAGTCGTTATGCTAGCTCCACCATCGTGGATCAGGAGCGCAAGACTAATCGCTTCTATGAAGGCTTGAGAGATGAGTTGAGGTTACTACTCTCGGGGCCGATGACGCAGGGTTTCTTAACCTTGGTCAACACGGCCCGATCCTTGGAGAAGGACATGAAGAATGTGCAGGCAAAGAAAAGCTTGAGCGAGAAGAGGTCAGAGTCCAGAGGGCCGAACACCTCAAAATCTGTGTTCCGAAAGTGGAACAAGAAAGCTAAGACTTCGGGTCTAGCCCTCTCTGCTGGTGCTTCTGGGGCGACTACGGGTCTGACCCCGGGCGCATGTTACAACTTTGGGAAGTTGGGGAATTATGCCCGTGAGTGCCGGAGCGGACGTCCCAAGTCCGAAAGGAGGCCGGGAGCTACTTATGAAGAGAAGGGAAAGACGGTGGAGTCGACCGCGTCCCACTATGATCCGGCCCAACCAAGGGTGTATAATCTTGGCCAACAGGAGGCCATCAAACAAGCTGATGTGGTGACAGGTACGGTTTAATTTATAGCAAGTCAATTTCTTTAAATACTTGTTATGCACATGTTACCTTACCACTGCTTGTTTAGGATTTGTATTAATTTGTGAAAATCCGGCACGAGCACTCTTCGATACGGGAGCTTCACACTCCTTCTTGTCCAAAGGATTTATATCACGCATCAGAGTCCCTTCTTCGATGGCGAAGGATAAGTTGGATGTGTTGTTGCCCAATGGGTGTTCGATGCGAGCGGATAGGATCTGCGATGTTAAGATTCGTATTGGGGATCATGAGTTCGACCTGCGAGCGTCTTTACTTCCGTTGGTGGAGTTCGACGTCATATTTGGCATGGACTGGCTCTCGGAGCAGCAGGCCCATATAGATTGCGGTAGCAAGGAAGTAAAGCTGGGAGAAAGTCGTGAAATGACTTTTACGGGCTTAAAGGGGTCGAGCAAGACGTTGATGTCTGCTATTCAGGTGGTGAAGGCGGTTCGTGCCGGTGCAGAACTGTTCTTTACACTAGTGGAGGTTGCAAAGCCGAAGCCCGCGTTGGATTGTATTTCAGTGGTATCGGAATACCCTGATGTATTCCCCGCAGATCTTCTTGGAGCCCCGCCTCAGCGGGAGATAGATTTTACGATTGAGTTAGTGCCAGGTGCAAAGCCTATGTCACGATCTCCTTATCGGCTAGCGCCTAAGGAAATGGTGGAGCTGAAAGTTCAACTGCAAGAATTATTGGAGCAAGGGTATGTGTGCCTGAGTTCTTCGCCTTGGAGCACACCGGTCCTCTTTGTTAAGAATAAGGACGGAAGCTTGAGGCTATGTATTGATTATCGGGAGCTCAACAAGCTGACGGAGAAGAACAAGTACCCGATCCCCCGGATTGATGATCTTTTTGATCATTTAGTCGGGTCGACGGTGTACTCGAAGTTGGATCTCAAGGCTAGGTACTATCAGCTGCGAATAAGGGAGAGTGATATCCCGAAGACAGCGTTTAGTACGAGATACGAGCATTATGAGTTTACGGTCATGCCGTTTGGGATGACTAATGCGCCGTCAGTGTTCATGGATTTGATGAATAGGACGTTCAGGGAGTACTTGGACCATTTCGTGATCGTCTTCATCGACGATATTTTGGTGTACTTGCAAAGTGAGGAAGATCACTTCAAGCATCTTCATTTGGTGTTGGAGACGCTAAGGAGAAATCAGTTGTATGCCAAGTTCTCGAAGTGCGAGTTTTGGCTATCCTCAGTGGCGTTCCTCGGTCATATAGTGAATGGAGAGGGTATTGCTGTGGATCCGGTGAAGATCGTTGCGATACGTGAGTGGCCTGAGCTTGTTACGGTAGCGGAAGTCCGGAGTTTTCTGGGGCTTGCCTGCTATTATAGGCGCTTCGTAGAGAACTTCTCGCGGATAGCTTTGCCTCTCACTACTTTGACGAGGAAGGAGCATAAGTTCGTTTGGACGCCGGAGTGCGCGCGAGCTTTTGAGGATTTGAAGTGTCGGTTGACCACGGCGCCTGTGCTGAGTTCTCCATGTGGGACCGAAGGCTATGAGATTTATAGTGATGCTTCGGGCAGCGGTTTGGGTTGCGTGCTACTGCAACACGAAAGTGTAATAGCTTATGGCTCGAGACAGCTAAAAGTGCATGAAAGGAACTATCCGGTCCATGACTTGGAGTTAGCGGCCGTGATTTTTGCCTTAAAGCTGTGGAGACACTATTTGTACGATGTGAAGATTGATATCTATACCGATCACAAGAGCCTGAAGTATCTTATTGATCAGAAGGATCTGAATATGCGGTAGCGTAGATGGATGGAGTTCCTGGGGGACTATACATTCAAGATCCACTACGTGCCTGGTAAGGGTAATGCGGTTGCGGACGCGTTGAGTCGCCGAGCCCCAGCCCAAGCCAATTGGCTATCGGTGCATGATGTGCGGTTGGTGCGGGAGTTGGAGGCGTTGGAGATTGTTTGTGTGGATAGACAATCAAGTGCTGAAGCAGTTCTGAATTGGACTGAAGTCCAATATGACCTGGCTGATCGTATTCGGCAGGCTTTGGATATGGATGCTCATATGAAGCAGCAGTTCATGGTAGAGGCTCTGGATGGGTCAAATTCCCAATTCGTCATGGAGGACGGATTACTTTAGAAAGATGGTCGTCTGTGCGTCCCAAGTGTGGGCAATCTGCTGGTAGAGTTGTTGTACGAGGCACACCATACCAAGTACTCAATTCACCCGGGGAGCAAGAAGATGTACCGTGATGTGAAGAAACTGTTTTGGTGGTCGGGTTTGAAGAAGGATGTGGCGCTATACGTAGCAAAGTGCCAAACTTGCGCCTTGGTAAAGGCGGAGTGCCAAAAGCCGGGAGGATTTCTTAAGTCCTTGCCTATTCCGGAGTGGAAATTTGACGACATCTATATGGACTTTGCGCACGGTTTGCCAAGGTCGCAAAAGGGGAACGACGCCATTTGTGTGGTTGTTGATCGGTTAACGAAGGTGTCACATTTTATTCCGCATAGGAAGGATGATCCGGTGGAGAAGTTGGCAAAGCTTTATGTGGATAACATAGTACGGCTTCATGGTGTGCCCCGCAGCATCGTGAGTGACTGAGATGGGCGGTTCATGTCCAATGATTGGAGGCTAGTGCAGCAAATGTTGGGAACAAAGTTGAAATTCAGCACAGCCTTCCATCCGCAAACGGATGGGCAAACCGAGAGGGTCAATATAATCATGGAAGACATGCTCCGCATGTGTGTCTTGGATTTTGGAAAGCAATGGGAATACCACCTTTATTTGGTGGAGTTCGCATACAATAATAGCTACCAAGCGAGTATTCAGATGGCGCCTTTCGAGCCCCTTTATGGTAGAAAATGTCACACGTCGTTGTCTTGGTTAGAAACGGGCGAGTCAAAGTTGTATAAGCGATCGGAAGTGGAGGATGCTACTTCTTTGGTGAGAACCATTCGGGAGAGGTTGCTTATCGCTCAGGACCGGTAAGCGAATTACTATAATGCCAAGCACAGGAACATGGAGTTCGCGGTGTGCGATTATGTATACTTAAAGATCAAGCCGTTCAAGGGTGTCTCGCGGGTGCGGCGATTGAAAAAGCTAAGCCCGAGGTACCTTGGAACGTTTGAGGTTCTGGAGCGAGTTTGGTGAAGCGGCCTATCGGTTGAAGCTTTCAGTGGAGCTTAGTGGTTTACATGATGTATTCCATATTTCGGTGCTTTGAAAGGCGGTGCAAGAGCCTACGCAAGTGATCGCGGTTGATAAGTGCCGGTGGATAGTGGGCTGACGACAAAGGTCAAGCCCGTGCGGATTGAGGACTCGGAGGTCAAGCGGCTACGCAATAAAGAGATCAGGATGGTCAAGGTCCGGTGGGACAATTACGGTCGTGAGGAGCTCTCTTGGGAGCGAGAGCAGACTATGCTTGACGAGTATCCGGAGTTGTTCCGCTCAGGTACAAATTTTGGTTTTGTACATGTGTTTCCTTTATATAATTTTGAGGACGAAATTCTTTTAAGAGGGGGAGAGTTATAACGCCACGAAACTCAAAGGAGCGACGGGGGACGTTTTGGGTCAGTTTTGGGTTCTGGCTGCAGGCACACGACCTGGTACACGGGCGTGTCCCATGGCGTGTCAAGCTTGTGTCGACACTGAGCCGGGAAGTCGACACTTTGGTCTCGACATTTTGTCGAGACTGGGCACAGGGCCTGCGACACGGGCGTGTCGCAGGGCGTGTCGACACTTAGCCCGCGAAGTCGACACTCTGCGTTCGACGAAGTGTCGAGACATGGCACACAGCCTGCGAAACCGGCGTGTCGCAGGGCGTGTCAACCCGTGTCGACACTCGTCCCGGGAAGTCGACACTTTGGTCTCGACGAAGTGTCGAGTGTCGAGACCGTGTACACGGCCTAGGGTCCAGGCATGTCAAGGTGACACGGGCAAGGACACGGGCGTGTCCTAGAACCCGTGCAGTGCTCGGGTTGTTTTCGGGGAAAAATGATGGGGGTATACGGCCGGCCACACGACCTTGTCAGGTGGAACACGGGCATGTCAGGTCAAACACGGGCATGTTCGATACCCGTGTGTTGTTCCAGGCGAGTCGATTTTGACGGCGAATGAGGCACACGGCCCTGGACACGGGCGTGTGCCAGGCCGTGTGCGGTATAGATTGGGCATTTCAGTCCCAAATCAAAGCAGTTCATTTATTTAATTGATGATCCAACGACTGGGGGTTGTTCCTGAAGGGATATACCTGGTATTGGACTTAAAAACCCTCACTTTTCTTAAGTTATTATCTTTCTAAAAGCTTAGAGAGAGAGGAGAGCCAAGGAAGGAAGAAGGAGCTAGATCCGGCCATTGGTGGAGCTCCGAAGCTCTAAATCGCGAGCTGACTCCGGATCCACGGAGGCAAAGCTAGTGCGGTGCTTTTCATCTGCTTACTTTTCCATGGCGCCAAAGAGAAATGCTAGGGTAACGATTCTCTTATTGAGCATGAGTAGCTCTCCTTCTTTGCATAGGAAGCCCGCTCTCGCGAGTTTGCGGTGAGTTGGAGGCGTTCCTTCGGGTAGATATGTGAAGTCCCCGTTGTTTAGAGTCCGTAAGCGAGAACGGACATAGGCATGATGTGTGAAGCCTACCCGGACATGTTGGTATGGATCGGTGATGTTGCATTGCATAAATACCGGAGAAGACTCCGCGCGATTGATTGTTTTTCGGGTTTTCTACGTGGTAGATTGCAACAGGGAGCCTTGGGGATTAACCCAATGGTGCACCCGGAAAACTGGGCGGATGCGTGATCTTGCCAACTTGTGGGCCTAGGTGCCAATTAGTACATAACTGGGTTATGTAACATCGTACGTTCGATTCACGGGCTTTGGGGAAACTTAACCCGTGCCGATGATATTTAAGTGTCGTGGCAAGTGAGCAACGGGTTGAGTGAGAACCGTTCCTGCGTTATGCCGAGGGCATAGAGGTCGGGTCTTTCTGTCGATGACATTAAAGTGTCGTGACATAGGCTGTTGATGACATTAAAGTGTCGTAACGTTGGCCTAAAAGACCATTTTGCTCACGAGTTATTGCCGTCCTGGAGATGGTGGTGAGTTATCGGCTTAGACTACGATCACCGAGAATGTGCCCTGAGAGTACGGGGCGTGTGGTCATGCGTGCCAACGCCTGTGATGCATTGAGTTGTTATATTGCTTGCTTATGCTAATGAAATGCAGGGAAGGAGCATCGCCGCCCCGAGCTGGGGGCGGGATCGTTATAATTTGGTCAGCATTGCTGACCGTTGCCTTGTTTTGCCACCGTATGGTGGTTTGTTGTTTGCAGGTGCTGCTGGACCAAGCGATCAATAGCGGGCTAAAGCCCTTTTTGCGAAGCCGGCCCTCGAAGGCCCAATTGGAAGTGTTTACTGCTTTATTCATGTGTGACCGGCCTGCGTGCCGTGGTTTGTAAAACATGTAATATGAAGTGAACAATTTTTGTAAGGCCATAAGGCTTATACTGGTGTATCTTGTAACATTCCTATTTTGGTTTTAGTGGACATTCATGCTTTAGTGCCGTGTTATTATTTGCAACCTTTATAAACTGCTTCCGCTAGAATGCTCTGTGTAGGACGTTGATTGGTTGGATGGTTTCCATGAGTAACCACCCGGTCTATCTGTGCCATACGGCGTCGGGCCCCGACCGGACCTACTGCTATATGCTATGTGATGGATAGGGGGTGTTACAATTTGGTATCAGACTACTGGTTTTGGTCGGGCTTAAGATGAATTCGTGGACGAATTCTTTTTAAGGGGTGGTGAGCACATTGTGTGCGTCATCGTTATAACGGTAAAAGAACCCATGAATGTCCACTTAGGAATGAAAATACTCGTGTTTGAGGAACCTGCGTGTTCCTATAATTGCTGTTTGCAATTTTATTTGGTCGCTTAACGGTGTTTTGTACCACTATAGGTGACCAGAAGTGGTGTTGGGCCATCAGAACGCCGAGTTTCTAAGGCTAGCAGTGCACCAGATGTTGCTCCTGCAACACCTCTATCGGCTGAGAACATATGCTTTGTGGCCGAAGCTGTGTTGGCTGTGATAAATGTGCAGCCTGCAAGGCAAACGCAGCAGCCCGTTCCTGCGATGGAGCAGGAACCTCTTTAAGAGGCTGAGCCGAGGAGAGTGGAGCAAGTGGTTCTGGAACCGGTGGTGCCAAGGAGGGCAACCGAGAGGCAGCTTAAGCATGTTATGAGCTTTAACCCTCCTGTGTTCTCGGGGTTGGGAACCCCATCTCAGGCTAAAGACTGGCTCTCCATGGTGAAGAGAGTCATGACAGCAACGGAGACAGAGGAGTGGCAAATGACCACCATCGCTATGTTCCTTATGGACGGTGAAGCGAGGATGTCGTGGGAAGGATTGGAGCTGCACTTGCTGAGAGGTAGACAACTTGGTGATGTCTCGATGGAGGAGTTCTCGAGATTGTTCTTGTCTAGATACCTCCCTTCGACGCAGAAGATAGCGTTGGAGAATGAGTTTCTGAAGTTGGTTCAGGATGAGAGGAGCGTGGATGAATATCTCCACGAGTTTACTCGTCTGAGTCGTTATGGTAGCTCCACCATCGTGGATGAGGAGCGCAAGACTAATCGCTTCTATGAAGGCTTGAGAGATGAGTTGAGGTTACTACTCTCGGGGCCGATGACGCAGGGTTTCTTAACCTTGGTCAACACGGCCCGGTCCTTGGAGAAGGACATGAAGAATGTGCAGGCAAAGAAAAGCTTGGGCGAGAAGAGGTCAGAGTCCAGAGGGCCGAACACCTCAAAATCTGTGTTCCGAAAGTGGAACAAGAAAGCTAAGACTTCGGGTCTAGCCCTCTCTGCTGGTGCTTCTGGGGCGACTACGGGTCGGACCCCGGGCGCATGTTACAACTTTGGGAAGTTGGGGCATTATGCCCGTGAGTACCGGAGCGGACGTCCCAAGTCCGAAAGGAGGTCGGGAGCTACTTATGAAGAGAAGGGAAAGACGGTGGAGTCGACCGCGTCCCACTATGATCCGGCCCAACCAAGGGTGTATAATCTTGGCCAACAGGAGACCATCAAACAAGCTGATGTGGTGACAAGTACGGTTTAATTTATAACGAGTCAATTTCTTTAAATACTTGTTATGCACATGTTACCTTACCACTGCTTGTTTAGGATTTGTATTAATTTGTGAAAATCCGGCACGAGCACTCTTCGATACGGGAGTTTCACACTCCTTCTTGTCCAAAGGATTTATATCACGCATCGGAGTCCCTTCTTCGATGGCCCATATAGATTGCGGTAGCGAGGAAGTCAAGCTGGGAGCAAGTCGTGAAATGACTTTTACGAGCTTAAAGGGGTCGAGCAAGACGTTGATGTTTGCTATTCAGGTGGTGAAGGCAGTTCGTGCCGGTGCAGAACTGTTCTTTACACTAGTGGAGGTTGCAAAGCCGAAGCCCGCGTTGGATTGTATTTCAGTGGTATCGGAATACCCTGATGTGTTCCCCGCAGATCTTCCTGGAGCCCCGCCTCAGCGGGAGATAGATTTTACGATTGAGCTAGTGCCAGGTGCAAAGCCTGTGTCACGATCTCCTTATCGGCTAGCGCCTAAGGAAATGGTGGAGCTGAAAGTTCAACTGCAAGAATTGTTGGAGCAAGGGTATGTGCGCCCGAGTTCTTCGCCTTGGAGCGCACCGGTCCTCTTTGTTAAGAAGAAGGACGGAAGCTTGAGGCTATGTATTGATTATCGGGAGCTCAACAAGCTGAAGGAGAAGAACAAGTACCCGATCCCCCGGATTGATGATCTTTTTGATCAGTTAGTCCGGTCGACGGTGTACTCGAAGTTGGATCTCAAGGCTAGGTAATATCAGCTGCGAATAAGGGAGAGTGATATCCCGAAGACAGCGTTTAGTACGAGATACGAGCATTATGAGTTTACGATCATGCCGTTTGGGATGACTAATGCGCCGTCAGTGTTCATGGATTTGATGAATAGGACGTTCAGGGAGTACTTGGACCATTTCGTGATCGTCTTCATCGACGATATTTTGGTGTACTTGCAAAGTGAGGAAGATCACTTCAAGCATCTTCATTTGGTGTTGGAGACGCTAAGGAGAAATCAGTTGTATGCCAAGTTCTCGAAGTGCGAGTTTTGGCTATCCTCAGTGGCGTTCCTCGGTCATATAGTGAGTGGAGAGGGTATTGCTGTGGATCCGGTGAAGATCGTTGCGATACGTGAGTGTCCTGAGCTTGTTACGGTAGAGGAAGTCCGGAGTTTTCTGGGGCTTGCCAGCTATTATAGGCGCTTCGTAGAGAACTTCTCGCAGATAGCTTTGCCTCTCACTACTTTGACGAGGAAGGAGCATAAGTTCGTTTGGACGCTGGAGTGCGCGCGAGCTTTTGAGGATTTGAAATGTCGGTTGACCACGTCGCCTGTGCTGAGTTCGCCATGTGGGACCGAAGGCTATGAGATTTATAGTGATGCTTCGGGCAGCAGTTTGGGTTGCGTGCTACTGCAACACGAAAGTGTAATAGCTTATGGCTCGAGATAGCTAAAAGTGCATGAAAGGAACTATCCGGTCCATGACTTGGAGTTAGCGGCCGTGATTTTTGCCTTAAAGCTGTGGAGACACTATTTGTACGGTGTGAAGATTGATATCTACACCGATCACAAGAGCCTGAAGTATCTTATTGATCAGAAGGATCTGAATATGCGGCAGCGTAGATGGATGGAGTTCCTGGGGAACTATACATTCAAGATCCACTACGTGCCTGGTAAGGGTAATGCGGTTGCGGACGCGTAGAGTCGCCGAGCCCCAGCCCAAGCCAATTGGCTATCGGTGCATGATGAGCGGTTGGTGCGGGAGTTGGAGTCGTTGGAGATTGTTTGTGTGGATAGACAATCAAGTGTTGAAGCAGTTCTGAATTGGACTGAAGTACAATATGACCTGGCTGATCGTATTCAGCAGGCTTTGGATATGGATGCTCATATGAAGCAGTTCATGGTAGAGGCTCTGGATGGGTCAAATTCCCAATTCGTCGTGGAGGACAGATTACTTTGGAAAGATGGTCGTCTGTGCATCCCAAGTGTGGGCAATCTGCAGGTAGAGTTGTTGTACGAGGCACACCATACCAAGTACTCGATTCACCCGGGGAGCACGAAGATGTACCGTGATGTGAAGAAACTGTTTTGGTGGTCGGGTTTGAAGAAGGATGTGGCGCTATACGTAGCAAAGTGCCAAACTTGCGCCTTGGTAAAGGCGGAGTGCCAAAAGCTGCGAGGATTTCTTAAGTCCTTGCCTATTCCGGAGTGGAAATTTGACGACATCTCTATGGACTTTGTGCACGGTTTGCCAAGGTCGCAAAAGGGGAACGACGCCATTTGGGTGGTTGTTGATCGGTTAACGAAGGTGTCATATTTTATTCTGCATAGGAAGGATGATCCGGTGGAGAAGTTGACAAAGCTTTATGTGGATAACATAGTACGGCTTCATGGTGTGCCCCGCAGCATCGTGAGTGACCGAGATGGGCGGTTCACGTCCAATGATTGGAGGCTAGTGCAGCAAATGTTGGGAACAAAGTTGAAATTCAGCACAGCCTTCCATCCGCAAACGGATGGGCAAACCGAGAGGGTCAATATAATCATGGAAGACATGCTCCGCATGTGTGTCTTGGATTTTGGAAAGCAATGGGAATACCACCTTTATTTGGTGGAGTTCGCATACAATAATAGCTACCAAGCGAGTATTCAGATGGCGCCTTTCGAGCCCCTTTATGGTAGAAAATGTCACACGCCGTTGTCTTGGTTAGAAACGGGCGAGTCAAAGTTGTATAAGCGATCGGAAGTGGAGGATGCTACTTCTTTGGTGAGAACCATTCGGGATAGGTTGCTTATCGCTCAGGACCGGCAAGTGAATTACTATAATGCCAAGCACAGGAACGTGGAGTTCGCGGTGGGCGATTATGTATACTTAAAGATCAAGCCGTTCAAGGGTGTCTCGCGGGTGCGGCGATTGAAAAAGCTAAGCCCGAGGTACCTTGGACCGTTTGAGGTTCTGGAGCGAGTTTGGTGAAGCGGCCTATCGGTTGAAGCTTTCAGTGGAGCTTAGTGGTTTACATGATGTATTCCATATTTCGGTGCTTCGAAAGGCGGTGCAAGAGCCTACGCAAGTGATCGCGGTTGATAAGTGCCGGTGGATAGTGGGCTGACGACAAAGGTCAAGCCCGTGCGGATTGAGGACTCAGAGGTCAAGCGGCTACGCAATAAAGAGATCAGGATGGTCAAGGTCCGGTGGGACAATTGCGGTCGTGAGGAGCTCTCTTGGGAGCGAGAGCAGACTATGCTTGACGAGTATCCGGAGTTGTTCCGCTCAGGTACAAATTTTGGTTTTGTACATGTCTTTCCTTTATATAATTTCGAGGACGAAATTATTTTAAGAGTGGGAGAGTTGTAACGCCACGAAACTCAAAGGAGCGACGGGGGACGTTTTGGGTCAGTTTTGGGTTCTGGGTGCAGGCACACGACCTGGGACACGGGCGTGTCCCAGGGCGTGTCAAGCTTGTGTCGACACTGAGCCGGGAAGTCGACACTTTGGTCTCGACATTTTGTCGAGACTGGGCACACGGCCTGCGACACGGGCGTGTCGCAGGGCGTGTCGACCCGTGTCGACACTTAGCCCGCGAAGTCGACACTCTGCGTTCGACGAAGTGTCGAGACATGGCACACAGCCTGCGACACGGGCGTGTCGCAGGGCGTGTCAACCCGTGTTGACACTCGTCCCGGGAAGTCGACACTTTGGTCTCGACGAAGTGTCGAGTGTCGAGACCGTGTACACGGCCTGGGGTCCAGGCATGTCAAGGTGACACGGGCAAGGACACGGGCGTGTCCTAGAACCCGTGCAGTGCTTGGGTTGTTTTCGGGGAAAAATGATGGGGGTATACGGCCGGCCACACGACCATGTCAGGTGGAACACGGGCATGTCAGGTCAAACACGGGCATGTTCGATACCCGTGTGTTGTTCCAGGTGAGTCGATTTTGACGGCGAATGAGGCACACGGCCCTGGACACGGGCGTGTGCCAGGCCGTGTGCGGTCCAGATTGGGCATTTCAGTCCCGAATCAAAGCAGTTCATTTATTTAATTGATGATCCAACGGCTGGGGGTTGTTCCTGAAGGTATATACCCGAGATTGGACTTAGAAACCCTCACTTTTCATAAGTTATTATCTTTCTAAAAGCTTAGAGAGAGAGAGAGGAGAGCCAAGGAAGGAAGAAGGAGCTAGATCCAGCCATTGGTGGAGCTCCGAAGCTCCAAATCGCGAGCTGACTCCGGATCCACGGAGGCAAAGCTAGTGCGGTGCTTTTCATCTGCTTACTTTTCCATGACGCCAAAGAGAAATGCTAGGGTAACGATTCTCTTCTTGAGCATGAGTAGCTCTCCTTCTTTGCATAGGAAGCCCGCTCTCGCGAGTTTGCGGTGAGTTGGAGGCGTTCCTTCGGGTAGATATGTGAAGTCCCCGTTGTTTCGAGTCCGTAAGCGAGAACGGACATAAGCATGATGTGTGAAGCCTACCCGGACATGTTGGTATGGATCGGTGATGTTGCATTGCATAAATACCGGAGAAGACTCCGTGCGATTGATTGTTTTTCGGGTTTTCTACGTGGTAGATTGCAACAGGGAGCCTTGGGGGTTAACCCAAAGGTGCACCCGGAAAACTGGGCGGATGCGTGATCTTGCCAACTTGTGGGCCTAGGTGCCAATTAGTACATAACTGGGTTATGTAACATCGTACGTTCGATTCACGGGCTTCGGGGAAACTTAACCTGTGCCGATGATATATAAGTGTCGTGGCAAGTGAGCAACGGGTTGAGTGAGAACCGTTCCTGCGTTATGCCGAGGGCATAGAGGTCGGGTCTTTCTGTCGATGACATTAAAGTGTCGTGACATAGGCTGTTGATGACATTAAAGTGTCGTAACGTTTGCCTAAATGACCATTTTGCTCACGAGTTATTGCCGTCCTGGAGATGGTGGTGAGTTAGCGGCTTAGACTACGATCACCGAGAATGTGCCCTGAGAGCACGGGGCGTGTGGCCATGCGTGCCAACGCCTGTGATGCATTGAGTTGTTATATTGCTCGCTTATGTTAATGAAATGCAGGGAAGGAGCATCGCCGCCCCGAGCTGGGGGCAGGATCATTGTAATTTGGTCAGCATTGCTGACCGTTGCCTTATTTTGCCACCGTGCGGTGGTTTGTTGTTTGCAGGTGCTGCTGGACCAAGCGGTCAATAGCAGGCTAAAGCCCTTTTTGCGAAGCCGGCCCTCGAAGGCCCAATTGGAAGTGTTTACTGCTTTATTCATGTGTGATCGGCCTGCGTGTCGTGGTTTGTAAAACATGTAATATGAAGTGAACAATTTTTGTAAGGCCTTAAGGCTTATACTGATGTATCTTGTAACATTCCTATTTTGGTTTTAGTGGACATTCATGTTTTAGTGCTGGGTTCTTATTTGCAACCTTTATAAATTGCTTCCACTAGAATGCTTTGTGTAGGACGTTGATTGGTTGGATGGTTTCCATGAGTAACCACCCGGTCTGTCTGTGGCATACGGCGTCGGGCCCCGGCCGGACCTACTGCTATATGCTATGTGACAGATAGGGGGTGTTACACACGGTTTGCTGGAAAATAGGCGACGAACCCCCTAGATTAGACAGAGTAGTCCACGGCTTGCAAGATAGCCATCTTGGAGAGGATCATGGATTTCTGGGTTAACAGAAAAGACATCCTCGAACCATTGAACATGTTGCACTGGGTCATCCCTGCCCGTGTAGTAGGACATCTCTAGTTCTCTGAACCCGTCTGTAACCCGGGCCGAGATGATTAATTCGCTGAAAGGGCTTCCTCCACCAACCTAGTGTGTGCGTCCATCTTGCGCCCTCGGCTCGATAACCCTATCAATAATTGCCTGCCTGGGAATAGTTCCCTCCTAGCGAGTTCCCTCTCACCACTCTCAACCAGAACCTCCTTCCCAGGGCGTTGTCCAGAAGTGTTCTCGCCCAAGGTTTGAGTCGCAATAATTGGAATAGAAGGTGCGGCCCACTCGCCTCTCGCGGCGAATGCCAGATGGATGGTCTATAGGACATCCCGCTTAAAGTATTCTTGCATTCCGATCATGACTGCACTCACCGGGGGTGGCGAGCTGCGCGAGCTAGCCACTTCATCCTTGCCTCTAGCCATGAAGCTGATCTCAAGATTTTCCCGTGCAAGCTACAGTCCATGCTCGTCGCACCAAAAATGTTGAAGCCAAAACTTGGCCTCAATGAGAGTTCGTACTTAAGGGGGGTAGCTTGCACCTACTTCTCCCAAACTTAGGATCCTGACCAGTCGTTATGAACCAAAAAACTGACCCTGGGCTATAGTGTGGATGTACCACCACACACCTGGAAGATCTTTAGAGCGCTTCCCCTCCCAAGCCAGACGCTGTGCTAGGGACCTTGGATGGCTTATGCAACTAGACCAAGATAACCCAAGGAGGAAGAAGCCAAGAATGAATTGGATCCTCTCCAAAGGTTCCCACATGGTCTATTTATAGAATTCCAGGACATGGTATGCCAACAACATAATTGCTCTGTTCTATTCTACTATATGTAGCCAAATTGGGTCTGCAAATAATGTAAATCCACTGTTCTAAGGGGCTAATTGTAGACCTTCAAGGGAAACTAGGTAATTTAACCTCTAGACCCCACTAGGCGAGTGGCACATGAAGGAACCTCTCACCTGAAGAAGTGAATGTTGGGATGAGCCGAGCATTCCCCCCCCCCCCCACACACACACACAACTCCTCAAAGGGAGATTTTTGGGTCCTCTTGCTTTTCGCCTGATTTGGCAAGAGGCTTTCCGCCTAACCTAATAATCGTTCCGCTTGCCTGGGTGAAAGACCTTCGTCCCTACCTCGCAAAAGGCCTTCACTTTCTCTGGGTTATTGTTGGTCTGCCTACCCCACTCTCCTACCTTTACCAGCCTAAGCCTGAGGATCCTTGGCTTTATCGGGGGGGGGGGGGGGGGAGCACTCAACAAATACGGGGTTGTACAGGAATGTGTGCCTTGGATTTCAGAAAGCGATGGGAGGATCATCAATTTATGATCGAGCTCGTTTACAACAACAACTACCATATGAGTATTCAAATGGTGCACTTCGAGGCCCTTTATGGTAGAATGTGTCGTACCCCCTTTGGCTTGGGACGAGATGGGAGAAACTAAGTTGTTTAAGCAAAAGGAACTTGAAGCCGTTACTTCAAACATAGGAACAATCAGGGAGCTATTATTGATCGCTCGAGATATGAAGGCAAAATTCTACAACACCAAACCTCGAAATGTAGAGTTCATTTTTTTTGATCTGTTTATCTAAAGATCAAACCGTTCAAGGGTGTATCAAGGATGCGGCGCTTGAAAAAGTTTGGTCCGAGGTACCTTGGGCAATTTGAGATCTTGTTGCGTGTTGGTAAACCTGCCTATCAGCTCGCTCTTTCGACAGAGTTAAGCGGCTTGCTTAATGTGTTTCATATATCAGTGTTGAGGAAGTCTTTGAAAGAGCCTACTCAGGTGGGTGTCATTGATCAAGTGCCGATTGATAGTGAATTGATGACAAAAGTCAATCCCATTCGAATCGAAGACAGGGAGATCAAGCAGTTATAAAATACGGTGATTAGGATGATCAAAGTTCGGTGGGACAACTGTGGCAGTGAGGAGCTCACATGGGAATGCGAGCAAACCATACTTGAGGAGTTCCACGAGCTGATCTATTGAGGTACAAACTTTTGTGTGTTTTGTACTTCTTTATTGTTGCCTGTATGATTAAATTTCGGGACAAAGTTTCTTTTTGGGGAGAGAAATCTAACGCCCCAGATTTCACCAGGTATAGATCTCTGAGATCTACCACCAGACGGTAGTACTATCATCAGCGGTAGTGTAGCCAATTTAATTGGTGTGGCTGTCTGTTAGGAAGCGCCTGGCGGTAGCGATACCGTGTAGTGGTAGAGACCTTTCATCGTAAGTATCGTAATGATATGATGCCTCACCTACCGCTCAACGGTAGTGTGGTACTGCGCGGCGGTAGCACGATAGTTACAATGCGACCACGTGTTAGTGTTTCATTGGGGAGTTTGAATGGTGGGCTTGCGGGATAAGCCACTAACTGGGTTACCGCATGGGGTTATCTTATTACCGTGCGACGATAGCGCTCTATACAGAGAACGGTTTTGAATCACGTCCATTCATCAATGACCATATTGTGATGAGTCTGGTTTAAATAGAGTTTTTCAGACTCATCTGGGCTTGTTTTCTCACTCGTGCACTGCATTTCAACCGGTTATCGGTTATATTTGCATCGTTCGGTCATTGACCATATTATGCACTATTTTGGCCCAAGGGTGTGCAATTGTGCATTCTGTTGTTGGGGGTAAGCACAAGGTGCTCCATAAGGGCTCTTTCTAGATGTTTTTCATTGTAATTCTGTGATGCTGGAGGGCTCTCTTTTATTTTATTGGTTTGTTTGAAGGTGGTGCGTTTTTCCCAAGTCTGGAATGCAGGTTTGAGGAAAACGCACGGTCGTGTGTTTTCTTAGCACACGGTCCTTTGTGATCGTGTGTTTTGTTTGTGTCGGAGAAACGTCGAGCTGAGCTCGACGAACTGAGCTTGACAATCTTAACGCACGGTTAACGCACGGTTTCTTCGGAACCATGCGCGAAGTAAATGCAAAGTTTTCCTGTTGCTTCTTGTTATTGCATTCTGTGGTTAATCGTGTGATTTGTTCACGCACTGGTGGAAGCGCCCGTGCACGAGTAAAACGCACAGTTCCACCTGCTTTTCTTATTTTCCTGCTTTCTGTCGCTACTCGTGTTATTTCCTTCAAGCACGGGCGGAAGTGCCCGTGCGCGAAGTAAAACGCATGGGTCAACACTTCATCTTCTACAAGCTTGGAATGTAAGTTAATAACGCACGGTTAGCACACGGTCGTGCACAGAACCGTGCGTGCCTAATTATCTGACCTGCTTCTATTTAAAGCGTAGATTTCTCACCATTTGGGGAGATCCGTATTCCGGCCATTTCAACCACGTTTTAGGGCGAAGTTCCGCCCTTCTACCTTCCTCCTTCATCTTCCACCAAGGAGAGAAGCTTTGGCCATGCTCGCGAAGCCTACATCTTGTCGGCGCTTGCTCTCGGCCTTCTCCTTCATCTTTTAAGCCCCATTTCAAGCTTGATTCCATAGCCAACATGCAAATGGAAGCTTGCAACTTTCTTCCGCAATCGTGACACGAAGAAGACGAGTCCATTGGAAGGTAGTGATAGCCTTCTCTTCCCCGGACGTAGTTGAGGACCGAGCATGGATGCAGATTGACAACCCGGTGATTCCTTCCGCGACCCCTCGACGAGCCTTCGGATTGGGTCGATCTCTTGACTTGTTCTTGCTTTCTTGTTGTATATGTGTGTTAAAGCTTCATTTGTAGATGTTGTTGCTCTTCAGGTGTAAGCTATATTAGATTCATGTCTATGTGACTCTGTATTGCTTTACTTCTTTAGTTGCTTGAGAAGTACCTTATTTTTATCCGCACCCACATCCGGTTCTTGCCGCATAAGCAATTGCTAGTGGTATGCGTAGCGAAGAGGTGCTCTCGACCCTCATTCCGCCATTCTAACCACCTCATCCGCAAGCCTACTTGTCCATCCGCCTAGCGATTCGGTGCATAGCGGCCCGTGTTGTTCTCCATCCCGCCTGGAGAAGCTTCGCATAGCGGCGTTGCATAGGAGTAGTTGTTAGTATTTTATTTTCTGTTTTCGCAACCATCAAAACCCCCCTTAGTTAACTCCGACCTAAGGAATTCAATCTCAAGTCCTCCTCAAAATTAACTCCACCTTACTGTGTTCCTTTGAGATCGATACTTGGGGAAATTCACCCATTTTATATTACTTGTGCCACTGGTACACTTGCCGTCCAACACATCAAGTTTTTGGCGCCGTTGCCGGGGAACACAGTCGGGTGAGTTTTGGAGATGGAGATAAGAGATAGAAGCCTTTTTCCCATTTGTACACTGCATCTTTCTTCTTTCCTTTAATTTTTAGAATTTGTTGTTTATTTTTCTTTGTTCCTTTTCTAGTTTTAATTTTTCTACAGCAGGCTTTCCTTTTCTTTTATCTGCTGGTGTGTTGTTAATTTTTGCTTAGATTATTTCTGTTCGTGAATTCTTCTTTGTTGTACCATGTATTCTTATATGAATATACATTGTAGATGGTGCAGGGATTATAGGCATAGTAGTGATGAGTGCTCCATTGAAGATAGTGAGCATACTCCTCGTGGTTCAGTGTATGGAGCACCGTCTTCTTATGGTACTTCATACACCATACCCTAGTCTTATGGTCACTTCACTTCTACTCCTTCACCTTCTTATTATTACTCTATGGTCCCACCTGGACCGAGTAGTAATGGAAAACGGTGTTTGTGTTGTCATAGCACCCAGCACATGTTGAAAGATTGCGTAGAAATTCAGCGCCAGTTGGAGGAGGATGATGGACAGGATATCCGAATCGTTCCATCCACCTCTCAACTGGCTTCCCCTTTTGATTCTGATGATATATTCGCAGTACTACCTTGTCTATGGGTGACTACTGCGGATATACCCATTAGACTTTCTGCTGATTGGTGTTACGACATTGCAATGTCGTCTCTCCCTATGCATTCTTCCCCTCTTTTGGATTCACCGCCGGAGGAACCCACACATATTTTCTCTGATGTTGTTGTCCCTCTGCCTTCTTTGCAAGAATTATCTACTCCTTTTTCTAGTGAGTCAGTTGATGATGTTACGTCGGATAGTGATTCAGAGCCTGAGGTTGCGCCAATATGGGACGAGGACGTTATTCTTTCTAATGGAGAGTGTGGAACCTTGGAACATGATGGCTCACCGAGGTGGGATGATGAGGAGATCCTTTCTGATGAGGAAGTTTTCACTTCCTTGTTGGATGAGGAGGTCCAAACCACCACCGAGGACCTCGAGCTCTCGAATTCCCCTTGCTATGACTCATATGACACCGATGGTGATCTATGTTTGGATCTTGCTGGGAGTGAGACCGGGACCCCTTCCCATTTTTCTGATTATTTAAGTTTTTCCTCTCCTTTATTTCTTGATCCACTTTCTGCATCTGAGCCTGTGCGGGTTGAGTCTTCGCAGGTGCTTCAGGAGGACTTGGATCTTTCAGCTCGAGTCATGGATGATAGCATCCTCTTTCACGAGGAGGTTGATTCCTCCTATGCCGAGGAAGCTCTATTTATTGCTCTCTCCTCTGGTTGTCGCCCTGTAGACGATACCTTACTGGGCAAGGATTTTTTTTGTGATAAGATGAGTGAGGACCAGCGCTCCTTCTCTTCTTATTTCTTATTTCCTCTACATGTGTGGGGCAGGTATTCTTATTTAGGTAGAGGGGTAACTGTTTTATCTCCGTATAGGTACCAATTACCACGATGGATAATGGAATAGTTACCTGTGCATTTTTCTTTTCATAGGCCAATTATCTAGAACCTTTTCCTTAACCGAGTAAGTCGTGATGGGATGACAATAACCCCAGTACTTATCTTTTATTTCCTGCAGTTTTATTTTTTTATGTCTATCTTAGTTTAGTATTTCTTTGTATTTGGTATATTTTCTTTTATTTTTGCAGAGATCACCCATATAGGTATTCATGGCATAGTCGTATTGGCGGGGTTGTGATTCTTCGTATGACGGAGCTGCTTATGTGATTCATGTGTCTTCTGGTATGCTCACTAGCTGAACATTGGGTAACCTCTTCCCTTGTATCTATCTGATTTTAATTTCTATATCATATGCTGTGCAGCTTAGTTTAAGTCTGGGGAAGAGTTAGTATGTATTACCTTTTGCACACGCACACTTTATATGCATCCTAGAAGTTTTTATTATTTTATTTTGTATGGTTTGGGAAAATTTTTGTGCTGGTATAGGATTGTGAGACAGAGTAAAATGTTGACCCTGCAGTGCTCCTAGTCAAGTGCTCTCGTCTAGTATAGAAATTAGAGTAGATTTAATTTTTTTGTATGCTTATAGTTTTATATTTATCTAATTATGTAAATACTATTTATTCTACTCAAAAATTGGTGAATCCAGTGTGAATATGACAGTAGCTTAGGGATGTGTGTAGACAACCGTTAGATTCATATTGCTCTAGTAGGGAGGAAGGATAGTCTTTTTCGTTGGCTAAGAACTTGTCCCAAGCTATTCTTGAAGCATGGGTATAGGTTAGTCATGCATGAGCATACTGTAGGCCATCATTTTGGCCCGGTTGAGCTTTGTACCGTTCCTAACATCTTTTCCTTGCTAGCCCCATTGTGCCTACCCATTCTTTTGAGTCAGCTCCACCATTATTTCACCAAAGCCTCAAAGCTGATCCTAGTCGCACTCCCAAGTCGAGCTTTAGTGTTTTACATTTTCATTTTGGGGTGTTGATGTGGTGTTATTACATGTGAATATGTGGATGTGTTCCAAAGCTTCTATTTGCTGAAACTGTTTAAAGAAAAAAAATGATTTGAAAAGAAATATATATGAAAATGAAAAGTAAAAAAAAAGTATAATTGAAAACTCTAATTGAGAGGAGATTGTATTTGGAGTAGGCGGTGCACACACCCATATTTGAAAAAATAAAGTCTGGGTGTGTGGTGTACCCACGTGTATTTTGCTTAGCTGAGGGACTCCTTTTACGATAGCTCAATTAGATTAGGTGCGTAGCCTTCCTATTTATCTTTGTTTACCACAACGTAACCCAAGCCCCATCTCTTCACCTAAAGTCCTACTGATTCGTGTGTGAACCAAACCAGTGTCGTGAAGAGAGTGCAAACGGGCAAGCATATGGTCACCAACATTGGTGTATTCCATTGGAGGTCATCGTGACCGAAAGATTCACCGTAATTCCATTTTTGAGTAATAATAAAATTTTGATAAGCATTGTGAAAAGTGTAAATTATTTTGTATACTTAGAAATTTCCTCTATTTATATTTTTACGCGTACGAGCATGCGACTTCGCATGGTACTCTATATCACAATTTCTATGTTAGCTAAATTATTTTCCCTATCTGCATAGATTTTGTTTGCTCGAGACGCGCAAACAGGTAAGTCTATGAAAGTCCACCTAGTGTCAACTATGTGCACCTATGGGGGGGGGGGAATAGGTGACGTGTGGCACTTTTGCGGAATTTACGAATGTACCTGCACAATAAAAATAAAAAGCACAACACACAGAATACACAGGCAATTTATAGTGGTTCCCCGACTTGGGTACATCCACTTTCCCCCTTCGACCTATCTCCCAACAAGGGACGACTCGGTCTCTTCTCCAACAGGATTGAAATCCAATCCCTGCACTAACGGAAGGAACCCTTCCACACGTGAGAGTCAACACTCCCACAAAACGGGTTGCACCCAACCCTTACAACACGGAACAAAAGTTCCTTTAAACAAAAGTAAATATAGAATGTACACGAGATACAAACTTCGTTTGGAGACTACGGTGTTCCTCTTCGTTCGACGACATGTTCGTGAAGTCAACGAAGAGTCTACAACCTTGGTCTCTCTTGGAGAGGATCTCCCCGGAACCGGCGGCGGCAACACGAGCGGCGGCTAGCTTCGGGATCGGCGGCTATGATGATGAGCGGCTGCTGAAAATAGAGATCCAATCTTCGTAGCAAAGCAAGCTAGGTCTACCAACGGTCACACGAGGATCAGTCGTCTCGATCGATTCGGATGAGAAGTTTTTCCCGATCAACAAATCGAGAGACAAGGGATCTCTGGATAGACGCGTGAGACTCAAGCTTTGCTAAGCTTCTGTTGCCGGAGATCGGGAAGAAACACGATCAACAGCGGCAACCAACTTGCCCGAGCGCGACGGCGGCGGCGGAGAGGAATCGCGATGTTAGGGTTACGTCGCGGCTCGGTTTCTGATTCTCTCTGTTTTACTGTTCCAAAATACCCATGTATTTATACACTGTAGACCATACAATATGACCGTTGTGGGTCCCACACGTATAACCCCGAAATCCGGTTCAAACTAGTCCAGCGGCAGAATCCGGTCCAGCAGCATCCCGAGAAATCGCTAAGTGAAAATCGGCGAGAATCGCAGGTGATTCTCGACGAATCGGCGAGAATCACCAAGTGATTCTCGACGATTCGTCGAATCGTCGAGAATCGCTAGTGATTCTCGCCGAATCACTTATTGATTCTCAACGATTTTCACTTGGTATTCATGAGCTGCTTAACCACTGGTTCGGCGAGAATCACTAGTGATTCTCACCGAATCTTACTTGGCACCGTTTTGAGGTAGCCTGAAGGGGTCGGCGAGAATCACTAATGATTCTCGCCGAATCGGCGAGAATCGCTAGTGATTCTCGCCGAATCGGCGAGAATCACTTGGTGATTCTCGTCGAATTTTCCTTGGATGAATTTTCGTCTTCCACCCAGGAGCTGCTCCTTGACCCATCCATGCTCCTTGTCTTCTCTTGCATATGAACGGCCCTGTACTTGAAAGTAAGTGCACTCCAATAGAGAGAGTACACGTAGACCAACACACTGATCTGCTCAACGAGGGATTACGTCGTGCAGACCCGTGTATATTGACCTACTGCACCCTGACATTGGTGTGCACTTAGCGTGGAGGAACTGCAAGCACAACTTAAGAGGATTCATCAAATACATTGTGAATTCATCTTAGCTTGACAGGTGGCTTCCTCAAATCCAGGTAATTGTGGATACAGTACCCAACAATCTCCCCCTATTTGACGAAGCCAAAACCCTACTAGCTAAGATGAATAACACCAATCAAATAATAAAAATAGCATTCAGAATCTAAACATACAGCACAAGAGCGTATGAGCAACCAGATCAGGACTTGAGTCATTCACAAATTCAAATATATATACCAATATATATATATACACATATAATCTCAGAATTGTTCATATGATAACAATAATCATTAAATGTTCTTAAGACAAAGTGACAAGCTATAAATTATTGACTATTTTTCCTTAGCTAAGTCACCCTTAAAATTTTGAGCCAAGTACTTCTTGCTTTGCCTCTCCATGTATTCTTTGGGCTTCGGGTAATACCTAGGAGGAGGAACTTTATCTGCATCCGTGTTGTTTCTGAAAAAGATGTTGCGTTTCGCTTCAAACGTTTTGTGCATTTCCCACTCATACTGGCTATATGCTTCGTTTCGATTGATCTCTCCTCTTTCTTGCAGCCAGAAGGTGTCTAAGATGATGTTCCTTGAAACTGGACTCCATTTTTCGTTTCGTACGTCCTCCTCACTCATTCTGATCCTCTTTTCAGCTAGTGTCTCCTTGGAGGTCCCTTCCTGAGCTTTTCTCTTGGCCTTAGCTTTTGCTAGGGCATCTTGATCAAACATGCTCCTCAGTTTAGCTTTGGAGAGAGCCCTAGCATCAGCTTCACTTATGGGAACATCTGCAGCACTTGCACTTATTCCCTCAGCAGCACTTACTCCCTTAGCGGCCGTAGATGTCTCAGGAGCATGAATATCCGCAGGCTTTTCAGGCAAGGCGACGCCTAACGCCTGGTGGAGCATCCACCAGCAGCTGTCATAAACGTATTTGTTGGACTGTTCGAAGTTTTTGATCATGACTTCTCGGAGCTCAGCCATCTTAGCTATGTAGTCCTTCTCCCCCTTTTTGGCTTCGACAGCGATGCAGTTTGCATAGGAGTGCAGGGAGTCATCAATATGCTTGGTGGTCCGGGAGAACTCAGTGACCAAGGTCTGCTGATTGGCGTTGAGAGTGACCATGTTACCGTCAAACTTTTGAATGTTGTTGGCTACAACATGAGCGTTCTGATTGACTACAGCAAGAGTGTCAGTGTTCTTCTTCAAGCCAGCCATAAGAAGTGTGACAGCTTCGCCAGCCGCGGTGTACTTTTCTTCGAATTTCTTCTCCATCATGTCAAGTTTATGGTTGATCTCCACCATATTCTTGAGCATGAGATTTTCAGATGTCTTGATTCTTTTCAGCAGTGTTTTCTGAGCTTTATTAAAAGAGGCTTTAAGTTCATTCACAATGCCCTGAATGACATTGACAGTGTGAGTGGCTAGCTCATCTCGTAACGGAATAGCCGGAGGCACTTGTGGGCCTTGCCCTTCAGCAGACGCATCTGTAGAGCTGGATACAAGCACAGTCTCTAATGGAGGAATGCTGGCGGCCTCTGGAGATTTATCTGACTCCCCCTCCACTGGTGCATGCTTGTCAGATGGAGGTTCAACAGGAGCCGGAGCCTCAAATACTTCATGTCCCTCATGCCCTTCATCCTCTTCGTCATCATCCATGAACTCATCTTCATCAGCAGCCTCTTCCAATTCTTTGGCAGCAGTCTCCAATACAGTGTCACTTTATTCTTGAATTTCGGCCACCGCATCCCTGGTCACCTGGGAGATGTCAGATACTACCTCAGTATGAGGGGGTAGAGGCTCCCCCTCGAGTCCTGCAGTCAAGGTATCAGGAACTTCATTGGGGGTGACTGCTGAAGATACTCCCTGTTGCTCTTCTACTGCAGGCTGCCCAACACGCCTCTCCCAGCGATCAAACACACTTGCGTCCATCTTATTCAAGTAGTGGAGAGGGACACCTTTACTCATGTCAAACTTGTCTCCATTTAGCTGGTTTAGATATAGACTTATGATGCGGCCAAAACTCGGAGTGCCCAAGGTGTCCTTGATCTTCTCGAACAGCAACTCCCCCCAGTTAAACCTCTTACGGCAGACGACAGCTATCAGGATCTTGAACATATCCCCTGAGATATGGTCATGAGAGCCCGGCTTGCAGATGAGCACCTTTCCAATAGTGTCAGACAGGAGCTTCCCTTCTTCATTCATCTCTTTTCTCTTTATTGACCGAGTTCCCCGTGGGAGACCGCAAAATAAGAGAGTTCTGGTTTTATCATCGTCCTCCAGATAGTCCTCATGCTCCGAGCTAGGAAGCTGTAGGAAGCGAGTCAGCTTGCTGGCAGACAGCTTGACCTTTGCCCCAGCCACCTTGCTTTTGATTAGTGAGTCGCCATTTCGGAGTCTTGCGGTGGCGAAGAACTCCCGTACTTCTTTGTCCAGGATTTTGCAAGGGTGCTCCAGGATGAATGTTAGCCCAGCCTCTTCCAGCATCAGAATGATGTTGCGGAATTCGTCCGAGGCGTGAGAGAACCCAGTCCGAACAAGCTCGCAACCAGTGACCAACCCAGCAGTTGTCCTTGGAGCCATTGTAGATCTAGAGAGAGAAGCCCTACTCTAAGCGTTAATGAACATTCAAAAGGAAAGCGTCACTAGTGAGAGCGTCCAAGTACGGGTGAGGAAGAGGTTACCTAAGGGCTTATACGGAAGTGAGTTGGTGAGCTTCCTACGAGAACTCTTCCTCGAGCGTCCTTTGGGAAGACCTTCGGTGGATAGGAGAGTTTCCTGCGGGGTTCGGCCTTGCTAGAACCTTGCGAGAACCTTCTCGATTTGACGATGGACCTTGCGAGAACCTTGCGGTCACAGAGAGACTTCGCGATTCGACGAGAACCTTGCGAGAACTTACGGGAAGAAGATGGAGAGCAGGATTCGTGTAGCGATGAGCTTCCTGCAGGGTTCGGCGGGAATCAACGGGAGTTTGCGAAGGCGGTGCGACGAGCTTCCTGCGGGTCGGCGGAAGAAACCTTGCGATTTGGCGAGTTGTCTGCGAAGGTCGGCGGGATGAGCTTCTTTGGCGGGATTCTTAAGGAAGGTGAAGGGTCGACGAGCTCCTTCGGTGGGATTCGGCGGGATTCTTCGGCGGGATTCTTAAGGAAGGTGAAGGGCCGGATTCGACGGAAGCCGGCGAGATTCCAAGTATATAAAGGGTCGGCGGGATTTGTCTAAGTCGAAATTGAATGGTTTCTTAACTAGGAATTTTCACGTTAAGAAGCATTGCAACATTTTCGAATTCTGCTGATGTCAAGTCAATAATAAAAAAAATGATAAATGCATATATATTTTAAAGCCAATCTATTTGGGTTTGAACGAGGCTTTTCCAAACATTTCTTGATGTCAATTGTGTGTTGTCGAGATTCACAGTGACATATCTTCGTTAACTCTTTATTGATGTATAAAGGTTTGCATGTATCGAGTTAACCTATCCTTAGACGTGCACACATACATGTATAAGCATAAGTATAAATATACACATAGATAGAGATATATATGTAAATGAGGATGCAATATGACGCAAGTCCTTGAACTGATCATAAGTACCTGGGATTATGAGAGTTAACAATGAGTACCTCTGACTATAACATACCAGGTACTCGATGTGAGTATGTTGTTAGATATATATGTCACTTCTGTTATTCCAGATGCATGTTCCATTTCAGTCGTGGAACACCTACTGTCTAGTTCACATCATATTTACGGGAACCTAGACTACCCTGCAAAAAGGAATTACCTTACCTTAGGAACCCAAATCATATTGGGTCCTAGGTTCCTGTTAGCATAAGCACTTGACTGCCTTCCTTCAGAAAACCTGCCAGGAAGACGACCTCTGTCCCGTGAATGTGGATAAGCCCTTGCCGCTGGCACAGAGGGGTTGTGCCAACAGTCGATGGCAAAGTGCCCCACTTTGCCACAACACCAACATGGGTGAATGTTGTATCGTCATTTCCGACCCGATCTAGTGACTGAGGTAGTCACGGTCCTAGGTCTAAACGGGATAGAGCATGATCTCCACACAAAATTTCCTCTTCCATCGTGACACGTGGAAGGGTGGAAGGAATGCATGCTGTGAGCGTCATGAGGCCGGGAAGGTGGTGCCCTCCTTTCAGGCATCCCCCTTTCAGAGGCACCATGAAAACTTACACCATTACCTCTAACCTCCCTATCCTGTGTCCTCGGGTGGTGAGAAATGTTCTGTGAGCTAGGACATGCAGATTCGCACCGAGTTGAGGCAGTGGCAGTGAATACAAAGGGCTCAGAAGGAGCCTTAGGTATTGTCTCATGGGTGGCCACGACGGCCCTTGCACTACGGGTGTCTCCACATGGGGACAGATCACCCTTGCAGTGACCACGACTATGCCTGTGGTCATACCTGAAGGCATGATGAGTTGCCTTCCTGCTTGGAGTGGGGGGTCGGAATACCGTTTCCCCATTTCTCCACGAATTGATAATCCGGGAGATCCACCCGTTTTCTTGCTTTCTCTTAATGGCATCAACCTTGGAGAAGTTTGATACTATTCTTTTCTCATTCTCTAGACTACTTTCTAGAGCTGAGATCTTAGAGTCCTTGGCCTTGTTGGACGCCAATTGGAGAACCAACAAGATCTTCAGTCGAGCAATCTCTTGAGCTTGCTCCTCAGTAAGTAGGTTGCTTGACTGGAGGGCTCTCTTCAGGGAATCAGCATTTTCTGAAGGAGGGCAGTTCCTGTCTTCAGAAATTTCAAGAGATACGGGGCAGGATGAAGAAGTTACCTGCTCTTCTGTGTTATTGTCATTAGATCCAGTGACCATTGTTTCATCCACATCAGAGCTGCTTTCCTCACTGTACTCTTCAGTCTCTGACACGGACACTAGAGCTCTGATGCAATCCGAGGGATCCTTGCCTTCATCTTCAGAAGTGAGGACCCCCACATACGCTTCATCCTCTGATTGACAGCATATTCAAGCTTTCTCTGACCCCCCCCCCATCAGCTCTGAGATCATCATCCACAGAGATTTAGCCGTTCTACATTTTTCCAATCTAGAGCGAGAGGCTCCAGACCAGATATCCATGATAATTTGACGAATCCTCTCGTCCAAGTGAAATAGTGATAGTTCCGTCTCTGACATCTCAGCAATGCCCATGGGCACTTGGATCCCAGAGTCGGAGGTCTTCATGGGAATAAACGGACCCTCTTCCAGGATGAAGGATGCTTGAGGATCGATAGCATCAAGGTGAAATGACACTCTCAGCAATAATCCTTTGTGCATGCGGGGAGTTTGAGTGGCGGTATCTCATAATCCAGATCCATGCTTCTGACACTGGTGGCAGGATTCTACTCAAGGTGTTAACCTTTTTGATGAGAAACCTCGCTTTGATACCACTTGAAAGTCCACCTAGTGTCAACTATGTGCACCTATGGGGGCGGGGAATAGGTGACGTGTGGCGCTTTTGCGGAATTTACGAATGTACCTGCACAATAAAAATAAAAAGCACAGCACACAGAATACATAGGCAATTTATAGTGGTTCCCCGACTTGGGTACATCCACTTTCCCCCTTCGACCTATCTCCCAACAAGGGACGACTCGGTCTCTTCTCCAACAGGATTGAAATCCAATCCCTGCACTAACGGAAGGAACCCTTCCACACGTGAGAGTCAACACTCCCACAAAACGGGTTGCACCCAACCCTTACAACACGGAACAAAAGTTCCTTTACACAAAAGTAAATATAGAATGTACACGAGATACAAACTTCGTTTGGAGACTACGGTGTTCCTCTTCGTTCGACGACGTGTTCGTGAAGACAACGAAGAGTCTATAACCTTGGTCTCTCTTGGAGAGGATCTCCCCGGAACCAGCGGCGGCAACACGAGCGGCGGCTAGCTTCTGGATCGGCGGCTATGATGATGAGCGGCTGCTGAAAATAGAGATCCAATCTTCGTAGCAAAGCAAGCTAGGTCTACCAACGGTCACACGAGGATCGGTCGTCTCGATCGATTCAGATGGGAAGTTTTTCCCGATCAACAAATCGAGAGACAAGGGATCTCTGGATAGACGCGTGAGACTCAAGCTTTGCTAAGCTTCTGTTGCCGGAGATCGGGAAGAAACACGATCAACAGCGGCAACCAACTTGCCCGAGCGCGACTGCGGCGGCGGAGAGGAATCGCGATGTTAGGTTTACGTCGCGGCTCGGTTTCTGATTCTCTCTGTTTTACTGTTCCAAAATACCCATGTATTTATACACTGTAGACCATACAATATGACCGTTGTGGGTCCCACATGTATAACCCCGAAATCCGGTTCAAACTAGTCCAGCGGCAGAATCCGGTCCAGCAGCATCCCGAGAAATCGCTAAGTGAAAATCGGCGAGAATCGCAGGTGATTCTCGACGAATCGGCGAGAATCACCAAGTGATTCTCGACGATTCGTCGAGAATCGCTAGTGATTCTCGCCGAATCACTTATTGATTCTCAACGATTTTCACTTGGTATTCATGAGCTGCTTAACCACTGGTTCGGCGAGAATCACTAGTGATTCTCGCCGAATCTTACTTGGCACCGTTTTGAGGTAGCCTGAAGGGGTCGGCGAGAATCCCTAATGATTCTCGTCGATTCAGCGAGAATCGCTAGTGATTCTCGTCGAATTTTCCTTGGACGAATTTTTCGTCTTCCACCCAGGAGCTGCTCCTTGACCCATCCATGCTCCTTGTCTTCTCTTGCATATGAACGACCCTGTACTTGAAAGTAAGTGCACTCCAATAGAGAGAGTACACGTAGACCAACACACTGATCTGCTCAACGAGGGATTACGTCGTGCAGACCCGTGTATATTGACCTACTGCACCCTGACATTGGTGTGCACTTAGCGTGGAGGAACTGCAAGCACAACTTAAGAGGATTCATCAAATACATTGTGAATTCATCTTAGCTTGACAGGTGGCTTCCTCAAATCCAGGTAATTGTGGATACAGTACCCAACAGTCTGGGGGTGTGATGAGTCCGGTTTATATAGAGTTTTTCAGACTCATCTGGGCTTGTTTTCTCACTCGTGCACTGCATTTCAATCGGTTATCGGTTATATTTGCATCGTTCGGTCATTGACCATATTTTGCACTATTTTAGCCCAAGGGTGTGCAATTGCATATTCGGTTGTTGGGGGTAAGCACAAGGTGCTCCCCAAGGGCTCTTTCCAGATGTTTTTCATTGCATTTCCGTGATGCTGGAGGGATCTCTTTAGTTTTATTGGTTTGTATGCAGGTGGTGCATTTTCCCTATGTCTGGAATGCAGGTTTGAGGAAAACGCACAGTCGTGCGTTTTCTTAGAACACGGTCCTTTGTGATCGTGCGTTTTGCTCGTGCAAGAGAAACGTCGAGATGAGCTCGATGAACTGAGCTTGACGATCTTAACAGATGACTACACACGGTTTCTTTGGAACCGTGCACGAAGGAAACACACGGTTTTCCTGTAGCTTCTTGTTATTGCATTCTGTGGTAAATCGTGTGATTTATTCATGCACTGGCGGAAGCACCTATGCATGAGTAAAACGTACGGTTCCACCTGCTTTTCTTGTTTTCCTGCTTTCTGTCGCTACCCGTGCGATTTCCTTCACGCACGGGCGGAAGCGCCCGTGTGCGAAGTAAAACTCTCAGGTCAACGCTTCATCTTCTGCAAGCTTGGCCTGCAAGTTAATAACGCACGGTTAGCACATGGTCGTGCACAGAACCGTGCGTGCTTAATTTTCTGACCTGCTTCTATTTAAAGCGCATATTTCTCACCATTTGGGGATAACCGTATTCCGGCCATTTCAGCCGCATTTTAGGGCAAAGTTCCGCCCTTCCACCTTCCTCCTTCATCTTCCACCAAGGAGAGAAGCTCCGACCTTGCTCACGAAGATGACATCTTGTCGGTGCTTTCTCTCAGCCTTCTCCTTCATCTTTTAAGCCCCATTTCAAGCTTGATGCCATAACCAACAAGCAAAGGGAAGCTTGCAACTTTCTTCCGCAATCATGACATGAAGAAGACAGGTCCATTGGAAGGTAGTGACAGCCTTCTCTACCCCGGACGTAGTTGAGGAACGAGCTTGGACGTAGATTAACAACCCAGTGATTCCTTCCGCGACCCCTCGACGATCCTTCGGATTGGGTCGATCTCTTGACTTGTTCTTGCTTTCTTGTTGTATATGTGTGTTAAAACTTCATTTGTAGATGTTGTTGCTCTTTAGTTGTATGATATATTAGATTCATGTCTATGTGATTCTGTATTGCTTTACTTCTTTAGTTGCTTGAGAAGCGCCTTATTTTCATCCGCACCCACATCCGGTTCTTGCCACACAAGCAATTGCTAGTGGCGTGAGTAGTGAAAAGGTGCTATTGACCCTCATTTTTTCGTTTTAACCACCTCATCCGCAAGTCTACTCGTCCATTCACCTAGCGATTCGGTGCATAGCATCCCGTGTAGTCATCCATCCCGCCTGGAGAAGCTTCGCATAGCGGTGTTGCATAGGAGTAGTTGTTAGTGTTTTATTTTCTGTTTCTGCAACCATCAAAACCCCCCTTAGTTAACTCCGACCTAAGGACTTCAATCTCAAGTGCTCCTCAAAATTAACTCCACCTTACAGTGTTCCCTCGAGATCGATACTTGGGGAAATTCACCCATTTTATATTACTTGTGTGACCGGTACACTTGTCGTCCAACGCATCAGTTGTGATTTTTTCTAGTTTAAGTCCATGAAATGGGAGTTATTCCTCATTATAACCTAGGGCTTTCTCTTTCTAAGTGATAGAGAGTGGTGAGAGCAATGAAGAAGAAGGAGTTTCCTCCATTGTTGGAGCTTCAGAGCTTTGAATCGCGAGTCGAGTTCAGATCCGTAGAGGCGAGTCCATTGCGGTTGTTTTCATTCGACTAGATTTTCATCCATGATGCCGCAACAAACTTTAATGGTAACGATCTTACTCCTTGAACATGTGAAGTCCTTATTTTGGCATGTTTCATGAAATCCCCCACCAATTCATCGAGAGCGAAGGGATTTCCAACGTGTTGATCTTTGGTATCCTCGGTGAGATACTTGCATTTAGAATCCGAAATCGAAGTTTGGAATAGGCATGTTTTGTGAAGCCCATCCGGACAAGTTAGTCTGTATTGGTGATGGTACCAGAGATGGTCTCCAGGAAAATACCCATGTTTTGGGGAAGAATACATGTTCTGTCCCCTACCGTGCGACGGTCGGTAACTCCCAAAGAGTTTTTGTGAGGCCTGTCTCTAGGAGACTAAGGGGACTTGTATGTTGATCTTTGAGCTTTAATTGCTCTGCTAAGGTGGTCGTGAGAGCTATCCTAGGAACATACCGTGATTATTCATTGTATGATATGACAAGGAGAGGCTGACCTGCGTTGTGGCTTGCGGGCCTGACGGTTTGAGCAAAGGGCTGTGGCTAACCAGTACCCACCCTATAGTCCTCGACTTGGAGTGAGTCACTGGATTGTATCTAAAAATAATAGAGCACTTTTGACTTTGTCAGGGCCTAGGTGGAAGTGAGTCTCAGGCTATGGGCCGGTAGACTATAAATGCTCATACTTATCATTTTTGAGAATGGTGGTGTGGTTTGAATCTCTGCACAATGATACAGTGCCTTGAGTGCATGGTGCATGTGGTCGGCCGTGCCAACGTCTATGGTGAATGGTGCTTAAGTTGCACATTCTGTTTCCATTATATATATATGTTATTTACTTGCAGGGAAGGATCACCACTGCCCCGGGTGAGGGGTCGGGTAGTTATAATTTTGTCAGCTAAAGATCACCGTTGCTTTGTTTGCCACATCTTTGTAGATCGTTCCTATGTAGGTGTTGGGGAGCCAAGTGGAAAGTAGCGTTCTGAAGCCCTTTGTGCTATGTCGGTCCTCGAAGGCCAAACAAAGCTTCTTTACTACTTTCATATGGTGCCGGCATGCTAGCCAATGTATGCAAAACACTTTTATTTATTGGAAATAATTTGTAAGACCTTATGGCAAGACTATTTGTGTATTTTGGCTATTATTCCTTTAGCCTTGTAGTGGACATTCCTGTGTTTGGGTTCTTAATACAATTAAATACTTACGCTAGAATGCACTCTGAGTTAGGATGGATTATTGGTTTGGGATCAAGGCATAACTCCATTGAATATCCGTATTATATGGACTGGGGCCCTAGTTGGGCCTTTTGTTAATTTCTATGTGACGGATGAGGGTGTTACATGGGATGGGTTCTTTGATGCTTTCTTCCCAAAGACCCATCCATGCTTGTGAGCCGGTTGGTCTGGGCTCTTTGGTGTTCAATTCCCGAAGACCGCTTTCGTGCTATTTTAGGCCAGTTGGGTTGGGTTCTTGGTGCCCATCTACCCAAGATCCCTTCCATGTCATAGTATACATGAGCTCTAATATTTGTGTTGTTAGTATTAAGGCATATGGAGGCCTAGGCCTGGTAATCTGTATGTCCACCTAGTAGTGGAGATGCCCCCTCCACTATCACCATTTGGCAATGATGGGTGATGCCTGAGAGGGTCAAAACATTTCGAAAAGTTGGAACTAGGGTCTATGTCAAAATAGCAATCAGAGTGTGTGTGTAAACATGGGTGCGTCATCATACATTCATTGCATTCCGCTTTTGATATGGTGTCCAAAAACTAAACCAAGTCTTTTGATCAGGAGACTTGACAACCAAAGGGGTTAACTTTTGAAGGGAGTTATAACCCTGTACACAGTTGGAAAAAAAGTGATGATGTTCTTCTCTATCAACAGTCTAAGAGAAGACTAGTGGATTTGATGTTGTCAAAGCTCCCCTTGAGATGTAGAATGGTTCAGGAGAAAGAGAGCTTTTCTGAGGGTATAGGACTTTAGATTGTAGAAAATCTTCAGAATATTTCTGGACTGATATTGAATAGTTGTCCCTTGAAAGCTCTGAAGCTGATGGTGAATAACTCTACAAGAATCTTTGTATGTCTCTGTATGTCTTTGTATATTTGTTTGTATCTGTGTATATCTTTTTTATTCTTCTGAAAACAGTCCTTATATATTCCTTGCAGAAAATAGCATTTGAATTTTTGAATCCTATTCTTGATTGACTGCAGAAAATTTGGGAGTTGAACGACTAGTAATTGTCTTTAATTTATTTCCTCATCTGTCCCAACAATTTAGCCAAGTACTTACACTGTGAATACCATAATTAATGCTACCTTGAAATGGCTACATTCTTAAGAATATGAAGCATTAATTATCAGTGCATTTATAGGCATATAATAATAAATTTTGAAATCAAACTGCCTTTGTCAACACTGGAAAACTGCAGGGAAATTAGTCGAACAGAACTTGTGAGAATGTAGTTGAACTGAATCTATTTTGTCGACCAAGGATCAAATTTCGTCAAACTAAAAACATCTCTTTCGTCGAGCTGAGCTCCAAGATCTCTGAACATAAAATTCATTTCAAACCTGAGCTCTAAGATTGTCGAACTGAGATAGTCTTTTCGTCGTGCTGAGCTTCCGAGAAGAAATCAGAATTCATCGATCTCTGCTAAGATTTTGTCAAGCTCAGCTCAAAGGAGAAGTTGAGTTCATCGAGCTAAGCTAGGATTTCGTCAAACTCAGCTCAGAGAAATAACTGAGTTCGTTGAACTCCGATCGACGAAAGACGAGCTTAGTTCAGCAATCTCCGAATGACTTTTTCTGCTCTTAGAAAACTGTTTTCTCTGGGGGTCTTCTGTCTTCTATGTCTTCTGAAGGTGAAAACCAATCACTCTAGGTTTGATATCTTGACATAGACTCTGACAAAAACCTATGACCCATGACTATACAATGTGGGTCAATCTAAGCAATCCTAATAGTGAACCTAGCCCAAATCAACCCTAAAACAGGTGGGGTTCCAACAATCTCCCTCTATTTGGGTGAGGTCACTATAAACAACAGAAAAGGGAAAAAATCACAAAGCATAAAAAGTTATCTGGCAGAATTATAGTTGTTCAGCAGATATATAACAACAGTTCCTTGTGAATAATTATAATAAATAACAGTTCAAATCAAATATAGAAAGAAAATTGTCAGGCTTTCTTTGAATCTTTCTTCTTTTCATCTGAAGCTGATCTGGTGGAAATGATTTCTCTTTTAGGATCAGCAGCTTGCTTCTTTGTCATCTTCATATCATTTGCTCCAAGAATTATCACAGAAGCAGCTCTTGGTACAATTGCTTCATGATGTAAGGACATATATGCATCAGTATTAAAAAGATTGTGTACCTGATATTTGTCCAGCTCTTTCTTTCTGTAGTAAGACATAGTAATATACTGAGAAGTGTCTTGTCCTTCTTCCTTAGCTTTCCTGATTTGAGAGAGAGAGCTATTAGTTCTTGGAATCAGGCCATTCTAAAGTTTGAGTCCATTTCTGGATCACGAGCTGGAGATAAAGGCCTATCTGGACTTGCTTTATCTTACTGATCATCTTCAGATGTCTTCTGCTGTCTGCTTTGCTTCTAATATTGTTGTTGTTTGCTGCTGCTACTGGAACTGTACTACTGTCTGCTGTAGGAAGGTTTGGAATAATGAGAGTATGTAGACCTCTGAGCATGAGCAACACTTCCTAATGATCATGATGCAGGAGGAGGAGGAGGACCTCTCCAGAATTGCGGTGGTGGAGAGTATCTCCTACTCTTCTTAGATTTCAGTTCATTTTTAGAGTATCTCATCCAGTTTTGGGTGTCTGGAGTGAGAGTTATATTGTGCAGGATATAATATGGAGTATCAGTAGATGGATTAGGCTCTGGAGCAGCCTTTGGAGGAGCAACCTTCTTCTTTACTTTTCTTTTCTTAGAACTTGTATCTTCCGAGTCATCTGATTCATTATTATCATCAGAAGAAGAATTTTCTGGATTATCATAGAGAGCATTTATTTGTTTCAGCATTTCATCAGAAAGAAGTGGATGAGCCTTTGGCTATAAGTCTTCAGCCTGAGGCTATTCAGTTAGAGCTTCTGATACTGGAATTTCTTGAACCTGAGAGCTAGTGACATCTAGTTCCATATCAGCAAACATAATATCATCAAGATCTGGCATTGGGGATTCACACCAACCAAATGTTGGTGGAGAGAATGCTTGTGGCTCTGAAACAGTTATTGGATCTATAATACTATCAAAAACTGCAAGACTTGTCCTAAGTTGTTCCAAAACATAAGGACTTATTGGAGCTAGTAACATACTATGACTTTATAGGAATCTGAATCAACAGCTGGTAAAGAACTGCTATGAAGTCTATGAAAAGAATGAAGTATTGAAAGAATGTCAAAAGAGGGATTTATGGTGAAAACACCAACAATGTTTATTTTTGCAGTAAAGACTGGCTCTTCTGCTAAACAAAATATCTATGTATCATCATTTAGTTCAATAAACTCTGCATCTGGAACATCTACTACTGCTGCTGCAATTTCTTCACAGAACATCTCCCCCTGCCTGGGTTCAGAGAGTCCTGAAGCCAGGCCACTTGAAGAAGGGACAACAGTGATGGAGCAAGTTGAGCAGATAGATGACAGATGGTTGCAGTAAGAGGTACAATAGATTCATTTATGAGTTGCTTGAAGGTTGGAGAGATAAGATCCAAGATGGTAGAAATGGGGGGAAAATCCAGTTGCATAAACTCAGGTGGTGTCTGAGTAGATACAGATGGATGGATGGAGGAAGAGGGAGGAATGAAATCTAGCATGACTTCATCCTGAGATAGAGATTGTTGATGTTGAGGAGATGGTGATGGTGATAGTAAAAGATCAAAAGTTGGAAATGATAGAAGAATGAAGTTAGGCTGGGTAGAGGTGGATGTAATGTCATCATGATGTTGTGGAATTGGAGATGGAGAATCCTCTGGTATGTGGACTGAAGATTGATGAAGTGGGGAATGAGGTTTTGATGGTGAGGCAGGAGGAATGAAGGTAGATGGGGTTCTAATAATGAGTGTTGATGGTTGTTGGTTGTCTGGAATGGTGGAAGTGGAAGGGAGTTCTTCAAGAACAATGGATTGATGTTGAAGAGGAGGAGAGGGAGGAGGAGCAGGAGCTTCTTCAAGAGATGGGGAAGTGGCTGTATCATCCCTGGTGCTCTCAGAAGTAATCCTGGAAGAGGAGGCCCTGGAGGGCTTTGGGATAGTCCTCTCCCATCTGCCAAATAAGGCAGAGGTAAGCCTTTTTGAAGCATTTATAAAAATGGTCTGGGAGACCATTAACTCTGGAGCCTTTGCCTGAAGGAAGATTCCTAGAATCCTCCCAAAACTGACATCCTTCTTACCGATCTTTTTCTTAATCAAATCAAAAATAATCTTTCCCCAGTTTATAGGTTTCTTATTAACCAGAGCACACATCAGATTGAACTTGTGCCTGGTAATGTGATCATGTGCAGAATGTTTTGTAAATAGTACTTTGCCTACAACATCTGCCAGAAATCTATATTCTATAGATAAATTTTTCTTAAGAAGGTGGTTAGGGTTTCCTGCAGTATGACCTAACCTTTCTAGCATATCATTAAACTCACTGCTAGATAACTCTATTTCATCTTCTTCGTTAATAAATCAAAAAACCTCAGTCAAAACATTTGGAGTTAAAATAACTTGATTACCAGAGATGGTGCCAATAATGGCTGGGGTACCCTGAAGTTTTGCAGTAAACACCCATTCCTTTATTTCTGAAACTGGGAGTTTGATTCTGGCTGTCACGAAGTATTGCAGATTATGAGGTTCAAGTAACTGAAGAATATCCTTGAATATCTGATCCGAGTGACTGAAAGATTCGAGGTCGATGTCAAAACCAGCGTCAAATTTCATGCTGGAGGGAAGGGCTGGAGAAATCGCCATTGCTCTTCAAAAAGAAGCAAAAGATCAAGTGCAAGAGAACTGGAAAGCACAGGATGGAGTTCGATGAAAACCCATATTATAAGTTTTCAAAAGGTGAAATGGCGAACTCCATCCTACGAAAAAGGAAAGCTTTGAGCTCAGGTTGATGAAAAAATTTCATGAAGAGATGATATTATCGATCTCAGTTTGAAGCGGGGGAAAATAGATCGTCGTTCTCCATTCGACGAAATAATTTCTGAAGCAAGATCGTCGATCTCCATTTGACGAAAATAACTTCACAGAGAGATTTTGTCAATCTCCATTCGATGAAAATCTTCACACAGAGAGTTCGTCGATCTCAGGTCGATGAAATTTCTCAAGAACAGTTCTTAGATCGTCGATCTCCGTTCGACGAACTGTGACCAATTCTTCAACCTTAGACAAAAATCAAATTAAACTTCTCCATTAATCATACCTAGTTGATTCAAGAAGAACAGATGTTTCTTTTCATCTAAAGGTTTAGTGAAGATGTCTGCTCTTTTAAATTAGTAGAGATAAAGACAAGATTAATTTTCTTTTTGTCCACACAATCTCTAATGAAATGATGTCTAATCTCTATATGCTTAGTTCTACTATGCAATACTAGATTTTGTGCAATAGAAATTGCACTGGTATTGTCACAAAATATAGTTTAATTATTTAAGTTGAGACCATAATCCAGGAGTTGGTTTTGAATCCACAATATTTGTGAATAACAGCTGCCAGCTACAATGTATTCAGCTTCTACAGTTGAAGTTGAGATAGATGTCAGTTTTTTACAAAACCAGGACACAAGTCTATCACCATGGAACTGGCATGTTCCTGATGTGCTTTTTCTGTCCACTCTGCATCCAGCATAGTCAGAATCTGAGAATCCAGTTAAGTCAAATTCTGACTCTGTTGGATACTAAAGTCCTAGATTAGGATAACCCTTTATATATCTCAAAATGCTTTTAAGAAAAATAAGGTGAGATTCTTTAGGGTTCACCTAGAACCTAGCACAAAGGCATATAGGAAACATAATATCTTTCCTACTAGCTATGAGATACAACAAGGACCCAACAATAGACTATATGTTTTCTGATCAACAGGCTTGCTCTGTTTATCAGGATCAATCACAGTATTGGAAGCCATGGGTGTTTTCATAGCAGAGGCATCAGACATCCCAAATCTCTTAACTAGCTCCTTAGCATATTTAGATTGGGAGATGAAAATGCCATCAGAGGATTATTTCACTTGGAGACCAAGGGAGTAATAAAGCTCACCCATGCTACTCATTTCAAACTTGGAATGCATCAGGTCAGAAAACCTCTTACATATTTTGGAATCAGTAAAGCCAAAAATGATGTCATCTACATATATTTGTACTAATAATATTTTATCTTTATGATGCCTAATGAATAAGGTTCTATCTACAATACCCCTAGTGAACTTATGATCTAAAAGAAAGATAGTTAGGGTCTCATACCAAGCTCTTGGAGCTTGCTTTAAACCACAATGAGCTTTATTCAATTTGAAAACAAAGGAGGGATGAGTTAGAGAGATAAAACATGGTGGTTGTTCCACATATACTACCTCTTTGAGTTCACCATTTAATAAGGCGCTCTTGACATCCATCTGGTACACCTTGAACTTCATGTAGGCTGCATAAGCAAGAAAAATTCTGATAGCTTCCAATCTTGCAATAGGTGCAAAGGTTTGATCATAGTCAATTCCTTCTTCCTGTCTAAATCCTTGTGCTACCAGCCTTGCTTTGTTCCTGATGATAGCTCCTTGAGCATCCAATTTATTTCAAAATACCGATTTAGTTCCAATGACTGGGAAGTCTTTGGGTCTTGGAACTAAATCCTAAACTATGTATCTCTCAAATTGATTGAGCTCCTCTTGCATTGCAATAATCCAGTGTGGGTCTTGCTCTGCATCTTTTATGGATTGGGGCTCAAGTTGAGATATGAAGCAAGCATGCATCAAATCTTGGTTGAGTTGATGCCTTGTTTGCACACCAACTGATATGTCTCCAATCACTTAAGATATAGGGTGATCTCTAAGTGTGACATGATAAGTAGGAGGAATTGGTTCAACAATAGCATTGGGAATTAATTCCTCATATGGAATTATGTGAGCTGTTGTAGGTTCAGTAATTATTTCAATAATATCTTCTTCACAGTCTTCATTAACTTGATGAGAAGGATGTGATATAGGCTCATTGGTGAGGTTTAAATCATCTAATTTCTCACACAGTTGGGGTACCTGCAATAAATCTCTGGTAGGAGAATTCTTCTCCTTGTAAAACATGTTAGCTTCATTAAATATTACATGTACAGATTTTTCCATTTTTAAGGTTGATTTATTGAAAACCCTATAGGACTTGCTGACTTGGGTATATCCAAGAAAAATTCTCTCTATAGCTTTGCCTTCAAATATTCTAAGATGTTTCTTGTTATTATTGTGTATATAACATTTACAGCCAAATACTTTAAAATAGTCAACTTTAGGTTGCTTCCCTTTGAGTAATTCATAGGGAGTCTTGCCCTTAAGTTTATGTATTAAACACTTTTTCAGGACATAGTTTTATGTGCTTATAGCCTATGCCCAAAATGTTAGGGGCAAGTAAGCATCTGCAAGTAATGTCCCTGCAGATTCAATCAGTGTTCAATTTTTCATTTCTGCTACCCCATTTCGTTGAGCAGTTCTAGGAGCAGAAAAACATTGTCTGGTACCTTTCTTCTCATAGAATGCTTGCATGAGAAGAGATTCAAACTCGGTGACATGATCACTTCTGATCAATGCAACCAAAGTAGAATTCTCAATCTGTATGCTATTAAGAAAATCTGTAAGAACTTTAAAGTTATCAGACTTGTTTCTCAGAAAGAACACCCAAAAGAATCTATAGAATTCATCTACAACAACTAAATTATAGAATTTCCTTCCAAAGCTCTGTACAGCAATGGGTCCAAATAGATCCATATGTTGCAGGTATATAATCCTGGGTGAATCACTCTTATTAATAGATTTAAAGCTTTTTTTATTTGCCTGCCTAATTGACAAGCCTTGTAGAGACTTTCCTTCTTGTAGGTGCCAGAAGGCAATCCTCTAACAAGGTTGTCCCTAGATAATTTAGCAATATTTCTAAGATTAACATCTCCTAGCCTTTTATGACATAATTCATTATTATTACTAATGTGATTGAATAAATAGATTTCTGAACTAGCTGACTTGAAATTAACTAAGTAGATATTTCCTTGTCTAAGTCCGGTTAAAACAGTTTTGTTATCTATAGAAACAATAATACACGAATATTGGTTAAAGGATACCTGATAACCTTCATCACATAACTGGCTTATGGATATCAGGTTATGTTTTAGACAACTCATGTAGGCAACTTTCCTGAAGGTGATAGCTCCAATCTTCACTTTCCCGTGGCCTTCTGTTTGGCCATAGTTGGAGTCTCCAAAGATCACCTTTGGTCCAAGCTTTGACTTGTAGTTGGTAAAATTTTCCTTGCTGCCTGTCATGTGCTTTGAACACCCACTATCCAAGTACTATTGTTCCTCTGTGGTAGGATAGTCCTTTACCTGCAAAATAAAAGATTAGATGTTCTTAACCAAGGTAACCTTGGGTCCTTGATTCCTTTCAAATTTAAAACTAGAAATGTAAGAATAATCAGGTTGGTCTTTGTATCATAAGGGGTGAACTCTTCTAGGTGGAATTATCCATTGAGTAAAGGGATTTATAAGTTTTGGTTTCTGATATTTAGTTTGATTAAAATTATACTTTCTGTTTTCAAAGTTTGAGTTCGACGAATTTAGTTGAGTTCGTCGAGCTGAGGTCGACGAAATATATTGATGTCATCGATCTTGGTTCAGAGAATGATAATACTCATTTTCTGCATTCCACGATCGTCGATCTCTGTTTGACGAAACATATTCATTTTGTCGAGCGTCCTGTCTTGAGTAATCATACTCAAATCATGGGTTTAGAGTTCGTCGATCGCCGTTTGACGCAAAATACTGATTTCATTGTACTGAGTTCGACGAATTTTGTTGAACAGTAGTTTTATGTGAATTTTTATTTTCTTTTTCTTTGATTGATTTTTCTGTGAAGTTTCTGTTGGTTTATTGTTAACTACTATAATTTTCTCTTTACCCTTAGCAGAAATAAATTTGATGGGGGTAGATAATATATTTTTCTTAAGAATAGGTGGCTGACTAGATGATTCTCCTAGGCCTAGTTTACCATTAAGCCTAACATTGACTGTGCTAGTGATGTCCATTAATCTTATACTTCTCCCATTAAGGGATTCTTCAAATTTTTTAGCCTCATTTAGTTCAGTCTGTAATGAGATGACTTCCACAGAAGCTATATCTTGTTCATCTTTTAATTTAATATTTTTAGAAAACAAGTTAACATATTCAGTTAGCTTATCTCTGAGAAGTTTGATTTCCTTCTCAGATTTGATTAGATCATTACATAATAATTTAATTTCAGTTTTAAAATGGTCTGAATTAAAATCAAATGAGGATATTACATGATCCTCTTCTGATTCAGAATCTTCAGCTTCTGATTCTTCAGCTTCTAATGGATTGCTTGATGCATTGATAGCCATCAAACAAATTTCTTTTGCTTTTGCTTCTTCTTCTTCTTCTTCTTCTTCACTGGAGCTGGAAGATAAAGATTCATCTTCTTTCTCACTCCAAGTTTCTGCAACAAAGCCTTTCTCCTTCTTTTTATGCTTGCTTGAGGAAGGCTTGTTGTACTGCTTTCTGAAGTCCTTGTCTCTTCTTTTCTCCTTCTTCTGATTCTCTGGACACTCAAGAAGAATGTGTCTAGATTTTCTGCAATCAAAACAGACAATCTCCTTGGTAGGAATTTTGTCAAATCTTGGTCTATCATCTTATCTGGATGACTTCCGTCTGAAATCTTTTCTGGCCATCTTGTAAAATCTTTTGGCCTGCAAGCTTTGGATTTCTTCATTTGCTGATGGAGCTTCTGATTCTTCAGATTCCTTGAAAGCAATGTTTTACTCTTTCTTTCCTGATGAGGAGGTCTTCTGCTCAGCTACTTCTCTTATCTTTATAAGCTGCTCATAAGATTTGAGCTTACCTAACAAGGATTCAATAGAAATTTCATTTAGGCTTCTGGCCTGCTTGATTGGCCAGATCCTAGAATCCCATGAGAAAGGGAAGCACGTTAGGATTTTATCATTTATCTCAGTCTGTGATATGTTTTTATCAGGGTTCTTCAGCTCATTGACAATTAGGCACAGTCTGTTGTACATGTCAGCCACTAACTCTGACTCTTCTTTCTTGAAGTTCTCATATTGGGAAATGAGATAAGATCTTCTGTCTTTTCTTTCATCAGTAGAGCCTGCAACCATTTGATTGAGAGTATCCCAAATATCCTTTGCTGATGTGCATTCAGTTACCTTTGGAAAGATATCTTCAGACATAGTCCGAGCTAGGATGTTCATGGCTTTAGCATTAGCCATCTTTAACTTCTTATGAGCTTTTGTCCACTCAGGTGGTGGAACTACTGAGGTACTTGTTGGTGTTGTTGCAGAAGGAGTACGGGTACTTGTCAAGATTGAATTATAGATGTCTTCATCAATTGAATTCATATATAGTCTGATCCTTATCTTCTAGAGAGTAGACTTGTTAAGGTTGCACACTGGAGGTCTGGTGCTCGAGTATTCTTTATTATGTGCCATGATATAAGAAGGACACTAGAGATAATAAGATCTATCAAAGAACTTTTTGTTTAGGTGTTAGCATGTGAAACCAAACAAACTTATCCTCTGATACAAATTGAAAACAAGCGATAGATCTCTCTTAACTCTAGAGGGGGGGGGGGGGTCTTCTGTCTTCTAAGTCTTCTGAAGGTGAAAACCAATCATTATAGGTTTGATATCTTGACTTAGACTCTGAAAACAACCTATGACCCAAGACTATACAATGTGGGTTAATCTAAGCAATCCTAATAGTGAACCTAGCACAAATCAACCATAAAACAGGTGGGGTTCCAACATTGACTGCTACAATGTTTACTTTTACTTGAAATGCAAATTAACTCACGTTATAGTTTGTATCTCTTTTGATATTTTGAAATCATGCTTGCAAAAATTTCAATGAAATAACATCTTTTGGATTTGAATTGAATTGAAAACATCTTCTTATTAGTCTTAAAATTCCATATCCTTAATACGATCGTATTTTCCAAAACAATGTTTATTTTAAGAGTGCTTATCATATTTTTATGCGTACTACTTGTGCTTAATCATGGATATTTACTCTCTCAACATGTGGTTAACTATGTTTACTAAGTGATTTTATTTTCATAACAAGTGATTTTTTTTATTTTTCATCACAACACTACTTTATTCAATCATGCATACTTTTTCATCACTAAGTGGTAAAGTGCTTCCACTACATGGTTTGTCCGCAAACTAATGCTTGAGCGGGATGACCCAATGTTGTGGACTTACTTCTTTATTGATCATTGTTTGAGTGATACCAGTTGTAACCCCCCCCCCCCACACACACACACACACCGGGGAGTACCCCGGTATTATGTCCAGGACCGCCACCTTACTGTGACACCAACACCGAGTTAGTCTCCACCGCACAATGCTGATCTTGCCTGCTAGTACGATCATTTCACAAGTAGGCTAAATAAAAGCATTTGCTAAAACATAGTCCATAATCACAGCTCAATATATATATATATATATATATATGAAATGGAGGAATGGTCCATAATGAGATAAATATAATAAAAGAGAGTAAACGGCTTATGCTCGGTAAATGTCCAACACAAATAGCTCTCATTCTCTCAACTCTCAACAAACTCAGAGGAAGCTACAAAACTCTATCATCAACCTGTCGTAGAGTAGTAATGGTAGCTCATGTCAACAACTCCTCATATCTTGCCTCCTCGTGCGACTGGTGCATCTCCTCATGCAACTATCACGTCTCCTCAAAGTCATACGGTCACAACTGATTGTTAGTCATAAAGAATAAGCCATTTTTTCCTTTCCTCACACCTGTGACTCCTAAGCACCCTGTGGGAGGATGAAATCGAAGGACAACAAGAGCAGTATTAACAAGAAAGAAGGTGACATGGAACTATACTAGTAGGAGTATATATGTATAAAGAGAACTAATATAACGTAGTAAACAGTAAATTAAGAGTAGTGCAATAATGTACAGTAAAGTAAAGTAAACGAGCTATACTAATGTCACAAAACATACCATAACTCTATGAATGCCCATATAAACTTATAAGTTAAGGTTTCCAAAGTAACTCATCATATAAAAGAGCTCATACAAATTTATATGATGAGGGTCTGTAGTTATAATCTAAGTTATACTAATTAATAAATGTCATCCTATGTGATGCAATACAATGATTTGTGATACATCTCACCCACCCAACTATGTGCACAAACCTTTCAAACATTCCACACTTTTTGAAGATAGCTAGTCTCATAGGTACCAACCGCCATGACTAACGGTGGTAGTGGAGCGGGAATCTTTAAACCTAGCTGGGCAGACACACAACCAAGCCTAGACCTTATATATGCCTCAACACTAAGAATAGAATAGCGGAGATCTTGTGTACTCTTGATGGAAATCCAGTAATCTTTATGTTCAGGTGTGCGTTTAAGGGATAATCCTCCAGACCACAGTATAAACAACCTACTGGCCACTAAAACCTACACTCCTCACAAGAGTCAATGTAGTTCTGTCGGTGTGCTGGCTAAACTAGTACTAAATGACCCACCCCAACAAGCACAATCCAGGTAAAATAATACCTATTCGAGCCTCCAACCCGCATGACCATCCCATCCTCAAATCTATACATCACCGAGCCATCAGCTCGCATGACTAACACGTCATTAATTTATCACTACCACGAGCCTCTAGCTCGCATGACTAACGAGTCCTGACTCACTCCAACCCATACACGTGTGAAGTTGCTACGTTGTTCCTTCATCCTATTAGACTACTCTTGTCTAACATTTAGTTGTATATAGTGATTTATGGTTAATCTTGGACTTCCAGAGATCTACCTGGTGAAGGGCACATAGGGGTATTAGGAGATATGATGGGTTGAAGCCCAAATCTCCCTTTCTAAAGATATTTAATATTATTAGTGTTTCCCTTATTCAAAAGACTCTCTCAAGCTTACTATTGAATTTACATTAAGTGTTTTATGATCTTAAGGGTGAGGGATGATCTTTCATCGTACTCTTGGTATAACTACTCCTCTTAGTGCTCGTACACATTACGCTTCTCATACTTAATGACATGCCCTAGGACTTCAAGCAGAAGTCTTTGCCTATTAAATAATGACTCTAATTAAGATATGAATGACTTTTGTGATAACATTCACGTCTACCCCACCACTCGATCAATTGAATGATTCGACCCTTTATTCATACTTTATTTAGTGGGGTGCAAACTTAAGCTCATTACTTTAAGTGATCCTAGGTTAACTCCAATATTGCACCATGACACTATCAATGTCCTCCTTTGAGTTGGTAAATCTGTAATGTGATCTTGGTGACATACCTACTACTTCAATGTTTTACTAAACGCACTCTAGTTTTCAAAGTAACTAATTGTGATCATATAAGGGTGACTGTTAAATGCCTTGTACAAATGATCATAATTTTTACCAGAAGCTCATTATGATGAATATAATTGACCATCAGAAGGTCATAATTTTCCTAATTAAAATTGGGCAAAAAAAATAATTTAAATAGTTGAACTAAAATTATATGTTCATGAAGTACCAAGTCCAGAGGTCAAATGAGTCTAATTAAATTTCCAGAAGTTCATAATGATAAAATAACACATTGTATAGAGATTCATAATTTTCCAAAGTATAAAGACCCATGATTTCCATAAAATAACAATATTACCAAAATGCAATTATTCAAATGAAGTACAATAATTATTCACTCAGAAATTCTAAGAAAATTCACAAAGCTTCAAAATACTATAAAAATGTTCCAGTCAAAATTTAGGAATTTTACATTCAATAAAAATCATAATTTAGACAAAAGTACTTAAGGGTCATATTTATAATATTTGATAGTGATCATATGTAGTAATTTTCAAAAATTCCAAATAATTTAGCGGAGATATGACATGACATTAAAAGAGCATTGGTAGAGAACTTGAATTTTCCTAATAAATTTGCTCACTCCTTATTTCTTTAATTTAAAAGACTCTATAATTAAAATAAATAATAAACTCTAGTATTTTCGTCCCAAAACTCCTAACATCACTATGGATGTTGTATTTCATCATCATAAGCCCATGTCCAAAGTTTCATTGGCATACTACAAGTTAAATGGGCTAAAATCTCCATTTTTCCCATTTTTTGCTAAAGGCACCCAAAAATCTCTACCCTATCTCAACATACAAGTTGGATCCACCAACATGTAGAGGTCCAAATGACTTGAAATTTTTACCAGGGCTTTACAATGCCCTAAGGAAAATCCCACCGAAAATTTGGGTCTTTAGGGTTATTTAAATCACATTCATTAATATTAAAAACCACATTTTTCTTAAAACTATAGAAAAATATTGTCCAAAAATTCTTATTTTGGACAAGAGGTGTATCTGGGGTACATGCATATATGTACCAAATTCCAAGTTCATAACTCTAACCATTTAAAAGAAATTAACAAAATATGGTATATCCCATCCTAAGGACACACCTCAGTAAAACAGCCCTACAAGGCGCTGCAGGACTTCAAATGGTCTAATTTAAATTTCTAATTAAATTAGACACATAGGGCTACCTTTTTCATGCTGATCATTGTCACTAAAAATGCCTCTAAGTACCCTTAATAAGTAAATCTATGTTCTTTATATAATGTGACAAAATACAGAAAACACTATAGTAAATATTTCATTTGATCACGATCAGATCGACGGTTGCTGGTCATCTTCATCCTTGAGCCAACGACCCATATCAACACGACCTGTTGCATTTCTACATGGATTTTTTGGCCACTGGGCCACCACCACCGTCAGCCACTATCACGACCACTTCCATTAAGGTGGTGATCGTTGATTGTCAACGATAGGGCCACCTGAGACGACGTCTCCGGGGAACTCGAGTAAGAAGAAAAGCTCAAAATTTTCTCAACTTGCTCACATGGATCGTGGCTCAATTATTGTCACAACCCACATTTTCTCCGCATTAATTTATATATCAGAGTAAGAGAAAAATACATGTAGTGATGCCACACCGTGCTGGGGATAACTGCAGACGCTTAGGCAAGAACTCGAACCTAACACTTTATAAGAAAACCTCAAGTTTATTATGAAGAAAACTGAAATTTAAGTTTGGTTTTAACAGCTGTATCCCTCGGCTTCAGTTGATCAACTAGTCCACAAACAAAAACATGAATATACGTTGTGGCAAATACTTGCTTTATATTGATTAACATCCTACATGAGCTTAAACTTCCAAACAGGATAACTCTTGAAATGCAAACCTCTAGGTTTATTATAGTATAAAAATAGATTTTACGTTAGTTAAAATATAATGACATGGGTTTAAAGTAATGCTATGCACGAGATAGTCCCCTTATACTTTTAAAATAACTAACATGCAAACCTAACATAAACCCTTCCCAGAGAGCAAGTAAAACCAACCAGTCATCACGAAAGACTAAGCAGCTAGCAGGTATTTTAACAATATATAAACTCTGGTGGGCATCAAAAACCTGACACGAACCCATAATAAGGAAAAGCAAGTATGTCTGAACTAATCAACAGAACAACAACAATACCTCATGCTGGTTAGGAAAAGACGTCTGCAACAATAGGAAAAAACCAGTAACCACCATACCTAGCCGCTTAATCGGCTACTACTCCAAACTGAGGCATTCCAAAGAAAAGAATACCTTAGAAAGAATATACAAGTGACAAATAAATTCAACAATAGATAATAATCAAAGAAAGCAAAAAGGGGTTACCAACCCCAACCACAGGAATAGCTGACAAACCTCAGCTAAAAAGTGAGACTATAACAAGTAATGTAGAAATTTTAACAGTAAAGTAAGGGAACATGCACCATGTGTGGAATGAAGTCATGCTTCGATAAAATCTGCAAAAGTAAGCATTCAACACATGTCTATACAGTAGGAAGAAAAGAGAGACTCATTTTCTGCTCAAGAAGACAGACATAGAGAAATTTCTCTGGTGTCTAATTATTTCAAATCACTGTTATTTTCTATAGGATCCAATCTTGGATCTGAGTATAAGATTATTGAGTGAATCCAAGTGTAGGACTGTGTTATAAAGGCTGAGGTAAGATATGTTATTGATTTGAGAGTAGGATCTATTGTTGATCGGAGTGTAGGATTCTTGTGTGAATCTGAGTGGTAGGCCTACATTATAAAGGCTGAGGTAGGATCCAGTTGAGATCTGAGAGGTAGGGCATAGTGCCTGAGTTGTAGGTATTGAAGAAGACTGAGTGGTCCTGTGGGATCATGTTATAAGCTTCTTAGAGCCAAGAATTTAGGGAAGAGCCTTGTCTAATGCATTGTTACAAAGTCGTAGAGGGATAGTGGATGTACCCATAATCTGGGGAACCACTATAAAATATCTGCCTTTTGTTTGATGTTCTTGAAAGCTAAACTAACAAATCACTAAGCACAACAGAATAAGGTATAGGTCTAGGTAATTTCAAAAAAGACCTAAAACCTATTAACACCCCCTCTAGGTATTAGCTGACCTTGAAAAAAAAATCTTTCAATTGGTATCGGAGGGAGGTTGCTCAAAGAAGGCTTAACAGTCTGAGTAGATCTCCAAGGTCAGCAAAAAGATTGTCCTTATGGGTTCAATAGTGAACTCTAAGGAGCTGGGTGCCATGAAGCTTCCAATCTGCACGAAGGAAGGGTTTGGTATCTAGAAGGAGAGGGTTAGGCTGTTCATTAAAGCAGCTGACCCTAGGATCTTTATCACAGTCAAGGAAGGGCCTTTCATCCCCATGAAAGTGTCAGCTCTGGATTCAAATGTCTAGACAACCAAGACCTATTCTGAAATGACAAAAAATGAAGTCATCCTTGGCACTATGGACAAGATGGCACAAAATATTATAGTTAGTGTCATAGATGACTCCACCTTTCAAAATCTGGTACACTACAAGACCTCAAAGGATATGTGGGACACACTAGTGGTCTACATGGAGAGCACAAAGAAGTCATAGATAACAGAAAGTCCATGCTCTACCAAGAGTATTAAGCTTTCAGGTAGAGCAAGACTAACAACATTACTGAGTGATATGAGAGATTCTTCAGGATAGTTAAAGAATTGAGGACATATGGAAGGGTCTTCAGTACTTATGAGCTAAATGACAAGTTTCTCAGGCCTCTACCTAGAGACTGAGATACTAAGATCTGTACCATCAGAGAAGTGGAAAAACTTACAGACACCACCACCAACACTATTTGAAAACCTGTTGTACTATAAAATACAACTGACTGCCAAGAAGGATGAGGAGAAAAACATCAAGTCTATGGCCAAAGAAAAATATATGGCCTTCAAAGCTTAAGGCACAAGGAGGAGTAGAATAAAGACACCTTCTCCACCATGGAGGGATGCTGAATCTGACTCAGAGAGGTCAGAGACATCCACATCAGACTGCCATATGTCTGATGAGGAATTTGATGCCCTCTCAGGAAGTTCTAGAAGTTTATGAGGAAGAAGCATTGGAAAAACAGGCCTTCCTCCTCCTCACATCTCAGGAAGAAATCCTACAAGGAGGACAAGTATGATTCCAATCCAAGTAAACATATTTCATCTAAGATCATTTGCTACTATTGTAGCAAGCCAGGGAATGTAATAGCTGACTGCCCTGTCAAAAGAAAAGAAGCTGGGGAGAAGAAGGGTCACCAGCACAAAGACAAGAAGGAGAAATCCTAAATGGATAAGAAATATAAGAGCTGAACTGACTCTTACTCATCAGAGTCAGAAAGAGAAGATGAAGATAAAGACTATATTGGGCAAGTTGTTGCTATGCAGGAAGAAGAGGAAGAGTATTATACTGCCAGAATTGAAATCAGGGCCCCTCTATCATAGCAAGATAGTTATTCAGAGGTGGATGAAGAAGAAGATGAAGAAGACTACTGCTGCCATGGACTGATGGTTATGACTGATGAAGAATCTAGCTAGGAACAGCCTGGTCAACAAAAGGTACACTCTCTGTCCAAGTCTTCTTATGAGTCCAACTATGAGACCAACCCAGATTCTGAAGCTCATTCATCAAGAGATGAGGGAGGTTCTAAATCTGAGGAAGATGATAATTCTTTAATTGACAAATATGGTGTCCTTCTGAGTGTCTTTAGGAAAAGCAAGTTGCTAGATAAGATGCAAGCTAAGGAAATTTTCTCCCTTCAGCTTGCTGCTTCCCAGCATGCTGATTCAACTTCACTGCTTGATCAAAAAATTAAAGAAATCTGTGAGCTGGAAATAATTTCCTTCATTCAGATAGGCACCATAGAGTACCAAGAAAGCAAAATAAGGGACCCAAAAGTGTTGGTGGAGAGAGAGAAGAGGATACTGGCTAGCTATTCAAAGCCAAGTTCAGTGCTTCCCTTGATAGACACCTTCACTTCCCAAAAGGGTAAGAAGGGGTTGGGATTCAAGGGATCTTCAAGAGTTGCCAATCCCAAACGAAAGGGCAAAGCTCCAGCATATCCACTGGCCTCCAAGCCTCTTATTACAGTTAAGAGAGTACTGTTACCTTCAAATAGGTATGACCAAGAAAGTATCTTTGGTCACTAGATGAATGGTAGATCCACCAAAGGGAATAAAGATGTTCACCATTATGGTGGAAGATATAATATGGGTGTAAGTGCCTTTAAGGCAGCCCATGATGAGATTGAAATGGCCCATCATGGACTATTTGTGTTTGGTGAACCTGCCCAACACTCAAGAACAAGACAGCTGCCTGTTCTCAACCCAAAATCAATCTAGGGGAAAGTCTGTCAGCAAGCCATACTTGGGCATATCTGAGGCCATCAAGAGTATGTCTTCTGAAAAGAAGACTACTGTTGGTAGGGTTCAAGAAATTCCAAGTACTTCTACTACCCGACATATCCCAAGTCAGAATGTGGTTGGAAGATACAAGAAAAAGGTTGCTACTATACCTTCCGGACTGAGAGCTGCTGACAGCACTGTTATAAGACCAACTCTTAAAAGAAGGTACAACATTTATGATTGCTAGTTCTGTAGCAAAGTAGGCCACTATACTGTTGATTGTTGTCACAATATAAGTGTGCCAAGATCAAGAGAGAGCTTACCTATTAGAAGAGTTGGAGGTAGGCATGGTTATTATCAAACTAATATGCTAGGACACAATAAGAATTGGGGACCTAAGGTTAACTGATTTACGTATTGCAGGTTAGTCCAAGGGGACATGCCCCTATATTTTACTTGGAGAGTGGTTGTTCCAGGCATATGACTGGAACAAGGAGCATGATGAAGGTGTACACTCTAGTGAAGAATTGACCCAAAGTTATTTTTGTTGGTTCAGATAGGGGAGTGACTAAAGGGTATGGTAAGATAACAAATGGCATAATCACTATCACATAGGTAGCTTATATGAAAGGTTTATAACACAACCTCATAAGCATAAACCAGCTATGTGATCTTGGCTATGACATTTCATTCCACAAGGATAAGCGCCAAATTAGGAGTTCAAGTGACCAAGAGGTCATCTTGACAGGAACTAGGAGACGAAATATCTATTGTCCTAATTTTGTATGTGAAAGTAAGGACTCTCCTAAATGCCTATTTTCAAATGCAAAAGTCTCATATTGTGTCCAATGGCACAAGAGGGTGGCTCATCTGAACTACAAGAACCATAGATAAACTCTTTATTGAAGAGTTAGTTAGAAATGGCCCCAAGTTGAAATGCACTAAGGAGGGTATCTGCTCTGCATGCCAAAAGGGCAAATAGACCAAGACCTCCTTCAAGAGCATTGGGGTTAAAGACTCAGTGAGATGCGTATACCTCTTACATATGGACTTGTTTGGTCATATGCGAGTTCATAGTCTTGGTATGAAAGTCTACACCCTTGTGGTGGTTGATGACTTTTCCAGGTTTGCTTGGGTGTTCTTTTTTAAGAGAGAGGATGAAACTCTTAAAGTCTTCAAGACTTTTGTTAAGCAGATACAAAATTAACTAGATAGTACTGTGGTCAAAATCAGAAGTGATCATGAGATAGAATTTCAGTCTGCAAGCATTATAAGGTTCTATGAAGAGTAAGGGATTCACCAAGAATTCTCCTCTCCTAAAAAACCCCAGCAAAATGGAATTACTTAGTGAAAAAATAGAACACTCATAGAGGCTGGTAGGACCTTGTTAAGTGACACATATTTCCCAGAATATTTCTAGGCTGAGGAAGTAAACACTGTATATCATGTCCTTAACATGACCTCTATCACCAAAAACCACAAGAAGACTCCCTATGAGATCTTGAAAGGAAGAAAACCAAACTTATCCTACTTCGGGATTTTTGGTAGTAAGTGTTATGTACTGAAAAATGGAAAGTCCTACGTGACTAAGTTTGCCGCCAACTCCTATGAAGGGATCCTTCTTGGGTACAACAACAGTAGTTATCTTTGATGAATCAAACATGATTGACTGTGAGCCGCCTAGATCCTATTCTAGTTCTGCATATATAGAGGAGGTGATGGACAAGCTCACCGTAAAGGAAGATGATCCAGTAGTCCAAGATAATAGAAAAGATGTGTGATGTCCAAAGGGAGCACAAGACTCACAAGTTGAGAATGAAGAAAAGCTAGTTGAAGACAATGAAGAACAACAAGCTGAAGATAGATTGCCTCTAGATATCAGGCATCTAGGGGTCATCCAGCACACCAAATCATTGGTGAGGAAAGCCAAGGAGTACAGACCAGAAGTAACAGTATCAACACAGCACTCTACTCAAGTTTCCTGTCATAAGTAGAGCCCGAGAAGTTTGAAGAGGCAATTAAAGACCAATTTTGGATTGGAGCAATGGTAGAATAACTGAACCAGTTCAAGATATGTAAAGTCTGGAAGATGGTTACCAGACCTAAGGGACATAATGTCATAGGAACTAAATCGATCTACAGGAAGAAGTTAGATGAGAATGGCATTATTGTTAAGAACAAGGCTAGACTGGTGACTAAAGGATACATGCAAGAAGACGAGATTGATTTTTATCAGACATTTGCCCCAGTAGCCAAATTTTAAGCTATAATACTCTTCCTTGCATTTACTGCATACTAAAGATTAAAAGTATACCATATGGATGTGAAGTCATCCTTCCTGAGTGGGGACTTAAAAGAGGAGGTCTATGTAGAACAACCATCAGGTTTTGTTGAATCTAACTCTCCTGATTTTGCTTATAAGCTTAGGAAAGCTCTATATGGGTTGAGCAAGCCCCTAAAGAATGGTATAAGACTTTGTTTAGTTTCCTCATTGAGAACAAATTCCCAAGGGGGAAAATAGACAAGACCCTATTTCTAAGGGAGTCTAAGGGCAAAATCATACTAGTCTAGATATATGTTGATGACATTATCTTTAGATATACTGATGACAACCTTTGCATTAAGTTTGCTAAACTTATGCAAGGGATGTTTGAGATGAGTAGTATGAGTGAGCTTAAGTCCTTCTAGGGACTTCAAGTTAGACAGACTGATGATGGCTTGTCCATATCCTAGTCCAAGTTCACCATGGAGTTGATTAAGAAATATGGAATGGAGAATTTCTCCACCATGAAAACTCTCATGGGGTCAAGTATGTCTTTAAACAAAATAAAGCAGGGAAACCTGTTGATGAAACTTTGAATATAGGGATAATTGGTTCCCTTCTATACCTCACTGCTAGTAGGCCTAACATCATGTATGCTACATGTTGGATCCCTAGTTTGGATTTCGGCTAGGTTCACTATTAGGTTATTGACCCTCCATGTATAGTCTAGGGTCAAATTATTAGTTCTAAGGTCTAGGTTTGTTTGACTAGGTTAGACAAACATTGATCCAGCCCTCAGAAGAATTCAGAGATCTAGACATAGAAGATTTGTAGTCTTTAAGAGTTCAGAGAATCAGTTCGAAGTTGTTCGAACTCAGCTCGATAATCATCGATTGCAGATCGATGAACTCAGAGTCTCTACTCTGTGCTGAGCTCGACGAACTTGGAGTTCAGGTCGACGATCTTCCCTCTTCTCTCAAGTTCTATGGTCGACGAAATTATATCTCAGGTCGATGAACTTGGAGATCAGCTTTGAAAGACTATTTTCCAGATCAACTTTCTCTGAGCTCGGCTCGATGAAGACGATTTCTTAGCTCGACGAAATTGAATTTCAAGTCGACGAAATCTGTCCTGAGTTCGACGATTTCTCCCAGTATCAGTTTAGCATTTTCTCTCATTTTGATTTCAGTTTGGATTATTTTAAGACAGTAGTTCTGTGATAATTAATGCTCATATTATCAAGAATATAGTCGTTGCTTGGCAGCATTAATTATGGATTTCTCAGAGCAAATTACTTGACTTATTTACTGAGACAGTTGAGGAAATACATTTAAGACAAATTCCAGCAATTCAACTCCGAGGATTTCAGCATTAATTTCAGGAATTCTTTTTTAAATTTAAAATTGCAGAAATCCTTTAGGATATAAAAAGAAAATTCTTATCTTAAGAACAACAAGGAATAACAAGAGATCTCTTACTCAATAACTGATACAAGTTTACAGAGAAAAGATTGGTATCTACAGGAAATTGAAGAAGAACATCAACACACAGATCTTTAGTCTTCTTCAGTTTCTACTTCAGGCTTCAAAAGGACAACTCATCAACACTAGTCCAAGAAGTTTCTACAGATCTCCATCAAGGCCTACACCCTGTGTAAAGCTCTCATCTTCCTGAACCCCATTCTTCATCTCAGGGGGAGCTTTGACAACATCATCCACTAAGGTCTTCTTAGTTATTTGAGAAAGAGAAGACAACATCACTTTTCATTTCCACACAAGTGTGGATTATATACATCGGCACACAGGTCGGCCACACATGAAAACAGTAAAAATTTTCTTCATTCCACCTTCGAGGGCCAGCATAGCAGTAGCAGTAAAGACGTCAACCCTCTATTTCCCGCTCAGCTCTCCAGCACCTGCATGGGGACAACCCACCACAACGGTGGTAAATAAAGCAACGGTCAGCATTTAGCTGACCAATTTATAACAAACCTACCCATTTCCCGGGGCAGTCGTGTTCCTTCCCTGCAGGCACAGCATTTTCATAAGCAGATATATCAAAAAATGTGCACTCACTCACAATCAATATATCACAAATATCGACCGTATGACCCAACGCTCCGTGCACTCAGGGCACATTCTCAGTGTACCGGAAAATCAGGGTCCCACCACCGTTCTTCCAAATGATATGCATTGAGCATTTATGCTCCACGACCCATGGACAGAGACTTTAGTCTTGATGGCGAATAGCCCAATACTCTTGTTATGTGATCCTAACGAAGCTAATAACTTAGGGACTCAAGTTAGACAACCATAACACAGATATATTTCAGCCATTGATCCTTGCTCAAATCGTCAGTTCAATGTCTAGACTTATGTTGGTCGGCTTCCCCTTGTCCGTTAAAGCACACTGGCCTTTAAGAGCACATAGCTCATAATAGCCACAATGTACCCGAAGGACTGGCTTCACAATCTCAGGTTAGCTAAGAGCTATCTCCTGCAACAACCACTATTTCCTGACGTTAGCGACAGAACACCTTTCTGTACCCATCCCAAACCATATCTGGACCAACTATCAAGAAAACCTATAGCCCCCTGTATTACTAGAAATACTAGACTTTCATAGCATACAGCGCATGCACTTCGAGGGTATTTTCCTGGAATTCCACTTCAGTACTTCCTGCTACTCCACATCATAGGCACAACCCACCGACTCCACAAAATACTCATTTATACGTGGAGTCTTTTCCGGTGCTCAAAATAAAACATCATCAATCCAGATCAACCTATCTATATGGGCTTCACACAGCATGCCTATTCCGTACTACACATTTCCGAATCTATATGCAAACCGTATTGGGGATTTCAAAAATCAACGCAAGGGATATCCCTCAACATTCCACATTTTTGTGGGGGAAATCCATGCATATGCCAAAATATGGAATTCATATGTCCAAGGAGGAAGATCGTTACCCTTGGAGTTTTCTTCAGAGCCATGACAAAGCTTTTCTACACGAATGGAAATGATTGTCTCACGTTTCCTTGGCGATTCTAGCTTCGGCTCTTGATTCCAGCCACCAGATCTTCTCCAACAACTTCAAGTCCACTCAAACCCTAGCACCAGCCGAAAGTTCTCTGCTATAGAACTCGGGAAGTAAGGAAGAGAAAGAGAGAAAGGAAATAATGATTTCCTGAATCCCATTCCTCTATAGATAAGGCCTTAGGTTTTACCCCAACCATACGATTTCTTCACATCAACATAAAGTAACAGCTCTAGTTTGAGCTGACAAAGTTAACCACTGCTCAGTGGCCGCACACCAGCCAACTGACACGAGTCGCTACTTCGGCGACATCTTACATCTACAATTCATCGAACGGAGTCAAGTTCGTCGTACACAAATCGTCGAACAGGAGAGAATTCGTCAAACGAGCCTGAGTTCGACGAACCGGCCATAACAACTAACAACGCTATTTCGTCGAGCTCAGCTCGACGCTTTTCATCGAGCTTTGCTCGACGTTTCGTCGAGCTTAGCTCGACGCTTTCTTCGAGCTCATGTCGACTATGAGTCTGTTACCTCCAATTCATTTTTGTGGTGTTACAAAAGTTACTTATATACTTGATATTAAAATCAATAGAGATAGATCGAAGAAGTTGCTGGGTTTTACCCAAAGTACATATATTGAGAAGGCATTGAAATGGTTCAACATGCTTGAGTCCAAGAAAGGATTCTTACCCATGTCTCATGGTGTGAGTCTCTCTAAGGAGCAGTATCCTAAATCTTGTGAAGATAAGGACCACATGAAATTTATTTCATATGCTTCAGCAATTGGATCAATCATGTATGCAATGATATGTACTCCACCTGATGTCTCTTATGCTTTGTGCATGACTAGTAGGTATCAGTAGGATCTCGGTGATATTCACCAGATAGCGGTCAATAATATCCAAAAGTACTTGAGTAGGACTAAGGATAAGTTCTTGTTATTTGGCGGAGAGGAAGAGCTCGTTGTAAAAGGTTACACAGATGCTAGCTTCCAAACTGATAGGGATGACTCAAAGTCTCAGTTAGGGTTTGTATTTTGCCTAAATGGAGGAGCTATTAGCTGGAAGAGTTCCAAGCAAGAGATAGTTGATGATTCTATAACTAAGGCCGAGTATATTACTGCTGCAAATGCGGCGACTGAGGCTATATGGATTGGGAAATTCATAGGTGAGTTGGTTGTAGTTCTTAGAATTGTTTGTCCCATAGTTCTCTATTGTGACAACAACAGTGAAATTGCACTTGTTTCTGAACCTAGATCTCATCAACGCTCCAAACACATACTTTGTTGGTTTCATCTTATTCGCGAGAATGTCGATCGAGGAGATGTGAACATTTGCAAAATGTCAACTGAAAAAAATATTGCGGATCAACTGATAAAGCCTCTTGCCCCGAAAAAACATGATGGTCATGTTAGATCAATGGGTATTAGATACCTAAATGATCAACTCTAGTAAGATGCTTGTGGGTCGTATGTTTGTCGGTTGTAATAATTCATTTGATGAATAGAGTACTATACATTTCAATTTTATATTTATGCCAAGTTCTTTTATTGTGTAAATTTATTTCTATTATAATAAATTAATTTAACGTAATAAATGCCCATAGAATATTTGCTTCCATAGTAGTCAAGTGGTGACTTGAATGTGAGAGCTTATGTTCTTAGATACTTCATTCTTAAATTGTCCCTTGTCGGCGTGTCATCATAGAAACTAAGGAGATGATGATACATTAAGACTAGCATGTGCATTAACTGATGACCGGTTCTCACAAGTCATGATATTGTGATATCAAGTCACCACATGGGTACTTGTGTAACATCCCACTTTCTACTAGACCCTCAACTTAGGTTGGGTTAGAACTTGATGGGGGGACATGGGTTTAGGTTAGGTTAAACCATGGGGTAAAGATCTAGTCACATGGGGCCCACAATAGGGCCCAAGGTAATCTAAGTCAAACCAGCCCCAAATTAGGGTCCTAGCCACACATTGATTCCACCACTGCATCCCTAACCCTAACACAAACCTAAGGGAACCATAAGCCATATCACAATTTCACCAATTTGCTAGAGTTGACCCAACTCAACCGTAATCTTAATTTGTTCAAACCCACACCTAAAGGCCCAAATAGTCCAAGTGGGACAATACCATGGCCCAACTCAAGTTGGTGGTGTCATAGGGTCCATGACCTTTAGGTGGGGTCAGCCCACTCATCAAGTTGACCAAGTCAACCCTAAAAGTCAACAAAGTCCACATGAAGCCTAAAGGAAGATAATGGAATGTCAAGCCCATTCCCAATGGGCAAAGCCCACTAAACATGGCCCATGACCAGCCCAACTGGTCAAAGACAGCTCCTACTGCTCTGAATTAGGAGAGATAATGCATGCATGGGGGTAAAATGGGAATTTTAGGAGAGAGAAGGGGAGAAAAGAAAATGAGGGCCATGTGATCCTCCTTCCTTCTGTCCAAGACACTTAGCAAGCTTCCTCAGCTCATTCCAGAGGGAACATGCTGCTTGATTGCCACTTGGCACCATGGGTGAAACATCACTAGCTTGGTCGAGCCTCACCTTGGACTTAACTCCCTATACATCCACTCCCAGCCAAAACTACCCCCACCATTAGCTTCAGAAGGAAGAAACGAGTGGACTTTGAGTGCTGGAGCAAGGAAATTGCTGGAGAAACCAGGAAATGGGAAGGATTCACCGGAGCAAGCTCGGCCATGGCTCACCGCCCCCAAACTCGCCGCCAAGCCTCAATTCTGGTCTGTTTCACTTCACCTCTCACCGTACTAGATTTCTATATCGACTAGGAGATACATCGAGCTCAATTGAGCCCGATACCATGTGAGCAGAGAGCAAAATTCTGAGCTTTTTCTTCTTGCTTGGGATTGTCGTAGGAGCCGCCTCCGGCAGCCTCACCATCGGGAAATGCCAGCCACCACCTCAACGAAGGTGGTGGCAACAATCGCCGCATTGGCGCCGGCCCAAGTGGCCAGAAATGGGAAATCTAAATGATCCAGATTGGGCTCATCCCAGTTGTTGGCTGGAGGTAGGAGATAAACGGATGTCGTCCGTTTCATTTCATATGATTGATAAATTAATTTGATAATGAACAGTACATATTATGTCACATTATTACAGTAACTTGCATGATTAATTTATCCTACTGAGATGCATTTTCAGAGATGGTAATTAAAATGAAATTGGTAGCCCTAGGTCTTATCTTTCATTTGCCACCATAAAGCCCAGATTTGGGACAGTAGATCTCCCTGTAGGACTAATCTACTAGGACTGGTCCTAGGTTAGGGAAGAAATTTAATTGAGTGCCATGCCAAACCAGCATTCCGCATGACCCAAAATTTTGGGTATGTGCTTTATTAGGTAAAACTTAGACCCTGTAAAAATATGAGAATTTTTGGAAGAAACGTTCCTATAGTTTTTATGAGAATACATATATTTAAATTAAGGAATATTAGTAGTAATATAGCTTTGAATGGCCCCAAATATTGGTGGCATGGCCTTTGGGTCAATATAATTCCATGATACAAACTTCAACCCCTTTGGGCCTATGCATGTTGGGTAAACCCACTTGCATGTGTGTGATGAATATATGCTTGGGCTGCCTTTAGCAAAAATATATAATAATGGGGTCTTAGCCTATTTGGAACATGAAAAGTCTATGAAATCTTGGTCAGAAGATTATAAGGGTGAAATATACCTTCAACAGAAGTAATGGATTTTTGGGATCAAAAATCTCATTATTTGGAATTTTGAGTATTAGGCCATTTTGGAATAGAAATTTGAAAATAGGGTTATTAATGAGTTAAAATTCTCAAATTTTGTTAAGGACTCAAGGGAGTCATATTTAACCCCTGGAAAATTTTATTGGTCTGTTAGATGATTATATTTTGGAATTATGTAGAATTTCCAATTTTGCCCCTTTATGAAAATTATTTAAAAATGATGGAAATTTCAGTAGGAATATTATGGAACAATTCCTGGTGACGTAATTATGTGTTTGTGAACTTATGTAATTTTTTGGATATTTTTGGATGCCTCTATATGTTTAAAATCCAAATAATGGCATTTTTGTAATATTTGTCATATGAGTGTTCGTTAACCAAATTAGTATTTATTACCATGAATTTTTGTATTTGGTATTATTTCAGAATTTACATCTGGAATAATTTTCCTAGAAGTTTTAGAAATATATTTAATGTACTTCATTTGTAAAGTGGTCAATTCATGGATTTAACTTAAAATTAAAATTAAACGGAAATATAAATGGGAAAATTACAAATCTTGGAAACTAGTCATAATTAGCCTAGATGATCATCAGGAAAATTTATTAGACTGGGGGGATCATTTGATATAGTACTTCTTGTATAAAGTGACATAGGCCACTTAATTAAAGGATTTAATTTAGGGTCATATGATTTAGAAAAATAGTGAAAACTCCACATAATCAATATCATATATCATACCATCCCATGAAAAATGGTTAGGGTCACTTTGGCCAAGAAATTGGATGTCGTACTTTATGGGTGGTAGTAGGTCATGGGTTGCGTCTAGCTCAGATAATATATATTACTAGGACCGCAGGGGGATAAGAATAAACATTCAGATGGTAATTATTTTGGGAGAATAAACCCTGGCTGGTCTACTATAGGTCATTTCTTGGTTACGAGTGATGGATCGCAAGTCCTAGGATAATAATTATAACAAAGGCCGGCGGAAGACTGCCGCCCTTCTATTAACATCTTAAGTCACTAGGATCACTCTAGTGTAATAATGAGAGTAGAATATGGATCATGGGTATATACCAATAAAGGTAAATATCCTTGCAAAAGGGAACTTTAGGATTAAGCCCATCGTAGTTCCTAGTGCCCCTGAGAGCCCTTCATCGGGCATGCCTCGGGCAGTCCTGGGATCAACCCTAAATCGCTAGGTGTAACTAACACTAGATAAGAGTAGCCTAATATGTTAAGACATTGTGGTTCATTCTCACCCGTGATGGGTTTGAGGGATTGTGAATAAAGACACAAATGTGCATTCTCACCCGTGGAGGGTTGGAGGGATTCAGAACTAAGGCACTGATGTGCAATCTCACCTGTGAGGGGTTGGAGGGTTTCATGACGGTATGGTCCTGCGAGCTGGAGGCTCGGGTTGGAATACATTGCATGTGCATAAACTTGTGGCGGGTCATGCGGTACTGGGCCAATTATCACACAATGTCAGTACGGTGGCTCTAACGAGGTGTGATGTTTGAGGGGCCAGTGGGTTGTCTAACGCTGCGGTCTGGAGGACGATCCCCGAAAACGCACACTCGACCAAAAAGACTGGTGGGTAGCCAACAAATAGTATGCAGAGACTCTAGGGTGCACCTAGGACATGTACAAAGGCGTATGGGAGGTCTAGGCCTGGTAGTGTGATACCCGTCTAGGAGTGGAGACGCCCGCTCCACTGCTCCGTAGCCATCACGGTGGTACCAGAGAGTGATGCTAGCTCCGAAAAGTGAGAACTAAAGGTCTGTAATCACAGAGTCGTGTGCATGAGTTGCACTTGCATGAACCATAATACACATCCATATCATACATTCATAACTAGGTCATACGCACCATGGATCCTTATCATATAAATTAGTATGAGCTCTTTTATATAATAAGTTATATTTATGGAAACCTTAACTTATTAGTTTGTATGGGCATTCATATAAGTTAAGGTACTTCTGCGATAGTAGTAGTACCTTATCACATTTGCTATCTTTACTCAGCTTTCCTACAGTACTAGTTTATTTACTGCACTTTACTTGTTTCTGTTCAGCTCTTCTTATTCTTCTTGCACTATATATATAGAACTGCTAGAGTAGAAATATTTGTTACATATGTACTCTTAATATATCTCCACTATCACCTTCTTCCCTTTGTTTTACCCCTTGTTGTCCTCCGCTTCGTCCTCCTGCCCGGTGCCTAGGAGTTGCGGGGCGAGTTGCGGAGGAAACAATTTAGTGTTTTTGACTAACAGTCGGTGTGACCAATCATTTTAGGAGCTCGAGGGGATGGAGCACCAGCAGGCTGAGGTGGCAGGACGTGAGGAGCTGATACAGCCACCACCTAATACTACTACCGCAACCCGACGTCAGGTGGGACGAGTCTTCTGGGGATTGTGTAGCTTCCGCTTGTTGTCATTTATGAGAGAGATATTTGTCATTATGTACTGCGCATAAGCCCCTTTTCTTTATTTTATATAACTCATGTTGGACTGATGTACTCTATTTATTATGAGATAGTGTTGTTACTTGTGGACTAGTGGTTGCTTCATATTGCTTTTACTTCTTACTCCCTTTTGGCCGACATGTTATATGATCGTACTAGCCCGCAGAATCGTTGTGTTGTGGTTTTGACTAACCCACGTGTTAGTGCCACCATAAGATGGCGGTTCTGGGCATAATATCGGGTTAACTCCTTGTTAAGGGGGAGGGATCTTACAAACTGGTATCACTTGAATAAACGATCATAAGAGAAGAAGTCCACACCACTGGGCAACCCTGCTCGAGCATTAGTTTGCGGACATACTATGTAGTGGAAGCAATGGTGTGCCCATGTGTAAAAAGTCACATAAAACAGTCCACATAAGCAATGAGTTAGGCCAATTCTAATATAAACCTTACCTTTGTGCAACCTCCCATGGTCGCCATACAACAGAGTATGGCTCCTTCCCTCCGGATCCCACTCCTTTTCTAAATACAGAGATGGGCCAGACCTTGATGGCCATCCTTGAGGCTTTAGGCCCAGCAGGTTCCGGCACCAATGCCGAATCCGGGATCAAACTAGCTGAGTGCATTCAAGAGTTTGTCCCCACCCATGTACCACGGGACGGAGAATGCAGTAAAAATGGAGGAATGGATCGAGGCTATACATATAATGCTAACAGGCATCAACTGCCCTGTCAGCGAGGCAGTTTATTTGGCAACTACTGTACTAGATGCCCATACAAAGAGGTGGTGGAAGTCCATGTTGGACTCCACCTATAGAGATAGGGATCTGTCAGAAATATCTTGGGAGGAGTTCGGCGAAGTATTCTTGGAACACTTTGTATCCACCACGGATCAGGATGAGTTAGAAGAGAGGTTCTTGAACCTCAAGCAGGGGACCAGGTCGGTGATTGAGTACCAGAGGGAGTTTTCCCACCTTGCCATGTTCGCAGGGATACATGATACAGACGACAGGAGGTATGCCAAGAGATTCTACCGGGGCCTCAGAGATGACTTGAGGCAGGCCGTACTGTTCATTTCTCATGGCACTTCAGCCCAGATCATCGAGATGGCCAAGAAGCTGGAGATAGACCCGCTGATGGTGCAGAACAGAGGAAAGAGACCAGGAAACGGGAAGGATAAGCTATATGACAAGGTCACCAATTGGCGAAGTACAGTAGGAATATTATGGAAAAATTCCTGGTGACTTAATTATGTGTTTGTGACCTTGTGTAATTTTCTTGATATTTTTGGATGCCTCTATAGGTTTAAAATCCAAATAATGTCATTTTTGTAATATTTGTCATATGGGTGTTGGTAAACCAAATTACTGTTTAGGACCATGAATTTTTGTATTTGGTATTATTTTAGCAATTTACATCTGCAATAAATTTCCTAGAATTTTTAGAAACATATTTAATGTACTTCATTTGTAAAGTGGTCAATTCATGGATTTAACTTAAAATGAAAATTAAATGGAAATATAAACAGGAAAATTACAAATCTTGGAAACCAGTCATAATTAGACTAGATGATCATCAGGAAAATTTATTGTACCTGAAAGTCCACCTAGTGTCAACAAGGTTCACCTATGGGGGGGGGGGGGGGAATAGGTGACGTGCAATGCTTTTGCGGAATTTACGAATGTACCTGCACAATAAAAATAAAAGGCACAGCACACAGAATACACAGGCAATTTATAGTGGTTCCCGACTTGGGTACATCCACTTTCCCCCTTCGACCTATCTCCCAACAAGGGACGACTCGGTCTCTTCTCCAACAGGATTGAAATCCAATCCCTGCACTAACGGAAGGATCCCTTCCACACGTAGGAGTCAACACTCCCACAAATCGGGTTGCACCCAACCCTTACAATACGGAACAATCGTTCCTTTACAACAAAAGTAAAATAGAATGTACACGAGATACAAACTTTGTTTGGAGACTTGGTGTTCCTCTTCGTTCGACGACGTGTTCGTGAAGTCAACAAAGAGCCTACAACCTAGGTCTCTCTTGGAGAGGATCTCCCCGGAACCGGTGGCGGCAATCCGAGCGGCGGCTTGGTTCGGGATCGGCGGCAACGAAGGTGCACGACAGCAGTACTTTGAGATCCAAACTTCGTAGCGAAGCTAGCTAGGTCTACCAACGGTCACTCGAGGATCGGTCGTCTCGATCGATTCGGATGGGGAACACTTTCCCGATCTACAAATCGAGAGACAAGAGATCTCTGGATAGACGCGTGAGACTCTAAGCTTGGCTAAGCTTCTGTCGCCGGAGATCGGGAAGAAACGCGATCAACAGCGGCGACCACTTGACGCGAGCGGCGGCGGCGGAGCGGAGCGGAAGCGGCGACTTAGGGTTTTTCCGTGCTCGCGTGTTTCTTTTTTCTCGATTCTGCTAATGTTCAAAATACCCGTATATATATACTGTAGATAGATTCAATTTGACCGTTGTGGGACCCACCAGTAGAATCCCGAAATCCGATTCAAAATAGTCCAGCGGCAGAATCCGGTCCAGCAACATCCCGAGAAAACGCCAAGTAAAATTCGTCGAGAATCATTGGTGATTCTCGACGAATGGCGAGAATCAGTTAACGATTCTCGACGATTCGTCGAGAATCACTGGTGATTCTCGACGGATCACTTGTTGATTCTCAACGATTTTCCCTTGGTATTAATGACCTGCTCAGCGACGGGTTCGGCGAGAATCATTAGTGATTCTCGCCGAATCTTACTTGGCACGGTTTTGGGTAGCCGGAAGGAGTCGGCGAGAATCACTAATGATTCTCGACGATTCGGCGAGAATCACTTGGTGATTCTCGTCGAATTATACTTAGACGGATTTTCGTCTTTCCACCCAAGTGCTGCTCCTTGACCCATCCTTGCTCCTTGTCTTCTCTTGCATAAACATGGCCCTGTACTTGAAAATAAGTGCGCTCCAATAGAGAGAGTACACATAGGCCAACACACTGATCTGCTCAACGAGGGATTACGTCGTGCAGATCCGTGTATATTGACCTACTGCACCCTGACATTGGTGTGCACTTAGCGTGGAAGAACTGCAAGCACAACTTAAGAGGTTCCATCAAATACATTGTGAATTCATCTTAGCTTGACATATGGCTTCCTCAAATCCAGGTGATTGTGGATACAATACCCAACAATCTCCCCTATTTGACGAAGCCAAAACCCTACTAGCTAAGATGAATAACACCAATCAAATAATAAACATAGCATTCAGAAATTAAACATGCAGCACAAGAGAATATATGCAACCAGATCAGACTTGAGTTATTCACAAATTTAAATACCAATGTATATATATATATATATATATATATATATATATATATATATATATATATATATATATATATATATATATATATATATATATATAATCTCAGAATTGTTCATATCATAACAATAAGCATTAAATGTTTTTAGGAGAGAATGACAAGCTACAAGTTGTTGACTATCTTTCCTTAGCTAAGGCATCCTTGTGTTTTTGCGCCAAGAACTTCTTCCTTTGTCTCTCCATGTACTCTTTAGGCTTCGGATAGTATTTGGGGGGAGGAACTTTATCTGCATCCGTGTTGTTTCTGAAGAAGATGTTTCGTTTCGCTTCATACGTCTTGTTCCTTTCCCACTCAAACTGGCTGTAAACTTCATTCCGATTGAGTTCTCCCTGTTCTTGTAGCCAGAAGGTGTCCAAGATGATGTTCTTTGAAACTGGACTCCACTTTTCGTTTCGAACTTCCTCCTCACTCATTCTGATTCTCTTCTCAGCTAGTGTCTCCTTGGAGGTCACTTCCTGAGCTTTTCTCTTGGCCCTGGCTTTTGCTAGGGCCTCTTGGTCAAACATGCTCCTCAGTTTAGCTTTGGAGAGAGCCCTAGCATCAGCTTCACTTATAGGAACATCTGCAGCACTTGCACTTATTCCCTCAGCAGCACTCACTCCCTCAGCGGCCGTAGAAGTTTCAGGAGCATGAATATCCGCAGGCTTTCCAGGCAAGGCGACGCCTAACGCCTGGTGGAGCATCCACCAGCAGCTGTCATAAACGTATTTGTTTGACTGTTCGAAGTTTGTGATCATGATTTCTTGAAGCTCGGCCATCTTAGCTATATACTCTTTCTCCCCCTTTTTGGCTTCGACAGCGATGCAGTTTGCATAGGAGTGCAAGGAGTCATCAATGTGCTTGGTGGTCGGGAGAATTCATTGACTAAGGCTTGCTGATTGGTGTTAAGAGTTACCATATTACCGTCAAACTTTTGAATGCTGTTGGCTACAACATGTGCATTCTGATTTACGACAGCAAAGAGTGTCGGTGTTCTTCTTCAATCCGGCCATAAGAAGTGTGACAGCTTCGCCGGCCGCGGTATACTTCTCTTCAAATTTCTTCTCCATCACGTCCAGTTTATGGTTGATTTCCACCATATTCTTGAGCATGAGCTTTTCAGATGTCTTAATCCTTTTCAGCATTTTATTCTGAGCTTCATCAAAAGAGGCTTTAAGTTCATTCACAATGCCCTGAATGACATTGACAGTGTGAGTGGCTAGCTCATCTCGTAACGGAATAACCGGAGGCACTTGTGGGCCTTGCCCTTCAGCAGACGCATCTGTAGAGCTGGATACAAGCACAGTCTCTAATGGAGGAATGCTGGCGGCCTCTGTAGATTTATCTGACTCCCCCTCCACTGGTGCAGGCTTGTCAGATGGAGGTTCAACAGGATCCGGAGCCTCCAATACTTCATGTCCCTCATGCCCTTCATCCTCTTCGTAATCATCCATGAACTCATCTTCATCAGCAGCCTCTTCCAATTCTTTGTCAGCAGTCTCCAATACAGTGTCACTTTCTTCTTGAATTTCGGCTACCGCATCCCTGGCCACCTGGGAGATGTCAGATCCTACCTCAGTATGAGGGGGTAGAGGCTCCCCCTCGATTCCTTCAGTCAAGGTATCAGGAACTTCATTGGGGTGACTGCTGAAGATACTCCCTGTTGCTCTTCCACTGCAGTCTGCCCAATACGTCTCTCTCATCGGTCAAACACACTTGAGTCCATCTTTTTCAAGTAGTGGAGCGGGACACCTTTACTCATGTCAAACTTGTCTCCATTTAGTTGGTTTAGATATAGACTTATGATGCGGCCAAAACTCGGAGAGCCAAAGGTGTCCTTGATCTTCTCGAACAACAACTCCCCCCAGTTGAACCGTTTACGGCAGACAATAGCTATCAGGATCTTGAACATATCCGCTGAGATATGGTCATGAGAGCCCGGCTTGCAGATGAGCACCTTTCCAATAATGTCAGACAGGAGCTTCCCTTCTTCATTCATATCCTTTCTCTTTATTGACCGAATTCCTCGTGGGAGACCGCAGAATAAGAGAGTTCTGTTTTTGTCATCGTCCTCCAGATAGTCCTCATGCTCCGAGCTAGAAAGCTGCAGAAAGCGGGTCAGCTTGCTGGCAGACATCTTGACCTTTTCCCCAGCCACCTTGATTTTGATTAGGGAGTCGTCATTTCGGAGTCTTGCGGTAGCGAAGAACTCCAGCACCTCTTTGTCCAGGATTTTACAAGGGTGCTCCAGGACAAATGTTTGCCCAGCCTCTTCCAGCATCAGAATGATGTTGCGGAATTTGTCCGAGGCGTGAGAGAACCCAGTCCGAACAAGCTCGCAACCGGTGACCAACCATCAGTTGTCCTTGGAGCCATTGTAGATCTAGAGAGAGAAGCCCTACTCTAAGCTTTAATGAACACTCAAAAGGAAAGAGTCACTAGTGAGAACGTCCAAGTACGGGTGAGGAAGAGGTTACCTAGGGGCGTAGACGGAAGTGAGTTTGTGAGCTTCCTGCGAGAACTCTTCCTAGAGCGTCTTTTGGGAAGACCTTCGGTGGAGACCTAGCGGGAAACAGCGAGGACGGTGCGGGATCCGACGAGTACCTTGCGAGAAGATGATCGAGCTTCCTGCGGGTTTCGGCGATTCGGCGAATAAGGGAAGATTCGGCGGAAGAACTCTTGCGAGACGATGATTCAACAAGCTTCCTGCGGGTTTCGGCGAGTCGCGGGTAAGGGAAGAAGCGGCGGAAGAGCTCTTGTGGGATATTTCCTGCGAAGTGCGGCGGGATTCGTGTAGCTTGCTCCTTCGGCGGGATCCGTAATGAAGTTGAAAGGTCGGCGAGATTCCAAGTCTATAAAAAGTTGGCGGGATTTGTCTAAGTCGAAATTGAAAGATTTCTTGACTAGGAATTTTCACGTTAAGAAGTATTGCAACATTTTCAAATTCGTCTGATGTCAAGTCAATAAAAAGACGATAAATACAGATATATTTTAACGCCAATCTATTTGGGTTTGAACGAGGCTTTTCCAAAAACTTTTTGATGTCAATTGTGAGTTGTCGAGATTCACAATGACATTGCTTTGATAACTCTTTATTGATGTAAAAAGGTTTGCATGTATCGAGTAAACCCATCCTTGGATGTGCATACATACACGTATATACAAAGATGTATCTATATATAAAGATATATATATATATATATGTAATTGTCAATTGAAAACGACTCAAGTCTTGGAACTGATCATGAGTACCTGGGATTTTGAGAGTCATCGTTTTAGTCCCACAGGCAGAACATATTAGAGGCTCAATGTGAGTATGCTCAAATAGATATCACATCTGTTATTGCAGATGCTTGTTCCAATTTAGTCTTGAGCCACCTACTGTCTAGTTCACATCATATTCATGGGAACCTAGACTACCCTGCAAGAAAGAATTACTTTACCTTAGGAACCCAAATCATATTGGGTCCTAGGTTCCTGTTAGCATAAGCACGCAACTGCCTTCCTCCAGAAAACCTGTCCGGAAGACTACCTCTGTTCCGTGAGTGTGGATGAGCCCCTGCCGTTGGCACAGAGGGGTTGTGCCAACAGTCGATGGCAAAGTGTCCCACTTTACCGCAGCACCAACATGGGTGAATGTTGTATCGCCGTTTCCGACCCGATCTAGTGACTGAGGTAGTCATGGTCCTAGGTCTAAACGGGATAGAGCATGATCTCCTCACAAAATTTCCTCTTCCATCGTGACACGTGGAAGGGTGGAAGGAATGCATGTTGTGAGCGTCATGAGGCCGGGAAGGTGGTGCCCTCCTTTCAGGCATCCCCCTTTCAGAGGCCCCATGAAAACTTACACCATGACTTCCAACCTCCCTATCCTGTGTCCTCGGGTGGTGAGAAATGTTCTGTGAGCTAGGACATGCAGATTCGCACCGAGTTGAGGCAGTGGCAGTGAATACAAAGGGCTCAGAAGGAGCCTTAGGTATTCTCTCATCGGTGACCACGACGGCCCTTGCACTATGGGTGTCTCCACATGGGGACAGATCACCCTTGCAGTGACCACGACTATTCCTGTGGTCATACCTGAAGGCATGATGAGTTGCCTTCCTGCTTGGAGTGGGGGGTCGGAATACCGTTTCCCCATTTCTCCACGAATTAATAATCCGGGAGATCCACCCGTTTTCTTGCTTTCTCTTTATAGCATCAACCTTGGAAAAGTTTGATACTATTCTTTTCTCATTTTCTAGACTACTCTCTAGAGCTGAGATCTTAGAGTCCTTGACCTTGTTGGATGCCAATTGGAGAACCAACAAGATCTTCAGTCGAGCAATCTCTTGAGCTTGCTCCTCAGCAAGTAGGTTGCTTTCCTGAAGGGCTCTCTTCAGGGAATCAGAATTTTCTGGAGGAGAGCAGTTTCTGTCTTCAGAAAGTTCAAAAGATATGGGGCAGGATGAAGATGTTACCTGCTCATCTGTGTTATAGTCATTAGAGCCAGTGACCATTGTTTCATCCTCATCAAAGCTGCTTTCCTCACTGGCCTCGTCAGTCTCTGACACGGACACTGGAGCTTTGATGCTGTCCGAGTGATGCTTGCCTTCATCTTCAGAGGTGAGGACCCCCACATAGGCTTCCTCCTCAGGTTGATAGCATATTCCAGCTTTCTCTGACTCCCCCATCCACTCTGATATCATCACCCACATGGATTTAGCAGTCTACATTTTGCTAATCTAGAGCGAGAAGCTCCAGACCAGATATCCAAGATAATTTGACGAATCCTCTCGTCCAAGTTAAATAGGGACAGTTCCGTCTCTGACATCTCAGCAATGCACATGGGCACTTGTGTTGATGCACGAAAACACAAGGGGGGTCGAGCACAACCAGCTAACTTGTTCGATCACAGGGGGAATAAGGAGACTGCGAGTAGCGATCTATTAAGCGGATGAGAGCTGGAAGAAGAGCAGGGTCGTGAACCACGGCAACAACAGACTTCGCCCATCGCGGCCTGAATGCCTCTCTTGCGACGGGCTTTCCCTTGATTGAAGAAGGATCTAGTTACAAGTGAAAGGAAAAGACTGGGAAACAGAGCAAGGGGGAGTCCGCAAGGCACAGGATTCGAGTCTGCAGCCTGTAACAAGTAGGCTCCTAGGTCCGAGTCAGCGTGCCTTGAGTGCACCACCTCCCCCAATTTATAGGATAGGGGGCCTGCCCAAACGGGCAAGGCTAAAATAACCGGCTGCCCGGGGTACAGGAGAACCGGGCAGCGGTGACGGGAAGCAAAAAGAAAGAACACGCCAGTCCGCACAGAAGTGGCGGACTGGGCTCGCGAGCTGGAGCTTCCACTGCTGCTGGGCGCGCCTACAGAAGGGCGGCGGCCTGGGCGGACGAGATACTGCGTCCGCCGCTGGAGAACCCGTTGCCCAAAGCGCCGGCGGACTGAGCGAACTGGTCCTTGCGTCCGCTGCTGGAGTATCACCCTTGGTGCCCCCGACTGGTGACAGTGCCGGACTGGGCGGACGGACAAATCCTGTCCGCGCCTGCTGAATGGGGGGTTTTGGAATCTTGTAGTATGTTGCGGACTGAGGGGTTAACATAATCCCCGCACATTTTTAAGTTTCCAGAAAACTTCGAAAATGTTCTCTTAACCGCCGAGTCCGCAAACCTCGAAAACGCCGCCAACGTTATAAATACCGCTGGAGGGTCTGGATCTGTTGAGAATCTTGATCGATACGGGGCGCTACTCACCACTTGCGGTCTCAACTTTCCAGTTCGGCATGGCAAGACTTGGAGCTTTCTTGTCTAGCGTTACTGCAAAAGGCGACCTGGAGCATACAACGCCTATGAAGACCAAAAAGATTGTGAAGAGGTCGACAGGAAAAGATCCTGTCCGCTCCATAGGAGAGAGTTCCCAGAGCCAGAAGCCTGCGGAGAAAACTGTCCGCCACGTCGATGTTTCCGCTCGCAAGGATGCCGTAGTCGACGCCGAACCGTTGAGGAGTGAGAAGATGGCAACCTTGTCGGACTCCGCCCTTTCTCAGAAAACCGCAACCTCGGCGGACACTGCTGGCGAACACATGGGGACTGACATATCTTCCCCCAATGCCTCCGTGCAAATCGTTGACTTGGACGAAGAAGACCGACGGACTGAGGTAGGGGACGACGCGCCCTCAAAGGAATTGTCTGTTGTGAATCCTGAACCTGTCCGCGCTGACCAGCCCGATTTAGGGGGGTCTGTCGCGGATGCTGCTGAGAAGACCGCCAAGAAGAAGAAGAGGAAGAGAGACGGAGCGACCGTCGCCGAGCGGGTTGAGAAGAAGCTTCGCGCAATGAAGGAGAAGACCGTCTCTAAGCGGACTGGGGCGGCAGACTTACAACACAGGCCGCGCGAAAAAGAAGTTCCAGACGGCGATCTGGTTACTCCGGAGGCCCAAGTCCAGGGAGAGAATTCCCTCTCAATGGTCAGTCTTTCCACGGATGAGATATTTGATTCCATAGACGTCGATCAACTTGATTTAATCCAGGACTCCTTGCTGGTTGTGCTGCAGCAGAACGAGGCGGAAACTGCTGGAGATAAGGGTGACGAACTCCCTTCCTTGTCCGCTGCGGAGGAAGAGGAGAGGGAGAGGCTGAAGGAGAAGATAGAGGAGCAAAAGAAGCAAATCGTTGCTCATGTTGCTGCGGTCGGGGCAGCTTCGCAGCAGGCCGCGGCGGACAAAGCCGCTGAGGATCTGCGGATTGCTGCGGAGCTGATGCGGTCAGGTAAACTTCAGCCGGCGCCCAAATACTTTCAGCGCAAGTGGCTTTACAGGTCGCGCCGAGGACGTCAAGACCGATCAAATTATCACCAAGACGGACGATATCGTGGTCTCAACAATGCGGCTGCCGAAAGAAGAGCAAGGGTTCACCGCGAATGGAAAAAGCGGTTAAGCGCTTTTGACCCGGAGCGGGCAAGGCGGCCAATCATCTTCGATAGTTGGAAACTCGCTGCCGCTATATCTGAAAGTGATCTTTTATCCTTTCTTTGAGTCCGCCGCGAACTGCCTTTGAATGCGAAGTTGACTTTATTTGTTGCAGGTAGAAAGTCGCTGTCGGGCTCCATCGAGAGCGGCGAGATCGTGGTCACCCCAACACCGGTGCCGACGCGGTCTCACACGTGGAGTCCGCGGAAGACGAGCCGCCCAGCCCGAGCACGATAAAAGAGTTAGAGAAGAAATTTGAAGCTGAAGTGCAATGTGTCAAAGCAGAGTTAGAGAAAGCGCCGGAGCGCGAGAGGGCGTCCGCGGCGCGCGAGAAAGCGTCTGCGGAACGCGAGAAGGCCCTCAAAGACTAGGTCGCCAGCATCTCGCGGGCGCTGGAGAGGTCTGAAAGGGAAAAGAAAAGGCTCGCGGATGACGTCCGATACTACAGAGGCAAGCACTTGGCGCCAGCTCGTGAAGGAAAGGAGAAGCGGACTGCTGAAGTCGCTGAGAGAGAGGCCGCGGGCGTCAGATCGCGCGGCTTCGGAGATCGCCGCACCGGCAGGTGGTATCCCACGCGCTGCGGATGAGGAGCCGAGGCGGCGGCCGCGGAGCCAATGGTGCCTCTCAGTCGAGTTGACCGGGAAGCCGCCCATATGCACCGGACTATAAACGTCATCCATCATCATCTCTGCCTTGTATACAGTGAAATTCTTCAGATAAGCGATCAGGCAGCTCATCTATGCAGGGACAGGGCAGAAAGGCCGGCGCGGACCGATAACAGGGACCGCTGAGTCCGCAATGCCTTGAACTTTTATCTGATTAATTGTATATTGTTTGTATGATTGCTCCAAATAATGCTGTGCTGTGAACTGAATTCTATTTGATCTGTGCGGACTCAGATTATATATCCGCTATTCATGTAGTTTAATCCTTGTGACGTGGCGATTTGTGCGAATTCATGCTGTGTCTGCTTCTCGTTATTTACCTGCAGGTGGGAAAATATGCGACCTGGGGATAGGAAGCTGCTGCACCGGCCACAACTTGCTCTGAATTTCCTTTGGAATGTTAATTTGCCTTTGTATCCGCGTTATTTGTTGGATGCTTTTTAATTCTTTGCGGACAGTGCGGATTGAATATGCGACCTTCGCGGACTGGCCAAAAAGCTGTCAGAAACTTTATCTAAATAAATACTGCCTTCTGCTCTCTTTATGTAGGAAATTGCTGAAGTAAACGGAATCCTGCGGCCTGCAACATGGTATCCGCGCGCACTGATGCTGCAGTCGCCTTCCATTCTGCCGATCACAGAAAATGTACTTTGAAGGAGGCTGACTTGGCTGCCTTCGTCGAAAAGAAGATGGCGGACTCAAACATACTTGTCCGCCTACCCGCCCATCAGGAAAGGTTAAATTTTTCGACGGCGACCCGGATCGCCATTCCTGTTGATCACTTCGACAGCGGATTCAGGTTCCCGCTCCTATGGGAGCTCGCAGCAATTTTCGAGCACTACGGGATGGTCCCTGGCCAGCTCGCGCCGAATACCCTTGCTGCGATCTGCAGCTACATCTCTTATCTGCGATCTGAAAAGATTGCCTTCTCAATGAACATCTTCCGCAAGATATTCTCCGTCCGCTCTATAACTGCCTCCGGAGGTCGCCCCTATAAGGGAGTAATCTACTTCTACTGCAGGGGGGATGAAGGTGTGGGTCTTCCAAACAAGATCCACAACTGGACCTCGAGGTTTTTAATTTTTGAGGGCGACCTTGGGTTCGCGCACCGTATCCACAGGTGCGCGCGGACTCTGTCTTCAAAAATGTACAGCTGGACGACCTGGAGTCCGCAATCGTCGAGTTCCTAGCGAATGCCAGGCTTGACATTGAATACTACCTTCCGCTGCTGGCGAGCTTGGCGGATGTCATGCCTGAGGACAGTAAGTAATTTGGCGGACTCAGCTTTTGTATCCGCCGCGACCATGCTGTTGACTCTGGTTCTCTTTTTGCAGCGACCTTGGCGGTGCCCGCTAACTTGCCGCAGACCCCCAGCGCTTCACTCCTACACAAAGGGAGAAGAAGGAAGCAGTCGCCAGAAAGAGGAAGGAGGAAGGGGATCCCGCAGCGGACTACTCTTCCTCAGAAAGTTTCTCAATGACTGGCTTTGGTATCAGCCAGAAGGACCTCAGGGGGAACCCCATGGTCCATTGGCACAGCAAAAACAAACACGTCCGCCTATCCACCGCGCTTCCTTCGTGGAAGAGTCCGCGGATATCACGCCACGCGCATACGCGATCTCCGCGCTGTATGGAAGCGCAATCTGAGCGACCTCAAGAAAGTGCCCGCCGCCGACCTCCCTCTGCTGGCCTCTCTCAGGCCTCTGCGAACAGCGCGGTGACAATTCACTATGTTGCCACTCTGGCCAGAGACCTGTTGAGGAAGAATGAACAGCTTCAGAAGGATAACAAAGTGCTGAAGGAAAGGAACGCGCGGATGGGAGAAAGGAATGCTCGGCAAAGAGAGGAGCTGGCGGTGAGTTGCATTTGCCGCGGTCTAGATTTTCTATCCGCAGCGATCTGTGATGTTTGCAATTTTGGTTTTTGCAGGTCGCCTATGATTTGGAGAACAAAAAATTCCAGGCCGCCACGCTCCCTTTTGTGATGGAGACTGTTGAGGTTGCTGTTGAGCGACTGGCCCGCGACGGCCTCATGAAGGAAGGAGTTGGCGGCGTTCCTTTTTTGGAGATCTTCTCGGAGCTGGCCCCTCAGGTCGCAGTGATGGAGAAAGCTAGAAAAGGTAAGGACGTTATTGAGGAAGGCGAAGATGAGGATGAATATGACGAAGAAGAAGAAGAGAAAGAAGATGGAGGCTCGCAAGGTGAAGAGCAAGGTGTCAGGGAAAATGCGGACGATGCTGCATCGAGCCGACAAGGAGAGGAGCTGTCCGCCGAGTCCGACACTTCTGCCTCTTCCTCTGCTACTGGGGAGCTCGCATAGCGGGTCCGCCACTGGTACAGGATCAGGTAGCAGCGGGAGCAGCTCGGGGGGCTATTCTCCAGATGTCGACATTATTGGTGACAGCCCTGCACCTGCTGAGAAGAGACAGCGGACTGATTGATCAATGTATATGTACATATTTGTTTTTTGTAAAAAGTGGCGGACGCAAGATTGCAGTCCGCCGAACATATTGAATGATGTAAATTTTTTGATGAAATAGAAAGGATATTTTTTTGGCATGTGTGCTTTCTGCAATGCTCTTTTGCTGAGATTTATTATTCCACGCTCACCGCACCGATACTTAGCAGTCCGCACAAACACGCTTGATAAACCTGAGCCTTTGCTGATTAGATATTTATTGTTCCACTTTGGACCAAGAAACTGTCAGGGGACTCTGTCGAGTTTCACTTGCAGTCCGCATGATATATTATTTATAGTGAACCTTGTTGATTAAAGTATTTAGACATCAACTTACTCAGTATCCGCCTCAGAGAACAGCCAGCTGATAATGCCAGGGGTACTTGAGTTATAGTTGTAGTCCGCAAGCCAGACCGCACATAATATAAAAGCACATTGATTGTTAACTTGACAAATAATGCGAAAACCATTCCGCGGACTGAGCAGATACAGAAAACTAATCCGCTTATATAAAATCAAACTTAACATGAAAATCATTCTGCGAACTGAGCAAATACAGTCAACCAATCCGCTCATTGCAGATATGATCTATAAACTACCCTGCGGACTGAGGGGATACAGAAAACCAATCCGCTAAAGATAACCAGCTTGCAATCCCAAAGAAAGCTTCGAACTATGCGGATAACGAATCGAGTCCGCCAAAGATAGAAATGATCTATAGCTTGCGACCAGGTGGGTAGGTGAGCCTGAGGCGGCATACTTTCCTCACCGGGCTACAAGCTATAAGATCAACCCAAATAGGCGGACTGCGCGGACAGAGAAAACCAGTTCGCCAAAGATAGAAATGATCTATAGCTTGCGACAAGGTGGGCAGTGTGGCAGTGAGCCTTGTTGAAATCTGTGAAGTGGAAGTGGGTGACGGGACAGGCCGCGCGGCCTGTGCGGACAGCTTTGGCGGACTGGGCGGACTGGCGGACTGTGGGTTGCGGCCTGGTGAGAAGTCTGGTGGAAGCCGGCTGTGTTCTGAGCAGGTTGTTGCATGGAGTCCGCGGTTTGGTGCGGCCTGGTATCTGCGGATAGAGAGGCTTGCGGACTGGTGCTTTGCTCAGTGGTCGCGGGTGCAAGTTTGGCTGTTGGCGGGATGGTTCGAGTTCGCGGGAAGCCTTGCGGACTGGTGTGTCCGCGGTTGGGCTGTTGCGGACTGAGCCTTGAGCTTGGCTGAGGCCTTGCCGAGCTCAGGTGTTACAGCAGGTCTTGCTGTGGAGACCGGTTGGCGGACTGATGTTTGGAGTCCGGCTTGGTGCTGCTGCGTTGGACAAGTGCGAGGAGCTCGCGGACTGGTTGCGGTCTGTGCTAGGGTGTTTGGCGGACGGGACTTTGTGTCCGCCATGCTCGCACTAGCCCTTGATGGTTTTGGACTTGATCACACTTGGTGTCAAGTTCATGTGTCCGCCGTATCCGCCAAGTCCGCTGTGACCGGGCGGACTGTTGCTGTTTGCCTTTGGTCGTGGACTTGTGGCGGATTGAGGTGTGGGTCTTGCGGACTGCCTCGGGTTGGTGCGGACTGCCATTGAAGAGGGTGTTGTCCTGAAGCAGTTGGAGCTTTGCGGGCTGGTGCCTTGTCCGCTTAGCTTGGGCGGACTGGAGAGGGTTCGTCAATGGTTGCTTTGCTCCTGGCGTTTTCCCTTGGTGACTGGCTAAGTCCTCGCGGACTGAGCGGACAGTCGTTTTGTGTTCGCGCGGGCTGGGGCGGTGTCGCTATCTCATGGGCGGTGACCACACTCCTCACCTGGCCTATAAATAGGACCCCCCTAGCACATCTACAGTAACCAGAAGTAACGTGAGTGAACAGTAAATTGGGTTGGGCGAGTGCTGCGGTCTGTGGTTTTTCAGTCCGCGCGGATTGGTTCAGGCTGACGGTTTGCTGTGTGCAGGTCGCGCGGATAACTTCAAGGAGCCAGGAGTTTGGCTGTGACTTCGGTCAGTGCTTGGAAGTGTGCGGTCTCTGCGGACTCAGCAGGAGGTCGCTCTGCGGCTTGTCAGTTCTGTTTCAACTTTCCCAGCTTCAATAACCTGTCCGCGGCTTCAGGCGGGTAGGGGAGTTCCTCAGTTCGGGTTCAGCAGGAGGCGAATAACGTGTGTCCGCGCGACCTCGCGGTTTCGGCGGACTCCGTGGTATTCGGCGGACAGCAGCATAGTTCGGCGGCTTCGGCGACTTCGGCGACCTCGGCGGTCTCGGCGGACTCCGGTTGTGTCCGCCCGGCTTGTTTTTGGTTCTTTCTGTTTACAGCTGTAATACTAGCGAAATCATGTCTCGCTATGTATGCCTCGGATTGTAATGAAGTGAATGCATAATAAGATCTTCTTGTGCTTCCATTGTTTTGTTGTGTGCAACCTCTAGTCCTTGGTTTCCGCAGGTTCAGCGTGCGAACTGGGTAGTTCCGAAGATATTAATTTGGTGTTTGGGCTTCTTGCTGACACGTTGAGAAAATTTAACATGGTATCAGAGCCAGGTTTTCTGAGGTTGCTGAGGTTTCTGAGGTTAGTTGCGTGTGAGCGGAGGTCAGCCAGTGTTGTTACTCAGTGATTGAGTGGTGATCAACCTGTGTTGTTGCTCGGAGCTGCTGAAGGGTACCAACAGGTGACTGCAATGGAAGGAAGCTTAGCAAGAGGTCTGGGCATTGAACTCTTAACGCCGACTAACTATAAAAAGTGGAAGTCGTGCATGAAGAGTTATCTTCTAGGCGAGGAGCTGTGGGAAGTCGTCGGTGGAGACGACAGACAGGAAGTAACTGCTGCTTTCGGTACTGCTGAGCAGGTGAGGCTCTGGAGAAGAACTAATGCTAAGGCAGAGTTCGTTCTGAAGAGAGCTGTCTCTCCGGAACTGTTTGATCACATCATTGGGTGTGAGTCGGCTGCTGATATTTGGACAACCATGATGAGTTGTTCAATAGGAAGAATGTGGCGCGGCTTCAGTTCCTGGAGAATGAGTTGGCCAGGGCAACTCAGGGAGACCTTTCCATCTCCAGGTACTTCTTAAAGATGAAGAGCTTGTGTGCTGAGCTGTCGGCACTGGATCCTGATGAGCCTATCTCTGAGGCAAAGATGAAAAGGCACATTTTCCGCGGCTTGCGGAAGGAGTATGTGGCCTTTGTTACATCTGTTCAAGGGTGGGCTACTCAGCCGTCGTGCTGGAGCTGGAGAATCTGCTTGCCTCGCAGGAGAGCTTAGCAAGGCAGATGGCTGGAGTGAATCTGAATCAGGAAGGCAGCGAGGCTCTCTTCTCAGGCAAGAAGAAGGGATGGGAAGGGAAGAAGAAGAAGAAGGTGCAGGCCGCTGTTGAGAAGGAGACTTCAACTTCATATCCGCGGAGAGGAGCAATGCTCCTAAGGACTAGAAGAAGAATCTGAAGTGCTACCGGTGTCATCAGCGTGGGCACTTCAAGCGGGACTGCAAGGTCAAACTGCAGCCTGGGCATGCTGCGGGAAGGAGGAAGCTTGCTCACGAAGTGAAGAAGCAGAATGGGGAGGAGCTTCATGACGGGCACTTGTGTCCGGGCCTTATCTGCTGAGGACTTCAACAGCGAGTGATCGTCGACTCCGGGTGTGGTCATCACCTCACGGAGACAAGTCGAAGTTCACCTCAATGCAGGCTTACTCAGGTAATGAAGCTATTATCACTGCTGATAATACTGTTTATGCAGTAGAGAAGGAGGGGGTCGTGTTTGGTAGTGATCAGGGGCCACTCACGTTAAGGAGTGTGTATCACGTGCCGGGCATGAAGAAGAACCTCTTCTCGGTGACCAACGCGGTGAACGCTGGGTATCACGTTCTGTTTGGGCCAACAGACGTGAGGTTCCTTCGCAACGTATCAGCGGGGTAAAGGCTGATGTTGCTCATGTTGGGAGGAGGGTGAAGAACTTGTTTGTTCTTTCCCCACAGTGCCTATGTTGATAGGATGAGGCCAATGATAGTGCGGCTATCTGGCATGAGAGGCTGCTGGGCATGTTGGCATGGACAAGCTAAAGGCAATGGCGAGTAGAAGTCTGGTGAGGGGGTTGCCGATGTTGTCCTCCTTTGGTGATGGGCATGTTTGTGCGGGCTGTCAATACGGTAAGGCCACATCGCCTTCCGTTTGATAAATCTCAAACAAGGAGCAAGAACCATTGGAGTGTATTCATGGCGACCTGATGGGACCGACTGTTACTGTCAGCCTTGTGGAAGCAAATACATGCTTGTCTTGGTTGATGACTACTCAAGGTATACTTGGGTGTACTTCTTAAAGGAGAAGTCGGATGCCTTCCGTTTGTTTGTGGAGTTCAAGGAGTTGTAGAAGGCCGGCTTGGCTTGCGGATTAAAAGTTTCGAACTGATAACGGGGGGAGTTTGTCTCTTCCGAGTTTTCTAACTTCTGCAGGAAGCAGGGATCCAACGGGAGCTTACTTGTGCTCACACTCCACAACAAAATGGGGTAGCGGAGCGGAAGATCCGTCATTTGACGAAACCTGCAAATGCTGGCTGCATGCGAAAGATATCCCGAGGTCCTTTTGGGCGGAGGGAATGTCTTGTGCTGCATATGTTATCAACCGGATGCCACTCAGCCCTATCAACATGAAGACGCCCATTGAGCTGTTGCTGAAGGAGAAGCCGAGTGTTGGACACCTTCGGGTGTTCGGTTCAACTTGCTACGTGCATGTCCCGGATGCTTCCGACAAAGCTGGATGCGAAGGCAAGGAAACTTGTCTTTGTTGGCTATGATGAGCGGAAGAAGGGATGGAAGTGCATGGACCCTGTGACGAAGAAGTTCGTGGTGTCAAGAGACGTTGTCTTTGACGAGCTCACGTCATATGGAGGTGGCTCGGTGGAGCCTACCGGAAGTAGCAAAGTTGAGGAAGCACGTGGAGGATGCTGAAGGCTTGGAAGAGGAGCTTGCTGTTTCACCAGCAGCTCCTGTTGTTTCGAACTCCGAGGCTGAGCCTTCTGGCTCAGAAGCAGGGGGAGCACTGCTCAATGCTTGCCCCAGGTAGGAGTGGAGCCTGAAGAAGCAACGGAAGCCGTGAGCAAGGAGCCGTGTCTTCGGAGATCGAAGAGGGTGGTTAAGCCACCGGCTCGGTACTGTGATGGGAATGCAGTGAGCTTTGTCTCCTGCTTCTTGGCAGGTCCTCTGGATGAGCGAGAGCCTGCAAACTTCAACGAGGCCATTGGAGTGAAGGAGTGGGAAGGTGCCATGAAGGAAGAGATTGATGCTTGAAGAAGAATGAAACCTGGGACCTTGTGCCAAGGTTGATGGCATTACTCCGGTTACTTGCAAGTGGGTGTACAAGTTGAAGAAGAAGGCTGTGATGGGAGCATTGATCGTTTCAAGGCTCGCCTGGTCGCTAGAGGATCTCACAGCAGTATGGAGAAGACTATGAGGAGACATTCAGTCCAGTTGCGAAGATGACGTCTGTAAGAGTGGTGATCGCCTTGGCTGCTAGCAAGGGATGGAGGTTGTGGCAACTCGATGTGAAGAATGCCTTTCTTTACGGAGAGATTGACAAGGACATCTTCATGGATCAGCCGCTTGGTTTCGTCTCTGAGAAGCATCCGGACTATGTCTGCAAACTCAGAGAAGGCTCTCTATGGGTTGAAGCAAGCTCCTCGAGCGTGGTATGGGAAGATTGCAGAGTACCTGCAGTTCTGTGGATACCTGGCTTCTAACTCGGATTCTAGCTGTTCGTCCAAGAAGAAGGGAGAGCTAAGAGTCTTGGTCCTGCTGTATGTGGATGATATGATCATCACAGGAAACTCGGAGGAGGAAGTAGCAAGGCTCAGGGAGAGCTTGCTATACGCTTCGAGATGAAAGACTTGGGAGAGTTGCATCACTTTCTTGGTCTGGAAGTGGAGAGGAAGGAGTGCGGGATTCTCATTAGCCAGAAAGGGTATGCTGATCGTATTGTGAAGCGGTTTTGCGGTGGGCGAGAAGGGAAGAAGTGCTCTACTCCACTGGAATCTGGGCTGAAGCTTCGACGGGATGAGGGAAGGGTGCTTAATGATCCTTGGTGTTCAGTGGCTCGTTGGGAGCTTGATCTATCTGACGATTACAAGGCCGGATATAGCTTATGCTGTTGGCCGAGTAAGTCGGTATATGGCTGAACCAAGGCAATCTCATCTAGTGGCGGCGAAGGGAATTCTGAAGTATGTCAAGGTGACTTCTGAGATGGGGACTCCTCTATGGAAGGGATGCGGAGTTTGCATTGCTCGGGTACATGCTGACTATGGGCGGTGATTCGGATGATCGAAGGTCTACTTCAGGTTATGTGTTCACTTGCGGTTCGCTAGCATCGTGTGGTGTAGCAAGAAGCAGGACTCGGTGTCGGTTTCAACCCGAGGGGGAGTATAAGGCTTCGGCCTTGGCTGCTCGGGAAGCCGTTTGGTTGAGGAGGCTCATAGAGGATGTTCATGAAGAAGTGCAAGGGCCTACTTTACTCCGGTGGGGTGACAATGAGAGTGCTCTCAAATGGTAAACAATCAGTGTGTCACGCCAGACCAAGCATATAGAGATTGATCACCACTTCATCAGGGAGAAGGTGTTGGAGGGGTCTCTGCTGGTCGGGCATGTTCGGAGTGAAGATAATCTTGCTGACATCTTCACGAAGCCGCTGTCGAAGGGGCCTTTTGAACGCTTGCGCAACTTGGGGCTGGTCACCATTCTCTTCAAGGGGGAGTGTTGAAATCTGTGGAGTGGAAGTGGGTGACGGGACAGGCCGCGCGGCCCTGTGCGGACAGCTTTGGCGGACTGGGCGGACTGGGCGGACTGTGGGTTGCGGCCTGGTGAGAAGTCTGGTGGAAGCCGGCTGTGTTATGAGCAGGTTGTTGCATGGAGTCCGCGGTTTGGTGCGGCCTGGTTATTGCGGATAGAGAGGCTTGCGGACTGGTGCTTTGCTCAGTGGTCGCGGTGTGCAAGTTTGCGCGTTGTTGGCGGGATGGTTCGAGTTCGCGGGAAGCCTTGCGGACTGGTGTGTCTGCGGTTGGGGCTGTTGCGGGACTGAGCCTTGAGCTTGGCTGAGGCATTGCCGAGCTCAGGTGTTACAGCAGGTCTTGCTGTGGAGACCGGTTGGCGGACTGATGTTTGGAGTCCGGCTTGGTGCTGCTGCGTGGACAAGTGCGAGGAGCTCGCGGACTGGTTGCGGTCTGGTGCTAGGGTGTTTGGCGGACGGGACTTTGTGTCCGCCATGCTCGCACTAGCCCTTGATGGTTTGGACTTGATCACCACTTGGTTCAAGTTCATGGTGTCTGCCGTATCCGCCAAGTCCGCTGTGACCGGGCGGACTGTTGCTGTTTGCCTTTGGTCGTGGACTTGTGGCGGATTGAGGTGTGGGTTTGCGGACTGCCTCGGGTTGGTGCGGACTGCCATTGAAGAGGGTGTTGTCCTGAAGCAGTTGGAGCTTTGCGGGCTGGTGCCTTGTCCGCTTAGCTTGGGCGGACTGGAGAGGGTTCGTCAATGGTTGCTTTGCTCCTGGCGGTTTCCCTTGGTGACTGGCTAAGTCCTCGCGGACTGAGCGGACAGTCGTTTTGTGTTTCGCGCGGGTGGGGTGGGGCGGTGTCGCTATCTCATGGGCGGTGACCACACTCTCACCTGGCCTATAAATAGGACCCCCCTGGCACATTACAGTAACCAGAAGTAACGTGAGTGAACAGAAAATTGGGTTGGGCGAGTAGTGTGCGGTCTGTGTTTTTCAGTCCCGCGCGGATTGGTTCAGGTGACGGTTTGCTGTGTGCAGGTCGCGCGGATAACTTCAAGAGCCAGGAGTTTGGCTGTGACTTCGGTCAGTGCTGGATGGAAGTGTGCGGTCTCTGCGACTCAGCAGGAGGTCGCTCTGCGGTTGTCAGTTCTGTTTCAACTTTCCCAGCTTCAATAACCTGTCCGCCGGCTTCAGGCGGGTAGGGGAGTTCCTCAGTTCGTTTCAGCAGGAGGCGAATAACGGTGTGTCCGCGCGACTCGCGTTTCGGCGGACTCCGTGGTATTCGGCGGACAGCAGCATAGTTCGGGCGGCTTCGGCGACTTCGGCGACCTCGGCGGTCTCGGGGACTCCGGGTTGTGTCCGCCCGGCTTGTTTTTGGTTCTTTCTGTTTACAGCTGTAATACTAGCGAAATCATGTCTCGCTATGTATGCCTCGGATTGTAATGAAGTGAATGCATAATAAGATATTCTTGTGCTTCCATTGTTTGTTGTGTGCAACTCTAGTCCTTGGTTTCCGCAGGTTCAGCGTGCGAAACTGGGTAGTTCCGAAGATATTAATTTGGTGTTTGGGCTATCTTGTGACCACGTTGAGAAAATTTAACAAGCCTGAGGCGGCATACTTTCCTCACCGGGCGGCTACAAGCTATAAGACCAACCCAAATAGGCGGACTGCGCGGACAAGAGAAAACCAGTCCGCATAAATATTCCCTGCAAAAAGCAAGACCCTCATTGGCGGAACGGTTCCCTGCCCTCTTGCCTGGAGTACAGTCTAAACTGTGGGCTCCTGCAGCCTGCTTGAGGGTACCATGGAGTGTTCGAGAGTTACAAGCTAAGATGACTCGCGGGCAGGTGAGCCGGAACGACATACTTTCCTCATGTGATCATCAAAGTTGTAACATATTCCCTAAGTGGCATGATAGAGGCTTCTTTACACCCACCTTGCCCTCCATAATGCAAAGGTGGGGTCAGGTACCTGCCGGGGATCGAAGTCCAGAATCCAACCGCGCTAGAGCCTGCATGCTCCCACTACAAGGTGCAAAATCTCCTCGCAACATGTGGTCTCTTGGTGTTACGCTAATGACAACGGCTCTAGGGGAGGTCTAGCTGAACTCGACGATGTTCCTGGTATCAGGAACCGTTATAGGTCTTTGGGAGAGAGAGAAAACACTAGAAAAGGTGTCAGTATGGATTCTTAAACATATTCGCAAAGCAAACATATGGAAAGAAGAAGTTTGAGTGTAGAACCGTTTTTTGAAATCTCTCTTAGCACTTTATCTGTTATGATTACAACAAAAACACTCGAAGAAGTGTGGTAGCAAGCAGTTTCTATTCATAATAGTTCTTGAAGAGGATATACAAAGTAGAAAAAGGAGGTTTAAGAATAGAACCGCTTGAGATCATCTCCGTTCCAGGTGTGCGGTATATCCTCCTTCGTGAGTCTGCAAGCGGTAAGCGCCGCTTTTTAACGATTCTTGACGACAAAAGGGCCGGCCCAATTCGGATTAAACTTTCAACTGAACCAGCTCTTGCAGCAGCCATCAACCTTCTTTAGAACTAGATCTCCCACTTGGAAGTGTTTGATCCTTACATTATGATCGAAGTAAAGGGTCAATCCTCCTTTGACCTCTTCCTGCCTTATGGCTGCTTGATCTTGACCTCCTCGATGGTTCCAAGCTGAAACTCATCTCCTCATATACAACTCAGCCCAATCATCGGACCTTCTCTTGCAAGCAGCACTCTGGGTGACGGGACTTCAAACTCAATCGGGATGAGTGCCTCTGAGCCATGAGAGAGAGTTGAAAGGAGTCTCCCCGGGTTGCGGATGATGGCGTTGTCCTAAGGGTCCAGAGGACTGATGGGAAGCTGATCAGCCCAACTGCCCCTTGAGATTCTGCACTTTCTTCTTGAGCAAGTTGAGGATCTGCTTGTTGGCAGCTTCCCACCTGGCCATTGCTTCTGGATGATGAACTGAGCCAAAAACAAGCTCTGTTCTGATCTGCCTGCAAAAATCTATAATCTCTGAGTTGTAACTGTGGCCCATTGTCAGTGTTTATTGCCATTGGTATCCCGTGCCGGCCATACAATTTCTCCCCAAACGAAGTTCTTGACGATCTGGGTCGTTGTCTTAGCCAATGCCTTGGCTTCGTCCACTTGCTGAAGTAGTCGATCATTACGATGATAAAACGTCGCTGCCCGCTTGCCAAGGGAAAAGGACCAATGAGATCCATTCCCAAACCGCAAAGGGCCAAGGAGTTGCAATCGACCTGAGGGACTGAGCTGCTTGGTGTGAAGCGGAGCAAACTTCTGGCATTGAACACACCTTCTGGCGTAGATCTGAGTCTTTCTTCATTGTGGGCCAGAAATACCCTTGCCGCAGGATCGTCTTTCAAGAGTTCTTGCTCAGAGTGACTTCCACACTCTCCTGAATGAACTTCCTGCAAATGGGTGTGAGCTTCTTCTTTGAAAAACATCTGGCCATGGTTGAGAGGAAGGTCTTTTCTATAAAGGATTCGCCACTGAAGTAGTGAGCTGTTTTTATTCTGAACTTTTTCTTGTCTCAAACTGTATGATGATAATTTCCTGTTGACAGTTTTAAAGAATGAATGGGTCCATCCAAGAGGCGCCTGATCTACCTGCATCAAATCTCCTTCCACCACTGCCGGGCGGAAGAGCTCGGAAAGTGGTGCTCCTGAAGGCATCCCATGCTTAGAGAGAAAATTCGGCCTCTCATTCTATGTTTGGGATATGTTCGATAGTGAAGCTTTTAAACCTGCCGACCTCTATTTTCACAAGAGCTAGATATTTTTTCAAGACGGGCTCCCTTGTTAAAGTTGCCGAGGACTTGCGACCCATTACTAGAGAATCGGTTCTGACGTGACATGATCGATCCTAATTCCCTTGCGAGCCTCAAGCCTGCTAGCAGAGATTCATATTCGGGCTGATTATTGGTTACTGGAAAGTAAAACTTGATGGCCTGTTCCAATTTGACTCCGTTTGGATTGATGAGAACCACTCCTGCTCCAGAAGAACTTCTGCCTGAGGCACCATCAACATAGATGGTCCAAGCCAAAGATGACCTTTCTGCCTGATCAGTTGGACTCTGGCATGTCAATCAGAAAATCTGCTAGGACTTGAGCTTTGATGATGCTGTCTTGGGCACATAAGAAATTTCAAATTCACTTAGCTCTATTGCCCACTTAGCTAGCCTGCCGGAATGCTCGGGCTTTTCCAACACACCCTTCAAAGGTTGATCGGTGATGACTTGTATCGAATGTGCTTGAAAGTATGGGTGAAGCCTGCGAGCTGACATGACCAGTGCCAAAGCTAACTTCTCCAAGATCGGATACCGCATCTCAGCACTCTTCAGAATATGGCTGACATAGTAGATCGGGAATTGCTTTCTGCCTTCTTCCGAAGAAGAACGGAGCTGACGGCCTCAGGGCCAACCCCTAGGTACAAGAAAAGAACTCTCCTGGCGAGGACTCTGACGCAGAGGCGATGAGGTAAGCTGCATCTTTAACTGTTCAAAAGCCTGGGAACACTCTTCTGTCCACTCAAACTTGGACGCACGTCGGAGGGTCTTAAAGAAGGGGGCACATCCTATCTCCAACTCGAGAAAGAAATCTTGCAAGACCTGCTAGCCTTCCCCCTAAATGCTGAACTTCCTTCGGTGAACGAGGGTAGGCATTTCAAGAATAGCTTTTACCTTGTTAGGATGGGGGGCAAGTCCCTCCGGAGTAAGGAGATGACCAAGAAACTTCCCCTTACTCGCTCCCAAAAGTACACTTCAAAGGATTGAGCTTCATCTTGTATCTACGCAGAGTAGCGAACGTTCTGCTAGATCTAACAAGTGCAGCGAAAATGATTACTCTTATTAAGAGATCGTCTATACACTTCTTGGTTTCTCCTTTTTGATGGTTAAACACACGGTCCATCATCCGTTGATAGGTCGCGCCAGCATTCTTAAGCCCAAAGGGCATGACAAGATAGCAATAACATCCATCGTTAGTTATGAACGACGTGTGAGAGGAACGTCGGGTTATGCATTCATATGTGGTGATAACTAGAAAATGCATCTAAAAAACTCATGTAAGAGTATCCTACCACGGAATCAACTAAAGAATCTATCCGGAGGGAGGGGTAGCAATCTTAGGACATGCTTTATTGAGTTTTGTAAAGTTACACACATTCGCCACTTTCCCCCTGGTATTTTAACCATTACAACATTTGAAAATCCAGGTGGATATTGCACTTCTTTAATAAAATTCGCCTTGTGGAGTTTCGCAACTCCTCCCTTATTGGTTCTGCAAGCTTGTTGCCACGTCCTTCTTCTTCTGTTGGATGGGCTTGCAGCTGGGATCAACATTCAGATGGTGGCAAGCTACATCAGGATCCACCCCCGGCATTTCTTCTGCTGACCAGGCAAAGACATCCAGGTTCTTTAGCAGGTAGGAAATCAACTCAGCCTTTTGATCTTCAGGAAGCTCCGAGTTGATGGAGAGTTTTCTCTCTCCCCTTCAGCAATGGGGACTCCTTGCATCACCTGGGCAGGTTCCAGGTGAGCACCTTCATCAGCAGCAACTTTCGAATGGAAGAGGCTTCTGCAGCCTCTGCTGGAGCAAGGGAAGCTTCACCATGTTGACAGTGCGGACGTTGCACTCCCTTGCTCTCCTTGGGTCGCTCCTGACCCGGCACATCCTCCATCGGCAAAGAACTTGATGGCGAGGTGATAAGTGGAAATCACTGCTGGTACTTGTTCAGCAGGGGCCTGCCGAAGATGGCATGGTAGCTGCTGGGGGCGTCGACCACTATGTACTGTATCTGCTTTGTTGCCCCTCCAAGCTTCACTGGCAAGGTGACGCTGCCATCCACCTCTTTCCTCTCTCCTGAGAATCCATAGAGCGGCCCTCAGTGGAAAGCAGAGCTTTCCGGTCCTCAGGGCCTCAAAAGTAGACTTTGAAGAGGAGGTTGACTGAACTGCCCGTATCAACAAGAATTCTGTCCACTGTGAAGTCTCCAAGCACAGCCTTGATCACAAACAGCATCGTCAAATGGATTGGGGTGTTTGAGGAAGATCTTCTGGACCAAAGGTGACGACTTCTCTTTGGGGGGAGCAACGGAAGAAGAGGCCACCTCCGCCTGGGTGACCCTTGAAATGAAGGTTTTCTGAGTGGACTCGGTCCTGCTCCACCATGGATGAAGAAGAGGCGTCCCAGGACTCCCTCATCATCTGCATCAACGCATTCCACTGGGACGTTGATCGACCCCAGACGGCCTTCGTCCTCCACATCTACACACTCCTGGTAAGCCTCAGCTACCTCTTTGCCCTTCGAGGTGGATGGCTTCGACGAGGAAGGAGAATCCTTCTTGGTTAGGTCAATCTTGCCCTCGGCAAGCAACTTATCAATCAGCGCACGAAGGGCCTTGCATTCTCAGTCAGATGCCCCTTTCACTTGTGGATTGGCAGTATTGCGAATTATTCCTCGGCTTCACAGCTTCTGAGGCTCTTGCCTCCTTTCTTCTGATCTCCTTTGCAGGATCTGGATGACTTCGTCAATGTCCAGATCTGCAGGGTCCTCCATGGGACTTTCTTCATATTGGCACGGGGCAGGCAAGGCTGCTGCTGGAGGATGGGAAGAGCCTGCAAGGAACGGCGGGAGTGGGCGGCCAATGGCAGTCTCTGCTCGTGAAACTGTTGATGGCCTTGGAATGGTTTTTTTTGTTGCGGAAGTTCCTGCCTCTTGAGACGGAGGCTGGAAGTCTGGGCGAGGGGGCTTGCCACGGGAAGAAGGAAGCGGAGGCATCCCTTCCTTCAGCCTTGGCTGTCAGGGATGAAACATAGGTCGGATTGGCATTTTCCTTCTTTGAAACGGTTGACCATGGGCGATCAACTCCTGATAAGTCTCGGGAGCCTTGGTCGTTGCCTTAAACTTCAGAGGGCCTTCCCCGAGGCGCCGTGGATCAAGGCAACTTTGTAATAGTCGGGGGTCACATTCCTCACCCCCTGAATTTC